>CM053275.1:8433207-9056215 GCA_028583415.1 Protea cynaroides | reverse complement strand
CTATTTTACATGGAAACAAATAGAACCTTAAGGAATGTGCCGTTTCAAGTAAACATGGACTATCACTTGAGTTATGGACCTATGATCAGTTTTTTAATATTTAAAGATAAATTGTAAAATTACATTCTTGTCTTGAATTCCATCAATTAATGAAAGTATTAAATACAGGGACATCTGAAAATCAGTTAAAAATTATTTGTAACCTCCTTCAGTTAAGAAAATATTATCATTAATTATCGTTTATCAATAGAAAACCATATTGTCTCTTTCTTTCTCTCTCATTCACTATATATATCCACACACAAGATCGACTGAAACCAAACTAGAAAGCAGAAGCCCATCAATCTGTTTATATTGTGTGTAAGATGGATAGATTGATGATCAATCAAAACATAAGAAAAGTAGTAGCTCTACTTGTTTTCTTGGTCGCTGGCCATGTCTGCACTACTTCAGGTATGTCAATCTCCCTTTCCAGTCTCCACCATGCACCTACGTTAATAGATAAATTAATGGATCTGAAATTCCGGTCCACTCATATGCAGGATCTTCTCGCAACAAGGCAATACCAACTGGAGGAAGGGGAGGTGGATTATTAGTACCGGTGGAGCCAACGGAGTATCGGATCTACTCGTACGGCGGCAACAATGAAGGGGGACGGGGACGAAGGCTAGCACAGTTTCAGACATGCCAGACGTGCAAGTGCTGCGCACGGAATGGAGATCCCAAGACCTGCGCCAACATGCCCTGCTGCTATGCTCTTGATTGCCGACTCCCAAACAAGCCCGCCGGCACCTGTTCTTTAGTTCCCAAGGTTTGCAACTGCAACTCTTGTGCTACATAAACCATGATATCTTAAGGGTATCCAGATTTGAATACGGATAATCTGGAACATAAGCTATTCAATTCATAGATATCTAATAAATAAAAATTAAGTATCTAATTATCTTGAGGGTTCTTAAAGTTTTGACAAGTCATAGAGAATAAGGAAAGGAGAATCATGAGATGTGAGTTCGCTGGGAGAGGAAGGTCCGACCATGGATGTAAATGGATAACAAAAATTTGGATTCGATTCAAATCCTATTCGTATCCGTTTATGAGTATCCGGCTATGATCACATCTGAATTTCCAGATTTTTTTGTTGGCATTAGACCATGGAAAACTGCATCTGAGAGAAAAAAAATTGTTAATCTAATTTTGATTTGTGTATGTTGGAACTTGGAATTGGATGTGGGTCCACACATCGAATCGTGTGTGGTTCGGCCCGACTCACCTAAAAACCATGGATTAGGTTCATTGTGGTGGGTCCATCGCAATATCTTTGAGTGATTGTTCAAAAGGTTTAGGCTATGGAAAATAATGAGGGCTTATGTTCATGAAATTCCGGCTACATTTAGTATGTATTCTTGGAACGTATTCTTAGAAATGCATTTTAAGAATGGAGAATATATTCCTATTATAAAATGAAAATGAGTTAAAGAGCAAGGCATTTCTTTTCTAGGCTTAGACTGCATAATGCACAAAAAGCATGCTCGATAATGGGCCATATTCTCTAACACATTTCGTGATCTAAGAATGAAAATGTATACCAAACATTATTATTGAAATCTAGAATGCGTTCTTGATCTAGAATGCATAGCATTTCCACTATTGAATTTCTTTTTCCGCATAAAAGAATTGGAAAGGATTTTTAAAATACACTATTGGATGCAGTGGATTACGTAGAGACTGTGGAAAGAAATTTTTGGAAGGAGAAAGGGAGAAATAAATAGACAAATTCATCATTAATATTTTTTTCAGAATTTTCAAAAATAGCCCAGAGTTAGAGATATTTCAAGGACAGGTTTTGCATGTTATTTCCAAAGTTCAAAGGTAAGGAGAAAAAATAATGTATTTTACTTAATAAAATTCAAATGGCCTATAGGCTTATGGCGGTATTTTTAAATGCTGGCGTAGCTACACTAAATGCCGGAAAATAGATAACCGTTTCCTTAAACGCCGCATATGGGCCGCTAAAGGCAACGTCGTCAATGAAATAGGAACGCCTGTGTAAATACTATGCCTGCGTTTCTATGGAAACGCCGGTATAGTTTAATCATTAGTGGCGTTTCTTAACAAACGTCGCCAGGGAATGCGAAAGTTTCAAACTACGCGTTTGGTTAAAAACACCGATTATTACATCCATAACAGCGTTTCTTGAGGACCTCGAGAGAAAATGGCAGTGACGAAGGCCTCCGCATCAAATGGTTGGAGGTCTTCCAAACCTTCACCAACTCCCACAAACTTTATGGGGATGCCAAGTTCGTCCAGTGACCTGAAAAATTGAAACCACAATCTTCTTTTAGGACTGTGCGGTACAGGTGGAAGAACAAATCCTTCAAAATGAAAATTCTAGTAATAGTAGAAATTTGAGCTGAAGAAAGATAACACTAGGAGTTCAAGCATACCACACAACCACCTCGAGCAGAACCATCAAGTTTGGTCAATATTAAACCTGTGATTCCAACCACCTGTAATGGAATTCTTGGATCATTTAATTTACATTGCAACCATCAATTTATAAGAAGCAATAACATTCATCAGTGCAAGTTTGTCTTAATGAAAGATATATTGCATGGACCTTTGATGGACCTCCCATGATTCTAATTTTTCGCCTGGAATTAACTAGGAGCCAAAGCCAGGCAAAGAAGAATGAACTACTTACTTCTTCGGACTTAAAAGAAGTAATATAGAGGACAGAGTAAAATATCCGGAAAAACATAAATTACATACAGAACTATTGTCTCCTTCGTAATAGTCAAACCCAAAGGTAAAGGAAAAGGGTGAACAGAAAAAAAAAATTATTAATTTGTGTTACAAACTAAAAACAGGAATTCGTTTCTGGCAAAAAAAAAAAAAATCTTGTAACAGGAATGAGTAGCCAAATATCTGAATGTCAAAGGGATAATGAGCAATTATGCTATTTCAGATAGGGAATGTTACATCATTAAATTCTCTGCCATGTGGCAGCATTTTCAAACCAGTGGTAACCATGGAGAACCAGAAGCATCTCATGAAAATATAGTGAATCCCAGAATTATTATAACATTCCAAGGCAAAGGTTTAAAAAGCACATATCACTATGAGTTTAAGTCAACTTTAAGAGGTATATTGTGGATAAGCATGAAAATAGGAAACAAATTAAAGCTACATGACACTGTCTCAAGGCACATTGGAAAAAGAAAGGTATAAATAATGTGAGTTATACTTCAGCTACATACGTAATGGAAATACCAAACAATTTCAAATAGAAATTAGCATTCAATGATTACATATATTTTGGCATAAATGATAAAATGTACAAGTATATTAATTATTAATCCACACTGTTTTCTTGAACAGAAACAGCCACAAGATGACCAACAATGAAAAGCAAAAGAAAAGATGATTTTATAACCTGCAAAGTGTTTTATATTAATATCAAAAAATGAAAGAACACAACAAGAAAACAACAAAAAAGGATAATCTTTGAAGGAAACATCAAGCCTTCTCTGCCTCGTACTATCTATATGTAGCACATAATACGTTCTATAAATCATATCAATACCAATACAACTGATAATTCTAATATTGATAGTTACTGAATATTTTGCTTCCCCCTCCTCCCATATTGATAGTTACTCCCCCCCCCCCCTTTTAATTTTTTTTGTTTTGTTAAGCATTTTGCTCCCAAGTTATTATCGTATTGGTAGGGGAAAATTTGGATCTATGTTGATATGTTTTGTAGTATGTGTAATACATTACACCTTGCCAAGATGAAAATTTGAGATTTCCCTGATGAGGAAAAGAAGGGAATTCATCCATCCTATTGTGATTTACAATTGGGGGCAATCAAACTAATAATTCTTTCCAATCTCTCCACTCCTGACAGTAAAACAATCAAAATTCTGTTGTTCAACAGAAACCACACTCCATTAAAGTTCCAGTTGGAAATAGAAACTAGAAATGCTAGCCTACTGTATGAACTCTACCCCACTGTTGCTTGTGGGTTATAAAAAGAGTGAACTTAGTGTTTATTCTACAAACGCAAGCAAGCCACAAGAGTGACCAGGCACCTTGATGTGGGAATGATGTCTAGGAAAGCACCACATTTGGACAACAGCAGGACAAAATATGTCAATTCCAGATATTCTTCTTCTTCTTCCCCTTCTGTTTCCCTTTTTTTTTTCTCTTTTTCTTGACTCGATTAGTCTGGGCCACGCTAAAATAACTTATTAACAGGACAAGTAAGCTGTAGCTATCACCAGGTCCAAATAAATTCTAAAATATTTGACCAAAGTTCAGCTTACATTTGGTGAACCAGGAATGACTTTACCAACAGCCTTATTGCATGAAATCAACTCTTCCATTAAGCTGTAGTTTATGTGTAGACCTAAAGAAACATAACTAATCAATCAACTAAAATCATGTTAATTAAGGAACAAAATAAGAATATAATAACAAATTGAAAATGCATACATCCGTCCAGATGTGTCACATAAAACAACATCAAAGCCTTCTTGTTTTCCTCTTTTTACTGCCTGAGCAATAACTATCCAAAGACAAATTTTAAATGGTTCTTTATTACCATGCTATTTAATCTACAGACTACCCAGCTTTGCAGAATTTATTCTAGCAGAATTGTCATACTCGTCATCTTCCTGTGTACTTGATGATGCTTTGACCTTCTCTCCTTCACCCACAACTATATCACATCCAGTTCTTTTAGCCCAAACTTCTAGCTGATCACTAGCAGCTGCTCTGAATGTGTCACCAGCTGCCATTAGTATCTGGAGAGTATAATAAGACCATAGGTTAAAGCAAGGAACAAGAAATATAGTACATTGACATACTTTTGTTCACCACCATCAGAATTAATAAGAAAGCTATGGCCTACAACAGGTGGCTTCAGGGTCAGACCATAACATCAACTATCATATCCAAATCTGCTAAAAATAAGTTGATAACATGTTTTATTAAGTCAATGTAATGATTCTGCCCCCAACTGCAGGCCAATTGCAAGCTAGTAAATATCTAGAGGTAATCTAACTAGGTAAATTTATCCCCCCAAACACATATGCACTCACACACAAGTAGGGACTCACTAAGAGCTATCATTTTCATTGATGCTCCTCACCACCTAGGGCATAGTTGTCAAGGCGATGGCTCCTTATACAACAATAAAAAATCAAAAAACAGTGAGCAACATAAAAAAATAAAAATAAAAATAACAAGAATCACCTTGTAACAGTGAGCAACATAAAAAAAAAATAAAAAAAAATACAAAACCAACTCAGTAGCCTTATTCCAACTATTTCAGGTTGGATTTACCAATCCCATTCTACCATAGAAATATTCTGTCCAGATAATGTAATCCAAGAAGTACCCTAATGATATGGAGAAGAAACCAGGGAAAGAGGTAAACTTCGAAAATTTCACATTTGTTTGTGGTCTCAGGAGGACAACACCTGCAAACTTGGATTATGAAACACATTATGTATCCAAATTGCTTGGAACAAAACTGAATACACTTAACTCCATAATTAACATAATTCCATAATTTACATCATTCAACCACTGGTTTTATATATTTTCAAGTTGTTAAAACAGCAAGAGTTCCAAAATAGAGAGTACTGCTACAATCTATATAAAATCAACATAATAGAACCTTACCGCATCTAAAGAAAAACAATTATAGCAAAACATCCAGATGGGGGGAAAAATATAACTTGTGAAACAATCGACAAGGTAAACAGCACTAATTGCAGATTGTACCTGGATGTTAATTAGAAGACGTATATGTAAAGTACATGTATTTAGCTTCTCAGCATCCTGTATTTTGTTATAAACTGAAATAACTAAAAGAAATGCAGCCCAAATACATAAGCATTCAAGTCTCCCTCAAAGGAGAGGGAGAGAACCTACACAAGTGAACTCGATGAAGGAAGACGATAAATTCATACAGAAGTCAGGAAGGCGAACCTTGTAGCTAGATGCGATGAATCAATTTCAGAAAGCAAGCAAGCAGCAGTAGGCAGGAAAGCAGAGTCGAGAATAGTACCAGAGCAACTTCCAGATGCGATGGGATTTACAAATCTTCCTATTTCTGCTTGAATAAAGAAATCATAAAGGTTTGATCCTATTTTTGCTTGAATAAAAGAGGAAGAGAGGATATAACTGGGTGAGAGATGAAGAGAAGAGAGGGAAAAATACCTGAGTCGCAACCACGCCGGAACAGTCCAGAGGTGCTTCAATGGCTAGAATCTCTTCAAAAGCATGACGAGATCATGCGTAGTCGTCTGAGAGCAGAAGAAGTGAGGCAGGCCTTGGCAGTGGGGTTACTTGCAGAGAGAAGCAAGTTAGGGCGTGTGGAAAAAACGAAGAGAGAAAGGAGAGATTGCGGTGACTTGCAGTGAAGGCAGAGAGAATCGATTGAGAGAAAACGAAAGAGAGAGAGAGAGAGAGAGAGAGAGAGAGAATGGATTGAGCTGAGAGAGAAAGAGAGAACTTGCGAACCCCAATTTTGAGAGAAGGATATCAGGCGACTGAGAGATTGGGAGAAAGAGATTCAGTTAGGGAATTTGAAAAAATAAACTGTGGATTTTCGATGCTTACCGGCGTTTCATAGCAAACACCACCATGTACACAGTCAAGTCCATGGCTGCGTTTCCTAACAAACGCAGTCATATACCTCTCATTGCGTACTGCGTTTCCAAACAAACGCCGTAATGTACCATTATATGTTACAGTGGTTTGGAGGAGGGGGGGGGATGTGGTGGTGGGTGTAAGTGTTACTTTCAAAATTATGATTAATGGTTATGTTGTTTTTTAAAAAACTATCGATGGGATGAGTTTGTGACTACTTAGATGGGTATGTTCCTAACCATTTGATGAGAATAAATTATGGGTAAACTTGAATCTTTTTCAGAATAAAATTCTTGACGAAATATGTTTGAATCGGGGGTGTCTATCACCGATCACTGAGTGATTTCGGTGTCTTCAATTTTTTATTTTGTATGAGTTCCTCTTTGGTTTGGTACTTTCGGTCTTGGGAATTTGTTCACTTTTAACTCCCTGATGGTTTGATGGTTTTTTATGTTCTCGTTCTCTCATTTTTTTTCAGTGGGGTTCGGGTTTCAATTATAATTCTTTTTGATTGTATCGGGGATATCATTTTTTTTTATTTAAAAATATTTACTTTTTTCTACTTTCTTTTTGTTTTTTCAACTTTCCTATTTTTGTGGATTATCTTTACTTTCTTTTTTTATTTTTTTTTTATTAATATTTTAAATTTTTTTTTTTTTTTTATTTTTTATGTTAGAATCTATTCATAAAGCATTATTGCTTTTTCATGGGAACGACTGCCTTATGTTTCTCATCTTTCTCTGTTCACAGGTGCAGACATCATCATGTTGATACCTGACACACATTTTATATTCTCTTGCTCTAAACAAGTTTTAATGGCTACTCATTAATTATATATCCTGATGCATCTAATGATGACGATTTGATTTTACGGGAATCTTCATAGGACGTCCTATGGTAAGCAAGACTCAGATACTTCGTATCAACATCGTTTCGACATCGTTTCTTAAGCAAACGCCGTTTTGTAGATTTCCAATGACGGTGTTTCTTAGCAAATGCCACTTTGTAGGCTCCCTACAAAGTTTTATACACTTCCTACGACGGTGTTTCCTCACAAACGCTGGTATAGACTAATCAGTGGCTGCGTTAGCCCCTTTTGTAAGTGCCGGGATATTCCCACATTCTTGTAGTATGGGTTTTCTAAGGGCCATTGTTACATCTACCTACCAATGGAAACATGCATTATAGATCAAGAACACATGTTGAGATGAAGAAAACAATGTTTGGATAAGATCAAAATTTTACAAATAAGTGGATTCCAAGTTTTCTTACTCACATATCAAGTTTCAATCCAAATAAAGATAATCAAATAGTTAGAAAGTTTATGAGAATCTTATATAAAAAAAAGTTTTTTTTTTCCATAAAAATGAATGAAAAGAAATGGGTTGCTGAAAATATAAGAAAAGGCTGAAAAAATTTATTTCCCACACATGGATGGTATGGATTGAATTTGAATCTAAAATTTGACATCTAACTAATTCAGAGATCAATCCTATATTCACACCATAACAGAAGTTTAAGTGATAAGATTTTGTTTTCCAAGAAAGTTTTATCAATTTATTTCCATTTGTATTCATCATAAATTTGAATTTGAATAGAAAATTCTCGTCGAGCAACTGTCTTTCCACTTGGCACCGTTGAATCACTAAGGCTGAATTTTGTACCCAATTCCAATTTTTTTTTCTTTCTTTTGATTATTTTCCCAACAAATAATCAATACAACTGTAAGATTTTTTTGGTAAAAACTTCTCATACAAGTAGTATAAAGAAGATTACTGACTTTCACTCAACAATATATAGGCATAAACCAAACAACAATTACAGTAAAAAGGTAGTAGTTCCATCCTAATAAGCTTTATTCATCAAAAGACCGAGATCAAACAGACAAGCACAGCTACAACGAAGAAGTGCATGCCTTCATAGATGGCAAAAAGAGTGGTTTCATTAGCCCTTATCCTTGACACCATATCCACAGACCTCTGAAAAGCAGCAATAGTGACCACAACAACAATAAAAAACAACTATCAGGCATGCATATCCAAGAACAAACAACTGCATCAGATTTAAATGCAAGTACAAGATGGTAATAATAGACTGATCATCTAATTAAGTCAGTTATATTATTTTATTTTTTTCAACTGCTAAACAAATGAATTTGTTATGGAGGTGAGGGGATCGATTTAAAAGAAGAAGAAGAAGATGGCACCTCTCTTCTCCATGACTGCAATGGGTTATGGAGGTGAGGGGATTTAGAATTTTGGGTTGGGTGAAATAAAAGGAAACGATCCTCTCATCACTTATATTTTTAAAGTGATCTAGCTCTTCACCCACGAGAAGGCATACATAACTCAATGTCCAAGTGAACGGCAGCATTGGATTCATAACTTGCTTGCTTTCTTTTTCCGTTAATAGTTGGGTGCGAACATATATATAAAAGAAAGAAGGGAGACGAAGGATCTATAAGTTGCGCCGGGGGGTTACATATTGGAATTATACATGTTTAGCGAATAGGGACACAGCAAGGAGCATCTACCAGTTCAAAAAGTGGAAGTAGGACATTAATAAAGAGAGATAATATCAATGAGGAGATATGGTGTGGCCGTGTGAGAGGAGGAAACCACAGGCTAACCTTTTCATGTGGTGTGGGACCTTTTTTTTCAAGAAAGAAAAATTACAACTTAAGCTCCTTAATTACATTTGTGGTACGCTAATCTTTTTTCGAATAAAAAAATTACAACTTAAGCTCCTTACATTTGTGGTTCGCTTCTCTTCTTACAACTTAAGCATGATGTTCAAGCCTCTATCCATATCCATCCATGCTTCTTTTTTTTCTTGCAACAACAAAAACATCATCGGAGAAAAGAAATCAAGAGATCCCAAGACCTACGCCAACATGCCCTGCTGCTATGCCCTTGATTGCCAGCTCCCAAACAAGCCCCTCTGCACCTGTTCTTTAGTTCCCAAGTCTTGCAACTGCACCTCTTGTGCTACATAAACAATAATATCTTAGGGGTAGCCTGATATGAACTCAGATAATCTGGATAACATAATCTACCCAATTCGTATAGATATCTAATTAATAAAAATTAAGTATCTAATTATCTTGAGGATTCCTGATGTTTTGACAAATCATAGAGAATGAGGAAAAAAATTGATGAGATGTGAGCGAATTGTATTCGGTGGGAGAGGAAGGTCTATGTCGTCCGGCCATGGATGTAAATGGATAGCAAAAATTAGGATCCTATTCATAACTGTATATGAGTATTGGCCATGATCACATCTGAACTTCATTTCTTACCAAACACTATTGGAAAGACTTAGCGAATGAAAATTTTCAAACCGGATTTTTTCTTGGCATTAGACCAAAGAAAACTGACTCCAAGAAAGAAAAAAAAAAATTTGTTTTGTTTTTCTAATTTTGATCTCTGTGTGTTGGAATTGGATGTGGGTCCTGACATTGGATCATGGGTGGTTTGGCGGGCCCATTGCAATATCTTTGAGTGATCGTTCAAAGGATTTAGGTTACTAAAAATAATGAGGGTTTATGTTCATGAGATTTAGGCTCCATTTAGTATGTATTCTTAGAACGTATTTTTAGAAATGCATTTTAAGAATGGAAAATATATTCCTAGTATAAAATGAAAATAAGTTAAAGAGCAAGGCATTTCAGTTCTAGGCTTAGAATACATAATGCACAAAAAAGAACGTTCGAGAATGGGTTGTATTCTCTAAAACATTCTATGATTTAAGAACGAGAATGCATATCCAACACTGCTATTGTCATCTCAGAATGTGTTCTAATGCATTCCAAAATAACATACCAAACATAGCCTCATAGAATCCGAGAATAGCATTTTCACTATTGAAAACTTTTTCCCGCATAAAAAAATTGGAAAGGTCTTTCTCCCTCTCTCTCTCTCTTCTTATATATGAACACACAGACGATCTATATTACTGTATTTAGGATATGGAAGGAATGACAATCAACCAAAAACCAAAACGCAAGAAAAGTGGTAACTCTACTTCTTCTCTTGGTCGCCCATGTCTGTAGTACTACTACTGTTACTAATACTCCAGGTATGTCGATCTCCCTAATCATCTACATGCTTACATACGTAAATAGATATATGGGTTTGAAATTCCTGACTTTTCTTTCTCCCTAGCTTTTCGATTCTCTAGCTGTTCATGTTTGTATTAAATTTGATTTCATATTCTATTTGGATCTTAATTCAGAATGATATACAGATGGATTGACAAAACACTCACATGCAGGTACTGGTAACAACGCGTCGATACCGACCGGAGAAAAAGGAGAAGAAGAATTATTAGTGCCGGTGGAGCCAATGAAGTATCGGATTTACTACAATGGCAGCGGCAATGGAGGGGGGCCGGGACGAATGCTGGCACCGTTTCAAACATGTCAGCAGTGCAGGTGCTGTACGGCGAGGGGAAATCCCAGGACCTGCTCTAACAGGCCCTGCTGCTATAGTATCAAGTGCCAACTCCCTCATAAGTCCTTCGCCACCTGTCACTACGTTCCCGTGACTTGCGGCTGTAACTCTTGTGGAAAGTGAGCCATAAAACTTCATGAGATATATAGAAATAAAACGGCGTCCGTTTCCCCTCTCTCTAAATAAACCTTCAATGGAAGGATATGGCTTTCATTCACTAGATATATAGAAATAAAACTTCACGAGAAAAAAGGAAAGCAAGAGGTAGAATTGATGACATAATTAATTCCCGTAAATCTTATAAGAATGGTTTTTTTCAAGAATTCTTGAGTGATTAATTAATTCAAATGGCTTTGTGTGTTTATAATATTGTCAAGTTTTCAGTTTAAAAATTCAGACTAATAAGTAGAGGGATTCTCCATATATAAGATCATAGGATTCCAATCTATTAGCAATGTGGGACTATTCCTAATATTCCTCCTCACATATAACCCCACCGTTTGGTGGTATATATGTGGTAATATATGTGACATTACATAACACTTTTCAAGTGACTAGTCCCTCTTTTTGGGTGACTGATCCCTCTTTGGGTGACATATAGTCTCTCTTTGAGTGACCATAGTCCATCTTTTATACATCTGGAGGGACATGTCAAGTTTCCAACTCAAAAGTTCAAACTAGTAAGTGGAGGGACTATCCATATATAAGACCACATGATTCCAATCTCATTAGCAATGTGAGATTATTCCCAATAGATACAACCAATTATTTCACTAAGTGTTTGTGCCTTTTGATCTTTTTTTATTAACATCTCTCCCCTTAAATACTAAAACTATCTTTATTATTGGACGGCTGGACTAGGATGCTGCATTGTCTTAATTCTTGATCACATTCCGATGGATCCATTTAAAATTCCTTATTACATGGTTTTCTAAAAATTGGTTCTGTTTGTATGATTGAATTCCAATACCTTAAAACTGAAAAAGATTCCATTGAGACATATTTGTTCACTAAAATTTTAATGGGCTCTGTGGTGCCTCGAGGTTGATCGGAGTTGCATGGAAGCTTCGGTGGATTACGTAAAGACTGTGGAAGGAAATTTTGGGAAAAAGAAAGAAATAAATAAATAAATAAATTCATCATTATTACTTTTGTATTATTATTATTATTATTATTATTATTATTATTATTATTATTTGTTGTTTTACTCGTGATACAGATCATGAACTTAAGCAAGAATAGTGCTCTCAATCAATCTAGCATTATTAGTCCAAGTTCCATCAATTTTTAACCAATAGATTTTGCTATAAGAGCGCAGCTCCACTGTAGTAGCATGAAAAAATGCATCCCCAGCTATGAGCCAAGAAACACGTATTTTTGCTGCCAGTGAAGTTCTTCTCACAACAGAATTTCATCTAATTGAGCTTGGATTTTATTTTGTCATCCCCAACAACACTGGTGAGAAATCCCCCCCCCCCTCCACCTCCCCTCACGATTGAAGACGAGAAAGCTCAGACAGAAGTTGTTATTGAAGAAAGATATTCCCAAAGTGACTTTTTAATCCATTTTTAAAGAGAAAGCTGGCAGTGTTTAAACTTCTGGGAGAAGTGAAACATTGCACAACCATTAACCACTGTGCTCCAAGCTCGATGAACAACATCTCCACATAATGAAAATCCTATTTTATTGGAAAATTTCCTCCTCCCACTATTTTAGATGGAAACAGAACCTTAATGATTGTGCCGTTTCAAATAAACAAAGACTATCACTTGAGTTATGATCAGTTTTTTAATATTTAGAGATAAAATTGTGAAATTACATTCTTGTCTTGAATTCCACCAATGAAAGTATTTCATACAAGGACATTTGAAAATTATTTACAACGTATTTGTAACCTCCTTCAGTTAAGACTAATATCATTATTATCAATAGAAACCATACCTCATAAGTAATCTAACCATATCATATATGCAAAACAGAAGAATATAATATAATTAAATTCATATAAGTAAATCAGTAAAACTATATATAATATAACATGCAAATCAGGAAAACTATAAACCAGTAAAACCATAAATCAGCAAAACCATAAATCGGTAAAACTATAAATTGGTAAAACCATATCATATATCACCATATCATATGTAAAACAGAAAAATATAATATAATTAAATTCATTCCTTAATTTCTACCTAGGTTTAAGAATTAAGCATGGTGAGACCAAGGAAGTTTCCTGTTGTTGCATCTTCCAAACCCTTGATGTATAGGATACGCAGACTCTGAATTTCAGTGTAAAAAAAAAAAAAAAAACCAATTGGTTGGGGTTGATATGCTTAATCAAGTGCTGAAATAATGAACTTCCAAATTGATATAGGTGTGGGGGATTCAAGTGTTCTATCTTAGAAGAACACTGTGAATTTCAAAGTGAAATGGACTACGTGTATGTGAGAGAAATTTAAATGACAAGATGCAATGGGATGGTTAACTGAATGTTGCAGAATTTTCTTTTGGAGAAAATCTGCAGCAACAAAAAGAAAAGGATAGAAGGGACAAAATTTGAAATTTAGTAGGGACAAGCTTTTCATGAATGGTGTTGTGATATGGAATGAGATTCCATTAAAAATTTCTTTGAATTCCAAGTATTGGGATTCAAATCGTCGCCTATTGGGGTATCAAAAAGCGACCCAGCTGACTGGAACCGATGGACGACACGTGGCAGAGGGAAAATCTAACGTTCGTCATAAACAATTTGTAGGATACATTATGGTGAATTGATTTTACCTAAACAAACACCCTCTTTCTCCAGGGATTTCATTCTGCGAAGTCCTCTCCTTGGATCTCGACCTGCAACTACCGTGAGGCCTTGGATATTCTCTTTCTTCTCAAACTCCCTTTCATCTTCTTCTCCCTCTTTCTCCAGCGATTTCATTCTGCAAAGTCCTCTCCTTGGATCTCCACCTGCAATTACCGTGAGGCCTTGGATCTTCTCCTTCTTCTCAAACTCCCTTTCTTCTTCTTCTCCTCCTTCCCAGACCCTTCTTCTCAAACTCCCTTTGTTCTTCTTCTCAAACCCCCTTTCTTGGAAATCTTCTCAAACCCCATTTGGTGATAGACAATACCATCGACCCTATGTCAATCACCGGCATTTGGTGACAGACAATACCATCGACCCTCTATAAATCGCCGGCATTTGGTGACAACTATCGTATTTTGGGTCAATTCTAGCAACATCATCCTCTGCTTTTGAGATAATTCATTTCTCTGTCCATTTACACCACACACTTTTCCCTTTCCTTCATCCCCTTGGAGCTACGCAGTTTGGTTATCCTGATTACTTTTCCTTTGATCCTGCAACTGGGTCTGATTCCCTCTTTTATACACTGGTGACTGGCCTCTTTAAAACTTTCCCTTCTTGTCTGACTTCTCATTGTCTAGCAATTTTAGTTTAGTTTTAATGGCCTGGAAAAATCTGAAAGAATTATAACTAACTGAACTCCAAAAAATAAACAAGGCATAATATAGCACATTGAAAATTTCGAATCAATTTCATTCATTGTATCACAACATTCTTCCCCATAAAAATTTTCACAACATTCTTCCCCATAAAATCTTCATCATTTACTGGGTCAGAGTCCCAGACCTCCAAAACCCCAGATGTGGAATTGCAGATTGAGAAAAGTAGGGGGGTAACTGGCTCAACAGTCATGGTAGATCGGTAGACAAACAAGCTACAAACAAGCTTGAAATTTGGAAGAGCATCATAATAGAAGTATGTAAAACTAGAATCTTCCTTCTCCCTCCTCAATTGATGGTGTTGTGTTTCAGTTTTGTCACACAGAGATTCCCCATCTCCTAATTTTTTATGTAGCTGCTGGAACTTTCAAGATCCTCCACTTGTGAATGCTCAACCATAGGATTTAGATAAGGTTCCAGAAGAAGAAGAAGAAAGGGAGTTTGAGAAGAAGGGTCTAGGAAGAAGGAGAAGAAGAAGAAGAAAGGGAGTTTGAGAAGAACGGTCTCAGAAGGAGAAGAAGGGTTTCTGCAAGGGAATCCAAAGAAGAAGCTTCCCCTGTACCTCTATTCCCTCTTTAGTTTGCGGCAGTGGCAGTAATGGTGACTCCTTAACCTAACAGTAGTTGCAGGTTGAGGTCCAAAGGGAGGAAGTAGAGGACTTCACAGAATGAAATCGCTGGAGAAAGAGGGTGTTTGTTCAGGTGAAATTGACTCATCATAATGTATCCTACAAAGGGTTTATGACAAACGTCAGATCTTCCCTCTGCCATATGTTGGCCATCAGGTGTAGTCAGTCGAGTCACCTGTTGATACCACAATAGGCGACGATTTGAATCCCAAGTATTGGGAAGCAGAAAAATGAACCTTTTATAGGAATGCAATTTTTGCCAAAATTTGCCAATGTATTTACATGAAAACAAAAAAAAAAAATTAATTGTGTAAGAACAAGTGAGGGAATGAATTTTGAGCTGTTGTATTGAAAGGAAGGACGTGGAAAATCAGTAAAAATATATATAATATAACATGTAAATCAGTAAAATCATAAATCAGTAAAACCATAAATCAGTAAAAGAGTCGATTGTGCATCCATCCATGATTGATATTGTCCCCTTCGCTTTTTCTTCCCCTCACATGATTGTTTTGGGGAGGTGGAATTATTCCATGACTCCTGGTCAGATGAACCATGTTGGTTGACAAAGCCAAGTCTCGGATGGTCTTACCAAAGTTTTTCTATGGGCCCTACGGTGGGCGCCAATCTGTTGCCACTATAATCCACTCCTAGGTCTTCTGCTGACCTTCAAACCTACAGACGACAGAACAAGGTAAAATTGGGGTCAGACTTGTTGCCTCGTAACCACTCCAATGCTTAAGTTAGGACTTTAGCCCGTAGATAATCAAGATTATGCTTGACCTTTTGTATATTTACCGAGATAGGAGGGTTATGGTAAATACCGAACGATTGAGGCTGAGTGATGTGTGTCAAGCAAAGTGGGCCAAAAGCTCTTACAATATTGTTGTGATTTGACTTTTGAGGATTGGAAGTATTTATAAGCGCAATTATTGCTGACGCCATGTATTGTGCGACGTCTCTTTTACCCTTGATCATCTTGCATAATGAGGGGTGTATCTTTTTACTCTATGTGAAAGGTCTATGTTGCCCTTGTAGATAGTTGTATAGTTTGACTATTCCTTGGTTACTTTCCATGTATCGTGGTTGACCAGTCTTCAGTGCTTTTCATGTGTCATGGTTGACTGGTCTTTGTCGCTTTCCATGTGTCATGTGGTTATTGGGGGTAATATTTATCCCAAAAAATATCAAAGATCTTTCCCATGAATCTATTCCATCACAAATGGCAGTGTAATTTGTTATATCAGCTAAAATCTCTCTCTCTCTCTCTCTCTCTCTCTCTCTCTCTCTCTCTCTCTCTGTTATATATATAAACACACACAATCTGTATTGATGTATGTAGGATGGATGGAATGACAATCAATCAAAACGCAAGAAAAGTAGTAACTCTACTTCTTCTCTTGGTCGCCCATATCTGTAGTATTACTACTGCTACTAATATTACAGGTATGTCAATCTCCCTGATCATTTGCATGCTTATAACATACGTAAATAGATAAATGGGTCTGAAATTCCTGACTTCTCTTTCTCGTTAGCTTTTCCATTCTAGAGTCGTTCATGTTTGTATTAAATTGGATTTCATATTCTACTTAGTCCTAATTTGGAATGATATACAGATGTGTGAGGACTGGGGAAAAATTAAGAAAAATTTAATTATCCTCATTTTTTAAATTTGAGTTTACATGTTGTGAAACTTGTCTACCCTCATTACACTCAAACTGGGATCTGAAAAGTTCTCACCTTCGGATCACATCCACTCATGCCATTAGAGGGTAAGAAGACTGGAATCGCCACCTAGATAAAGTCTAGGACCTATAAATGATGTCCCTCAGTGGGGGACACTAATGACTCGCTCAAATGGAATGGCTATCTTGTCTCACCAAAGATGGGTAAATACCAAATTACGAGTTGGGAAGATGTTAGGCACCCAACACGCCTGGTTGAACCGGTCTCCCTAAATCCTATCATTTCCTATAATTTATGAACACTTGGGGCTATCTAAATACAATACAAAGTAGAAGGGGAAATCCTAAATTGATCTCTAATTTTTACTAACTATGCATGACATAAGCTAAAATTAAACAAATTAAATAAGAAAATAATCATAAAATAAATTAAATAATTTAATGAATGGCCTAATCATGCATCTAAAGAAAGGAAAAAAATGATATACAACATATGACCGAGGTCTGGGATTTTCCCAGACCGCCTACGTATCCCTGTGCGGGGAGAATCAGGCCAAACGTAGTTCTGACGGAGTGTACGTACCAGGTGTGTGCAAGAAGAGGGACGCTTCCAAAATATTAGAACGTATCCCAAGTGACGGATGCTCTCATAATCATGGAACACATCTGATGGTGAAAGATGTCCCCACAACAGTGGGACCCATCTCAATGTAGAAATATTCCCTATCATAAGGAAATCCCCTCGCCGAAGTAACCCCATAATACATGGAACTTACCTCAATTTGAATTGTGTGTGTGAAAATGATGCTCTCAAAATGTTGGAACACATCAAGCGGAGAGATGTTCCCACAACAAATGAACCCATCTCAGGGTGTAGAGGCATTCCCTTCCATAGAGAAATTTCCTCGGTGAGGTAATCCCATAATACATGTAACTTACCTTAATTTGAGTGTGTGTGTGTGTGTGTGAAAATTGTAAGAACCATGTTCTAAAAATCGGGTCTAACCCGTGTTTTTTTATGGTAACAGGTGTTCCAATCATAACCGGACAGGAAGGCGAAGCCGGGTGTCGAACCACTCAATTTTCAGGTATGAGAACCTGTGAAAAATGATATAAATTTCATATCGATCTGACTATACCGGTCTGAGTCAGTCAGACCGGTATGGGGCAACCGGTATGTGTATACCGGTCTGAGTCAGTCAGACCGGTATGTGCGACCGGTATGTTTAGTTTCTGCTGGAGACGGACTCCAGCGGGTCCCTCACTCCGAATTGAAACTTAGAAAGTTTTCAATCGTGGAAAACCTTCCTAAGAACGGCCTTCCTCTATTAATAGAGAATATGACACTCCATTGATCCTTCTCAAAACCCTAGCCGTCTGGAGGAGAGCTGGAGGAGAGTTGAGAAGGAGCAAGGAGGAGGAGGCTGCCCAGGAAGGAGATTTCCGTTGGAGGAGCACGCTGCCAACCGACGGACACCGCTGGTAAGTGCTCCATATTATTAGTAATATTAGGATGTCGGATCGGAGCCGCGAAGCGGCACGGCAATCCAAAATCCTAGATCTTTCAATGAACCTAATCTCTCTTTTAGATCTGATCTGGTTTGATACGATGTTCTAGTCGAAATCAGAAGGTCATTAGGATACTTGGACCTTAGTGTGGGTTAGGAAAAACCCTAGAAACCTAGCCGATAACCGATGAGGAAGGGAGATCCGAGACCTCGCTCTCGGATCCAAACCGCGGAGTATACCGGTTGGACACAAGGTCCAGCGATATGGGCCTACGGTATATACAGCAGGCACATACCGATCTCACTCATATACCGCGACCTGTATATACCGGTGGCACATACCGGTCTTGGGCACTGAAACCGGTACCGCGATCGGTATGTCTTCCGAGCCTGGTTTGCCTGGTCGAACATGGTGCTGACCACCTGTAACCTTAATAAATGAATTCTAACCTATGAATATGACTATGTAGGACCTGTAGACAGCGTGAGTAAACCCTGTGACGCAGAGCGGGATTGTTATCACGCGTCAGGTAAGGGAGAAAACCCCAAACTCTAAATAACTAATTAACAGTAAACCTTTGTGACTAAATTGTATACATTGCTTGATGTCTGTGCATTTCACATGCCATGTAGTTGCTTCTTTTATTATTATCTATTCATGCATTTCATATGCAAGGATTGTTGGATGTTAGGCATGTGTATGATTTTTGTTAGTGTGTGGAATGTGAAGGGGAGTATGCCCTGGATATATTCACAACTAACACCTTTTTCGTATCGCCATCTACCTTAGCGGACTTGGTACGAGTAGGGTATCAGGGGGAGGACGTGGTAGTGTGGATTGTTGCTTGACCGTCAGACTCTAGCCCTATCCCTATGTCGTAGGGAGTCGTACTGGGGTAAGGCCATAGATACTGTTTGACATATAGGACTAGTTAGAAACGGAACCCACTTGCAAGCCCTTGCCAATAGGGGTTTAGGTATTGGTACGGTATAGGGTATCAGGGGGAGGACGCGGTAGTGTGGATTGTTGCCTGACCGCCAGACTCTAGCTCTATCTCTATACTGGAGTGAGTGATATGGGGCAACAGTAGTAGTGTGGATTGTTGTCTGACTGTTGGGTGTGCTCACACTCTCGAGCATGGAGGTGCGGAGGCCACCAAACCTTACCATAGCATTTTGCAAATTTTACCTGACCCAAATTGTAATATTATCTCATGCATTTGTGTGTTGCATTGGTCTTGTACTTACTGAGCTAAGTTGTGAGCTCACCTAAATATATTTGATTTCTGTTCAGATCTTGATGCAGGATACTCAGTGGAAGACTTCATGTCTGCTCCAGCTTACAGCACGGTGACGGCTTTGGAATCACAAACTGTAAAGGACGAGCATGATGCATCATATGAGTGCTCGTTCTGTGTATTCTATCAGTGATGGTTATTTTCTTTTGTTACATTTTAATAACTATTATTTAATTTTGTAGATGATGGAATAAGTTGAATAATTATTTTAAATTACAACATAGATCTCAGTTCATTTATTTTTATTCCGCTGCTATGTATTAATCTCTGATTAAGTTAGACTGCTTGTGAATGATTGGTTGATATGGTCTATTGAGATCCTGGTGTGAACCGTAGTTTAGAGCCGGTTCACTCACACTTCTGATTCAATCGGAATTGGGGTGTGACAAAAATGATGCTCCCAAAATATTGGAACACATCAAGCAGAGAGATGTTCCCACAACAGTGGAACCCATCTTAGGGTGTCATTCCCTTCCATAGAGAAATCCCCTCACTGAGGTAATCCCATAATACATATAACTTACCTCAATTTGACCGAGCGTGGAGCGACCAAACTCCCCCGCAGCCTACGTATCTGTCGAGACCTGTCTCTCAAAAATCAGTCCAGCTTAGTTCCCATGGATTGACGAGCCATGGACACGCTTGGCAACACTCAGGAAAGGCCAAATGCCTCAGCTCCCCACACACGGGGGAACACTAAATTTCACTCGCATCCCACACTCGGGATATCCAAGTGGGCAGTCCGTCGGGCCAAATTCATTTAAAATATTCATGGTGAACATCCAAATGGTTCAGATTCATTTAAAATACTCAGAAAGACAATCCAACGGTTCAAATTCATTTTAAGCACCCATGATGAAGATCCAATGGTCCAGATTCATCTAAGACACTTATGACCGAGATCCAATGGTTCAAAATCCTTTTAAACACCCATGATGAAGATCTAATGGTCCAAATCACTCAAAATCACTCACAATAAAAATCCAATGGTTCAAATCCCTCAAGATCATAATCCAACCGTTCAGCTTCATTTAAACAACTCCCAAAGATAATCTAGTGGCCCAGATCACTCATCATGATAATCTAACCGTTCATATTCGATAAAATCACTTATCAAAACAATCCAATGGTTCCAATTACTTTAAAATAACATCAAAATTCTAAATCAAAAATCATGATCAACTCATGAAAATTCCAATTATATGGTCATGATCAATTCTCATAAAATTCATATCATGTGATTGGATCACCCGCATTAAAATTCTAATCACATGATCGGACCAATCACATTAAAATTTTCAAGCACATCAGATCAATTTCATCCTCCAAAATGCAAGATCAACGGCCATATTTCATTTCATTGCATGCATAACAAGAAAGGTTGAGCCAAAACCCAACATGCACATGTAGAAGCCGACGCATATGATCAAAGAATCATCATGTATGCGAAGATTCAATAATAAAATGAAACAAACATCCACAATACGACATACAAGTATGGTAAACTGAAAAAGAAACCAACCTGATGTGTGTCGGCGAGATTGAACAGTAGGATGTCGCGAGGATCGATGATGATGATCGTCGCAGGATGTCACGAGGATCCTCGGGTTGATGATGAAGGTCCTCGCAGGTCGTGCTCGACTGCTGGGTGCAAGTTGCTGACAGGTGTGGGATGGCTGCTGGGTGCGAGTTGTGGACAGGTGGGGATGGTCGCTGGTTGCGAGTTGCGGACAGTTATGAGGGATGGTCACTGGGTGCAAGTTGCCAACAATTATGAGGGATGGTCGCTGGGTGCGAGTTGCGGACAGTTATGAGGGATGGTCGCTGGATGCGAGTTGTGGATAATTATGAGGGATGGTCATGCTCGGCTGCTGGGTGCGAGTTGCAGACAGGTGTGGGATGGTTGCTAGGTGCGAGTTGTGGACAGGTATGAGGGATGGTCGTGCTTGGCTGCTGGGTGCGAGTTGGGAGAAATGGGCAGGGGGCTGCTGGGTGCGAGTTGGGAGAGATGGGCAGGGGGCGAAAGATGATGAACAGCAAGAGGGTGAGTATGGTTGCTGCAGGTGATGGGGGGAATGGGGATTTCGAAAGGAAATAGAAGGGCCGGCCTTCCCAAAAAAAACTCCCCTTCCTTGTAAGCATCAGTGGGGTATTTATAGAAGCAGGAGGTTCGATGAAGAGAGGTGGAGTAGGGCTCAATGATGGAGACTAGAGTTATGAGGGATGGCTGCTGTGAGGTGCTACTATGAGGTGTCGACTAGTGAGGGACTCGATGGAGACTGCTGGTGTCTACACGGTGGTGGTGCTCTGTACAGATTATGGGAGGTGAAGTGTTGCAGGTTAGTGGAGGAGGTAGCTTGGCTGGGCGGCATGGGTTGTTCGGCTGGGTAACTTGAGGTGTTGATGGGAGAAGGTGGGTGCATTCAAAGAGGGATGGGGCACTGGAACTAGTCGGCTGGGTTTTAGGGAGAAGTGGAGTGGGGCTCAATGATGGAGGCTGGGTTTAATGGAGTATGGGAGGTGGATGGGTTTTAGGGAGAAGAGGTGGAGTGTGGCAGCACCTCCATCGATCTTCTCCCTATTTCTTTCCTGTCTGATCCTCTCTCTCTCTTTCCGTGCTTCTCTCTGTCCTCGCTCCTCGTCTGATCCTTTCTCTCTTTTCCCGTGCTTTTGTCCTCTCTGATCCTTCTCACGTCTGTCCTCTCTCTCTCTCTCTCTCTCTCTCTCTCTCTTTATGGTTTCTTTCCTCTCTCTCTCCTCGGTTTTTCTTGCTTGTCAGGTTCTCTCTCCTTCTCGTGCTTCTCTTTCTCTTCTCTGATCATATATATATATATATAATCATATACATATATATGATATAATAATATAATATATAAATATATATAATATATATCATATAAACACATATGTATAACAAAAATACAAGATACAAGCACATAGGTTGAACCGACTTGGTCCGGACTAGTTCAGGATTGGACCAAATTGGGCTTGAGCCGGGTTGGGCTGAGTTGGGTCTGAACTGATTTCTCTCTCTATTATGGGTCCTCTCAGCTTGCAACTCCGCATGAAAAATTTCGACGGCCTCTGTCTCAGATTTTCCACATTCACTTTGAAGAGGACGGACAAAGGAGCACACTGGTGCTCGAATCACCTGATTCGGAAGTCAGATGACCAAAATATGAAGATTTGAAGTTTTAACGATAATCCCACTGACAACTTTGCATGGGACCCACTGGCGGCTTCTGTCCAAAATTCTTTACGTCCACTTTGAAGAGGACAAACAATGGAGCATACCGGCGCTTGAATCGTCTGATTTGGACGTTGGATGATCAAGATATGGGGAAGTAAAGTTTAAATAATTAAACTTACGATAATTTGCATGCAAACCCCTGGAGAATTTATTATTATTTTCAGAAAAATCCCTTGTACTTATTTCAGAACTGAAATTGCCATATCTTCTTCCTTTGATATCAGAATTAAACGATTTTGGTCTCATTTCAAAAGTATTTCCAAGACCTATGCATCCATGCAGATGACAGCCCATGACCTTGCTATAGGGCCTGCAAAAATCAACCTCGAAGTCGTCGCTTAACGTCCAAACCTTGAATTGACCCGCAACCTTTTTCTAATATGATCACCAAGGCTCTCGCACACTGGGGCACTTTGGTCAGCTCAAAACATCATAGAGGGTGCACGGACATTGATTAAAATGTTGGTTTAAGAGAGTTTTCTTCGCCTCCCCTTTTCTTGCTATCATATACCAGTAAAGTTCTATTTGGCTAGGGATGGCAAAAATAGGATGCTGACAAGATGGATTTACAAAACACTCACATGGATGTTCTGGTAACAACGCGTGGATACCAACTGGAGAAAAAGTAGAAGGAGAATTATTAGTATCGTAGAGCCAAAAAAGTATCAGATTTACTTCAATAGCAGCGGCAATGGATGGGGACCGGAACAAAAAATGGCACCATTTCTATCATGCAGGCAGTGCTGCTGCAAGAAAAGTTGAACCAGCACCTGCACTAATATGCCCTGCTGCTATAGTTTCCAATGCCACCTCCGCATCTGTAAAGGCATTCCCGTGTCTTGCAACTGCAACTCTTGTTGAGTCATGAACACTGCTTCTCTCTCTCTCTCTCTCTCTCTCTCTCTCTCTCTCTCTCTCTCTCTTTCTCCCTCTCTCTCTCTCTCTCTAAATAAACCTTCAACGGAGTTCTAACATGGCACGACCCCTCGACCCACAAGATCAAACCTAATGATACTTACTACTTCTTTCGTCGGAACTTAGACATAGTTCCCCTCATGATCGAAACCACCCCCTCCTCTGTGCCTCATTGGAAAGAGAAGTTTTTTGGGGCTATAATAAAACGGGGTCATACCCTTCAAGGTATGCGCTCTTTTCCCATTGGAAACCAATGGTAGTTCATCGACCCTTCCATAGTTGGGGTCGTCCCACTTCTGACACCACTCAAGATGAAGACCCTCGAACGGGTAGAAGATCGAGGGTGGGCAGTCCAGTACAAGGATCTTGTGAGGATAGTGATGTCCACCCACGCTGATGGACGGTGAAGTGATTTGGAGTCGCCACCTAGATTAAGGTCTAGGACCTAAAATGTAGCCTCATCCTGAGATAAGACTTCTATTGACTCATGACCCAACATATCGACTTTGGTACATCAGAGAACGGGTAAGCGTTCAAAGTACAGTTTGGGAAGGTGTTAGGCACCCAAAGTTGTCCGATCTGAAAATCGGCCTCCTATGTGATTCTACTTTCCTTAGACTCTATGGTTCGGACTGTTCATGGTCAATGGATGGTGACTAGGGCTTATAGGGGATCCCATGCCAAGTTGCTGAGTTCTTCTAGCTTAAGTTCAGCCAAACATGTTCTCAAAGTAAGAAAAATAAACAAAATAACATACAATGAACTGAACCAAAGATGGTTCGATGATGGACTGAATCTGAGATGTCCAAAACATCTCAAATTGCCTACGTATTCCAATCCTGAAAATCAAGTCCAAAAACATAGATCGAAATGGAAAGTGATTAAGGTTTATGGATGTGGATTATGATTAAGCTTTCTTAGATTCAATTTATTCAAGTTGAAGTTTATGCTTGATGATGATTGAGATTGAATCTAGAGATAGCCTAAATGGATCGAAGTGAACGAGGATATGGATACGGATATGGATATGGGGGACCTAAGGATACTAAGATGGGGTACCGTACTTTGAGAGTCCTCCAAGTTGCCTACGTATTCCAGAGGTCCTGGAAATCAGGTACAACGTAGTTCATTTTTTGGGTGGATTGGGTAACTTCAAGGGTTAGGGTATGTTTCTCAGGGAGTAGAGTGTGGCTCTCAGGGAGTAGAGTGTGGCTCTTAGGGAGTAGAGTGTGGCTCTCAGGGAGTAGGGTGTGGCTCTCAGGGAGTAGGGTGTGGCTCTCAGGGAGTAGAGTGTAAGATAGTCTCGCAAGACTAAGGTGCGTACTCGCAAGCACGACTTCAAGATAGAGCCTCGCAAGGCTAAGGGGGGTGCGTGCTCGCAAGCACGACTTCAAGATAGAGCCTCGCAAGGCTAAGGGTGCGTACTCGCAAGTACGATTTCATGATAAAGCCTCGCAAGGCTAAGGGTGCGTACTCGTAAGTACGGCTTCGGGATTGAGCCTCGCAAGGCTAAGGGTGCGTACTCGCAAGTACGGCTTTGGGATTGAGCCTCGCAAGGCTAAGGGTGCGTACTCGCAAGTACGACTTCATGATAGAGGGAGTTGGATTTGTACTCTCAGGGAGTAAGGTTTGTACTCTCAGGGAGTAGGGTTGTACTCTCAGGGAGTTAGATTTGTACTCTTAGGGAGTAAGGTTTGTACTCTCAAGGAGTGATGTTTGTACTCTCAGGGAGTAAGGTTTGTACTCTCAGGGAGTAAGGTTTGTACTCTCAGGGAGTAATGTTTGTACTCTCAGGGAGTAAGGTTTGTACTCTCAGGGAGTAAGGTTTGTACTCTCAGGGAGTAGGGTTTGTACTCTCAGGGAGTAAGGTTTGTACTCTCAGGGAGTAAGGTTTGTACTCTCCTCTCAGGGAGTAAGGATTGTACTCTCAGGGAGTGATGTTTGTACTCTCAGGGAGTGAGGTTTGTACTCTCAGGGAGTAGGGTTTGTACTCTCAGGAAGTAGGGTTTGTACTCTCAGGGAGTAAGGTTTGTACTCTCAGGGAGTTGGATTTGTACTCTCAAGGAGTAAGGTTTGTACTCTCAGGGAGTAAGGTTTGTACTCTCAGGGAGTAAGGTTTGTACTCTCAGGGAGTAAGGTTTGTACTCCCAGGGAGTAGGGTTTGTACTCTCAGGGAGTGAGGTATGAGGGCACATTGATTGATGTGTGGAATTGTATCTGGGAGTTTCCCAGACTACCTACGTATCTCAGAGTATTGACCTGAGAATCAGGATCCACGTAGTTCGAAAATGGCACTTTTCATTGGGTGACCCACTTGGGTCAGAATATGGGTGGTCCAGCTGGATCAAATGATGATCCTAGATGATCTATGGTTGGATTCACATTACATCTATCTAGATTCTGCATCCTAGGGGAAATGAACTGAGGGGTAGGGATCGTCCTAAACTACCCTTGTCACTTACAACCCTGATTTGGAATTATTGCGTTAAGCTTCATGATTCATGATTAAGACTTTTATCATTTTTCATTATTACCCTTCCCATGAATGTGGGTGCCTATATGCACGTCCCCACACCTAAGAATTTGACTAGGGTGCAGCGAAAAGTAAATTCTTGCCAACATAAACATCATTCAATCATGGCATTAGCAAGCAGATCAACATGGCAGTGTGCACAAAGTTAGCATTGTAAGCATGTGAACAGGGTAGCGCATAATATGACAGCGTAATCAAGGGACATGATGATAGATGCATGGATATAACGACATAGACGATATCAGATCCTCAATCTAACGGTTATATCTCTTCAAAAATGATGATCATGATCAACACTTAGATTCATCAAAACAACCAAGATCAACGGCTCAGATCTCACATCAAGTTATAATCGTGATCAATGACTCATATCTCATCAAAATAGTTATGATCTATGGCTTAGATCTCCTATCATGATCAGACTAAGAAATCAATGGCTCAGATTCATCTAAATCAATTATGATCCAGATTCAACAGTTTATATCAGTCAAAATTCCCACGATGACAATCCAATGGTTCAAATCACTCAAGATCATAATTCAACCATTCAAATTCATTTAAAACACTCATGATCAAGATTTAACGGTTTAGATTCACCAAAATCACTTACGATGACAATCCAACGGTTCAAATCACTTAAGATCATAATCCAACCATTCAGATTCATTTAAATCATTCCCAAAGATAATCTAACTGTCCAGATTGCTCATCATGATAATCCGACCGCTCAGATTGATTAAAAGTACTTCCAAAGACCATCTAACGGTTCAGATTGTCAAGATCACAATCCAGCCGTTCAGATTGATTAACATCACTTCCAAAGATCATCTAACGGTTTGAATTAATTAAAATCACATCAAAATTTCAGATCAGTGGCTATGATCAAATCATTAAAATTCTAATCATATGGTCACGATCAACTCTCGTAAAATTCAGATCATGTGGTTGGATCACCCACATTAAAATTCCAAACATATGGTCGGATCAACCATATCATATGGCCGGACCAATCACATAAAATTCTCAGTCATATGGTCGGACCAATCACATAAAATTTCAATCCTATAGTCGGATCAATTTCCATCGCATTAAATTCCATGATCAAAGGTTTGATTTTCATCATGTTGAAATATTAACATAAATGGTTCTCAATAAACATTAGATAGACATGATGGTTCAAATCTCAAAAAATGATCGGTGATAAAGAATAAAATTAAATAAATAAATAAATTTAAATAATATTCATGTACCAAGCAAACAAAAGGTCGAAATACAATGTAAAATCCCATTAATTATATACAGTATAACAACATAGATTAAAAATACTAATAATAATAATAATAATAATAATATTATTATTATTATTATTATTATTATTATTATTATTATTATTATTATATACAATATGATAACAAAAATTGGAATAATGATGCACGATAAAAAATCAAAGGTTAAATAAACATGATACAATATGCCACCGCGATATCAAGAAAAAGAATGATAAAATATATGTAATGATATCAAAAACTAAAAATCCATGCATTACATATCAAAGAATACAACAACAAAATAATACGAGCATGATATCAGAAGAAAAAAAATTAACCAAAATATCGTTTACATCTTTGCTATGCCAACTGAGGAGAGGGAGAAAAAAAAGGCCGACCTGGCTTGATGCTGTTTCGATGGTTGAGAGTGATGAAACGTTGCTGGGTTGTCGGGTTGCCAACGAAGATCGTCGCAGGGTGTCGCGAGGTGGTCGAGGATGAATCGAAGATGGTGACGATGATGAACAGGAGATGGGAGATGGATTGAAGATGGTGATGATGATGAACAGCAGTTGAAGGCTTGGTGGGTAACTGGTGAAAAGGAGGAGCAGAGGTGGTCGGGTGCTGCCAATTTTCCCCTCTTTTTTTTTTCTTTCAGAGGTAGTTCAGACCAAAGATGGTCTGTTACCTCAAAAACCCGCCAGAAAAAATCCTCCTGTTACAGCCGAACCAGCAAGAAAAGAGTCTCCGTTACAGCCGAAAACAGCAAAAAAAAGTCTCCTTTCTGTTCGGCTGAAATGGGGTTTTTATAGGAGCTGGGGGGCTTGATGAAAAGGAGTAGAGTGAGGCTTGATGGACTGCCATAGGGATAGAGGATGCGGCTGTAGGGTGGCTGAGTTGAGAGCCGGTTTTTTGGGGAAGGTATGGATAGCCGACGGAGAATAGATGTGAGATGGTTCCATGGCGGTATGGTTCTGCTGGGTAAATAGGTGGCTTAAGGTAACGGCTGAAGCCGTTTTTTTTTTTTTTTTTTTTTGCTGGGCAGGTATGTTCGGCCCCCCGTAAGGAGGAACCGAGTACATGGGGATGAGTTGCAGGTGAGCAACTCGATGGAGGAATTTCTGGTTGGCAGCATGGTGGGAGTAGGAGGTGGCGGTGATTCGGCTGGGTGGGTAGGAGATGGCATGGCGGTGAGTTGTTTAATGAGTAGGAGGTGGGATAGGCGATGGCATGGCGGTGAGGGGTGCTGCTCGATGAAGGAGGAGGTGGTAGTATGGTTCTGCCGCTCCTCCTCCTATTTTTTTTTTGTTTTTTTTTCTCGTGTCTCTTTCTCTCTCTCTCTTCCTTCTTCTCTCTCTCTTCCTCTCTCTCTCTCCCTCTTTCTCTCTCTTTGACCGAACATATATATAATATATATATGTTCGGTTTTCTCCTTCTTCTCTCATCTCATTCTCTCTCTCTCTTCCTCTCTCTCTCTTCCCATTCTCTCTCCCTCTTCCTCTCTCTCTCCCTCTCTCTCTCTTCCTTCCTCTCTCTGTCTCTCTCCCTCTCTCTCTCTCTCTTTGACTGAACATATATATAATATATATATGTTCGGTTTTCTCCTTCTCTCTCTCTCTTCCTCTCTCTCTCTTCCCATTCTCTCTCCCTCTTCCTCTCTCTCTCTTAGTTATTGATTCAAATCCCACCCAATTCATAAAATAATATAATATATATGAACATATATTATAATATATATAAGAGATATATATTATATAATATAAAATCATATATATATAATGCACATGGATTGACTTGACTCGATCCAGACCGGTCTAGGCTGGGTAAGGCTGGACTGGTTGAGTTCGACGGGTTGGACTAAATTGGGCTTGATCTGGGTTGGGCTGAGTAAGAATGGACTGGATCGATTTCTCTCTCTATTATAGATCCTCTCAGCTTGCAATTTCGTATGAAAAATTTTGACGGCCTCTGTCTCAAATTTTCCACGTCCACTTTAAAGAGGACGGACAAAGGAGCACACTGGTGCTCGAATTACCTGATTTGGATGTCAGATGAACAAAATATGAGGAATTGAAGCTTTGACGATAATTCGGCTAGCAACTTTGCATGGGACCCGCAGGCGGCTTCTGCCCAAAATTTTTTATGTCCGCTTTGAAGAGGACGGACAATGGAGCACAGTGGCACTTGAATCGTCTGATTCGAACTTTGGATGATCAAGATATGAAGAATTAGAGTTTCGACGATAATCCTACCAGCAACTTTGCATGGGACCCGCTGGCAGCTTCTGCCCAAAATTCTGTATGTCCATTTTGAAGAGGACAGACAATGGAGCACAGTGGCGCTTGAATCGTCGGATTTGGATGTCGGACGATCAAGATATGGTCGAATGATGTCCGATCGATTTTAATCATGATAATTTGCCCAATAAATCCTTAATTTATGATAATTTACAGAAAAGCCCTTGGATTTAATAAGTCAATTTCAATCTGACTAAAATTGCGACATCTTCTTCGTTTGATATTGGAATTGAGTGATTCTGGTATCATTTCGAAGGTATTTTCATGACCTTGCTATAGGGCCCGCCAAATTCAGCCTTGAAATCACTGCTTAGCATCCAAACCTTAAATTGATTCGCAACCCTTCTGAATATGCCCACCAAGACTCTTGTACATTGGGGACACTCTGTCTCAGCCCAGAACACCATAGAGAGCACAGAGGAATTGATCGACTATTGATTTGAGAGGGTTTCACTCGCCTCCCTTGTACTTTCCAAATTTTCATCCCCCTCCGCTCTCTTACTGCCTATACACCAATAAAGTTCTGTTTGGCTGGGGATGGCAAAAATGGGGTGCTTACAGATCTGTCTAACAACCAATTATTGTTCCTATATGGACTGAGTAAGTTTCATGGTAGCACTAACCTTCTTCTTCATGTTTGCTTGTTAACTCCAATCTCTAATGATTTTCTGTTGATTCACGGTGCAGTGGAAGGCCTGGACGACAGCATATGGGAAGACCTTATGGGGACGGATCTGTTCTGTAAGACCCGTATCGAACTAACCAGTCTTATCACCTTGTACCAGGTCTATCTATCATGGTCGAGCCAAGTGGACCAAGTGCGTAAAGAAACCACAAGACCAGGTATGAAATTTAACTCAAAACAGTCAAAAATGAGTGTGGTCGAATGCCTAGATAGGTATGTCCTACCCCACCACAAAGGAGTCCAACCCATGACTTTTTAGTCGTGGGGTCGCATGACTTAAAAAACGTAGGGTCGACGGATTCTGCGACCCTACATCCGACCCTACGATAACAGACAAAAACCAAAAATTAGGAAACCTTCCTAATTCAAAGGGGGTCTTTCCTAAACTCATTGGGACTTATTATGGAGGGTTTTCCTCTATAAATAGGATGTCCCTTAGCCTCTTTCACTCATTTAGAATCCTAATTAAAAGTGAGAGAAAGAGAAGAGAAGGAAACTTGAAGAAGAAGACTAAGGAAGAAGAAGTTCAGAGAAACCTCTGAATCTCAGCAAACCCAAGGTATAAACCTAAATCCCTACATGAATTGGGAGCCTAGAATAGTTTATGAAGATTATAGGATTAGGAGAAACCCAAATCATCCATCCATGGATAAATTCTAAGAGATTCCATGGAAGAGATTGTTATGGACAATGAATGGTGTATAAATTGTAGTTATGAGCCATAAAACAATTGTCACACCCCAATTCTGACTGAACCAGAAGTGTGAGTGAACCGGCTCTAAATCACGGTTCACACCAGGATCTCAATAGACCGTGTCAACCAATCATTCCCAAGCAGTCTAGCATAATCAGAGATTAATACATAGCAGCGGAATATAAATAAATGAACTAAGATCTATGTGGTAAATTAAAATAATTATTCAACTTATTCCACCATTCACAAATTTAAATAATAAAAGTATTACAATGTATTGTTCAAAATAAAATCCTCTCTAAAGAAAAACACAAAAGGAGCACTCGCATGATGCGTCATGCTCGTCCTCCACTGCCTGGGTATCAATGGCAGCAACTGTACCGTATGCTGGGGCAGTCACGAAGTCATCAACTGTATACCCTGCATCCAAATCTGAAAAGAAGAATATATATATTCGAGTGAGCTCACAACTTAGCTCAGTAAAGTACAAGACCAATGCAACATATAAAAATAAATGAGATAACATTACAATTTGGGTCAAGTATAACTTGCAAATATGCTATGGTAAGGTTTGGCAGCCACTGCACCTCCATGCTCGAGAGTGTGAGCATACCCAACAGTCAGGCACCTAGCACACTACTGCTGTTGCCCCACATCACTCACTCCGGTATGGAGATAGGACTCGAGTCTGGCGGACAGGAAGAACCACAATCCCACGTCCTCCCCCTGATACCCCACACCGTACCAATACCTAAACCCCTACTGGCAAGGGCTTACAAGTGGGTTCCATTTCTAACCAGTCCTAAATGGCAATACAGTATCAATGGCCCTATCCCAGCACGGCTCCCTACGACATAGAGATAGGGCTCGAGTCTAGCGGGCAGGGAGAATCACAATCCCACGTCCTCCCCCTGATACCCTATTCGCACCAAGTCTGCTAAGGTAGATGGCGATACAAAAAAGGTGTTAGTTGTGGATATATCCAGGGCACACCCCCTTCACATTCCACACACTAACTAAAACATACACATGCCTAACATCCAACAATCCTAGCATATGAAATGCATGAACAGATAATAGCAACAGAAGAAGTAACTACATGGCATGTGAAATGCACAGACATCAAGCAATGAATTTCATATATAATTTAGTTGCAAAAGTTTACTGGTTAATTAATTAATTAGAATTTGGGTCTTGTCCCTTACCTGACGCGTGATAACAATCCTGCCCTGCGTCACAGGGTATTCTCACGTTGTCTACAGGTCCTACACAATCATGTTAAAGAGTTAGAATTAATTTATTAAGTTCACAGTTGGTCAGAACTTTGCCTGACCAAGCAAATAAGGCTCGGAAGCCATACCGGTCGCAGGTACCGGTCTCAGGGGAGTAAGGCCGGTATGTGCCACCGGTATGTATACCGGTTGCGGTATATACCGGTTGCAAAAATGTGAGACCGGTATGTGCCTCCGGTATACACCGCAGGCCCATACCGCCGGACCTTGTGTCCAACCGGTATAGTCCGTGGTTCGATCCGAGAGCAAGGTCTCAGATCTCCCTTCCTTGTCGGTTATCGACTAGGTTTTCTAGGGTTTCTCCTAACCCAGGCTAAGGTCCAAGCATCCTAATGGCCTTCTGATTTCGGCTAGAACGCCGTACCAAACTAGATCAGATTTGAGAGAAGAAAGATCTAGGGTTTAGGATTATCGCGCCGCTTCGCGGCTCCGATCCGATATCCTAATGTTACTAATAGTATAGAGCACTTACCGGCAGTGTTCGTCGATTGGCGGTGAGCTCCTCCAATGGAAACCTCCTTCCTGGGCAGCCTCTTCCTCCTTGCTCCTTCTCAACTCTTCTCCAGACGACTAGGGTTTGAGAAGGATCAATGGAGTGTGATCATCTCTATAAATAGAAGAGGGCCATTCTTGGGAAGATTTTCCATGATTGAAAACTTCCCAAGTTTCCATTCGGAGTGAGGGGCCCGCTGGAGTCCATCTCCCGCAGAAAAGAAGTATACCGGCCGCACATACCGGTCTGAGTCACTCAGACCGGTATACTCAGACCGATATACCATACCGGTTGCACCATACCGGTCTGACTGACTCAGACCGGTATAATCAGATCGGTATGAGTTTTTACCAAATTTGAGTGGTTCTTGTACCTAAAATTTTGCGTGGTTCGTCACCCGACTTCGCCTTCCGGTCCGGCTATGATTGGGACACCTGTCATCATATAAAACCACGGTTTAGACCCGGTTTTAGAACACAGTTCTTACAATAATCATAGGATGGACCATGATAGTAAGCCAAAAGATTCAAATATGAAGGAATGGACTTTAAAATGAAAGGTCGACACAGAACACGTGTGGTCGCACGTAGTGTCGAATGATAGCCGACCCTACGAAACCACATGATTGACCACATGCCCTCGGGAAGTCCCAGGGAGGGTGTGGTCGCACATAGGGTCGAATGGTATCCGACCCCACCTGCGACCCTACACCCTGGGGTCACAGAAACTGCTACCGTAGGTGCTACCCTACCTTGCAACCCTACCCCTGTGGTCGCAAAAACTGCTACCCCAGGTGCTACCCCACCTGCGACCCTATAGTTTCTGTTAGTTTAAACATATTGGAATTAATTCTAATTAAAATCTATCGACTTGTTAGGTCTTTCCAGTGGTTTAAAAGTGAATTATAAAGCTTGAACGATGATCTACTAGCAATCAAAGGTAAGGGAACAAGACCTAAACTAATTGGTTAATAATAAATTATTTTTATTCATTGAGTCCAATGCCACGATTGATTCTATGCTTGTATGCGTGTATTGTGCATTTCATATGTCATCCAATATTCCTCCTATTAATGTTCATGCATATTTAATTTCGTTTATTTATAACATGATGATGATGATGATGCTAGGAATAGGCATGTGAATTTTTGTATGTGGTTAGTATACTTGATGCGAGTGGGGCATCAGGGGGAGGACGTGACACTATGGTTCATCCTGGTCACCAGACTCTAGCTCTATCTCTACTTAAGTCTTGTCCACTAACATCGTCGTATCACCATTACCTTAGCAGAACTATTACATCGTAGGGCATCAGGGGAGGTGGTCTCAGACCGTGTAGTCTCTGACTCTGCTGGGGGGCCTTAGCTCTATCTCTATGGACGTATTGAGGGATGCTGGGGTGAGGCCTTGGATACACTGTTTGACATTAGGATTGGTCAGTTGCGAGCTCAGTTTGTAAGCCCTCGCCAGCAGAGGCTTACGTGTTGGTATGGGTAGGGCATTAGGGGAAGTGTGATGCGATGCGGTCCTAAGCACTTTAGCTCTATCCCTATTCCATGGTGGGTGCATGTGGGATGGCAATGGTGTTTTATCCATTGGGTGGCTTCACACACTCGTGTATAGAGGTGCGACGACCATCTATCCTTTCTATTGCACATTGCAAACTTATGAACCAGACTAAATATATGAATTGAATGCATGCATATGTTTGTTGCATTGTTTTGTTTGCTCACTGAGCCGTGATGTGTGTTCAACCTTTCGATGTCGAATATTTTTAGTTGATGATGCAGGTACCGTCGTAGAAGATTATATGAATGCTCTGATGTATGGACATGCGATGACGATGGATGCAGAAGTTATGATGGAGTCGCATGATTCATCATGCAAGTGCAACTCATGCGTTTTCGATTAGATTTTGTTTAAGTTATATAGACAATGTAATTGATTAAATTATTTTTAATTTATGTCTTAGTTATTTTGAAGATAATTGGATAATTTATTTTTGATATCATCTTTGGACTCTCAGTTCATTTAATATTAAAGACTTCCGCTATCGTGTATTTATTCTGATTTTTGTTGTGGATGTATATGGTTTAAGCAAACGGACACAGCCTATTCGAGATCCTGGTTGAACCGTTGATTTATTGACGACTCATCACACCATTCTGGTTGATACAGAATTGAGGTGTGACAACTTGGTATCAAAGCTCTCGGGCCCTGTCTATTAAACCGATATACTTCCACAAAAGTTCGTGAACTGAGTTAGGATAAAAATTTAAAAGCTGTAATAAGAACACATTATAAGCACCTGTGTTGTATGAGACAAAATTAAGAAAGAAAATAATACACTATTAAAAGGAGAAACAAGTTTCATATACATCAAATAAAAAACAACGTTTATACATATCCAAATCAGAGTACAGTCCATAATCCGGACAGTTACTCTATAGTACAAAGAAAAACAAAAAGATGTACAACATGGAGCTGGAGGTGCTGGAGGAGGAGGTGTCTTACGATCCCGATCATAGTCCTCAGCATACACTCTAGTCAACCAGGCTACCTGAGTTTGGGTCGTCTGGAGACTAGCTGTCAACTCGGCCATCCGTTTATCGGATGCACGCTGAGCATCTAGAAGCTCTCCTACTCTCCCATCAGTCGCGCGTTGAGCATCTAGAAGCTCTCCTACTCTCAGATCAGTCATGCCCTGAGCCTCTCCAATCTCACGCAGTAATCTCATCATATCATCAGATGGTGGGTGTGAAGGACCAACAGTGTGTGAAGGAGCCCGAGATGGACCAGCTCCAATAGAATGTAGAGGTGATGGAGGAGGTATGGCGTCTACATCCATGAACATACGATCCTCATCCTCAGCATCACCCCCATGGACCCCTGTTGCTGCTGCTGTTGCCTCAGCATTTACTATCTCTACCCGGGTACGAGGACGCACCAGAACGTTCCTCTCATCATCACTGACCTGAGCATCTCGCATACCCATCCTGCAGATGGCCTCCCAGTCAAGGTCAGAAGAGAAAGTATCCTCATGAATCCTCTCATCCAATAAATCTACGTGTAGTCGTGAGAGCAGAGTAGTGATTAGACGTCCATAGGGCAGGTTGCTAGCTAACCAGGTAGCGTAGCACGGATCATAGTCCTGATGATGATATAAGGTAGGCAGACAGGTTGCCTAGTACAAATGCAGTACAGAACATACTGGGTCAACTGAGAAATCCTATCATAGTGGTCACTATGGGGGATCAGGTTGTGCTGGATGATCTTGTAGTACACCCGAGGCTCTGGCCGTAGGTTGATCGCTTTCATCTCCCAGCAATCACCTCTAAGGAGCTAACTATCAATCTCAGCACGCATCGCCAAGGATAGGAACTGGGGTTCCTTAGGAGCACAGTACACCAAAGGACCGTCATTTGATATGCCCAAGAGATCAGCCAACTGTTGGTAGTTAAATGAAACTTCCATCCTTTTTACATAGCTAGTGATCCTGAGCTCCCTACCCCTCTCTGTATCATTGCGATCCCCCACTACTTGAAAGTTGCAATAGAACTGCTTCACCAAAGCAGGACAAGTACAAGCCTCATATCTGATCACAGGAAGCCAACCCATGTCACCAAAAGCACCCTCTATGTTAAACAAGGCTAGACTAGCCATGTTTACACAGCGACCCCTTTCTACTTTCTTATGCTCATAGCGAGCATACCGAGCCTCTGCCTCGTTGGAGAGGAAACGAATGGGATCATAAGCCCTAGGAACCTTCGTACGAGCCATACTATCTGCAAAGACATAGAACAATAAACAAGATATTATATATGGTGAAAAACATAAATTTTCGGCATTATAACGGCATGATTTAGCCAAAAGCCTTACTTTTCACCCAAATAGCTGGGCAGGAGGACTTACATAAGTTCCAAACCATCCTGCAAAGCTCATACAGTTGGAAATTTAATCTAGAAAGATCGAATTTGAAGAAAATTCAATAAATTGGAAAAATCTTGAAAATTAGGTCAAAAATGGAAAATTTCAAGTTTCTCGATAACCAACCGATCAAACTCAAATATTTTTTAGGGCTTTCATCCATTGGGTGACCAATAGCAAAAGCCCCCAATAAAAATTAAAAATTTTAATTTGAAGAAAACAATGTAAATGGATGAAAACCTAGTTTTGAAAGCTTAAAAATGAGAAACAGTAGAGAGCATACCTAAAGGGAAGGAGCGAAAGTCGCGAACGGAAGAAATGATCACCAAACACTAGGGGTCGTTATTGTAGCAACTCAGGGGAAGCGAGTTGACTTGGAAGAAAAGAGAAAGAATAGGAAATGAATCCAAAATCAGGTCTAAAAACCTCATTTTGGATCGTAGGGTCGCAAAATTCGACAAAATGTGCGACCCTACCATCGTCCCTAGGCTCTCGGTGATCTGACAAACATCGTGTGGTCGAACCTAGGGTCGGACATATACCGACCCTACGACCGACCCTAGGCTCTCGGTGAGCTGACAGTGTTCTTAGGGTCGCATTCCCTAGGGTCGAATACAGTGCGACCCTATCATCGACCCTACGATGGAAAATTTTGTATTTTCACCAAATGACTTGAAAAATTGAAAATTTATATTGATTAGTTGGAGTTTGACATGGGAACAACTTATATTGATTGCCTCACATGTTCTATGATTGTTTTCAGACACTACCCCCACCAGAACAAGAAATGGTTGGGCGAAGAGGCACCATACGAGGTCGTAATCCAATTCCACCACTACCACCTGTGGGGGAGGATAGCCACGAAATTCCTGAAGTACAAGAGAACCAGAATGCGGCACCGCCAGTAGCTAGTGGCCAGGAAAATCCTACAAACTTGCCAACCCCACCTACAGATTTGGCTATAGCGGTAATGAACCTGGCACAACAGCTGCAACAAATATAGCAGGTGCAAGCCAATATGCAAGCTGCTATAGGAATGGTTTTTCCAGCTGCACATACGACACCTATGCCAGTTGGATAAGCTAGCACAGTATCAGGGGAAGCAACACGGGACCCCACGCACCTCAAACACCAGTTATGCAGGCTCTAGTGCAGAATCCTGAGGTAGCTCAAGGATGGTACGTAAACTCTCTTCTTTTTTTTTTCTTTTTTTTTTTGACCTTTATGACTCTAACTGTATTGATACACCCTTTTTCTCTCTTCTTTTTTTTTTTTTACAGAAGATGATGACGCCACTATGGCAGAGACCATGCACAGATTGAAAAGGAGGAAACTTTCCTCAGAAACCCCCCGGCTCATTTTCCCAGAGGACACCCCCCAAGACATCCTGCAACGGATTCCGGCTAGCCCTCCACCATTGCGCACTCTTCCTCCGGAGGAGGCACCTATTGACCAAGTTCCGACCAGTCCCTCCGGTGATGTCGAGCCTGCTTCCTCAACGGTCATCCCTCCTCTAACTGTGGATTCAAGTTCTGGGGTCGACCCTCCATCATGCTCCGCACCAACCATTCTGGCTGCTCTACCCCCACCACCCTCGAGTCTGGCAATTTCCCCTCCAGCCTCTTCCGGTATGTCTTCCCTTACCATAGATTCCACTGTGGTTACCTCTTTCTATCCCCTGTCTGGAGGGTTACCTCCACTAGCCCCTTTTACCTTTCCTCAACTTTCTACTTCCTCCATGCCCGTTCAATCCTCTTCCCCCAGTCACCTTGCTGGAGAGGGTATTCGACAGAAAAGCCCGGTCGAACCTTCTACCTTACCGCCGGGTCCATCTTCCACCCTTCCTTCAACCAGCTTTTCTTCTTCCGCTTCTGGCTCTAGCTCTACCTCTGCTGAGCCCTCTATATTTGTCCCCTCCTGGAAGGTACGTTCCACAGAAAATGGGTTACGCAACCGCGTAGTAGCTCAAGAGATCATCCACAATGCCTGTCTTCCTGCCGATGATGAGGTTTTTAATTATGTCCCGAGTATCGATCAGGGCCAATGTGCGGCCCTTTACCAAGTAAGCCTTCTAACTCCTTTTTTTTTTATCCCTTTCTCACAAATATTCCTTGTTGTCTTCTTTTTTGTAGTTGATGTGTGGGACGAACTACTACCAGAAGGTGTTAGCAAGCTCTGTACAAAAGTTGAGAGAGGCGCATGCTGCTGTCCAGGAAAACCATAGACTTCTGTCTCTTGCCCACACAAAGCATAATCAAGCCGCCCGTGATCGAGATGCGGCTATTGCCTCTCGAATTGAGGCAGAAGAGGTTTGGAAGGACGAAAAAGACTCCCTAGCTTCTGAGTTTGAGGTGGTCGAGCAAGAGAGGGACGATGCTGAGGAGCGAGCCAAAGAAGCGGACGAGCGGGCCAAAGAAGCAGATGAGCGGGCCAAAGAAGCAGATGAGCGGGCTAAGGAACTGGATCTGAAGTGGCGTACTACTGAAGCGTCTTTGGAGTTGAACCGGAGATGGCTGTCTGACGAGAAAACTAAATACCATCGGTTGGACGAGTATTTCACTACTCCTGCCAAAGTTTTCATGGCTGCCCAGAAGGAATTATCTGAAGTACGACTGTCCAACGAGGTTATGGCAGACCAACTTAAAGCAACCATTGATCTCAACAACCAACTGGAGGAAGAGGTCAAAGGTCTGCAGGGTGCCCGAGATGAGTTGGTCATCGAGAGTGGCAATTTGCTGGCAGAGAACCACAAGCTACAAGCCGAGTTAGCCCAATCTACCACCAGAGAGGATGCCCTCAAAAGAGACTTGGCTGTTATGCAAGAGCAAAGTGTCAACATGCAATCTTCAATTGCTCACCTGACTAATGAGTTATCGCAAGCCCAATCATCTCTGGCGCAAGACAAAGAGAAGACCTTGAGAGCCTTACTCAATTCTGAGGACATGGAGGGCATGTTCAGAAGGGAAAGAGCCAGAGCCATCCAAGAAGCTCTCTTGGTCGTGCACTCACAGATGTCTACCCATCCTCCGGCCTTTGACTTTTCCCTCCTTCCCTTAATGAGTACAGTGATCCGTGATAAGCTTGTGCAGCCTTCAAGTCTTCCTCCTCCTCAAGAAGCAGCTCCACCCTTCGTCGCTCCTCCATCAGACACTTCAGATATTCCTGGGATGACTTTCGAAGATCCGACCTCCCTTCCTTCGACGGACGAACAATAGACATGTATCTTTTTTTTTGTAAGAATGTACTTTGTACTACATTATTCAATATAATTTCCTTTATACTGAACTTATACACTTTTTTCTTTACTGTACTTATTCTAAGTATTCCAACTTTTTTTCTAAGTATTCCACCATACTCCCCTGGCTTTAAATGATTGCACTCTTTAATGAATTAAAACCAAAATAAAATCAAAATGACCCTTAGGCTTTTTCTTTTTCGAGACCCGTAGGCCAATTTTTTTGAGACCCTTAGGCTTTTTTCTTTTAGAGACTCTTAGGCCTTTTTCTTTTCGAGACCTTTCGGCCTTTTTTTTTTTTTTCGAGACCCTTAGGCCTTTTTCTTTTCGAGACCTTGAGGTCTTTTTCTTTTCGAGACCCTTAGGCCTTTTTTTTTCGAGACCCTTAGGCCTTTTTCTTAGGCAAAGATGTAATGTAAACAGATACTTTATTGAGTAAGTAGAAAAGGCACCTTACACATAGTACCTTTGAAGATTTTTGGAGTGCCAAGTGCGTGGTAAGGCTGATCCATCTATTGTCTTCAATTGATACGACCCCGGTCTAGTAACCTTCACAACTCGGTTCGGTCCTTCCCAATTTGGGGTCAACTTACCCTGCTGAGTAGAAATAGTGACAGCCGTCAAGCGTAAAACTAAGTCACCCACTTGAAACAAATTCTCCTTAACACTCGAATTGTAATATTTTCCCGTTTTTTGTTGATACGCCGCTATGCGCAGTCGAGCTATTTCGTGAATGTCTTCTAGAAGATCCAGATCCATCAAGAGGATGTCTTTGTTAATATCCCAATTGAAGTTCAACACCCTAGAGTTTTTCTCCACCATTTCGATAGGAATAATAGCTTCAGACCCAAAAGCCAACTTGAAAGGAGTAGCCCCTGTAGCCGTCCGTTGAGTTGTTCGATACGATCATACCACACTGGGTAATTCCTAAGCCCATGCTTGTCTCTTTTCTTCCACTCGTCTTGCTAAACCATGCAGCAGAGTTTGATTGGTGACTTCTATTTTTCCATTAGCTTCTGGGTGCGCCAATGACGTAAACTATGCCCAATTTTATGGTCGCGATAAAATTCACGGAAGATCCAACTTGAGAATTGCGGGCCATTGTCAGTAACCAGTACTTGTGGGATTTCATATCTGTATAGGACATCAAGTTTGAAGAACTCCTTAGCTTTATGCGTCGTGACCCTCACCATTGCTTTCACCTCAATTCACTTAGTGAAGTAATCAATTGCCACCAAGATATATTGCAACTGCCCCCTTGCTTGCGGAAATGATTCCAAAATATCCATACCCCAGACTATGAAAGGAATGGAAGAGGGAATAGGCCGTAGCTATGCGCATGGGCGATGGGACATGGGAGCATGCTTCTGGCATGCTTCACAGCTTCTGGCGTACTTTTCACAATCGCTCATCGTATGGGACCAGTGATACCTCATTCTGATGATCTTAAAACACATGGTGCGCCCACATTGGTGGGCTCCATAGATCCCCTCGTGAACTTCTATCATAATGTATTCTACTTTCGAGGGTGGAACACAATGAAGCAATGAAAAAGTATGGGATTTCTTGTAAAGTACCTCGTCATGAATGACATACGATCCAGTTTGTGTCTGAATGCGTCGAGCTTCTTTCTTGTCCTCAGGTAAGACATTCTCCCTTAGATAAGTAAGTAATGGATCCATCCAATAGGGCTCGACGTCGACAAGTAAGACCTCCCCTACGGGGTCGATGCTAGGATCTGATATATGCTCAATGTACACTGGCACGTCAAAACGACTCAAGTCGCTGGACCCTAGATGAGACAGTGCATCTACTTTCTTATTCTGATCACGTGGTATGCTGACCATCGTAAACTTCTCCAGTGGTTCAATGAGTTGCTTCACGAGGGTTAAATATTTAGCCAGACGGTTTTGTCGAGCCTCATAGTCCCCCGTAACTTATCGCACGACCACTTGGGAATCCCTATATACTAGCAAGTGAGTGACTTTCAACTTTCTAGCCAATTTAAGCCCGACTACCAAGGCCTCATATTCTGCCACATTATTGGTTGTTGAGAAACCAAAGCGTACAGATGTTAGTACTTTGAACCCTTCGGGGCTGATAAGGACAATACCTGCTCCCACATCTTCTTGGTTGGAAGCTCCATCTATGTACATGACCCAAGAAGGTTCTTCAGGACCGAGGAAGATTTTAACTTTGGCTTCTTCAAGGGCTCACTCTGGATTCGTCCCTTCTTCTTCACCTCCTAGGAAGGTACTTTCAATCAAGAAATCTGCTAATGCCTGTGCTTTGATGGTAGTCCGAGGTTGAAACTTGAGGTCAAACTCCCCTAGTTCGATCACCCAATTGATCATAAGCCCGGACACGTCTGCTCTGGCGAGGAATTTACTCAGGGGTCGATCCGTCAACACAATGATGGAATGAGACTGAAAGTAGGGTCGTAACTTGCGAGCACAAACCACCACCGCTAGAGCTAACTTTTCGATTGACTGATATCTGGTCTCTACATCTAATAGGGCCTTGCTGACGTAGTACACGGGTGTTGTATTCTGTTGACTTCCTTGCTAGTACTTCACTAACGGCACATGGCGAGACCGCCAGATAAAGCAGTAATGGATCTCCAGTCTCTGGCTTGACCAACAAAGGGGGTGAAGAAAGATACCGTTTGAGGCCACGGAACGCCTCTTCGCATTCAGTTGTCCATTCGAAAGGCTTGAATCCTTTGAGAGTTTTGAAGAATGGGAGACACCTATCTGCAGACCGGGACATAAATCGCCCAAGGGCCGTGATTCGTCCTGTGAGTACTTGAACTTGCTTGGGTGTAGTTGGAGACTTCATACTTTGGATTGCCTCGATCTTTATGGGATTGGTCTCGATCCCCCTCTGGGAGACCATGAAGCCCAAGAATTTGCCAGACTGTACCCCAAAAGCATATTTCGTCGGATTGAGGCGCATGAATTTCTCCTCACTACATCAAAAACTTCCTTGAGGTCCGCCAGGTGATCTGTTTCTTTAATCATCTTGACTAGGAAGTCATCCACGTACACTTCCATGGTTCGACCAATCTACTTTTCGAAGACTTTATTAACGAGCCTCTAGTACGTCACCCCCACATTCTTTAGCCCAAAGGGCATTACCGTATAACAGTAAGTACCCTTATTGGTGATGAAGGTTGTGTTCTCCTCATCTTCTCTAGCCATCTTTATTTGATTATATCTTGAATAAGCATCCAAAAAAGATAGCAGCTCATGCCCTGCGGTGGCATCAATGAGCTGATCTATCCGAGGCAAGGGTAAGAATCTTTTAGGCATGCTTTATTAAGATCAGTGAATCAGTACATACACACCAGCGGTCACCAGACTTAGGTACCAGTACAACATTAGCCAGCCAGTCCGGATAGTACACTTCTCAGACAAACCCTGCCTTCAATAGCTTTTCAACCTCCTGATCGATGATTACTTGCTTCTCCACCGATACTGCTCTCTTCTTTTGGCAAATAGGGCACTGATGTGGATCTATTTGGAGATGTTCCATGATCAAACGTGGGATTCCCAGCATGTCTTCTGGAGTCCAAGCAAAAATATCCAAATTTGCCTTCAAGAACTTTATGAGTTCCTGCCTTTGTTCTTCTGGAATAGCTGATCCCACTAAGAATGTCTTCTCAGGGTGGTCGTCATTAAAGGGTGCTGAGATGAGATCTTCGAATGGAGTGGTTCACTCTGTGGGAAAGTCGCCGTGATACTCATCCAGCTGGATCACTTGAACTGATTGATCTTCATCAAGGGCAGCCAGGGATGCAGCGTGGCACCTTTTCGAGACGGATTGGTCCGCCTTGCAGCACCCAACTCCCCATTCAGTTGGGAACTTCATCAACAAATAGTAGGTAGATAAGCAGGCCCGCAGCTTGTTTAGACCCATCCTTTCGAGTATACTGTTGTGGCTCGATCTGGTATCCACCATCATGTACTTCATACCGATGCTTACCCGCGCTGGATAGGTTCCTAGGCGAGTATAAATCTGAATGGCTCCTTTCACTCGCACTCCTTCACCATTAAACCCCAGAAGAGAGTATCGAATGGGCCCCAGCTACTCATCCTTGTAGCCCAACCTTTGATACATGTCGTAATACAGGATTTCACAAGCGCTACCCGTCTCGATCAAAATACGACTCACTTCCCACTCCTCTCCGATGGCCATTTTGATAACAAGGGGATCTTCATGGGGGGTGACAACATCTATCAGATCATCGTCTCCAAAATAAATGTATCCATCATACCTGAACTTCTTGGAAGACGATTCCCCCACGTTTTCGTCCCCGCGTCGAACTTGCTTTCCCTTTGCCGATCCTTCCTCCTCTGGTTCTACCACAATCGGGAGCACTTCCCACCGCATGTGCTCAGGCCAGACTGTTACCGTCATGCATTCTGGCTGGCTAAGTATAACATGCTCGTCATCACTCAGTCCCAGATCTTGCTCTGGTCCTGCCTTTCCCAATAGCTTCCACGGGGGACTTTTCTCTCGAACAGTTCAAACCCTTGGGGCAGGGTACTCCTTCATCTTCTCCTATTGCTCATCTACGCACAGATTGATCTGACCCATAAATCCCCTTGGGGGCGATCTTGGGGGTAGTTGAGGTTTATGCTAGACCCTCGCCCTTCTTTCTTTCGGAGCCCTTGCAGCTGGAGGTGGAGGGAGCACCATCGCAGGTGTAGGCAGAGTTGGGCCCGTCCCTGATCTTACAAACTCTGTCCACCTTCCATGCTGGCTGAGATCTTCGACCAGACTTTTCAAATGCCTGCATGAGTTGGTATCATGTCCATGATTTTGGTGATGCGCACAGTATAACCATCTATTACGCTCCTCAGGCCGTGCTATCGTCTTTGGTGGAGGAACCAGTAGGGTGTCATCCCTCTTGATGTTCAATATCTCAGACATGGTTCTGTTGAGAGGTGTGTATTCTTGAATGGGTCGAGCAGGGTATAACTCCTTCGCCACCTAGGTTTTTTTTGCTTGTTTCTCCTTCTTTAGGAGCCTTCTCCAATGCTTCATTCCTCTTCTTTTCAGCAACCACAAGACCCAAACTTACTGGCCCTAATAACTCCACCACCACTTCTGCCCCTGATGCGTACCAATCGCATCGATTGAAAATTTCTGCAAGCTTTAGACAGGGTCGAAACAACCACATCTGGTTGCAAGTCTTTGACTTCTCCTGCCACTCCTAGGAAACAAGTGATGAATTGTCGAAGTGGCTCCCCTTCGCCTTGCTTGATCACCATCAAATGGGACAGATTTTTTTTCTACACTCGACTCCCTTGAAAATGGGAGAGGAATAAGCTGCTGAGCTCCTTGAAAGTTCCCACCGATCGCGGAGGAAGGTTGTTGAACCACGTCCTTCCCGCTTCCCATAATGTTGATGGGAATGCTCTGCAACACAGCGCGTCGTGGTGGCCGTAAATGACCATTCCCACCTTGAAATTGTCCAAGTGTCTCTCCGGATCCTTCTTGCCATCATACCATCCTACATTTGGGAGGGCAAAGTTGGAAGGTAAGAGATGATTCATAACCTCGTCCGTCAGGGCTGTCTCCGTGGCATACTCTTGAAGAGCGGCTGGAACGACCCCTCTTTCCACATGTTATACTCGGTCCATCAGCTCTTTGACAAGACGTTCAAGCCTCTCAGTCTTTTCATTCCCAATCGGAGAGCTATCTACCGTTGGAACAGCCGCGACTGGTATAGCAGTCGAAGGCACAGCAAGGGACGGCGCAGCCGCCACCCTTTCTCCTCACACTGCATCTACTCTAGCTTGGACTTCTTCGCGAATTTGTCTGGCTTCTTCAACCCTGGCTTGGGTTTCTTCTCGAATTCTCCTAGCTTCTTCGTTCCTTGCTTGGATGTCCTCATGAGATTGTTGAGCAGCATTGACCCTGGCCTGAGCATCTTCTCTGGCCCGTCTGGCTTCATCGACCCTCCTTTGGGCCTCCCGTGCGACCTCCGATTCTATACACATCCCGGCTCTGGCCCACCTGGCACCTTGCCTCGATCCCATCCTTGTGAGATAGACGACCGGCGAGAAACTCCCAGGGACTCTTGGCTACTTTCAACGATTTCAGTCGGGTCGACTCCTGGGACAGATTGTGGTCGCGGGTCCTCCCACTGACTACTTCGATCCCTGTGGTGATACGAATCTACCGAGGGACTATCCCCCCTTGGGCTAGGAGGGACAGCACGCGGCGCAAAGCGTCTAGACTGTTGCGATCTCTGTGGTACTCCAAGTGGAATTCTCAAACTACCAATCAATAATCCCAACTTTTAATACACAATTGGCATCGTTTATGCTTAAATAATGATTTTCATATTGGCAGAAGTAACACCAAAAACACTAACAGTGGTCTTGAATTTTATATCTTACATATATATACCCGAACAGAGTTAATGAAGTTGGAAGTTCAGTCTCAATGTCACATCGGGAATAAAGACACCAAGGTATCGTCCATCAAATATAAAATCCATGTTAAGTCACCGGGAATACAGATGACACCAAGGTATCGTCCATCAAATATAAAATCCATGTTAAGTTACTGGGAATACAGATCCAACACAAATCTGTATCGATTTGATCTCTTAGCAGTGAAGGTTCAAAACCAAAATAATAAGAACTGAAATAAAAACCCTACAGTAATTAAATAGGCACCATTATACCAGGCCATGATCCTGGGGATTCCACACATGAAGCCTCACACAAGCTCCATCGAATTGTTATAATGCTACTGTGTTTTTTCTCCCTTGTTTGTAGACTTACTTCTCCCTTAAGCAAAGAGTAAACAACAAAACAGTAAGACAAAGTGAAGAGATGTACCAGCGGCTATGGTGTTGGTGCTGCAAACAATGGCTATGGTGTTGGTGCTCCAAACAGTGGCTATGGTGTTGGTCTCCAACCAGGGTTGAGGAAGGAAGAGGAATGAAGTAGAGGCGGTGCCTCACTAGGGATCGGACAAGGGCAAAACGAAGGGGATAATCGATGGAGACACCGCAGATGTGGCAGACGACAGGAACAATGGCTGTCGACGATGAGCTTCAATTCAATCCTAGAGTTTGTGAACCAGGAAACAGAGATATATCGATCGTGGGCAATTACGATCTATTCGCGGGAAGAGAAGGAGGGAAGTAAAAATTGAACAGAAAAGAAAAGACCTAAAAATTGAGAAAATAAGGTGGGAATTAAAAATTGGAAAAAAAAATAAAAATACTCGTACACGACAGGTATATTATACGAGTTTCTAATACGCAGGTTTATACCACGGAATATTTTCTAGGTTTATACCATGGAATATTATTTCCGTCAGTTTATACCATGGAATATTATTTCCGTCGTATATAATACACATATATACCACGGAATATTATTTTCGTCGTATATAATACACATATATACCACGGGTTTCTAATACGCGTCATACATACTAGGTTTATACCACGGAATATTATTTCCGTCGTATAAAAATATTAAATCCGATGGTTTTGAACTACCGTTGTATTAGAGGAATTGTATAAGATGGCCTGTTTTACTCGTCGTTAATGACTATATTTTGCGACGGTTTTATTTTACCGTCATAAAATTCCATCACAAAAAACCCTTTTTCTTGTAGTGATACCTGTCACTACTTTGATCATTAGCTACCTAGGATACAATAGGTCCGCATGCCTACGACCCCCTAGACCGTGTGATATTGTCTTGTCAATCACTTTTCGACCCCCATCGACCTTCTTCAATCCCTCTTCTGGGCCATGTTCCTTATACACCCAGATGTCCGCTTCTGTCCTTACACTTTTACCAAGTAAAGTTCTGACTATCCGTCGATTTGGACTAAGATCTAGTGACTTGGCGGATCAAATTAGCATGTTTTGCATTTATGATTGTTGTCAGCATTTATGAGCATTAATGATAATCCATTAATGGCCCAACAACCCACGTCAATCTGTCGCATCTTATCCTAGTCAGCAAGGGGGGTCAAACACGGGTTCCTTATAGTATTTTTCGCAATATCTTCATTCTCATATCGTGTTCCTTGGATGAGCGCCACGTGCTCATCGCCGAAAGATCATCCAAAATTCTCTTTCTACGGTTAGATTTAATCATCCACCATTATTTTCCCTAACAGTATTGACTTCAAAAATAATTTAAAATACTTCATACTCCAAAGCCTTGCCGTTTAAAATGCGTTTAATAAGTGTACCATACCGTATCCATATTTTAACCTGCATCTTCCATGAATAATAAGTTGATTAATCCCATGTTGTTTAATATTCTTATTGCCTTCTACATGTAACCGAAGTGAGATTAAAGACTGCCACTTCCTCATAATTGCATTTAAACTCATACTTTATTACTCGTTAGGGTGGGCTGTGGGCTATGAATCATAACTAATGTACATTATAGACCATCAATTAATAGTACGTTTTACTATCTATCTATCTTTAGATTGATTCATGTTTGGAGTCTTTGGACAAACATAAAACATCAATTAACTACTTGACTGGAGATGATAATTCTCACCGTTTTATGGCTAAACACATCATAAATGTCATCTTCCCATGGATTTATGTATAATTCTTCAATGTAATTCTTCAAATTATGTGAGTATATTGCATATTGCCCTTTTTTTCACTATACCGCATTATATCTAATCCGTTTAAAACCTATATCATTCGTTTTAGGTTTTTTCTCTTCTCAGAATGTTTGACCATTTTTTTACCGTACCGTTCTTGTTTTGCTCTGTTTAAGACCCATTCTGTTCCGTTTTATTTTTTTGTCATTCCTGTTTTAACTAACTATGATTCCACCACACTTTACGCATGGCCTTAAAATCTTTTTTTATTCGTTGACAAACAGTATCATAGGGGGCCTCCTAACAGTTCACCAGAAACCACTATAGGTCCACCCACATTCACCCCACTCCGCTAGGTGGAAATAAATGAGAATAGCTCACCCGCATGTTTGTGTGAAAAAAGAAAAATACATGTAAGTCTTAAGGGTGTCAAAACTGGGCCCGGCCCGATAGCAAGGACCGAGCCGGCCCTATATAACCCGAACCCAGCCCGGACCGAGTCTTAATGGATAGGTTTCGGCTTGGGCTTGTAAAGCCTGACATGGTTTCAGCCCAGACCGAAACCAGACCGGACTGGCCCGTTAAGAAGTCCGAACTAACCCAAACTGATAATACCCAACCAGAACACTGGTAAGGTCACCGGGCCCAGTTTCTTAATTTTAATGGATTGTGTTACACAGTTACACTTCATTTCTTGATCCAAAAGATTATGTGAATCTATAATTGAAAAGATTATGTTAATTGTTACAATTTACTGAATTACATACATATGGAAGGAATGATGCTAATTTTATAAATAGAAATAATAAAATAGGCTATATAGCATACATATAAAAATAGGCCCGATAAGCTTGATAAGCCTGGTCTGGACTGAACCAGCCTGAAATCACCTCAATAAGCCCAACCTGATAACAAACCGACACCGGACCAGCCAATTAGTGATTGTGTCCAGCGTAGCCCATCCCAACCCGAATTCTTAATAGACATATTTTGGACTGAGCTTATAAAATCTAATACCGGATTAACCAGGACTAAAACCGGCCTGGACCGGCCTGTTGACATAAACTGAACTCGACAAAAATAGATAATATTAACTCTCTTTTTTAATTAACAGATTCTAGCATGAGAAAAATGCATCCCTGCTGAGAGAGAGAGAGAGATCTACGGAAGCTTTGAAACAGAAAATCTTTCTAAAAAAACGAAAGAGTAAATATTATGTATTTTTGTCAAGTTCAGTTTATCTGGATATACATGTATTTTTTTTCCCCATGAATCTATTCGATCCTCTCTCTCTCTGTCTTATATATATAAACACACATAACGATCTGTATTGCTGTATGTAGGATGGACAGAATGACAATCAATCAAAACGCAAGAAAAGTAGTAACTCTACTTCTTCTCTTGGTCGCCCATATCTGTAGTATTACTACTGCTATTAATATTACAGGTATGTCAATCTCCCTGATCATCTGCATGCTTATAACATACGTAAATGGATAAATGGGTCTGATATTCCTGACTCTCTTTCTCAGTAGCTTTTCCATTCTCTAGCTGTTAACGTTTGTATTAAATTGGATTTCAAATTCTATTTGGATCCTAATTTGGAATGATATACAGATGGATTGACAAAACACTAACATGCAGGTTCTGGTAATAACGCGTCGATACCAACCGGAGAAAAAGGAGAAGGAGAATTATTAGTACCCGTGGTGCCGATGAAGTATCGGGTTTACATCAATGGCAGCGACAATGGACTGATTCGGAAATGCATGCCGTGCAGGTGCTGCCGGGCAAATGGAGATCCCAACACCTGCGTTAACATACCCTCCTGCTGCCATCATTTCAAATGCTATACCGCTGGCTGTGTCCTTGTTCCCGTGTCTTGCAACTGTAACTCTTGTTGAGCCATGATTTGCTTTTCTCTCCCTCTCTCTCTCTAAATAAACCTTCTACGGAAGGATATGGCTTTCAATCATTAGATATATAGAAATAAAACTTTATTATTATTATTATTATTATTTTGAATTTCTAAACATAACCAAGAGTTAGAGATATTTCAAAGACAATCCTTTGCATGTTATTTCCAAAGTTCAAAGGCAAAGGGAAAAAAGAATGTATTTTACTTAATAAAATTCAAACCCAGGTGTATGGATCTTTTGAGGGGCACTGTTGCATCCACCTACCAATGGAAGCGGGTATTCTAGATCAAGAACACCTTCTCATATGGTGAAAACAGTATCTGAATGAGATCAAAATTTTTGTGAACAGGTGGACCCCAAATTCCCCAACTCACATGGTTTCAACCCTAATGCCAATGGCCAAGTGATTAGAAAGTTTATGATCAGAATCTAATATATGTATATATATATATATATATATATATTGGTAAAAATGATTGAAAATAAATGGGTTGCTGAAAATATAGGAAAAGGTTGAAAAAAAATTAAGTTTTCCATAAACGGGATAGTATGGATTGAATTTTAGTATGAAATTTGACATATTAACTATTCCGGAGACCAATCCTATGTTCACTCCAAAACAGAAGTTTAAGTGACAGAATTTTGTTTCTAGGAATGTTTTGTCAATTTATTTCCATTTGTATCTGTCGTAAATTCGAATTTGATTTGAAAATTCTCGTTGAGTGATAGTCCTTCCACTCAGCACCGTAGCATCATTATGGCCGAATTTCGTCCCCAATTCCAATTTCTTTCTATTGATTATTTTCCGATTGAGATGTATGGATCCATGGAAATTTGTGTTTATATAGATTTTGTTCATGGATTAACGAAAATGTGCTAAAGCTTTATTTTCCTTTGACATTCTATGAGTCGACTGGCGTTGAATGTTGGCCATTGGTTGAAGAAAAAAGTACATTGAACCCATATGAATTCTAACTATGAGCAGATTGTATACTTTGGGCAAATATGGGTTCGATTAAGATTTGTTTCTCTGGAGTACCAAACACCCAATAGTTAGAATTACTGCTTAGAATTACTGCTTCACCCTTCTGTTGTTATCCATCAAGGAAAACTTTTCACCTCTTCGAACCAAATTAGCATGAAAGGTTATCTAAAACTAAATTAAAGTAAGAAGTTTATTACAGTAAACTAAGTTGAGAGAATGGCATAATCAAACCGTAACATAGCAATGAATAGGAATTAAGGACAAACACAACTACACAAGCCCATGAGCCACGGGTTTTGGGCCTTAGACACGGTATCGGCTATATGTAAAACTGATCCGATTCAGAAGATCGGTGTACGGATTCAATGAGAAGCTGAAATGTGGTTGATACCGTATATAATAATATTAAAACAGAATCAATTTGGTGATCGATTATATCCAAAACCTCTATGGATCGATCAATCTGATGCCGGTTACTTGTACCATGATTGTGATCAACCAAATCCAAACCAATCATGAATCGATTTGATCAAGATTCAGTCAATTGGGGACCCACTTTAAAGGCCCATTTACGGTCCCTCTCTAGTTAAAAATATATCATTGCCTTGATGGGCTGGGCTTGACAGCCCACAAAGAAAATGTTAAAACGTCAAGATCCTTAAACCCTACAAGTGGTGGGATTCAAATCCTCTCCTATGGTAGGAGAGTTCCAGCGGGAATCCAATCCCTGGAATTTCTCCGGCGTGCATACTAGTACATGGGTATGTTCACCAGAGAAACTCCAGCTGTTGGATCACTGCTGGAAAGTCTCCTGCTGGAGGAGGCGATTTCTGAGGAGATGATTAGGTCGTGGGTTGCCATTGCAGGGCATCAAGGAAAACTATTTTCTCAAGGGAAAATGGCAGAAACAGCCATCGAGGAGGGAGATATTAACCAAGAAATGAAGGTTTCCTTTGCTCTAATCGCGGTTTACCCACTCGATAGTGATAACGCTTTCTCTTTCTTAGAGCTCCACCCTGCGGAGAACTCTGGTTGCATGGCTTTCTCTTATAGGTCTATTTTCTCTGACTTGACTCAGCTTGACCTAATTGACTCAACGGTTAGAATATCACTTTCATACGGCAAGAGTCATTGGTTCAAATCCAATAGTATGTAAAACTGGCTGAAACCCCTGCTTTTGCCAACATGATAGCAAGCATGAACTGGCAGCAAGAGCTAACAAATTGGTTAAGACTTATAAGGTGTTTATCATTATTGTGATAATCTATTATTATTTCTTTATTCTAGTGATACTAACCAGTTATTATTTATGATTCATAATTTATTTTCATAAATAATTTATCATAAATAACTCATAAATATAAATATAAAATATACAAAGAGAACCTAGGCTCTAGTTATTTCGTTGTAAATTATTTCATGTAAATTGTTGCTGCTGAATACTAGGTATAGCTGAGTTACCCAAGTTGAAGCTGAGTTCACACGTGTTAGCCAAGTTCAAGGGTTGATCTTGAAAAATACAAAGAAAATCACAATGGAGTGGACTGGGTAATCTGGTAGCCACTCCGATGATTAAGTCAGTTCACATAGCAAAGAATATGAAGCAAAGTAAGAACAAGTGATTCTTAGAGAGTGGGATAAGGTTTAAGTATAAGAGTGAAAATGAAAAGATGACTATCTGTATACCTTAGTGCTTATGAACATATATAGGAGGCTCGTCAGTTTAGGTGTCCGGATTACCCGAGTGGTGGTTCCCAAATGAATGATAACTGCCCTCTCGAACAGTTGAGAGCATTGAGCGTTTGATAAAGATCCTAGGATCATTACAGAGTCAGTTGCCGACACATACCTCAGAAAGTCCCTCCCTTTTCCTTGGGATATGGCTTAGGTGCTCCAATTAGGAAGTTGTTCCCTTATTGTTAGGAGAATGACTTAAGCCATCTGATGGTTACCACGTGTTGACCATTGGAGGGCTCTACGAACTCGTGTTAAGATATGTTTACTCTCAATATTGTGGACACTTGTCGATCCACCATAGTTTCATAGAATACGGTATCCACATAAATAATATATCACATTTACATAATATTTTTTTTTCAATGTCTTTCTTTGTATTTTGCATTAAAATGAACAACAAACGAAAAATCCTCTTTTACATGAAATTTTTTCTCTTCCCACTGTTTTACATGAAAACAAACACAACCTTGATGATTGCATCATTTTAAACTATCACTATCAAAGGTTATGGTCAGTTTTTTAATATTTAAAGACAAATTGTGAAATTACTTTCCTGTCCTGGAATTCCACCAATCAAAGTATTAAGTGCAGGGACATCTGAAAATCAGTTACAACGTATTTGTAACCTGCTTCAGTTACGACAATAATATCATTATTATCAATAGAAAATCATATTCTCTCTCTCTCTCTCTCTCTCTCTCTCTCTCTCTCTCTCTCTCTCTCTCTCTCTCTCTCTATATATATATATATATATATATATATATATATATATATATATATATATATATATATATATATATATAAAATCAGTGAAAAACCAAAACCGATTTTGACAGACCAAATGGACCGAAACCAATAAAAAAAATGATAAAATATTTTTTTTACATGATACTTCAATAATATACATATAAGAAACCGAAACTAAACCAGTAACTAAAAATAATGGACTAAACAGAGCCTGTTTAGCCAACCCAATATAAACTTAATCGAACTGAAACTGGACTACTCCTTAATGATTTGGTTTCAGATTATTGATGATACAAGATCTAAATGACTGTTTGACATCTTTACGAAGTCCCATGGGGGAGATAGCTAGATAGGTAGAACAAACAAAATAAAATTATTTTATGGACCAAAAAAAATGTTTAGTAGATCATCATGTTAAGTTACTTTCAAATACTTTACCCATTGATAATACTATAATGATAAGTTATTTTCAAATAATTTCATAAAAAATTTCTTTTTATCTTATGCAATAATAAAAATTACATGTTTTAAATACACCTATAGAGATATCATTTAGACGCTTTAGTCTGCGAAAGGTTTAGGAGCAATTCATGAATCACATTCTCTTTGCATTGACACGATCTTTCATTTTTCAACCATTAGAACTTCACCTTCTTAATAAATAAATATTTTCTCTTTGCATCCATGCTTCTTTCATTTTCAACCATTAGAGGATCCATTCTTTCTATTATGAAAATTGTTTCCTTTTCATTTTTCTTCTAAAATAAATATGACCCGTTTTTTAATATTCTTTCTTGTATTCAATTCTTTGGTATGGTGGCGTTTATAATGAAGGAATTTCTCTGTAATGAATTATCCTCTTAGAAAATATTGTAAGTTCAGAATTTTACTTCGCCTTTTTTTTTTCTTTTTTTTTAATGTTCACAATTAATACAAAGTAATGACATAGAGAAGCTCCATGGCTTCTTCTTTCATCCAAGAGTAAAGTTTTGGGTTTAAACACCTACCAGTGGCAGTGATAAGTAAAATATCCTCGAAAGACCACTACAATTGTATTAAAACTAGAAAGACCTAAGCCTAACAAAGGAGCATAACACAAACAAATACAATAGAGTCCATCTGAAAGTAACAAGAGTAATCAAGTTTCTTTAATGCAAACTTATTGGATCATTAAGGAAACCTCAATATATAAGGGAAATTTTGATATTTCATATATGTAGACATTCATGCAAATTTGATTATGAAAGTACCTTATTACAACTTGTTCCAATTAAAAAAATCCAATAAATAATATTAATCTCCACGAACCGTTCCACAATGTTTTTTTTATTATTGATTTTTTTTTTCTTGTGGTACGTTTAAGGTTTATTATTTGCTGTCTACTAGTTGTTATAGAACTCCATGAATGTGAAACTGACATTATTATTTGGTTTTTATAGAGAAAGATATAAAAAGATGTTAAGGCCACATTTTTATGTGGTTTTGGTGTGATGTGAAAATGACATCACTTCTACAATAAACAGTAAATTCCATGTAAACTTCTCCAGATCATGATAAAGGAATATAAATGGATAGGGCTGTTGCATACAAAACCATACTCAAGAAGATATCCACTGATATCTATCAAACCAGGCCTTTGGAATTTGTTCAAGCCTATTCCAAATGCTGCCATTTACATAAAGCTTGAGGCTGAGTTGAATCAATATACCTGGAGACTGTGTCTTGAATACGGGTGTATCTAAAACCCATGTAAAAATGCATTTATTACTGTAATTTTAGCTAAAGCCTTTTCTGCCTTGACAAATTGTTTCCATCTCTTTTCTTACCAACAAAATTGGGGCTTGGATCCTCTGCAACCATGCAACCCCTGTAGTCCCATCCAGGCAATTGGATTGCCTTGATGCATGTGTAGATGTACTCTCAATGGTCCGAATGTGACTGCAAGGACTGCACGGCTGTAGAAAACCCAAGCCCATATCGCAGTGATGGATAGTGGTGATAGTCGACCAACACAAAAAGTGATGGTTGGATAATCTGAAATTTGAAGATCCATTGTTTGCCAAATCCTTATACGGTCCATTATATCACTTAAACTGTGTTAGTGATTAACAATCAAGTGAATAAGAAGACGTGAAGAACTCCTTTGCCAACGGATTAAATTTTTAAGAAGAAATCAGAATAGCATTCCATTTAAGATTGCCAGAGTTAGAGAATAAGAATAAAAATGAGCAAACAAATCAGATATAATTTTACCTAATTTTACTGTATTATTAAAAGTAAAGTCAATGACACTATGACAGTAAGTTTGAACACCATTTACCCAAAACCAACACATAATTTGGGTTCCAAGTGAAATTTCTCATGTCTAGGTTGCTTCTAATTTTCCATATATCATATCCATTAGTGTTTCTCTAATCAGGAGTCATGACCCAATTTTTAAAATCTGTTGCGAGGTTGGAAAATCTACTTGATGAGACCCTTACATGAATCACCATGAAGATGCTTAGTTCTTCTAAGACTGAAGCAGTCCAGATTCTTTTAACACATTGACAAGAGCACGATGGAGAAATCTTATCAGTGTTAGTCAGTGATGAGAGAGAACATGTTCGTAAGTTCAGGCTGGATCATTTGAAGATGGTATATATGGGGTGGTAATGAAAACTTGGGAGAACAAATTTTGTTTAGTAGTCTAATATCTCTATTACTAACAGCTATGGAAAGAATGCAGGATATTATCTATTTGACTATTTCCCTACTCTTCAGCAGCAATAATTTAGTTCTTAAATTTCCCAAATGTGAGCATTCAAAATTTGAGATTAGGGTTCATCTACATTTCCTAATAAATCCTCTCCAACCTAGGAAGTTAACCTCGGAAATTGTTCATGTTCTAAGAAAACCTTGGCAGATTTCCATAGGAATTTTGAAGGCTAACTGCGTAAGGTCTGGCAAAACAAACATGGGCAAAGTCCAATGCACAAATTGAGGGACAGGAGCAGTATTTTCTCAACCACCCTTCGTTCAATAAACAAATTAAGGGAAAGTGCTAGAAAATCAAATTTTTCAAAATTTTACCAACCACTGTTGGGTATGATTGGAGAATTTTTCATAAATTTTTTTTTTTTTTTTTGGTAAATAAACATTTTATAAATTTATGGAGGGACAATTCGTTTGGGGATTTTAACCTTCTTGATTATCTTGGCTTCACTAAATCTGGCATTCAAGGTTTGTCAACAAAAGTTTCTTCCTTATCTCAAATGGATCTTGGATGCTCCCTCAAGTGAATTCAGTTCCTCTCTAAGAAGCTTATATTAATGCTTCAGAAATTGCATTATCAAATGATACTGATGACAAGATGATCTAGGCTCCCACGTCTAATGGTCACTTCACAGTCTCTTTTGCTCGGAATGCTATGCGACCTACATATGAGGTTCGGCCGTGGAGCAAGCTAGTTTGGAACAAATTTTTGCAGCCTAGGAATTCTTTGTTTGGTTGGAGATGGTTTCATTCGCGCCTCCAATGTGATGATCCTGGTAAAAAAAAAGAAAAAAGAATCCTAATTGTCTCTCAATTTCATCTTTGCTTTGGGGCAGGGGAAACATCTCAACATGTTTTCTTTGAATGTGACTTTTCTTGCTCGGTTTGATAGAAAATCCTATCAATTTTCAATCTCCAATGGATTATTCCTTCAAATGTTAATACATTATTAATGTGGTGAAAAAGGAAGCATCAGATTGTGCCTCTTACTAAGATATGGAAGCCTCTTATTATTATGGTCCTATCGGCAATATGGACAAAACCGATGAAAGAATGGTATAAAATTAATGTTGATGGGAGTTCTCTTGAAAATCCTGGAGAGGTTGGGGCTGGTGGAGTCATTCGAGATTGCTCTGGTCAAGTCATATATGCTTTTAGTGAGTACATACCTTCTGCCACTAATTTTGTTGCAGAATTCTCAGTAGTAATTAGACGTCTTCAGGAAGGTGTTCGATTAGGTCTAACAAAAGTTTGGCTGAAAGTGACTCGGAAGTTATAATTGCTAGCATTTGAAGTAACAATATTCCATGGCAATTTCAACAGCAGTGGAATTGTTTGTTAAGGGATTATCAAAATAAATCAATTGGATACACAACTTGCTTTAGGGAAGGAAATGTTGTTGCGGACATCCTTGGCCATAGAGCTGCTTCGGATCTTATATCAGATTGTTGGACCTTCTGTCATTCTCTTATAGCTAAAGAAGTAGTTCAGGATGCTTCGGCTTGTGAGAGATTTCGATTTTGTTAATTTTTTTTCTTCCCTTAATAAGACTCTGCTGATGGCATTGCCGAAGGTAGAGTTGTTACTATCATAGGGCTTTGTTTTTTTGTCTCTTTTTTGCTTATATAAAATTTTAACCTTCTAGCAAAAAGATCATTGGAACAAGGAAAAGCCTAAGCTTTAAGCATACTATAAATAGGACCTTCTGTAGCAATGAATGCACACTAGACTGTTGCATGCCTAATCTAGAATTTTGAATATCCTACAAAGTTCATTAGTGAATGGCTCTTGTTAGGTGTAATTATCAACAATCAGTATAAGCATGTTATGTGGACATTGTCAAACAATGAGGGCAAATGGGTCTTTCCACTAAACAATCATCTTTCGGGGCATATTCGTCATCTTTTGGGGCATATTTGTCAATATCAGCTCAATTCAGCGGTAAGATGGTTCATCATGAATCCCGCATTATACTCCAAAGGTAGCCCATGACATCAGCATCTCGACACCCTATAAATAGGTTCAACCACTAAAGTCACATCACTTGAATATTTTTATGAACTTTGGCCCACATCACTCACACATCATAACTCCTTTGTCTTTTATCTCGGCTAGCTCATCTTGGTATTTTTACTATCATAACACTTCCTACCCCATTTTCCTCTGGTCGGCCTTCTCGAAAGGCCCAACCCACTATTTATTTGTGGTCTAGTATTGTGACTTAAGGATCGGAGTGGTTCCAAAGCAGCAAGCCCAACTTCCTTTATCCTGTTTTGTCATTTGCAGGTTGAACCCACCATAGAACACCTAGGTGCGGATTCTAGCGACAATAACTTTGTTCTAGAAATTGTTGATCTAGCTAATCGTTTGAACAGTTCCTCATAGCAACTATTCGTTATGGACCTTAAACCATTTGTTGGTACTATGCATAACAAAAGGAAAAAAAAAATGAATGTTTAGAAATTCTTGACCTTTTGGGTGCATGCATTCTATTGTAAGGCAATCAATCTACTGAGCAAGTAGTTCTCTTGCTGACTTTGAAATGAGTTCATTTAACTATTGTTCATATTAATCTTTTTCTTTTTCTTTTTTCTTTTTTTTTTTTTTTTTTTTTTTTTTTTTGTTAGAAGTTCATATTAGTCTTTTAGTTTAATAGAAATTGGAGTTAAAAGATGTCCAAGAAAATTTTCATGGAAATAAAATTTAATCTAGTCCTCTGTCTTGCTGACTTCACAATCATGTAATCCCTTCTTTTGATTATAATTTTTTGAGCAGCTATTGAATCATTAGTGCTTGGAAAAATTAATTTAATCCCTTGTCTTGTTGGCTACACAATCATGTATTATTTTCTTTCAATAATATTTTTTTGAGCTACTATTGAATCATTAGTGCTTTAGAAAATTTTCTGCAAATGCTGGTTGTTGCAAGGAAAATGGTCTAGTGAGCGGTTCTGAGTGTGAACTACCAATTGAGGTGCTTTTTTTTTTTTTTTGGTAAAACAAACATCTATTGATCGATCAAAGAACGGGATACAGCCGAGGCTTCAAACTTACAGAGATTAAGAAGCCAATGAGCGGAGTTTGGCCAAATAGTCTTCCCTGAAAAAAACTCGGCCTTCCTAGCCAAGGTGTGGGCCGTATAAGTGGCCTCCCTTGGAACATAACAAACATGGCAATTTACCCATTTCGAGATCAGATAGATAATATCTTCCCTGATAGGCTGGCAGATAGCCTCACATGGGGAAAATTAATTACATATGCATTGAACCAGGTCCTTACAATCAGATTCTAGCAAGATGTTAGAGAAACCTTCTTCCATTACAGTTTGAAGAGCTGATCAAATAGCCAATGCTTCACAATGGAATGCAGAAGAGCAGTAAAAATTCTGAGAATAAGCTCTGAATCAGTTTAATTTTATAAAATCCTCAAAGGGGAGGGTTCCAAGCCTGATCCTTCTTGCTTGAATCCCAATTACCTTCAAGGAGACCTTTCAATTGCTCATGAGAAGAAACAAACTCCCTAAAAGCCCTTTCAGCTTTCTCAATCACCGAAATAGGATTACCATGAATATGTTGAAATAGAGAGTCGTTTCTATCCCTCCAAATTTGCCACATAATAAAAGTAGCAAGAGACCTGGCCAAACGGGCATTGTTCCTGTTATGCTTAAAAATGGGATTCCAATGAGCAATCCACTCATGAAGCTTTATGTGAGGTAAATTAAGAACCTTATAATTGAGAGTTGAGCCAAATCAGACTGCCTTGGCAAAAGGACAAAGCAGTAAAATATGCTCAATAGATTCCATTTGATCCCTACATCTCCTACAAACACCATCTACAAGAATGCACCTTTTTAACAAATCTTCTCCAGAAGTTAATCCATGGCTGCATGCTTTTCATAAAAAATTCTTGATTTTAGGAAGAGTGAATGTGGACCAAATCCTCTTCCAATTCTCATTAGGAACCAAGCTCCACATACTAACTTTGGAGGAGGAGGCCAACTCTTTGTTCTTATCCTCAAAATAATTAGAGATAAGATAATAAGCTGATTTAATAGAGAACTTACCGAATATGTTGGCATTCCATACGAGTTTGTCCTCAGAATGGCATATTCTGATTGGGATCTTGAGTATTTCCTTAATAACCTCTTGAGGGAAAACTTTCTCCAAAATGTTGAGCTTCTATACTCTATTTGAATGGTCAACTAAATTAGAAACCCACCAAAGATCACAAGTCATGGGTTTAAAAGTAGATAGATTTAATTTTCCTCCCGTCGCCCACTTGCCATATAAATCCTTTCAAGAGAAAAAATCTCCGTTCAAGAATACTCTTCCATACCCAGGACTGGTTGCTTCCCAGTTTGGCCTATAGAAACTCTTCTAGAGGGAAATAAAGGCTCTTCAAGAATAAAGCCCAAGGAAAAGAGGAAGAAGACCATAGGCGCCATGCCAACTTGGTGAGCAAAGTCAGGTTCTGAAAAAGGGGATCTCTACTGCCGAGTCCACCTCTCTCTTTTGATTTACAAAGTTTATTCCAAGATAGCAAATGGATACCTTTCTTCTTCCCATCATTCCAGAAAAAATCTACAGCATTTCTCTTAATGAAATCATGATGAGAGATAGGAAATTTAAAGTGTGAGCTGACATAGTTTGAGATTCAAAGAATCACTAACTTTATAAGAACCTCCTTACCCGCTTGAGATAGCAAAGAGCTCTTCCAATTTGAGATCTTATTGGAGACACGCTCTTGAATATCCTGAAAGCATTTTTTTCTTAGAAGCTCCAATTTCAAAAGGTAAACCCAAGTATTTAGATGGTCTGACTCCATAAGGTATTTTCAAAATCCGTGAAAACCATCTTTTAATCTTTATCTGAGTATTTGGACTGAATGTGATCAATAATTTTTTCAGATTAATTTTTTGTCCTGAAGCCTTACAATATAAGTCCATGCATTCTTTGAGATGACTGATCTCGTTTAGATTAACTTTGGAAAAAAGCAAGCAATCATCAGCCAAAAGAAGATGAGTAATAGGAGTAGATCTATTTCTAATTTTGACTCCGGTCAGGTCACCATCATTCACTGCCTTTTGAAGAATACTAGATAAAGCTTGGCCACATATAATGAACAAGGCAGGGGATAATGGATCCCTTTGACAAATACCTCTACTAGGAATAAAACTTCCCCTTTCCGCCCCATTCACCCCATTCACCACCATGGTATAAGTAATAGAAGAGAGGTATTTCATAACCAGGTTCACCCATGAAGGTAGAAAACCCAATTTTAAGAGCAATCCTTTTATGAAAGGCCACTCAATTCTATCATAGGTCTTCTGCATATCTAATTTCAAAGCCAAAATTTGTTGTTTCCCTCTCTTTTTCTTTTTGAAATAATGAAAACCCTCATGTGCAATTAACACATTATCTGATATGCTTCTATTAGGTATGAAGGCCGATTGGGTGGGAGAAATGATATTCTCCAAAATTAACTTTATTCTGATAGCCAAAATCTTGGATATAATTTTACAACAAACACCAATCAGGCTAATGGGTCGAAATTGGTCAACAGTCTCTCGTTGATTGACTTTTGGAATAAGACATATAGGTTTTATTGAAGTCAACCAAAAGATCCCCTCTAGAAAAGAAGTCTTGAACAAATATAATAATATCTTTTTTCGTTAACTCCCAAAACTTTTGAAAAAATAATGGGGGAAATCCATTAGGACCAGGGCTCTTCAAAGAAGCCATATCAAATAATGCCTTCTTGATTTCAATCTCATCAGGAGGTATAATGAGTTAATCATTGTCATCGGTCGTAATTACTGGATCAACATAAGAGAAGACCGAAGATAAAGCATTGCCACCAATATCAGAAGTTGTGAATAACTGAGAAAAGTGGTTATGAATTACCTCATATACTTCATCTTCTGAACAAGTCCAGGATCAGTCTGCTTTTTTGAGATGGAGAATTTTGTTGTGATTCCTCCTCTGGATAGTAGTAGCATAGAAAAAAACCGTATTCATATCACCACATTTTAGCCAGTCGACTCTAGATTTTTGCACCCATAAAATCTCTTCATACAATAACAATTGGTCCAATTGCTTAATCAAATCATTCTCTTTGTCTTTAGGGAAGGCCAAACCTTGAAGGTTCTGGATGTCCAAGAGTTTCTTTTTTAGAAGTTTAATATGAGACTACACATTTTCGAAAACATCCTCATTCCACTTTTTAAACGTTGATCTGCTATTCAAAAGTTCCGAATAGAGGACCGGATCTGCATCCTCTCCTACCAGTGGTTCTGGGAGGACAATGGCAACTTACCCTGGATGGCCACCACGTGGCTCTCGGTAAATCCGAGACCCACATTCGAGCCGACACCCAGCCGACAAGCCGAGCCAACAAGGGGTGTCGGCTCAGACATGGGTCTCGGATTCACCTGAGAGCCACGTGACGACCATCTGAGATAGGTTGCCACTGCCACGTCCACCCATTAATAGCAACTCTCATACAATCAGAGTGCTAACCCACATGGCCTCAAATCTAAAAGGCCTCTTACCATAACTTGTTCCTCCATCAGTATCAAGGACAAGAGGACTATGATCTGATCCAATAGCAGGTTTAATCAAAACCACATCATTCCCAAACTTTTCCCTCCATTCAACAATGGAGAAAGCTCTGTCCAGCTTACATCTAATGTTATTTTCCCCTCCTCTTTTGTTACTCCAAGTATATGCTGGTCCTTTTGCAGTAATTTCCAAGAGATTACAATTGTTAATCAGATCTCGAAATGCGCTGCAATCTGCATTGGTGACATTATTCCCACCAATTTTCCCTCTCCAGGAAAGAATAGAATTAAAATCCCCCAAGCATATCCACTTACCGGATCTCCTTGAACTAATCTGCTCAATTTGACTCCACACCAACTGTCTCCGGGCTTTATTTGGATCACCATATATGGTAGTGAGAAAGAAAGATTCTAGTCCAGGATGCGTGACAACCATATCGATCAATCTGGCTTTAGAAAGTAAAATCTCAATGTGGGTTTCATTCTTCCAAAAGAGAACCAAACCACCAGCCAGACCTTCAGGATCCACTAACTGACATCGATCAAATTTAAACTTCTTCTTAAAAGCTTCCATTTTACTCTGCTTATTCTTAGTCTCCATCAAGAAAAGGATACTTGGATTTTCGACTTTAAGGAGAAGTTTTAAAGACCGAACTGTCAGGGGTCTCCCCAAACCCTGGCAGTTCCAGCTGAGTATTTTCATGGCGACCACAGGGCGATGCACCCCTAGTAGAGAAGGATGGCCAATAAAGTAATCAGCATCAACTCCAGGACAGAAGCTGAAGTATAGAAGATAAAACAGCAAACACGCACAGGGCGGAGACAGAGCACGCACAGGGCGGAGTCAGAACACACACAGGGCGGAGCAATGTCGTATCTCTCTTATGCATATCATCGAACAGCTTAGGTGCCAGTTTTAAAGGAAACATTACTGCCTAAAAACAGAACAGTAACTGACCAAAATCAGAGAACTGACGAATGAGGGAGAGCGGGATAAACAGACCAATAGAGGTGCTTAATCCTTTAAATGAGGATCTTCATGACACCATAACTTTTTAATTTCAATCAAATAATGTCAATTCCTGGCAATACAAAACTATTTGTTGACTTGTTTCAAGAAAGCAATCTGAAATAGATGATTAGAAGAAAGTTCAATGTAACAAGTAAAATGCTGGTTAAATTGCAAGGAAATTACTGGATTTTAAGAGGATATGTTGTTGAAATTTTTGCATATTATTAGGGTCGTGAGAATGTAACTTCTATTACTCTTAACATTTTGAAGAAAGATTAATTAACGATCAAGAGAATTTTTGCATACTGTTAGGCTTTCTAAGACTCTAGCATATAAATTATTCTAATCACATGGTTGAATGAAAATTAAGATGGCCAAGAAACAAACTTCTGCCATTTTTGCTTTTTTATTACGACTTGAAAGAAATGCAGTTTCGATTCCATCGATGGTGACTATCAAGCTTTTAAGCGTTTATCACAACTTGGGTAGATTGGCAAACGATCTTGAGAATATTTTTAAGTGTTAATAATAATCATCTAATTTTATGTAAGAACTTTCGGACTCACCGAGAAACATAGGCCTTCCAACGGATTCAAATGTATCAAGGTAGGACCATTGGTCCTTTCCAGCCACAAACTATCCATTAGGTGGCCAGAATAATGAACCCAGCTGATTGATAGGTGGGCCATGTTACACTTACATATTAGTCACCATCTTCATCCCAAGGTGGTGGTGGGGTTTGAACTTTGAAGGGGGAGGGGTATAAGCCACAATGATATTAGCAAGAATCAGGACAAAAAAAAAAAAAAAAAGCACCAACAATGTCCAATCAACCAAATAGGTGAACTACGAAACTGAAAAAAATCCCTATCAGACCTAAACACAAAAGCAACAATTATAAGGAACCTCTTCCACTAGAACCATACCTTGAGGAGGCTAAGAAGAACTAAGAACTCCCTACTTCAAAGCATTTCTCAAACTCACGGGCTGCAGACTTCCCAAAGTAGACAATTAATGACAAAGTAACCATGAAACATGCCTTGGGCATTATAATTACTTCATTGTTTAGCAGCCTCTATCAGCATTGGTCACAGACTCAGTACCATCTTTGCAACTTCAATTTCGGAGTCACTTTCACCATGTGAAACAAGTACCTCCAAAGATGCAAAGAAAAAAAAAACAGAAACCAAAAAACTCAACGCAAATCATGAGCTAATTTTGAGCCCCCCCCAAAAAAAAAAAAAAAAACAGATGAGCTGAACAAATGCAATGCTTAGCAGAAGCTTTGTAAATACAATCAGAACTGTGTTTTCACATTATAATATGGGATTATCAATCCAATGACAATCTACAAAGCATTTGTGTGTGTGTATGTGTGTGTACAGATACAACCATCACCACCACTGTACAAAAACGCCACTGAGGCCTTACATGTGGCAGAAACACATACAATCATCTAACTACTTACCAAGGACCAATGCTCACTTTCTAGTTCTCATATTTACCTTCACCCAACAAAAAGCTGTTCAGCTGGTATCCTTTTTATTCACAATTGGAAAGCTGAGACTCTTTCTATGGTGTGGAGTTCACTGATATCTCCTGCGGCAGATGACTTTGCTGGTCTGGATGTGAAGAGACGACAAGCTTCTGCAAGGGCTTGAGAGCCGTTGTGAGTTGTGCAAATGAAGGTCGCAAGTTTGGATCACTGCAAAAAAGCATGATTCCTAAAGCATAAAAACTCAAAATCAACCATACGAAGCCTTTTCTCAATTGACAGGAATTGCCTACATGGACCTCGTTTCCAACCACCCCCAGGCCTGTTTAAACCCATGTTTGTGGTTGACCCAAAGCTAATCATAGCCTTTCTCACTTCTTCCCAAGTGATATTCAGCGTGGAAAAAATAATGTGGAAAAAAGTAGATTTTGAGCACATTACACTTGGAAAAATAATCCCCAGATTTCTCACAAGTAACAGGTGTGTAAAACCTTCCTCCCCCATTTTTTATTTTTCTTTATGTCAATTAAAAAGTAGTCCAGTGAGACTTCCAGAAACTCTTTTGGATTACCCCAAATCGATTACAGGCCAAGTTAATGACATTTTTGGATGAAAGTGATGCCCTTCTGTAATAGTTGAATCAGACAGTTCCTCCTGAGCATACACCGCCGAGACATATTTGTCCAAATAATGTCAGTTACATGGGCTGAAGCAATTTAGAGGTAAAATGGTATTTGGAGAGTGTCTGAAAGTCAAATAACTACTTTTCAACTATTGACAGACTAAGAAAGGGGGGGTGCATGTGTAGATGAGCAAAAACTAGAGTCAGGAAGAATTTCCAAAATAAGGTCCATGTCTATAATTGTCAGAAAAAACAGGGGTTCTAAGTACAATTTATTCCTAGAATTTTTCAAAGACTCAAAACAAACAATTTAGTTAATGAAGCAGCTATCTCTGAGTGTATCAGCAATAAGATGCATGTGCATGCATTTTCATCTTTCAACTTACGTCTGCCAGCATTCCCAAATTATTCTTGCAGCCAAGGGATCAAGTTCCTTCGGAATGTCAAGCCGGCGATTCTGAAACCCCACTGCACCTACCACCTGCATTGGGTTCATTCCACTCCATGGCATTCTCAATGTCGCAAGCTCCCACAGAATGATTCCAAAGCTATAGACATCACACCTGCACAAAGTCCAACAGCAATATAGATGAATTAAGTCACACTAACTCCCTAAGGCACTAAAAGAATTGGATAGATCACAGAAACAAATGGAAAAAATCAGGCAGGGCAAGGTCGGTTTAATGGTTAGAGTTGACTATGACCTTTAAAAATTTATGGTCAGGTTTGGTCTATAAAGATCAGGAGCGTACCCATATTGTGTTGACCTAAGGGGCATTGCCCCAGGCCCCCAGCTGAGTATGGAGTTTTTGTCTTTTAACTATTAAAGCAGTTTGGCCATGTTGGGGGCAGGGGGCTGAGATAGAGTTACATTTTAAGTCTTATATAACCAGTTTAAGTAGGAGGATTCCACAAACCCCCCCCCCCCCCACATTTCTACAATTTTTCCTGTTTGGCTAAAAGTAATTTAGTATGCATTTTTCCACCCATCATGTGAGAGTTGAATTTAAACAAGGGTCTGCAGGAGCCGTTGCAATAAATAGATGTGAGATTTCTGAACAAATCATTGTTTTCAGCAGGATTACTCTAGTAATCATCCGCAGCCAAGTTTGGGCAAATTGTAGCTGCAGTCGACAGCATTAGAATAGACTGCTCCCATTCACTTGTAATAAGAACCATAGGCTGCAGTTTCTCGTATTTAATCAATCTCCATAGTTAGTTTCAAGATTAACCTAATCCAATTCCCTTGGAATTTCATAGTGAGAAAATTGATTTATCTCAGCCGATCTCCACAATTTCGTCAGTCATTGCTATGTTTCATTTTTTGTTTTCTTCCACGCTCAACACACCTGGTGTCTTGCTTTTTAACATGTTACCCTATCTCAACTTCTATTTCTCTAAATTCCTTATTTTCTTTTGTATTCTTCCATCTTCTTTCTACTCTATCAGCAAATAGCAACCATACAATTCATAAGGAACTGTTTTCAAGCCCTGATGAAATCCAAAGCATTTGGATGTCTTGAATTTTTACCAAAAAATCTCTGGAGGTAGAAAACAATGCCACCTGAGGATCAGATCTGCCCTAGGCATCTCATGCTTGAGATCCTGTGTCCTCTTGAGTGTCATTCTATCAACACCACATTGGTCCTCTGACTTATATCCCTTCTTTACTCAGTCCATTGAGACTCAACCAAGGCCTCTGCCCAGAAATTTCACTACTTGGTTCTCCATTGAGTGCAACCATCAACCCTCAGAGCAATACCTTCCATTGTGCCTGTCCAAATGTTTCCCATATTTATCATCTGCACAATTCCATTCAATCTAGACTCCATCCATCACACCACCAGAAACTTCTTCTTTTCCATTCGCCTCACTTTATTGGTCTCTTTATTATTCTTTTCTCATTCATACATGCATCTATTAATTGAGGGCTTTACCCTTTTAGAACACATCTTTCTTCTCATTTTGATAATAATTCCTGGCATATGTTTTCAGTTTTCACCGTTTAAGATGGTAATTTGGGTTTTCCTTTTTTCCTACTAAAAGCAATTCTTTTTTCCTACTAAAAGCAATTACATCCTTATTACAGGTACTCCAAGAGACACTTCATCCTTTAGAACAACGAGTCTATTGATAAATGGATTTCATGTAATTCAAAACTATGGTAACATACAAAAATTTTGTAAAACAACACAAACAAATTGAAAAGCTACAAGTGAACCTAACTATTTCTTTCTTCACATTTTAGTACTATAGAGAGAATTATGTATCCTCATAATTTCTCATTTCTTTACTCTACATTTTTAACATGCTTCTTGATGTAAATTATTCTTTCTTTTGGTTATTTTTTATCCCCTTCATATTCTTGCCAAAAAAAAAAAAAGAGAGAACCAAATGGCAGGTACTTCTTATAAAACTGTACTAATAAATTAAAATTCGTGGGGTGGGGTTTTTTTTTTTTTTTTTTTGGGGGGGGGTGGAACCTCTTTCTCCCTCTTTCTCTAGAAAAAAAAAAGAAAAAAGAAATCCCCATGGAGACCTGCTTCTTATAGAGCAGAACAAACTAATAAATGAACAAGTCGGAAAAAATACAAAGATTGCCATGCCAAGCAGGAAGGAAAGCAATGAGCACTGAACCAGTACAAGACACTATAAATACATTATATTACAACAAAGCTCGAAAAGTTAAGGTTGTTTATCTCACTTCTCATTTGAGGGTTCATTGCGGAGAACTTCAGGCGCCATCCACTCCGGCTAGCATGTTCAAGAAAATTTAATCAGAAAGACGAATGCGCTTTGACAAGCATATATGAACTTTAAATCTCCAAGCATAAATAGGAACAAAGCTCTGCAAGTGGCTTTGTGATCCTCACCGTTCCAGCAGTGGACTTGGAAGACAAAAATGTATTATGCTTCAATCTTGACAGACCAAAATCACACACCTTCATGTTTCAGAATTTAGAGTTAGCATAAATGAACAAAGAGAGGAGAGATTTCTTTGAGTTAGAACAAATTCCAGGTTGTGTTTTTTTTCTTTTCTTTTTTTTTTTTTTTGGGGTTTGTGGGGTGGAGGAGAGAGAGAAATTCTGTATGTGGTTGCCAAAGCCACCCCAAAGTGGACCATTTTTTTGTCCTTAAATGAGTGTAACAAAATAAAAAAGATAAAAGAAGATGGAGAGAATCGATGTGTCTTTCTCCTCTTTTTGTAGCTCGTATTTATAAAAAATAGAAAACAACTATTAGATAGGATATAAGACTCTACAAGTCAGAGTCCTAATCACAAACTAAAGACAAAGTAAACTCAAAATAGAAAAAGGAAAATAACAAACCTAATTGGTAAAGGAAACTAATAAAGTAAATAGGAGTCCATGTCCTAGAAACTAGCACTAACTACTTTGACTAAGTCAGAGCAGTGTACAGTTACAACTTTATTACACTAATACCCCCCTCCCCCCTTAAGCTAGAGCATGAGAGAATGTGAGAGCTTCAGCTTGAAACAATGTACTAGCCGAAGCAACAGTTGCAGTAGTAGTAGTAGCAGTAGTAGTGGCAGCAATAGTAGTAGTAGCAACATAGTATAGGTCACTGTAAACCACGTAGTAGTAGCAGCACAGTATAAGTCACTATGAACCAAGTAGTAATAGCAACAACACAATATATGCCACTTTAAACCAAATAGTAATAGCAGCAAAGTATAAGCCATTGTGAACCAAGTAATAGTAGCAGCAGCAGTAACAGAAGCAGCAATAGTGATGGCTGCAAACCTAACGGAGAACCTTAAATGACTCTCAAACCTGCAACCCAGGGGATTGCTCTGATACCATGTAACAAAATAGAAAAATAAGAGAAGATGGAAAAAATCGATTTTCTCCTCTTTGTAGCTTGAATCTATAGAAAATAGAAAACAACTATTAGATAGGATCTAGGACTCCACAAGTAAGAGTCTCAATCACAAATTAAAGACAAAGTAAACTCAAAATAAGAAAAAGAAGCTAACAAGCCTAATTGGTAAAGGAAACTAATAAACTAATTAGGAGTTTATATACTAATAAGAGTCAAAGTCAAATAAACTAATACTAACTACTTTGACCAAGTCAAAGAAGTGTACAGTTACAATTTTATTATGCAAACAATGGGCTGCATACATGAATAACCAGCATCATAATTAGGCATCTGGTCTAAGTGTTTAAGTTAAAATTAAGGTCTAAGATCACTTTAGAATAGAGGAAGAGAATCCATAGTCACAGGCAGTTAAAGACCCAAGAAAGATGACTATGACTACTAAACATCAATGACCCACAAACTATTACAAACACTTCATACCTTGACATTCCAATTCTTATCAACCAATAAATTTGGTGATTTCAGATCACGATGAACAACTGTTGGTGTACTAGCATGCAAGCAATTCATACCTTTAGCCTGATGAACAAAAAGATGCACTTGATCCTGATTTAGAAAATATAATTTGGATAAACATAGGAAGGTACTGGTTAAATGAAATATCCAATAATTCATACCACATCAAGAGCCATTTTTATTCTGCGCTTTTCATCGAGTTGACAATTAGGACGGTGAAGAATACGGTATAAGCTTCCCCTAGAAGACCAAAAGTATTTATAAGTCAAGAATTGCAGAAAACAATTTGACAATTAAAATGAAGAAGCTCTCATGCATAAAATTTAGCACATGACAATGGATCCAGGGAGGGTTTTTTCTTTTTTCTTTTTTGACCAGGGGGGAGAGATAGAAAGATTCCTACACCAACTTCCAAAATCATGAAACCTTTGTCCCAAGCATTTGTCTCCTCATGGACTTTATCCTTATGGCTAGAGAAAAAGAAGTTCCAAATTCGAATCATTTGCTAACCTACACAAAGGTTTTGGATGGTAAATAATATTTTAGCAAATACATCCCCAATCTGAAAGCTAGGATTGAGTTCTCTTTCATGGTTATAGAGGCTAGATATCCCCTAGCGCAGTTGTTTTAGTTACTTGGCACTCCTAGTAAGGAGAAGAAGAGGAAAAAGAGAACAAGATAGTACAGGGAGAAACTGATAAATGTCTGTACATCTGAGTGTATTGATTCACACTGCCAAAGCAGGTCCTGCACCAGGTTTCAGGCCTTCTATCCCAAAATGCATTTTAATAGATGGCCGCACATACCTCCAGCAATTTCTATCCGATAAGTTGCCAGGAAAAAAATTTGACAAACTGTACTCAGGTTTTGAAGGAAAATGTCTTCATTGCACCTGTCAAATGCAAGTTCACCTTGGTGGCTTTCTCATTTAGACCAAATTGAATGGAACCAGACAATTTCTCATGGCAGATATAAGGGCCATCACAGAAAGCTAGCCTTGATAGCCCATGAAGTAAACATTCAGTCACTTTCAAGCAATAACAGTTGTAACTACTAAAGTACAATTCCCAAGACTACCTTAGTCATATTGCAAATGAACACCATACAAACTTCCATAAGCTGTGAGAAAGAGAATGATTTCAAATTCAAGTTAAACAGGAATAAATGAAAGTGACCTACTCTACCTTGGAAGAAACTCAGTGACAATAGAGAGGTTGGGAGGGCGGGTGACAGCGCCCATAAAAAGAACAACATTTGGATGACGCAACCTGCGCATAATTTGCACCTGACATTTAAAAACAAACAGCAGAAACCCTTATTGGGTGTTGATAAAAAAAACACAGGCATAATGAAATCATTCACTAGAATGCATCCTTAGAAACAGTTTTCCCCTCACCTCACTTCTGAACTCCTCCAAAGCATCACCTGAGAAATCCTGATCCAAAAACTTTTTCACAGCTACCTCCTGTGCTTCAACGAACAATAACAAGCCAGAAGTCAGAATAATCCTTTTCTTGGATCAGGTAAGAGAAATATTCTAGTATTAATTGGATCATCAGATAAGAGAAGTATTATGAAAGTTAACAATTTTTAAAGACACAATAAAAAAAAAGGGCGTCCCAGTGCACGACGCTCCCACTACAGCAGGGACTGGGGAGGGGCAGAATGTACGCAATCAACGTTAAAATATATATAAAGAATTATCACATATCAATTCTAAATGTCTGAAAGAATCAGCACTGTCCTCCACTAAGTTCTGAGTCAGAATATGAAGAATAATGCTTCATTTCCACCTCATATTCTAATCCAATAGCCCTTCATGCACACAAGATCTATGCCTTTCCCAAACTATACATGCACCTATATATATCCTGTTAAGTGTCACAAAGGTGGGTCGATTTAATAGAGGATGCTGCACCCATCTCAGGCCAGGAAGTCGTTAACGATGAATTTAAAGTTTCATAAAGAACACCATCCAACCGTAATGGGCATTCCTGAAAGTCTTCCAGTATGAATTCAAGTTTAAGACACTTCCCTTTCTTGTTTTGATCTGAAACTTAACCATAGTGCTAAGAGATGGTTATGGAGTTCTCTATCACATGGCTCCACCCATGTTTGACACAAGGCAAGTTCGTCACTAAGACATAGTTTCTGGTGGTACCGAATGAAACTCTTTTGTTTTCCACATCTTTTACTTGAGAAGAGACAAAGTGTCAGACAAAACTTATTTTTTCCCTCTAAAAGACGGCAAGGAATAACTAAATAAGTGTCAATAAACGAAGAACCAATAACAGAACAGAATGAAAAATCCAAAAACAGAACGAAAAATCCAAACAAAGGAGATGATTCAAGCAGCGCTATCCAACCAATTCTGTCCAATCCTGTTAAAACCAGGTCAAGAAAAGAGAATCTCATCATCCAAACTCCAGGTTTGAACAAAAATATAATTGCCCAATTTGAAAACTGGATCAGGTCCACTTTAGGCAATTCAGCCAACTTGACCAAATTTTGAGCAGCGCCATCCGACCAGTTCTGTAAATCCTGTTAAAACCAGATCCAGAAAAGAGTATGATCCAAAATCCAGGTTTGAACAAAAATAATTTGCCCAAATTGAAAACTGGATCAGGCCCACTTTAGGCAATTCAACAAACTTGACCTAATTCGTCTGCATTTGAGATATAAAAAAATACTACAAAATTATAGGTTGATTCAAATTATACATAGAGTTGATCTCAGTCAGATAGAGACATGTCCCTTTTATTCAATTTTTCTTTTTTATCTTTTCTTTTTTTTTTTTTTTAAACAATGTAAGATGACAGATCTCTGTAGTCTGTCCTTTATGTTTTTGACTTCCAATTTTCAAAACTGGCATTTTTTTTTTCCATTAATTAAACACATATTATTAACACTAACTAGGTATTTACTATGTATTTAATATGGTATTTCAGACAAACCAAATTGGACAGGGGCATGCATCTAACTGAAATCTGGGTTCCAGAACAGGTCAGAGTTGGCCAAATAGCAACAAATATGCCCTATTGTCTGGCCTAGACATGAATTTGTCCGAATTTTTGCCACCCCTAAGTTAAGGTTTGACTACTTCTCCCCCTATTATCACAATTACAATTTACAAGATTAACATACATAAAGAAAGAAAAACAAGAGGGAGAGAGAAGAAAAGGAAAAACTTACTGTGCCATTCCAATCAGCATGGTACACCTCTCCATAAGAACCTATCCAACAGAAAAGTGATCATGCATCCCAGTAAGAAAAACATACCACGATAAGCAGGCAGAAACAAACCCTTCCTCCTTCACCCCTTTTTTTCGAAAGAGGAATGAAAGATGGGAATGAAAGGGCAAAAGGAAATGAAATTTTTTAATCCAGCCAGAAAGTAAACAACTGTGAAAAAATTAGTGAGAATGATACATAGAATCCGTGGAAGAAATACAAAATTGAAATCCATTTGGAAGCAGCAAACCATTATTTTAGAATTTAAAAAAAATATATATATATTTTAGAATTCAAAAAACAAAAAAAAAATCAATTAAAAAAAAGAATGAAAATAAATCACTTGGAGGATTCAAAAAACACTCAAAAAAACTTATTGCAACTCAAAAATAGAATCACAAGAGAATTTTTTATCAGCTAAATAGTAGTACCTAATCCAATCCTTTCACCAATGATGAGGTCTTCCCACAGGATTTCACACTCTGCTACATCATCTAGCATCGGGTCATGCCTACTTCGACGGGCATCAACTGCTGAACTTGAACTTCCCTGATCCTTCGATTTTAAACTAGTTTTCATAAATCTGTCATGAGTACACTTTCTTCGGTCAAGCTTACTGGTATTATTCTTGCCATATTCATTTGTCTGGTGATTCTGGTCTGCCAAGCTATTCTGGAAAACTGCTTCATTTTTCAGGCAATATTCTTGCTCATGATTTTTCTCAAGAGATTGAACTGATGTGAGTGGTCTATCCATTTGACTAACACCCTCAGCATAAGGCAATCTATCATATTGAGTTGTGTTCAATGTCATCATTGAATTCCCACAACCAGAGGTATCCATATCAGTATTACTTGTACTTGTTGTATGAGAAATGCGGGAGTCCTCGGAAGACATAACTTTAGGATTTTCAGAATAGACTTTTTCTGAAGTAGCATAGCTGGGGGAAGTTGATGACGAAGCATTACAATCTTGATCTTCTTGTTTGTTCCTTGAAAAAAGTCCTTCCACAAATTCATACTGCTTTGTTCTAGGCACCTCATTGCACGTAGAACGATTCTTCCACTTCAATGGTAAAGGGGGTCTCCCAGGACCTGAGGCAATGTTTTCTTTCTGCCTCTGAAAATCATTAACTTTATAATCCGAGGGCATTTTCTGCACAGAAGATTTGCTGGATCCTACTATTTTAAAAGGATTAAGGTCTGCAAAAAGGTTTTGTGAGTCCTCCTTGGTTTCTTGAGGATAAGGCACCACATTAATATGCTCCTTCACACAATCACTACCTACAAGGCCTCCATGATTCCCTTTATTCTGTGAGGAAGTTCCAGCAGCCAAATTATATAGATGATGTAACTGATTAGCAGGAAGCACGGTCTTCGAATTTCCATAAGAACTGCTGCCAATGTGAGGAGGCAGCATTCCACTACTAGCAGTTGAGAAAGAAGGCACTGACTCTATTTCCTGAGGACTTGAGATTCTTTCTGCATTATTCTCAAGGATAGATTTTCCATTTACAGCACTACATTCACCATGTAATGGCTCTAACCTTGAGTAACCAGACCCCAAATCATTAGCTGGCTGGAAAGAGAGCACTTTGTTCAACCTCGGATTACATGAGTTGAAGGAAGCATCTTTTGTACTCAGAATATCAGCCGGTATAAGTGTCCCCGGTGCAGCCATCAGATCAACCAAAAATTCACTGAATACAGAAAAATAAAATTCAGTACCAGAAAAAGAAAAAAAAAAGGGGGAAGGGGGAGGGGGGGCAAAAAAGGTTATGAATTCTCTCATTGGGAAGTGAAGGGATCTCAATTAAAATGGTAGCACCAGCACCATTAGGAACAAAAACAAATTACATTGAGCTCTACAAAAAAAGGAGTATCATAGCCATTTCAACAAATAACTGCATAGAAAATATTGGCAGGACATGGCGTTTTAACAGTAATTAACACTAGTCTAGATGTTACTCAAACCACTCTAGATACTATAATATCAGAAACAACAAACATATATTATATTTGTTTAGTTGGATATGATTACCTGGTACAGATATGATGAGCCAAAAATTGACATTGAGAACTTGATACAGTTTCAGGTCCAACAGACATCACATATGTTTTTAAGTATTTATATAACTGAAATACTATAGAGGATTGAGAAAATGAAGAATGAAACCTTCTTTTTCTATTTCAGAATCTTACATTGTTAGTGTTTTGAAAAAAATAAATAAGGGATATAGAGTAAACATCACAAATTCTTAAGTACGGAAAATACGAAGCTCTCTAGAGCACTAGTTTTCTGTTATGATGTCAGGTGTACCCAGGAAAGATATAACTTTATATAACCTTTCAGATTATAATACGAAAACAAACTTTTGTTCCTTCTCTGTAACTTCTGTGACACTAGGGAGCAAATTACTAGCAGGGAAGGAAAAAATAATAATGATTTTTGAAAACCAATATAAAATAAGCGAACTTCATTTAAGAGGCTAGAATTGGCAACATAAATGGGTCCATCTTGAAGGCAATCTATAAGTGGGACTAGGTGAAATCAATGTGACCTCTTCCCTAAGCATCCACATTAACTGCATTGAACTTCATTCCCAAAAGCCAGCCTACTGAAAGCTAAATACAGAAAAATGCTCAGTGGCTATTTGCCTTCTCTTGTTTAAGGGTGTTCTATTAAACGGAAAATAGTTAATCAAAGGTATGGGTGCAGATTTGTTATCTTAGGAAATTCAACCTGCAGTAAAGAATATAAATTGATTCAGCTCCATTTAATTCTAAGAGATTCAACAAATAGAATAAATAGTAATATCTGACCAACTATGAAAAGGGAAAGATCCATGATCAAATTTCACCGATATGCCCTATGGATGTCTGCCAATGACTACTTCAATGGAATCAAACTGACAATCAAGTTTCAACTAGGAACTAAACAATTCTGCAGTTAACAGAGATGATCCAAATATAAATTATGTTCAAAGAAATGGACAAAATCAAGCTAAACAACTGGAAAAAAAATTTAACTAAAGACCAAGACATTGGAAACATAACCTTTCATTCTCCAACTTAATTATGTTGACAGCATCCTCCTCAATGCCAGTGTAATAACTTCCTTTAACCAGTCTGCAAGACACCCCAATGTTGTCTGCTAGTACCTGAGTTCAGGAGAAAGGACCAAATTTCACATATTGAGGGAAAAAGGGAAATATTAAAAAATGGAGTTACCTTTGTAATCACTTCCTCAAGTATGGAGAACTACTGAACCAGTGAGTTTAGACTTTAGACTATGAATTTAGGGTTCCAAACTAAACATAAGCACAAGATGCCAATTAAGAAGCTCCACCTGACAGTGAAGGATAAACTTTGAAAAGCTATCACTGAGACAATCCATAGCTTCCAACACCACATTTCCATGTTCAAACACCATTAAGCATCCATTGTAAATTACAAGGATTTGTGAACTTTGTTTTGCCACAACTTACATGTGGCACACACTAGTTGGGACCATGTGATCAAGGGACTTAAACCATCCCAATGATCGCGTTTCAACCCTAAACAAGTAAGGGACGTCGCTTCAAAGTGATACAAAGTGATAGAAGATTACAGGAATGCTAGACGTCATTTCTATAAAATTGCATTCTAGCAATTTTGCGAAACTTCGAAGTCACTTTTAAGTTTTAATCACTTCCTGTGATCGTATTGAGCTAAAATTTTGTGAGACTCCTCCATCCATGTTTTACATGTGGTGAGGGTGGTGAGGAAGCATGACCTTATGATGGATACAAAGATCACACCTCATGATGTTCAGTTTTCTTCTCAAATATAGAGACACTGGGGCTCTGAAGGACAGCATTCAGAAATAATTTGTAAAACCTAACCTTGAAAAGCAAAGCACGGTGACGTGATAAACCGATGTTTAAAGACCCAATGGGCAACACACTGGATTGAAGAGAAGCCCGTAACTCTGTACTTCTTTCCATCCACCTTGCCAGCATGATATTAGCATCCCTCACTGGCCCACCCATGTGCTCTGTCACAAGGTCCGCTAACCTTTGTACCAAAAGACCAACATCCCGGGTAGGGCAATCTAACGCAATACAATGCGCAACTTGCTTCAACTCTTCAAGAGCAGGATCAAGTGCCCGATTGACTATAACAACTTCAAAGCCAGGATCCCCAACATTTGTTTGAAGATCTGCAAGAGAAGGAATTTTTCCTTGGCTTGAAGGACCACTTGTGAGCCCATATACATCATAGAAACCATCCACCACTTTCTCTTCATAGTCAAGCACATTATAGTCCTGGTGAACAAATGAAAAATGTAAGCAAACCAAAACATGCGGGAAAAAAAAAAAAAAAAAAAAGAGTAAGTTACAATAATATATTTTGCACCCCAGAAACATATAAAATTTTTGTTCATAATAAATTCTAACATGCCCAGATGATAGTTGGGAGTAGTCAATGGACAGGAGACTATATATATATATATATATATATATATATATATATATATATATATATATATAATGTTTTAAAATTAGACTAGTTATCAAATCAAGCAGACTAGCAATTTGCAATCCAAACAATCGAACTGCCACACTGACCTCATGATAATGATTAGCAAGCCAAAGAAGAAATGATACTTCATTATTAATTTATGAATTCTGAGTTCATTGTACTGAAACCTCAGAGAAAAAGATTGATTTTATCAAATTCATTGACAGCACACTTGACAGGTAAGACGGCATAAATGCATACAAATTAAGCATTGAAAACTTATAACTTTTGACACAGGCTTAGAATCAAGCATCAAAGCAATACGAAGAGACTGGGGCCACTGAAGGCCTAGGGGCCTAGGCTTCAATGTTCAATCCTTAGCTTTACTGGGGCTCTCCATATTTTCCTCGATCACAATTATATCTCCAAATTATCACAATTATGGAAGCGACAATCTTTTCCAACGGTTGTGCAACCAACATTTGAACCCAAAAGAGGTCCCCAATATTCATTCAGAACGCTAGTGTCATTTTATAGACACAGTTGCACAAGACAATCATGTTCTTGTCTGCGCGTTACAAAGACAGAGAAAGGATTTTTTTTTTTTTTTTTATCAACTGTTCAGGAAGTTGTAGTTAACTGAGAAAACTTAAGATGTTTTGCCCCAATCCTAGTAACCTCGAAGTTCAAGTTCGTCCGTTTAAAACCAACAGTCCGTTTTTATATTTCCAAATTATCACAATTACGGAAGTGAATCTTTTCCAACAGTTGCGCAACCAACATTTGAACTCAATAGAGGTTCCCATTATTCATTCAGAACGCGTAGTATCATTTCATAGACACAGTTGCGCAAGACAATCATGTTCTTGTCTGCGCGTTACAAAGGCAGAGAAAGGAGTTATTTTTATATCAACTGTTGAGGAAGTTGCAGTTAACTAAGAAAACTTAAGATATTTTGCCCCAATCCTAGTAACCTCGAAGTTCAAGTTCGTCCGTTTAAAACCAACAGTCCAAATTCTCAGAATTCGTCAAAAAAAAAGTAACGGAACCACAATTCGGTATCATGCAGTACCACCGAAGCATTAAAAAAGCTCCAATTTTTCAAGAAGGAATAAAAAGCTACAGTAGCGTAATGAGGATACCTAGAGCTGTCAATACCAATTGAAACAACTCACCCAATACCGACGCGACAACGATTCAGCAGCTTCATCCACTTCTCTTTCTGAATCAACACGAAAACGGCCCAAGCTCAACAAGGTCGCCGCACGGATCTGATCGTTATCACGATCCTCTCGGACCTCCGAGTTGGATGCACTGATCGCTAGGGCTAACTGAATCTGAAATTCTTCTTCAGATGAGAAATAATCCGTTCGATCGATGGCAACCGAAGTAGGCGCACTAGGAGTAGTAGCTGGGGCAGGTGAAGACGAGGTAGAAGAAGACGGACTCGCCGGAGAGTGACCAGAATTTTGACCGGAAGTTGGACGTTGATCAGATGTACAAGATGAAGATAGAGATTGAGCAGGAATTTCGTTCGATCGATTGGGATCGTGATTGCCACCGAAGTGAAGTTTCTTGAAAATGTGTTTCATGGTCTCCACAGTCGCTCTCTCTCTCTCTCTCTCTCTGTCTCAACCTCTTCAGTCTTCAGCACACCGAGTCAAGAACTGGGAAGAGGAGGGAAAACTTGACCAAGTGTATTTCGTAGCCTTTATATAGTAAGTAGCGTGCCGCGTAGGAATTTGATGCTTTCCTCGAAATTTCAAAATCAGCCTACCTTTTCAGTTTATTCCGTTTTTATCGTTGATACGCGGACATACAGTGGATCATATGTATCAACATTTTACGTTTTTTAGGATTATCTGAACCGTTCATTGAAAGATACCAATCAAACGGTAGAAAAAAAGGGGTACTAATATCAGCTTGTACCCGCCCATTGGAAGTTGACATCGGATGGAGTCCCATTCGAATTGGAATCGATCCTGATTCTTGCCATTGATCCGTATCGTTATTAAATCGGTTTCGGTCTAATACCAGTTACTATGATCTTGCTCTAAAGTCCTTTTTTTAAGGAGCTCTATATATCTTGCTTTAATTTTTTTTTTTTATATTCCATGTCATATGTCAATCATCTAGTAAATAGAATTCTTATGTGGCGATCATCATATTTTTATTGATTAAAAAACTTGATCCAATGGCCGTATCGGACCATACCAAAATGTGCATTCTTCAGCCAGATCGGACTGATATCGACCTATCCGTATCGATAAACATGGACGGATACCGTTACTAAAACCATTTTCCGAATTGAATGTAAAAGTTGATGTTCTAAGTTCATAATTTTTTTCCCCAAGGTCAGATCCTCTTTAGCCGTCAACTCATCCAATTCTTCTAGCACCGTTGGATCTCTCTCTCTCTCTCTCTCGTAGGCAAGAGTATGATCCAAAGGTGCTAGGCAAACTGGACAGGGCCAGGTGAGTAGGGATGATCTGAATCCAGAGAATTGACTAATTAAGTTTAAGACAACTCAATCACAGTGATATCCATGATTAAGAACGAAACGTTTTACCTGCAAACGAAAAACAATAATAATAATAATTAAAAATAAAAAACATATATGAACTACATATTGACTTTGTGATATCTCAATAATTCTGTTGACTTATTAGACTACTACCAAAAAAAAAAAAAAATGGCAAGAATCAAGCCAATCACTAGGTAATTTCAATTAGTATATTGTCTCTTATTGGGGTGTTAATAGAGCAGTCTTGATCGAATTTAATCATTTTTTATCATTTTAACACTTTAAATCATGATGGCTCGTTTAGTTACTTGGTTCATCATCGACGAGGCATGGATATGTTTATACTCAGTCCAGTCAGCCTTGGTCCATAACTAGTCTTATTCTAATTTGGTTAACAGATCTGTAAACGGGTCGTAAAGGGCAGAAGCCAAAATATAAATAAAAATAGAAAAAGATGTCGGTTTTCAAATCCATAATTGTTCTTATGTTGTATATTAGAAACTTTCTTATACGATTGTAAAATGCTCTTATTAGACTTATGATCACTCATGTAAACGAAAACGATGGAAAGAATGAGTGGAAGACTCAAAGAATGAAAAAAATAAGAGACGATTTAATGTTTTAGGTTTTTAGCTTCAATGATGTATTTGTTTGGTTTAAACCAATATTCAATTCCGTTTATGGGTATATTAGGTTCATTTAGTTGGTTCGGTCAGACTACACCCTTGCACCATGAATGCTCATTTGATAATCAGTCGAGGCCTTAACCTGAGCACTTAACACATTTAATAAATAGATCAATTGGTTTATATCCATAATCGATCAAACATGATCAAACTACAAGGTGCAAACTTGACATTGACAACCCTAGTCTCTCCTGTTCTCATTCTGTTTGGTTACATTTATATGGGATTTATATTGTTGGTTAATTCGTTGATATCATAGTAATAAGAGAAATACAAGTATATAATATGATAATATAATTAAATATTTATTGAGATAATAACATAAAAAATATCTATTGTGACAATAAAATAAAATTAAGGCAAAAGTTTCATTGTCAGCAGACTAGGAAAAGCTGTAAAGGTATCTTTATTTTCTAATAAAATTGCCATTATTATTATTATTATTTTGTATTATTTAACATTAGGTCAATATAGACCATCCCTACAGCCTCGTGGTGGCATAAGCTTAAATTATATAAATTTATGTATTATGATTGTTGATTTTCATTATTTTATAGTTTTTTTTTATTGTTAAATCTTTATACCTTTAATTATGTCATTTTAACAAATTCTGTTTAATAAAAAAATATATTTGCTAATGATGTAATCAATAATAAAGGTTCTATAAAAAAAATCCATAATAAAACCTACGTCCTTTATTGAGACCTTTTTAATTTATTTTATAATTAATTACGTAAAATGGGGTAAAGTTGTGATTTCCATTAATAGTTTGTTGCAAGATTGGTTGAAAAATTCTATGTTTTCGAAAATATTTTTGATTTTTTTTTTCTCCATTGTCTCACCTTTGTAATTTGTTGGGTAAGGACTATATATGCAAGGCTGCAATAGGGTCGGGTCGAGTTGGGTTGGGCTTTTCTAAAATTCAACTCAATCTTGAATCCACTTAGTTGGCTTCAGGCTCGTTATGACCCTAATTCAGGGTTTGAAAATCTGACCCTGACCACCCTCAAGGCCTGACCAGGTTGATCCTGATTGACCCTAACCATGGGGAGGGAGGAGAGAGATGCAAGGGTTGGATCACGTAGAAGAGAAGAAGAACAATAAAAACCAAGAGGAAGAAGAAGAAGACAAGACTAGGTTGGATCGGATTAGGCTAAGTACAAGGCCTTAGCCTTGGCCTAGCTTGGCCCTCACTCAGGTTCAGAAATTCCTTGCCTGACCAGCCCTTAGGGCCAGGGTATCTCCACCCAAGCCACGTTCGAGCTTAGGGTGATCCAGGGCAAATTTAGGTCGATAAGGCCAAACTTGCACTCCTAAGTCAATGATTTAACAATCCAAAAGAGTTTGAACTCTTCCTTCAATCATCATGCCTACAATTGCTCCAAGCTCATTTCTTCTCCCCAGACATGAACTCTTCGCGTGAGAGTTTTTCTTTTACCATATAAAAAGAGTAATATTGGAAAAAGTGTATATGTATATGGTGATGAGGTTTCGTGAAACGTCTCTGTGTGCAGAGGATATAGACACCATTATGCACCAGCCTATCGCAAAAAAATTGATTTAGACCGTATTTGATAATCAAACATTGAACCTTCTATATAGAACAAGACAGCAAGTGTTCAACAAACCTGTCAAGGGGTGGCTGCGCTTAAGACAATTGTGGCCCAAGCCCAAATCATGAAGCTCAAACGCCTAGGAATAGATTTAGCCTAAATTGTTGGGCCCAAATTGTGCTTCATTTGATTTCAAGTATATAGATTAACCTCTCTTTGGTATGTATTATAAAGTTAATTATATAATACATTATGACATATATAGTTGTTTGGTATGATTTATGATACTTATTTATATTTAAAATAAATTGATGTAATCTAAAATCTACAAATAGGTTAGAAGGTGTTTATCAGTATTGTAATAATCTATTCTTACTTTTTTTTTATGTCTAATGGTATTAAATGTTATTATTTATGATTCATGATTGATTCTCATAAATGATTTGTTATAAATAACTCATAAACATAAATATAAATTATACCAAAGTAAGCTTTAGGAAAATGTTTTTAGATTCACCCATTGGAGATGAGACTCCATGGTTCGGAGCAGTTCACTAACCCCCCTCTCCCCCCCCCCCCCCCAACCAAAAAAAAAAAAAAAACCATCCTTTTTTGTATAATGAAGTTCACGTAACGTCCCTCCCACGTCCCATCCCGTCAAATGTCATGGTGACTGGTGACTCCCCTTTTCATGCTCGAGTACCCTTCCCTGATTAGATTATGTATGAATCAATCACTGAATTAGGGTTGTAAGGTAACTATCTCTCACCCCTTTGGATTCACATCGTCTCCTCCCAGTGATTCTGGGAGGACGCGGCAACCTATCTCGGATGGCTGCCACGTGCCTCTCGGGTGAATCCGAGACCCACGTCTGAGCCGACAACCCCTATCGGCTCGGCTTGTCGACTGGGTGTTGACTCGAACATGAGTCTCGAATTCACCGAGAGTCACGTGGTGGCCATCTAGGACAGATTGCCACTGTCCACTAGGAGGACAGGATGCGAATCCCACCCCTTCTCGCTTCCCGAGTTCAGAAAAAGATGTCTTTTGAAAGAAAAAAAAAGCTGAGGATTGATTGATCTTAGTATAAAAATATATATTTTTGTTCAGGCAAAAATGTCAAACATTTAAGGGAAAAGGCTATGCATACCATCCCCATCACGTCCTCTCTCTTCATTGACATGTGATATTCTCTCCTCTTTGACATATGTGGTCGTGTGGATCTCTCTTGATGAACTGTTTTGTGTTGGCGGCTTATAGATCTATCTCTAACATTTCAATTGAAAGATAAAGCCCAAAAAGTCCACACCAAGCCCATATGATGAGTTGGGCTTTACTTGGGCCACAGCTCATTAAAGAAGCTATAAACCAATCTCGCCAATCCCTTCCAAATCACAAAACCAGCAAGGGGGAACCTCACTGCACCCCTCACACGTACCCACTGGACCCGGGTTGCGACCCACCTCTCTTGCACGTGTTATATGCACGTACGGAGAACCATGCCAAACCTGCCACAAAGGCAGAAAGCACCCCTCAGATCAAAACGCAGATGGAGCGGCTGGACCTACTGGACGACTGGAGACGAGTTCTATCCAACCTCAGCTTGGACTGGTCTACATGTCCTGAAGGATTAAGTGGAGAGGCAGCAACACAGACGAGCCCTAGGTCGTATGGTTTGAAGGCGGTGAGGATCACCACCAATGGCGGACGGAATCCTTCAATACCATGGTTCAAGGCATCAATATTGGATTGATTGAATTGTAACGATTTCAGTCATGATTGAACCCCGATTTGATACCAATTATTTTCTTTCATTAATTTTTAACCAATATTGACCATGCTTTAACCAACTATTAGGGTTGTACAAGATCCGTATCTGTATTTGATCGATTTCAAGATCCACCAATATCATGTCTAATCATGATGACTAAAACCTTGGTCCCCACACGATTTCAAACGTAATCGAACAATATGGATAGCAAGTTAGCAAAGATGAACAAGTTATTGACGAGGAGAGGTTCTCTAGCCCAAAGAAGTGAAGGGCGTAAAGACAAGAGGAGGGTAGAGACCGGAATACATATATATGGGGTGGAGATTGGTTCACTTTTGAGAGTGGATGATTCTAGTCAATGAAGTTCCTTAGCAAGTAAATTAGTAATTAAATTGTCTGTCCAATCAAAATCATAATCGAAGCATGGGTCCAACGCCAGCATGATAAAATCACAGTCGTTGAACCTCCCTGCCTACAGGATTGTGCCGTCTAAGGGCACAAAGCCGGATTAATACAACAATAATTATAGATTAATCTGAATCATATAGGAGGCAAAGAAAATACTATAGTAGACATGCAATATTATGGTAGGAAGATGATAAATAGTTTGGGGTAAAAAGGATATGTAAAAGGTTTTTTTAAACATAAGCTTCCTCGGAAAGGTAAGAGATAGTGAGTTGGTGTGATGGGGTGCCTTGGACATTGAAGACTAAAACCTCTTAGTTGTTGTCTAGTTTTTTTTTTTATCAATAAATTAACCATAAAGCGTGAATCAACATCCGTGATACGAAAACCAAAATCACTGATAGAAACACTACGTATAGAGCACTGAAGTATGTATTGCTAGATGGAATTCTGTACCGAAAAGGGATTGGTGATGAATTTTTGATGCGATGTGTGAGCATCGAAGATTTTAAAGTTAATTTTAATTATTATCCAACAAAAAAATAAAAGAAAGAGATAAGGGATTTCATAAAATGTAAAAGAGACTCTGACCATCAATTGATAAGGAATCTTTTCACCCAAAACAACTTCTTTAAAGTAAGAGATTTATCTCAAAAGTTCATAAAGAATGAAAAAGGTTTCCTTTATTTGTTTAAAATAGAAATTTTAAAAATTGTGGGATATTATTTAAGGGATGTGGGATCGTTGATTGATACATACAACCATGGTATGGGGATAATGACATTTTGATCCTAAGGTTGCGAGTTTGATGATAGTTTTAAACATTTATTATTAAAAGGTTGGCAATAGAAAACTATGAGTGTAAACAATTAGCGCGTAGAAAGATTAATTTTTGTTCTGTCGACCGCAAAACTTTTCTCCTTATTTAAGATATGGATTTATAATTTTTAATATGAGAAACGATGATCATCCTACCTTTTCACACTCTTTCCTCTCTATCCATGTCGACCTCCTCTATCCAAATCATGTGGTGCCCCTTTCATGTTCCATTCGCTTGAAGTGAGAGACTCCATTCCACATTGGCAATGAAACGTTCCCCTATTCCTTTTAACAAAAAAGGCAAAAATATTTGTATATATGACGTACACGTGTCATAATCATATTTAATATGCTTAAATTGACGTAAAGACCCTTCTATATGCCAAAAACACCTCTATAAAAACAAATATTGTTTGGCAATTGTCTTTGAATTCCTTTCTAATTAAAAAAAAAAAAGGTTTAACATGTGGTAATAGTGTGGCCTCAGGCATTTTGGGATTATCTTGTAGTCTATTTCTTGGTTTTAGGTATTCTTGTCCTCTTTCTTTGTTTTTGTATTACCCTAGTTTTGGTCCTTTTTCTATTTTGTGCTTATTCTTCCATAGAATTGCCTTCAAAATAGTCAAATCTAGTCAGTCATCCATTTTAAACCGTCAATCTTGGTTACAAATACACCCTAGTTATACACTTATATATACACCGGCCGACACGCGATATTGATTGATACGGTTTTCTTTCGTAACATTTCTATTTTAAAACCTGTTTTTATCGTAGAAACATTTTTCTTGTTTCTTTGCAAAAAAATGTTTCTGAGCATATAAATGCTGTATTGTATGATGAGTGAGACTAAAAGTGAGAGCTGGGAGTGAAAAAAGTGATTTTTATCAGGTAAGATTTTAGGAGGCTGGGATTTATTGGGCCAAATTTCAAGTTGGTTTTTTTTTTTTTTTTTTTAATAGAAAACATCTTAGAGTTGTTTTTTCCATCCGGTTCATACCCACGGAATAGAAAAATAGACCGGATTTACCATACAGGTTTCCATCTGTTTCCGTTTCAAAAACAAAACAAAACACGAGAAATATTATTTTTGGAAAGTTATCATATAGGGTTTACCTGACTATATCAAAAAGGTATATCACATCAACATAATAACCGATACTTGACCCATATTTATCGATATCTGTATCCAATACTAATACCCAATTTAATACAAATACCTATTTCGATTCCGTGAACTAAAACCATGATGTTAAATACTAGGGCTACAACAGGGCCGGGTTTTTCAAAACCATAATCCCAACCCTGACTATTGAAACTTAACCCTAACCCAGTCCAACCCTGTTAGGGTCAGAAAATGTACAACCCTATCCCTGACCTTGACAGAGTTGGGCCTAATCCTAACCTGCCCTGATTGACCCTGACAGGGCCGGGTTGGGCCGAGTCAACCCTGATTAACCCTGATTCAGGGTTAGATTGACCCTGATATTGACCCTGATTGACCCTAAACATACAACAAATTATCAAATAACAATTACAACTTAAAACATATGACAAATATAAACAACCTATGATATTCTTTTAAAAACCTAACAAATACAAACTAAATCAGTTTAACTGTTTTTAACTGTTTAACAAGGAACAAATACAAATCATACATATATTTATAAAAATATTCAGGGTCGGGTTGAGCCGGGTTCAACCCAGGGGGTCAACCCTAACCCAGCCCAACCCTGTCAAGGTTCATATAAAATTGAACCCTAACCCAGTCCTGTCTGGGTTCGGGTCGGGTTCAACCCCCAGGGTTCAGGACGGACCTGGACGGATTCGGATTGTCAGGGTTATACTTGCACCCCTATTAAACACTCATTCTTAGAACTCCTTTGAAATTAAAAGAGATCAGTCTATGGGAAAAGATTACACAAAAATGCATACCAGAAAGGAAGATGAACTTATAAAAGTTTTCACGCATGCTTTTTATTTTATTTAAATATTTTTGTGTGGATGAAAATCTAGTTGTCCACGGGAGCTCTCTGTTGCTAATTTCTACAGCCAACACGTCTTGTTCAATCAAAGACTTGGAAAGCATATTCCATGAAAAAGAAGTCAAATCTAACCACAAAGTTCAAAGCAAAGAGGCCTAAGGTAAACGTCACAGAGCATAATATGTGGACAAAATTGTTAGGCATGCCGATAAGCATACGTAAAAACAAAGCTTACTGGTAAAGAAGTAAGAACCGTAAAATTTGAAGAGATCTGTTTGGCATCATTCAATACAATATTATAAAAAGGTCTCAACCATTTGTTGTACGGTTCATGATTTTAGCTGTTTGGATTTGCTTAGGGCAATTCGGATGATTTGTATTTCTTTACTCTTTTGAGAACTAAGGTTCTCTTTAATATGAATTATAAAATTAATTATATAATATATTTTGGGGGTCTGTTTGGAGAGATTTCGGGTCAAGGTGATGCTAGCTGGAGATTTCGGTTGAATTCAATATGTTTTGATATAAGTAGTTGTTTGGTAGGATTTATGATATTTATTTATATTTAAAATAAATCGATATAATCTAAAATCTATAAATAAATTAAAAGATGTTTATCATTATTGTGATAATCTATTATTATTTCTTTATGTTTAGTGAACCCATCTCTATTTCTTTATATTTAGTGGTTTCAAACAGTTATTATTTATGATTCATAATTTATTTTCATAAATGATTTGTCATAACTAATTTATAAACATAAATATAAATTATACCAAAGAGAGCAATTTATAAATATAAATATAAATTATTTATGAGCTCTCTCTCTCTCTCTCTCTCTTTTTTAAGGTGATTTATGAAGACTTGGCAAGTGAGGAGAGGTAATCAGATACAAAACTTTCAATATCGATTTTAGACTTGATTGATCTCCGGTCCAATATTGTTTTAATATTATTATATACATTATCAATCACGTGTAAGTTTTTCATTGATTCCGTACACCGATTTGATCTAGACTGGATCTGTTTAGACATGACCAATACCATATGTCTAACAACTAGACTTAAAAAAACCTTACTCACATCAACACTTGATACTGTTCAAGCATCATCAAAAAAAAAAACAAAGTTGAGACAGGAGATGGTTGAACATCCTTTGGCTTTCTTTCTTTGGAAGCTGCTTCATGTTCTTCAGAGTAAATGTTTAAAAGGGTCCCTCTACATGACATCAACGTGTGTCAATGGGCACTAACCTTAAGAAGAAAAAAAAACCGTGTCTAGGCCGATTCTCTTTAACATGATATCATTAGGTTACCATAGAAACATCAAAATACAAAAGAGAATTTTGGTACCTGAGAGGAGAGGGGTGAGATGGGTTTTTTACGTGATCCGATGAACACCGATCACTGATGTCAACAGTCGTTAACATCGATCCGGATGTCAATAAGAATATCACATGTTTAAAGCTTTAAAAATATTCCTTTAAACCTAATGATTATATTTAATGATATTTTAGAATATTGCTTATAAGATTGGAGAAGGTTAATTAAAGACTATTGCTTGGGAGCACAATATTTTTCACGCCAGATTTTCTGGCTTATGCACTGCTAACGACCCCTCCAGCATTTTTGAGCTGCATTGGGTATACGTTCTTGAAACGTGTTCTGGAGTAAGAATACGTTTTGAAAGACTAAAAACAGTATTTGGTTTGTATTCTCTTTCTTAAAATTCAGAATGTGTTGAAGAGAGCCCGTGAAGTTGGGAAGGGTTCTTGCAACTTCGTCTTTTGCTGATATTCTTCTTTTTCTTCTTCTTCTTTTTTTTCTTATAGGTATTGATCTATGTTCATTAGGTTAGGCTCTTTCCAATCTATCTCATTTCTCTGTCCTTTTCCCGATCTAGCAAACAGTCTATCACGTAGAAGTACAGAAATATTTTATCTTGCTTGCTTTTAAGGGCTGATCGGTCGGTTTCAATGTTAATAGTTAAAGCTTGTTATATATATAGATGACTTTAAATGAAAATCGATTTATTTGGTACTACAAATATTATTAGTCAGTATTTGCCCTCACATGTGCAACCGAATGATTATGCAAATCTGACTCCAACATAAAGCAACCTTGACTTCCGGCAACAAGCATGCACTTGCTTGATGCATCCCTTTGAGAATTTTGTAATTATGTTCAAACCAAATGCAAAATGTAAAATAAAATTTCAGTATAGACCAATGGAGTATGCTTAGAGAGAGAGAGAGAGAGAGAGAGAGAGAGAGAGAGATAGTATACGTCTGTCAAAATATGTCTAGTTAAAGGGTTCTTCCTCTTCTGTTTATAGAGGATATGGCTATTCAATGTACCCCACGGTAAGGGTATACCTCTTTTTATCAATAGCTCATATCTTAAGATCCAAATCTAAGAGCCTTGATGACATCCTTTCATAAAGATGCAATCCAAAAGAACAGATGTGCCTATCTAATCTAACGGCTTTGATCGTCTGATTCCAATCCAAGCAATGAGATCGCACATCTTTGATAAGGATGTGTCCCTTTGAATAGACATGTCCATTCATTAGTGGATCTGATCTGGGTCAAACCGGTTAAACCGTTTCTAGCCCATTAAATCTCACCCATCTGATAATCTAAAATATAGATCTCCGGTCTGAACACCAGCTCGTTATCTCGGTTCACGCACATGTATGAAAAACAACCTGGACCCAATCCGAACACAAAGAAAAAGGGATTCTTCAATGGACTGGAGATTGGCTCATAGCTCATGCTCTGTTGAATCAATTAGGGTAACGTCTCTCTCACACATTCACACACAACTTTATTCTCTTCTCATGTTTCACCTCACCACAACGAACTTGAAAACACACTCTAGAGCATCACCTACTGAACCCTTCATGAAAGTCTTCTAAGTAATTTTCTGCACACAAAGATGTTCGATGAAATGTATGAGGATTGTAAAAGCAAGATTAATATATCTCCCATGCAAAGTTGATAATGCATTCTATGTCTTAAAGAATAGGAATGCATACCAGACACGGCCTTAGCGTATTATTCTCCCATAACCTAGGGTTAGAAGCTACCAAACAAGGTTCAAGAACCCAGGATGGAACATAGGATCAGCCTCTAACGATTCTAAATTCTGATCCTGAATTAGATCTAAATTGGCCAGGAATCAGCCAAAATCTCAAAATTTGGGACTAGGAAAAAGAAGAGCTAAGATTTCCAAAAATTTGTGATTGTTTTTATTTTATTTTATTTTAAATTTTGATTCAATGGGTTTGAGGATTTTGCCACAAGAGATAAGTTTTATCGATTTTCTGCTATTATATTAACTAAGTCCATGTTTGGAAGCCAAGACCATTCAACCATAAATCGTGTGGGATTCAAAAAGGGTTGCAGGAATCATTTGGAATCGAAAACAGTCAGCCAATTCATCTGATTTGATTTTCTAGAAACCGTGCTATCAAATTTACTACTGACTACCCAAACAATCCCTTCATCTTCTACCTAGAGAAAAAGAAAGAAGTGAACTGAAAGAGCGTGATACATGCTTGTTTATCTATTGGAATGAACTTGATCTCTCAACACGAGTCAAAACCAACCTGAGATGGTATGTCAGAATAACCAAGTACCGTAGGTGTGCATAAACATACACAGAGAAATTTGATTGAATTTGATATTTAACACGTGATTAATTAAGACCATATTTTCACTGTCCAATGATTGGAATAACCACTTCACCACATGGAAAAATGTGGGAAACCTTAGTATTGGACTGTATAAATGAGTTTTTCTTTTGTAATAAAATATAGGAATACAAAATTTAGATGCACATGATAGTATGGTCACATTTGGATTCTAGTGTGTAAGCCAATCTTAGAGAGTTAGAAGTATATGTGAATCAGTGGATGTCCAAATCCAATTCCCTTTATTTATTGACCTGATAGTCCAACTTCTGTTGTGGGGTCCTAGTCAAGATCCCATTTCCTAGGACATGATTGATTCTCAGTTCTGAACAGCTGAAAAGGCCTTGTCAATATGGTTATAAACATATAATGTATATGACAGTACGGTATATAATTAAAAAAAAATCATATAAATTTAAAAAGAAAAAGTATGGCAATTATTGTGTCAAACCTATCAAATGATGGGTTAGAGTCGAGGATCTAAATCCTCTCATGCAGTAGGTCGGAACTGTGACTGATCCAAGGGTTGGAGTTCAGTCAACGCATATACCAATATATCGGTATGTGTGTCGATTGAAATCCAACCTTTGACAAAGGCAATTTCATAGGAGAGGATTTCAATACTAGAGTCATTAGACTTCCTTAGTAGACAAGATCAATCTAATATTATTATTAAAAAAAATAAAAGCCATAGGGGGGTTGGGTTCAATTTGCTTGTTGCAAGTCACTAAAATAATCAAAATATCTAAAGCTGTCCCCACAACCCACCCCAAAATATATATATATATATATAGCCTGTTCAAAATCCGAATTTAACTTGCAAGTCTAAGTCAAAACCCCTAACCCTAAACTTGCAGGAAAAAAAAAGCTTGTTCAAAATCCTAATAAATTAATATATATATTATATAGATTTAATATAAAGAGTGTTTGAATGACATCTCCATAAATGCATTTGGAATATACTATCTTCTTAAATTTAAATACTTGTTATCTTATTTTTAAAATTCTTTAAACGGCATAATAAGGGTATTTCATAATTTTTATTTTGAAGTGATCCATTATTATGCCATTGTTTAAATAGTTGTCATTTTCTTATCCGAATTTATAATAAACATGTGAAATGAACAAAATTATCTTAAATAAAAATTAAATGCATAATATCAAGAGGGCAAAAAAATAAATAAAAATAAAGTATCAAATCATTTGACACTTGTGAGATGTCAATAAGAATATCACATACTTGTTTTTTTCAATCTAATCTATTTATAGCAAGAAAGATGTATGATTTATAGATGACAATTGTATTTAAAACATGTCACATTAATATTCCTTTTTTTTTTTTTTGGAGGTGCCACGAGGACATCCAAGATTGGATGTGGTGCTAGGTAGAGTCGATATATGACCTCTTACTAGCCAAGGCTTAACCACCTGACTGCCAAACTGTTGTGCTAGATGTGGCCATAATATTCAATATGATTGTTGCTCATGAAATGCATATTGTTAGAAACTCTAGATGTAAGTAGCGGTTGATGTGCCAATTCATTATGTTTAGGATAATGTGTCAATTTGGATCCAGAACCAGAAATTGTCCTAGAAACGAACTGTCCCAAATCCATCCCATCATAAATGAAACGGGACAGTTCTAAGATGGGTTTCCCAACAGGTCGAGTCCTGATAGCCCAATGAGGAACCGTCTAATATACAAAACCTATGTTTGCATATAACTCTGCTCCCAAAAATCAAAGGTATTGTAAGGAACCCACAAAGGTTTGAATCTTCTTTCTCCTATGTTTATATTTTACTTTGATTTTACTATTGATGGTCTCTATGTTTCTTTGCTCTGATTTGTGGATTCTATTCTTCTTCTTTTTTTTTTTTTTTTTTTTGAGAGATTGTCACTGATCTATTTGATTTCTCTTCGACTTCTTCTCTAGATTTGATACTTTGTTTCGATTTCTTTTCAAGGTTGTCTCGTTCTCTTCTATTTCTTCTGATCAGTAAATATCAATCGATCAACAATGATACAAAACTTGTGAATAATAGTAATGAGTTGTGGAGATTAGTGCCTAGAACCATTAAGGAACTTGAACCAATACTGTCTCATTATTAATGGGATGTATTTATAGTTGCAGGACCGCTTAGTAAATGGACCGGTTCTAAAAATAACTCTTTAAGATCGAAACCAATAATGAACCATCCCATAACTTTTCTTTTCCCAAGGACTTCTTGTAACATCTTCTTAAAATTTCCAGTTCACACATTCCAAAAATAAAATAAGATAAAGTGGGATGAGAAAACAAAAAATTATTCTATGCAATGTAAGACATTTTTAAGTATGAAATGAACCTCTCACATTAGATATTGAATTAATTTTCTTGTTTTATACCCTTCTCTCTCCTTTCTGAAAAAAGAAATGGGGGAAGTAGATATGGTAGAGGGTCAAGACAGATAAAGGAAGTCCAGTTTAAGAATGATCATAAAAGCCAATAAGGACATAGATATGGATTGCAAAATCAAAACAACGAACACAAACAGACAATGAAGGATTCTGTTCATAACTAGACACCCGATGCTTCCAGGAAGGAGGTGAAGATAGTGATATACTGATATCCTTCTTCCTTCTTCCTTTTGGCTTTGTATGAGTAATTAGATTTCCAAATTTTCATCATATATATATATATATATATATATATATAAGGAGAGGTGGGGGATGTCGGGTTATGATGGGCACCTTTGATCCAATCTGAACGAGAAAAAGATTTTCTCCTATGGTCCTTCATATGAGTATGCACATCGAGAAAAGGATCCAAGTCTATCCTTACGTGTTTCATACAATTTCGAGTTGTACTTATACAATTATATGGCTTGTATACATTAATATGTTTATGATCAAAATGATCCTCTAAAAAATAAAAAATAAATGAATTACTCTAACTACTCTACTGGTATATATTAAAGAATTATTCTCTTCTAGAATGATCAGGAATTACAATATTGGAAGTCTCATGTCAAATTGTGCACTATCAGAAACTGTGGGATGCCATTTCTGACGTATTTCATGTTGTGGGGCATTTACAGTTTTGCTCACCCTGATAATAATATGGTTTTTAAAATAGGTATTTATGACCATATAATGATCTATACACAAAATTGGCATTAAATGAGTTCAAATGGGCATAAATGTCTATCTTCAATATCCAAAATATTTCTTATAAAACGAACCTATGATGAAAAAATCTTCCCCTATAAAATTTGGGCTTTCACTCACGGATTCACATCGTCTCCTCCCAGTGATTTTGGGAGGATGCGGTAACCTATCTCGGATGACTGCCACATGGTTCTCGGGTGAATCCGAGACCCACGTCTGAGCCGACAACCCCTGTCGGCTCGGCTTGTCGGCTGGGTGTCGACTCGGACATGAGTCTCGGATTTACTGAGAGCCACGTGGCGGCCATCCAGGACAGGTTGCCACTATCCTCCTAGAACCATTGGGAGGACAGGATGGGGATCCTTCACTAACTTGCCACATGACAATTGATGTTGCATGATCAAGCAAAACCATCAAACCATATAACATATTTTTTGAAATTGAATTTTTCATCACCCATGGTGAAGATAGGAGAATACTACCAGCATTCAATATACACTAGCAAGGAGTATCCTAAGTTTTAATGAGGTCGTTATGTTGGACTCTCACCCCCATTGGATGCATGACATTTATTCCATTTTTCTTTTAATGGGACTCACCTTCTGGTGAAGTCAATTTCGGTAACGGACAATTTGTTCAAACCGAGCTGACTCGAATTAATCTAAAATCGATCCAGATTGAATTAATAGTGGACATGTTTCTGGTAAGCTTATTATAATATTTCTCGGTTTCGATCCAATTTGAGTTAGTCTGAGATCAAACCGTTAAGGCAAACCGACGAAGCCCAAACTGAACTTCATCTTAACTAGAATTAATGCTGTGTTTGGTATTATTTTTGTTTTTGATTTTTATTCAAATTTATAGTTTTGAAGGGGTTGGACATAATTTATGAGTGTTATTTATGAAAAAACAAAAATAAAAACAAGTCAAAATTCAAAAAGAGGTCTCAAACTCTTTTTGATTTTTGGTCAAAAGTTATTTTTGTTGTGTTTTGTGCAAAACACTTAAAACATGTGTTAAAAAAGTAATTTACTTTCCTTTTATAAAACCACCCAAAATCAAACCCTCAAACACTCTTCTCGTTAACGAATGAAAGTAAAGCATAGAGACGCATATCTGCAACTTCGTCCTAGAGACGGCTCTGACAGCGACGACAACAATCATTCCAACGGAGGCGACATCGTTTCTCCAAAGATGGTTCTTGGTTTAATTTCTTTCCATAATCCCTTGACAGAGGAAGATGAATAGACACTCCATGACAGAGGAAGATGAAGACTTTCAAAATCATTTTTAGACATAGTATGCCAAATCTATTTTTCATTCTACCATCTATTTTTATTATAGCTACCAAACAACATTTTATTTTTGAACAAAATTTATTTTTAAAATAATTTTTGTTAAATTGATAAAAAACAAAAACAAAAATGATACCAAACTAGTCTTAAACCAAATGTCAAGGATTTGGATGTATGGTAATCAATTTCATTCGTACGAAAGTAAGATGGCATCCCTTACTAGGCCAATAATTCAACACGAAACCGAACCGGCCCAAAGCCAACCCGATAAGCCCAACCCATTAGTTAATGTGTATAGTGCAATCCACCCAATCCGAACCTCTTAATGAACATATTTCAGTTGAGACCTATAAAACCTAACACTAATTTAGTCCGGACCAGCCCGTCGACACCCCTACCCTTGTCTCGTTTTTTTTTCTCATCATCAGTAGTTCATCGTTGAGAAGCTTTGTCATTCTAGTGGAGCAGGGACATTGGGCGTTTATAAAACCCGACTTAGACCCGACCCGACCCATTTCATCCTACTGAAAGAAGTGCCTCCTGGATCGGATCTCGAATTGGTACTGTGATTTCCCCATCGGTTACGAAAGGGTAAATATTGTAATTTTGGTTGAAGGAAAGGGTCAAGAATTAAGAGTAGAACCCCTTTCACGATGCAAAGGATGCCCTTGATTCTCTTATTCTCCAATCAAAGAGTAGAGATTTTCTCTGGAATTGTATCTTTGCGCATATATAAGAAGACGACCCCCAAAATCCAAGAACTTCCTTCTATGAATTGTTCAGACTTCAGATTTTTTCACAGGCTAAGACAAGAATCTCTCTTTCTTCATTTATTCTTTCCATTGTTAGGGTTAGGGTTTCCGTCTAGCCAAGAGTTTCTTCTAGTGTTGAAGAACTCATTGGATTTGTTTATTAGGGCTTTTCTTTTGTTCTCTTCAAAAGGGATTTCTTTCTTGGGAAGTATAAAGGAATTTGATTTGAGTTCAAGCAAAATTTCTCCTTTGTACTGGATTTTCTCTTTTTTTTTTTCATCAGTCTTTGAATCTTTGAGCTCTTTTTTGGGTTCTGAATACTGCCTGGAGAGGATTTGGACATTCATTTCACCATTTATCGGACAATAATTTGATTAGTTTAAAGGTTCGTCGTCGTTTAAGCTGGTCGATTTTGTTTATTAGGGCATCTTTGATATTGTTCTGGCTAGTAATTTCTCTTTACTGGTTTTGTGATCCACCGAGAGTAGAAGCGATGAAGGTCCATCCAGCTCCAAAGAAACGGAACATCACGTTCAGGTACAACATCAATTCAAGCCTCTTGGAGGCTAACAGGCTCATCGGAAGACAGAAGAAGCTCCGTCGACTTCCTCACATATTCAGCAGAGTCTTGGAGCTGCCTTTCCATTCGGATGCTGACGTCTTGATCGAAGAGAATTCCGATTGTTTCCGTTTCATCGTCATAACTGACGATGTTAGCGATGATGTGAGAGCCCACACGATCGTAATTCATCCTGGAGTTACAAAGATTGTGATCAGAGGGAGTAATCTTCTTGAATTGTCTCTGGACGAGCTCGAGCTCGATCTGTGGAGGTTCAGGCTTCCACCATCGACAAGGCCAGAACTTGCTAATGCTGTTTATGTTGATGGGGAGCTAATTGTGACTGTCCCAAAGGGTGCTGACACCGATGACTCTGGTGATGCGAACGAAGAAGAAGAAGTTTGGGGTGAGGGAAATGGGGATCTCAGGGGTGGAGTGGGTCGTCTAGTCCTTGTACAGTAACACCTCTCTTCCGTTCCTGTGTCTTCAAACAACAATTTCGTTTAAGCTTTGTTAATGGAACTAGTTTTATATATGCTTGTTGGAGGAATTAAGAAATCGCCTTTGATTGCATGGGATGATTGGTGCTGTTATATTTTCTCTTCTTCGTTTGACTCTTTTTCTGGTTAATTGGTGCTGTTATATTTTCTCTTCTTCGTTTGACTCTTTTTCTGGTTATCTTTTCTTGCTTTTTTTTAATCTGATTACTATTATGCATTCTAACATCCTTTATCTCTATGCATCCATTTGCTTATGGGATTGAATTAGTGTTCCTATCATTAGAATTCTGCTAGGTTTTTTCGTCCGAATTCCTTGTTCGATGGATTTTAGTCACAGCATTATCATGAAGAATCTGGTTTCTTTCGTGTCTTTGGTGTTCACAGGATCGAGCAGAAGCCCATTCGGAAATTATATCGTATACCATAGCTTTTCAGTTTATTATTTATTTATTATTGCTATAAAAAAAAAGACAGATAATATATTAATTCTCAAAAGCAAGCTCAACATTCTGTCGTTTATAATGAGAGAAGAACAAATTAGGGGGTGTTTATGCTCTCTTTCTCTCTAATTTTTTTTAGAAGGTTTCCTTGACTGATATTGAATGGTATTTCTTTGATTGATATTGAAGGGTGTTCTTTTAGGCTATTTTAGGATGTCAAGAAAATAAAGAAAAGAAAAAATAGCATAAGACAAATGTAATGATGACATAATGATCAATTTATGTGTCTGTCTCCATTTCAATTTTTTTTTCTCTACACATCCAAACACAGCATGCTTGTTCTCCTCAGGCTTATTTCAACATCATTTATGGTATTCTGGTTTCTTTCATTCTGGTAAGTTGTTCGTTTCATTATCAATCAAAAGTTTTATATTTCCTTGTGAGTTCACTTGATCACTAAAGTATGCATTTGCAACAGAGTTTTCGGGAGAACAATATTCTTTTTCACAGAAAAGATTTATTTATGGTTCCATTTTCCCATTATATAATTCTTTAAAAAAATAAAAAATTTCCAGAAGATATCTATTCTCTCGAAGTTGAAAGGTAATTTACAGAAGTTCTTTTATGTCTTTATTCACATTTGATAAATATCTCTTTCACCACAAGTTTCTGCCACAAACCGAGGGGAGTTCTGCTGGAAATCTATTTCTGGCTATAATCTGCCTGACTCAAATGGAACAGTGATTTATACCCATCTGCTATTCCCCTTTGTTTTTCTTTAAACTAATGTGAGGTGACCATTTCTATCAGCTTAATTCTTGATCAAATTGCACATTTGTGGGTTAGCCTTCAGTCATATAGGTTTTATAGTTCCTGCATCAGAAGTTCCTGATTTCTATCATCCTTACATCCTGTTGCTGCTGTCGAACCTATCTCAGTTTCCTGTAATGACACTACCATATCCATATTAAAGTGAGTATTTGGAGAACCATACCTCAGATGAATTCCAGGGAATACGATCTCGAGAGCACAATAAATGAAAATTCATAATTTTACAATTTAATGCATTGATTGATTGAATTTTACTGGGGTATATTGCTTAACCAAGGTATTACAAATGAGATTGTGGTGGATGTTTTGTTGTCCAAAATCCTGGGTTTCCAAAACACGCTATGAGTCGGTCATATTGGTTTAATGGGTAGATCTAGTTTCCATTTGACTCATCTGCTTGATTGTTTCTGGTACCTACTAAGTTTCTATAAATGTGACTGCTTTTTGTTGCTTTCCAAAGATCCATGTCGGAGAATCTTGGTCATCTTGTGGTTTTGGTTTGTTGTCCAGAACTTGGTCTACCCAGTTCAGTGAAGGGGCTTCAATTCCTCCCCCCACCCCCCCCAAACAACCCCAATCTTTTGTGGAAAGTCTCACATGTTTAAAGCTGTAAAGGATAAAGGATCAATTGGTTGATTTGCAGGTAAGTCATGTTATATGAAAGTGAATAATGGCAAGTTTTTGAAGTATTATTTTGTAGTCATAAGATATATACCTTGACTGTTGGAATAATTGAAGAGGGGAAGGATAAAGAATCCTGTGAAAACCAACTGGTAGTTTACTCTTAGATTCTGTATGCTGGAAAAATCATGTTCCTCCATTACGCCCTGTGCCTGCATTTCAGGGTACTTGTGCTCTTTTGTATCGTTTTGATGGGGAGAGTCGTTCATCCATGAAAATAAAGATATCGATTTGTGATTCTTCTCTTATCACCTTAGCCTGCAGCGTCACTGGCGAATGAAAAATCCTTATCAAAAGGAAAGCAGATCTGAAGGGACCATTAGAAAGATAGACAAGGAAGAAAGGAGGAACGGAAAGTATAAGAAGATTAAGGAAAGCAAGAGCAGCGCCCTTTTCTTATCTTTGAAGAAGAATTATTTCCTTCATTATCTTTAGTTCGATGGCATGTCAACATCCACCAAAGGGCTTGGGCTGATGGGTTTATTCATTTATAGTTCTACTTGAGAGGCAGGGATTAAAGTAGCCTTGATGATCCACAAGATGTATCACATTTAAGCTGAGACCACTTGTATGTTAATGGTCCCTCGATGGACCTTTTATCCAGATTCAGTCTGCTTTAGTTCCAATCCTTCAAGTGCTGTGTTTTTTTTTTTTTTGGGTAAAGCTTCAGTGCTGTTTTAACTCCGAACGTAATTGTATCCGTCAAGAATTCTGAATTTCTCAAAAGGTAACGAGATAAGGTTTTTTTTTATTTGTTTAATCTTGAGAAAATACACAGGCATTTGATTTTTAAAGGAAATCTATAGAAGAAAAAGAGGGGAGGGGGGAAAGGTGGAATCCTGTCAATGACAGGTATGATGGTGAACCTCATGATTGTGCTTGCATTGCAGATTGCTCCGGTCGATATGAATGGGATTTAAATCCTCTCCTATCAGGGGGTCAACAGGAGATTATGCCTGGCACATGGACGTCAGTTGAATTTGAATCGTCTAATTATTTGATAAGGCGAAATGCAGAGAGGTGTCGGTTTATGCATTAACTGGTTGGACGGCTCGGATTCAATCGATACCCGAGTATCGAGTATCGGCTACTATATCTCCTACAGATACCCTCGCAGAAGACGATTTGAATCCATATGAATGGATACTTGTATCAGTCTAATTTGTCATTCAACTTATCTTCCTCTTCCAATATTTGACGAATAAGTCATGCAACAGGAGCGTGTTGTCAAGCTATCAACAGTTAGGCGGCCAGAATCAATTGGGACATCTTGAGCTTGGCAACACATCAATGGCTCCATGCCACCCACCCTATGCTTGCGAGTCCAGTTCCTCTTCCTGCAAAGTATCATCCCATAATCCATTGCGATCAATGGATGTGGGACCCACTGGACATAGACGGCGACATGAAAGTACCTATGTAGGGTGGGGAGAGAATCCACTAAGGACATGATATAGATTGCTTGTCAAAGTTTGAAAATCAGCTTCAATCATATTCCCTCATTTATTTGCACATTTCATTGTATTTTCAGCAGCTTTATTTTATCTTTTGATTCCACTCAACCTAAAAATTTGACCTTGAAATTCATTTGTTCACAAAATTTCATTTTTATCCAATCGCTGAAACAGATATTTGTGCCAGTCCAGGTTCACAAAATTTCATTTCTATCCAATCAATTGTAACAGATATTTGGGCGAGTCAGGTTCACAAAATTTCATTTCTGTAAAAGATATTTGTGCCAGTCTAGGTTCTAGAGTCTAGACACAAGCTTTGGACTTGAAAAGCTTCCACGGTCTCAAAATATAATGGAAAGTGAGATATGACAATGGAAAATAAAAAATCCATACAAAGCTAGTGTGGGAATCCCTTCTCACGTCCTCCATTGGAAACACCATTTCATGAATCACCATTGGGGTGGCATGAGAAACTCCCCTTCCCCCCATTGGAAACACTATTTCATGAATCACCATTGGTGTGGAATGAGAAACTCCCCTTCCCCACATTGGGGTTGTGAAAAATCTTTCCCATGATCAAATATCATATTGTCAATTTGTCATACTAGAAAGGAAGATGACCTCAAATTACACCATAAAGGAAAAAGCATTCATGCTCCATTTTCAGCCACGTGGACAGCTGATTTACCCAAATTGACCATCGGTATGCACATTGAGTGAAGGCTAATGCCTCTCCCACGATAGGAGACGATTTGGGTCCTCCCTTAAAGCGAGAACTAAAAGATAAAGGGCTGGTTTTCATATATGGTCGTGTATGAAAAACAGTCAACACTTAAAGCCGTTGGATTAGGTACACAAGAATCTAGTATTCCTATCTAACGGTTGAAGTGGTAACTTCACCAAAAGATAATACATTTTAACTTTTATCAATAAATATCATTTTACCAGATCACCGAGGAAAGCAGAATCCTTAGATGACACAATCAAAACTTGGCATACAGAATACAACAGAGCAAAAGGGGACCCCAACCATTGGAAACGAGGAAGGAGCAAACTCAAGCTCTACGCCCTACTTTCTCTTACCCTTGTTTTGCTTTGGACCAACTATTGTCCAACCATCTTCAGCTTCTACTGTTTCTCTTGGCATCCGCACATCCTCTGACATAGGTTCTGGCTTTGGATTTAACCTTGGCTCTGGCTCATCCATTACTATGTCTAATGACTCATTATCTGAGCTCTCATCTTCATCATCATCATTGACCATCTGTTACAAAGATTAAAGAGAAAAGTTGGTTATAATAACCATAACTGCTTCCCATGAATTGAGATTGATATTTAATACTACTCTTTCTTGTAGGACATGTAATAAGACCACACAAATATCCATACAGACACTCAAAAGTCACAGATTGTTCCCAAAAACATCACAGGCATGTGCATCAATGCAGTAACATAGCATCCACCTCAGAACTCTCTCTCTCTCTCTCTCTGGTGCAATCACATAGTTCCACCACAAGACCTTCCCTCGTTCTCTTGTCATCTTGCTATGGTTGGGACAACTAGAACATATATACATTCCAACTGGGTAATCTATAAGTTCTAAATTGCTCATACATGTAGTTGATTACAAAATGTTCTTATAGACACTACATAAGGCAGGGACATGAAGCGTAACTAGACACATCCAAATGAGCAATTGTAGGGAAAACATCAATTGCAAGTAAAGGGTACAGAGGCTGCATAAACATCTCTTGTCCAACTCAATCTCCTGGCAAAGAAGAAACAGTACTAGTTGAAAGTTCAATTCTTTTTCTGCCATTAGGTTATCAGCCCTTATATTGATATTGTTGCTAAACCATATCATGGATTATAATAGAAAACATACAAGGATCCCAATTATGTCTATGGATGAACTAATGGAGACTGAATCTCACTTAAAGGGATGAAAGAGAATATCAAAGGAGAATATTGAAAACACTATTATCAGGTAAGGGAGGAAAAGGGATGAGATCCAAAATAGTAACGTGGGATGATTTTAGGGATAATTAATGGGATGGTGGGATAATTGTAGGGAGTCAAAATAAAGAATTAAAATAAAAGAGATATAGGAATATACCTTATAGTATAGGGACGGAAAACCAAGAAAGAGAAATATATAGAGAGGAGAAAGAAGCTATCGAAATAGCAAGGGAGAAAGGGAACTCAAAGAGAGAGATCAGAGGGACACCGTAGAGAGGGAGAGAGCCGAAAGCCTCTTCTTTTCTTTCTTCTCAATAATCATCAACTACTAATTTCATTAATAATAATGTCTTTAAATAAACTTACAATCCTAATTGGATTGAAACTCTAAAAACACAATTAGAACTCAAATATGACTTTAATATAAGAGTTCTAATTAAACTCAACTACTAATTAGAAATCAACTCAAATACTAATACTCACCTACATCTAAGGGATAAGGGACCCCATCTAAAATAAATAAATAAAAACAATAAAAAGAGAAACTACCTTCCTAATAGAAGTAAAACTCTAAAATAAAACTAAAGCAATAGAAATAAAATTTACAAAGATTTCTAAATTAAATCTTCCTATCCAACGGATCTTGGCCTGCATCATGAACTTTTACAGATCTAGAAAAGTTACACAATAAGAAACATGAAACATGAAACATAAAACATGTAACTAGTCTATCTCAAACAACTGAAATCTATCTCAAAATCATGAGACAGTTCTGAGAATAAAACTTCAGCAAACATTCATAGAACTCACAGAACAGTTCACGGGGCAAGATTATCAAATTAAATGAAAATTTCTGATATGATACACACCCAATCAAAGGTGGACCAAGAGAACTCCAAAATTAAGCATGTTTTACAAATTAATTTCCTTTCCCTTCCTCAAAGTTCAGAGAATACACTTTCAACCTCATGAATGAGATAGCAGAGACATATCATTCATCCAGAACATAGATTTTCTGCAAACAGATCTATATAAATAATTGTGGCATAAAACCATCTAAGGGCCATAACTTACCTGTCTGCTTTGAGAAACAGCTTCTGCCCCTGAGCTGGATTTCCTCAACTTCTCAACTGACTCATAATTGCCTTGCAGACAGTCCTCATGCATAATCATCAACTGTTCTGCAACCTACTCAGAGAAGTAAAAGAATAAGTAAGCTTCAAATGTCATTTGTGCAAGATTCTAAATATTCTTCGAAAACAGAAACAAATTTTAGTTTTTCATCCATAAACGAATAAAAAGGTTTACAAGAAAGCATTATATGAAGGCTTGAAATTCTTTGGAGTATCTTGGAATGTGAGAAGAATCACATCTTTGAATGGATTCACATATTTCAAATGTCACAAATACATTTTATACTAGCAGACTAAATAACAAATTTAAGGAACATAAATCTTTATTTAATCAAGGTTCTTAGACTTCCAAGTTAATAAAGGGCAAAATAAGCTGAATGATGACCTGTGATTTTTATAAGACAGCAATGACTCATTAAGCACACTAAGACACAAGAAACCCCAAAAGCAGCCAAACATGACCAAGGATCAAACAATTTTTATTTTTTTATTTTTTTTTATAGTCCATTAACTAAACTTTGGGAAAGTTTTACTGAAGCAAACTATAATACATATCACTGATGTCAAGCATCAACAAAATACCCATAAGTATCCTATAAAGCAGAAGAGAGATATATCTGTTTCTTCATACTACAATAGTGATGGCCATAGAAGTTTGGATGCAAGGAGCCCGTTGAATGCATTTTTAGCCAGTAGAACCAGCTACCCACTTGGAAAGTCTCAATTTTTTCCTTAATTACATTTGGCTACAATCACAGGCTGCATGGCAGAGATCAGTCAGCAATGCAAAGTGCCTTAAGGAATGTAGGGTAAAATCAAAATTGAGTTTGAAAAGTTAAAATTTCAGATAATCCACTTAACAGTTAACAAAACTATTCCCCATTCCATAGACAAATCGAGAAAGTGAGAAACTAAAATCCAAACTCCAGATAGTTCAGCATGCTCGATAAAGAATCTTATGTTGTCTGCCAGAATCATAAAACCAGTATAATAGATAGAAGCTACTCCTACGGTCCATTCGGGTTTCTGAACACGAGGGTTCAGCATTTTTGTTTACGAGAGGGTGAAGTCAATCTTAATAATGTGCCTACAGGAAATGGACATAGAAGGCAAACATTTTTTCATCCCTGTAATCAAACCAACACCAACCTGAGTTTCAAACTGATTAAAAAAAGACATACCTCGTCAATGCTGCCATCCTCAATCTCCGCACTGAATGAAAGCATCATGGTTTCATCGAGCGTATTCTCTAGATCATCAATATAAAGTGGCTCTGGATAAGAATAAAATGAGACTAATTAAAAGCCACCTCAAAACGAAATTCATGGCCTATAAAAAAATAACTTCCCAATTAACATCATCAAGTTCAGAGTCTTATAACCGCACGGATCCCGTTAAAATCTCAATTTGTAGCGACTTATAAATCCTAGATGCTCTGTCGAAGCGAAAGAGAAACTCTCGTTACATGGATTGAATTCATTTTTACCTTTAGATTGGGAGAACCATGAGAAGATATCAGCGGCCAGTTGTTCCGACTTCTGACGAGAATTTCTGCCACCCCATTCGTTCTGGACGGCCATCTGAAGTGAAGTCCATCGAGAGAGAAGCAAAGAGATCCCTTCAGCGAAGACAGAGAGGGCTTCTGGCGTGAGCTGAGTAGGCACTGGACCTCCTTTAGCGGAATCCATCCCCAACAACTTACAGTTGATACCCCTACTCTGCCTGGCTTCTGAACCTCTCTCTTTGCAAGGCCTCGCCGTCAGTGAATCCACAAAGGGATCAACGGAGTCGGAGAGGACAAAAAATACTAATTGTTTTAGGGCATAAATATGATTTTGGAAGAGATAACGACACGAACTCAACGAAGGGATCACAGAGAGACTCGGGAACAGGAGCAGGTCGTGCACTCGTGCCTGCTATTATTAGATGGGAACTGTTAGAACCTAGAAACGCCCACAGCTCCCGAGTTGTGAGTTGTGACTCGTCTAGAATCGACTCGTTTTTTTGGGAGTCTATATGATTCGGTATTTTTTTTTCTTTAACCTCACCAAAGGGTGTATGGTTTTAGGTAATTTTTAGTATCGGTCATGTATCACTCTGTCATTAGTTTTGATCCGATACATCGATTTGACCCGCTATTGATAAGTATGGTTTTCCGAGCATGCTAGATCCAAGCTTAATCCATTTATATCCATTGATCAATCGTGTACCTCTTCATGTCTATGCAAATAGTCTCTTTCACAATGTCAAATTCCAAAAATTTTCGAAGATCTGTATTGTGTTAGGATTGATTCTATTTGAGCTTAAACAAAACATATGAGTAAGGTGCCTCGGGTCTATCAATCTATAAAATTTCAGTAATAACTGTTCAGCTGCATGATAGAAATAGGAATTCGACCAAGGCCTTGTTAAAAAGCCCGTCAAGCCAAAAAAAAAAAAAAAACCTTCTCTCGAAGAAAATACTAGGCTGTGTTTGGTATGCGTTCTTAGATTTGCATTTTAAGAATGCAATCTTATAATAGAGAGAATGCATTCCTAAATATAATGAAAACGACCTGCGTTACGTAACTCATTTCCTGATCCAAAACGAGAGAATACATACAAACACTATTTTTTGACATCGTAGAATATGTTCTTGTCTAGAATATATACCAAACGCAACCTAAACAATTTGGAAGAGACGGGTTTACTGCAGTGATGTTGAATGAGAAGACAGAATAATTCAATTCAGGCAAAATTGCTTTGCAAAATTATAGAGCAAAGACTTGCCAATTAATCATAAGTTCCTTTAATTCTGGTGATGTTCTTTTCTTGTGCACTATGATAATGTTTACATTTGTATCGACAAAGAATTTCAAGAATACAAATTTCGTGGGTAGCAACTTAACTTCTAAGTTCTATCTACCTGCCAAAATTTTTTTAATTACTACCAATAATCTCTGCAAGAACATTGATAATCCCTGAAACGATGAAACCTGTTATTGTCCCTCACAATAATCTCTCTTCCAACAATGCCCGAGATAAATTTAATGGCACTGTGACAATCTCCACAGACCCTGAGATTCTTGGTGATTCTTATTGGGACTCCAGGAGGGATGCAAATGAGTCCAAAGGCTAATGCAAGCTTTTCACTGTGGTACAACACTTCCGATTCTTTCTCTTCCTCCTCCAAATCATACAGAGCAAAGTTGGTGTCAGGACTGTAACCGGCTGCCTTCATCTCTCTCCTCAGTTTTGCTAACATTGCCTGAATTTCATTGTTTCTCTCATGAGAGGAATCCTTTGCTTGGAAGACATGGACAGCATTCTTCACAGTGATCCAACTGCATCCTGGGCCTTTCCTGATCCCCACATCCTTCATCTCCTTCCTCACTACTGTGGCTTCTTCCCACCTATATCAAAATTTCAGAAATACTTCAATTCAAAAGTAGGCATCTTATGAGAGATTTACATATATTTAAAACTAAACAATGATAAGTGTCCTATCAGAGAGTAAAAATGTCTAAAATGACCCAATGGATTGGTTGCAACAACACAAGCTATTAACAAAAGAAGTCAATATGTCCAATGCTTAGGATCCAATCAGGTTGAACTTCACCTGGACATCTCCTTGGCAGAAGAACCATCAAAACAGTGGGTCCTTGTACCATGCAAATGCACGAAATGTATTGCATTGATTACATCTAAAGGCATTGTGGAATTGTTGAAACCAAAATAGATAATATATTATAAGAGTGCAAATCACAAGAAATTTATAAAGGGCCATTATCATATTCTGGTATAGGTGGGACCCTGGAAGGGGTGAGATTGGAGATGGTCCTAACCTTCAGCATTTTTTGCACAAAGTGTTTGTTCTCAAGACTCAAACCCAGGCATTTGCCATGGCAGCCCGAACCCTTTACCACTGCTCCAAGCAATGGCCCCTAAGTCATAACTCATAAGACATTGTATCTCGAGAAAATCATTAGGGATCTGATCTTTCGAAATGTGAAAGAATCTATAATCTTGATGCTCAGATCCCTAGAGGATAGAACAAAGTACTCAATAAATAGAGAGCATCCTTGGGAAATATAAAGATTGGGAGGTGCAGCAGAACCACAAAACAGCAATTCATATTTTCTTTTGCATTTTCTTGCAGTGGAGAAAAAAGAAAGGTAGAGAAATATTTCTTCATGCTTACTCAGTATCTACATCGTCGGTACAATCTTGGAGAGGTCCTTGGCATACTAGTGTTTTAGGTTACTTTCCACCTCAATCAACAAAGAGAACTCATAGGGTTGCATCATTTAGTAAGGCCCACAACGGATATCTATAATGCCAGAAACCAAATCAATAAGGGGACAAAATCCTTCAGTGAAAACTTTTATGGTTCACTAACACTAAGATATCTATAATGCCAGAAACCAAATCAATCAGGGGACTAAATTCTGCAGTGAAATATGCTTTCAGAATAAAGCAAACAATTGGAAAGTACCATCAGCTGCAAGTTTAGATTTAGGTACAAGACCTAAACCTACAAAATATTGTTCCATTCCACAGCATGTAAAGCCAGTGATAAAAATGAAAGGGAGGAAAAAAAAAATTTGACTTTAAAGCTGTAAATTCACCTTCCAGCTGCTGCAAACATGTTTGAAAGTATGACATGGTTGCCCGAATCTTGTGGATCAAGTTCAAATAAGTTATCAGCTGCGATCTTCCCCAATTCTGGCCTTCCATACATTCTACAACCCCCCAATAGAGCACCCCAGATCGAGATTGTTGGGCGAATTGGCATTTTCTTTATAAACTCATAAGCATGCTCCACCAAACCTGCTCGAGCTAGCAAGTCGACAACACAAGCATAATGCTCAGACCCTGGCTCTGTTTCATACCTCCCTCTCATTGACTCAAAGATATCCATCCCCTGCTCCACCCAACCAGCCCGACTACATGCTGATAGCACACAAACTAGTGTCACATAGTTAGGCCGCATCTCACAGCCACCTTGTGTCATCTCCTCGAACAATGCTAGAGCCATTTCTGCACATCCTTGATGTGCATACCCACCAATCATTGCATTGCAAGTAATTAAATTCCTCTCAGGCATCTCATCAAAGGTTCGCTCTGAATCCTCTATACTTCCACACTTGCCATACATGTCCACCAGTGCACTTCCAACATAAACATTCGTTTCAACGCAGGCCTTCACAGCAAGTGCATGCACAGACCTCCCCAATTCAAGTCCAGCCATCCCAGCGCAAGCGCTAAGAACACTTGAAACCATGAAATCTGTAGGCTCAACACCTTCTTTCCGGGCGCACGAAAAGATCACAGAAGCCTTCTCTTCCTCATCATTCTGTACATAGGCAGCAACCATCGAGCACCATGAGACGTCATTGGGTCTGCGGATTCCATTAAAAACAACCTCCGCTGATTCAAACTGCCGGCATTTCCCATAAAAGTTGATTAGGCCATTAGAAACTGAGACATTTCCATCAAAACCAATACGAATCACGAACCCATGTAACTGACATCCGAGCTGAAGATCTGATGCATCAGAACAAGCATTGAAGAATGCACAAAATGTAATCGAATTAGGCTCACCACCCACACGTCGAAACCTGATATAAGCACCAACCGCATCATATGGCCGACCATCAAGAACTGAATTTGAAATGTATGCATTCCAAGTAGCAGCATTCCTTTCGGGCATTTCATCAAACATCTTCCGTGCATCATGTCTTTGGTCAGTTTTAGAATACATATCGAATGCACTACAGCCGACGAAGACATCGGAGATCTCACCTACTTTGATTGCGAGCGCGTGAAGTTGTTTACCTGTAAGAGGATATTGAAGCGAACCAGAGGCCTTAAAGACGCAGGGGAAGGTGAAATCGTTTGGCAGGATTGACTCACGACGCATGTTAGAGAATTGATGCAGAGCAGAGACGAAATGGCCGTTCTGTACGAAGCCGGAGATGAGAGCAGTCCAAGTGACAACGGAGCGTTCTGGATTGAGTGAGAGGACGAGTTGGGCTGAATTGAGGAGGTCGAATTTGGAGTACATGTTGACAAGGTGGTTGTAGAGGAATGTAGGAAGAGGGTTGCTGAGGAGCTTGATGATCTGAGCATGGGCAGCTCGGCCGAGGAGAGATGATTGAGTTGATACTGCTGATGAGACCAGAGCTGCGAAGGTGTTGGGGTTCAAGAACGTCATGGTTAGTGATGGTCATGACTGCATGTGGATATTGCAGGGGGAGAGAGGCGAGGCTAGGGGAGTATATAATAGTCTCTCTCTGCAGCGACAATGCGGCATATCTATCTATATAGAGCAGGATAAATGAGAAGTGGGACCCACTAACTGGTGTGGGATCATTGGACAAGAACGGTAATGGATCCCTTGGAAGATTAGGTATCAGTCTGGGAGAAGATCTAGACTTCTATGAAAAATCAGACAGGGATTTCTAGGGTTATTTTTTTTTTTCACCTAAGGGTTTGAAAAATCTTTTGAAATTATGCAATTCTTGAAAACGGTTGAGGGAAAAAAAAAATGAAATAGAAAATATTAATATTAAAAGTATAGAAATCCTTTCCGGCCTGAGTTTGGGCGGGAGAGTTGATAGTTCGAATGGATGGCCGTCATCTGGCTCTCGGGTGATTAGAGTCTTCCATCCAAGCCGACACCCGAGTCGATAAGTTGAGCCGACAGAGGTGTCGGCTCGGATGGAGGACTCGGATCCACCCGAGATCCAGATGGCGGCCATCCATCCATGCCATCAACTCTCATACTCAAACTCAGGTCGGAGAGGATGTGGATCCATACTAAAAGAAATATATAATTGAATTCGATTTTAAGATTTGACAAGTGGCAAATGACAATCAACCCTTGACTTATCTATCGTTTTGAGATGAATTGCCACGTAGCAAAGGTAAATGGAACATGGAGGAAGGCCTTCCAAAGGGGCTATGTCAATGACCATTTGTTTAAAAATAAAAAATAAAAAAATGCTCGATTTACATTTTATTGTATGGTTGAAGTAATCGGTATCAATCGATTAATTCACATCGGTTTTGAATATAGTTGATTTTTAATTTTAATATTATTTTAATGAGAATCAGACTCATTGGTTTTTCGTTGGATTCGGACATAGAATCTATTTGAATCCAATAAGTTTTGGACAATGCCTGGTACTTGGATTTAGAACCATATAAAAGTTTTTATGACATTTATGGACTTTACTTATCTGGCCCAGATCTTTTGCTAACAATGCGATTATGAGAGATCTAATGGCTAAGAGTGCATGGGGACACACGCCCAATGCAGTCCACAGTCAGATAGCACACCAGAGGATACTTATACCTCCCTCTGGAAAATCCCCCTCACATCTCCTTTGCCCGAGGACACAAAACACATTTGGCCGTGAACCGCAACCAAGCAGTGTCGCTTCCACCATGGCATCAATTTCAAATTCCTACAAGTTCAACTGCCGAGTTTCTCCTGCTAATGGCAACTGCAAGCACCATTGTTGTGTTCTACATTTCTTTCTTCAGCAAATCCACTTCTTTTTATTAATTATTTTCCCTATACCTGTGCTTTTCTTTTTCCAAGTTTTGATTGAGTGAAGACTTGGAGTTGAAACTATTGGAAATAATCCCACATTGCTAATGAAATTGGAATCTTATGGTCTTATATATGGAGAGTCCTTCACTTATTAGTTCGAACTTTTGAGTTGGAAACTTGACATGATATTAGAACTTCAGGTTCCCTCTCATAATAACCCTAAAAAAAGAGGCCAAGTCATCGAAAGAGGGATGCAAAATGCACAAAAGAGGGACTATGGACTATGGTCACCCAAAAAGGGACGATCACCCAAAGAGGGACTATATGTCACCCAAAGAGGGATCAGTCACCCAAAGAGAGACTATATGTCACCCAAAGAGGGACGATCACCCAAAAAGAGGGACTATATGTCACCCAAAGAGGGACTATATGTCACCCAAAGAGCGATCAGTCACCCAAAGAGGGACCAGTCACCTAAAAAAAAAAAGTGTCATGTATTGCCACATATACAACCACATATACACCACCTAACGGTGGGGTTACATGTGAGGGGGAGTACTGGGAATAGTCTCACATTGCTAATGAGATTGAAATCCTGTGATCTTATATATGGAGAGTCCCTCCACTTATTAATTCGAACTTTTGAATTGAAAATTTGACAGAAACCACCACCATCTGTTGCCTTGTCAACGCACCAATTTAAATTTAAAGGGCATGAGAATTAAAGTTAGATCCGTGAAATAGTTCTTGGCTATGCCGGTGGGACTACTTGGCTGCAAATTGGCAATTAATAAGAATGATGAGAGCTCCCAGAATGATGAGAGCTCCCAGGTTCTAAGGTTTTCTGCAACTAACGATTGCTTCAAGGCGTTTATTAATTCTTTTCATCATTCTGTGCTCTTTCTCTTATTGTTCTTACTCATACCCCTTTGCTTCATATATATTTAGCCCCTCTTCCCTGAACCGAAACCAACCAGTAAAACCAAACTGAATCGAGCCAAAATTAATCGTTTCGGTTTTGGTTTTACATATAAGTAAACATTATAATTGCAATTTAGAACCGTTGGACCGTTGATTAACTGATTAAAACCAATTTAACTACTTAAATACATAACTGAGATAGAATCTTCCCCTTAAGGAGGGAATGGTGGAGCACCTGATCTACCATATGGCAGGGTTTCAAGAAGGCTTTTTAAGAACACTTCTCTAATATACATCTGATCTGCAGTAACCAAAACCATTTAATCGGTTAATCCTACTAGGCAATTTCAAATTTTCTAGTAGGGGATAATTTTCCCCAAAGTAAAACAAATAGTGCACGACTGATGTCACAAGACTCACAACCATAGTGGCTAACCTGCTTAGCTACTTGTACTAAATTTAAAGAGAAATGCAACCTCAGAATAAATAAGAGAAAGAAAAAAAAAAAAAAAAGAAACAAAATGAGTAAAGAGGAAAAATAGAAAGAAAAATAAGTTAGACATCTGTCAAGATAAATGATGAAACAATCATAACATATGCTAAAAAGAAAAACATAGCTATTTGAATGAAGAACTTCGGGTTTTCCCTCATGCTTGGTGCTGTAACCGCTCTGCAAACAAGAAGATATTTAATTCATAAGCATTATGAAACAATATAAGAGGATACATAATAGACAAATGGGTAAACGAAAATAAAACAGATCAAGTTACATTCTGGGGATTATGGTCTACAAAGTCAGAGGGCTTGCCTTGCAATACGCTGAGAAAGCCTGAGGAAGGGTAAACTCTGAATGAAGACTATGCCTGGTCCAGTTAAAACAGCCGTAACTAAGTTGTCACCCTGCAAGATGACATTTAAACACAATAAATCATGGGTTTTCCAGTTAAATAGGGAATTATGGGCATTGCTAAATGCTAAAAGGCAGACTTATACAAGATGCCTGACACTGGAGGCTACATAGTATCATGTTACTATAAAAGACGCTGCCAAATTTCCTCCAACAAATAATGGTCCTCAGCTAGAGACTGCAGCTCATTTTGTTGACTAGCTGTATGGCAATCATAAGGTTCCAGTCAAATCCGGCTGTGTTTAAAGATTTAATTAATTCAGATTGGTCAAATCCAAAGAAACCTAAGCAATGGGGTCAGATATTTACAAGAACCCAGGTCACTGCCAGACAAAACTACTTAAATGGCAAAAATGCTAGATTTAGTTTTATCATAACGTACTTCTGTATTTGACACAAATCAAGCACCCATTTTTGTTAAAGACAATAACCTCCGTAGTTAAAGCATTCATATGTTGAATTTTCCATAAAAAATTTAAGATGTCATATAGATACAGGTAGCTAAGATTAGTCACCCCAAACCAAATGAAACCAACTAGGATGTGGATTCTATTGTGAAGAATAGAGTCCATATGGATATGATATGTATTGCTTAATCAGAAATATGACCCATGTTTAAGTTGGGATTAGCCAATCCAAACCAAAAAAAACATGGTTCGATTTCAATTAAAAAAAAATTGTAAAAGGGGGGGGGGGGAATATTAAACATGAGAAATCAACTCACCCCAAAGACCACCCGCCTCATAGGACCAGAGTATTTTACTTGGAAATTGATGGAAGCTGTCATGGCAGCAATGCAAGAGACATCAACAACGAGTACTTCACCCACGTCAAGATTTTTCTGTACAACTACAACAGAGAGGAGTCCCCAAGATTAGTCCAAACAAGAAGCATATAGAAAATAGAGACCTATTAAATGTAGACATGTGGTTTGGGTGTTTAATCGCAGCAATATAATGCAAGTAACAAAGATTGGAGTTAACCAAACAAAAATTCTGAGTTGCAGGGCCATGCATTTTATTTTATTATAACTGTCTTTGAAGCAGAATATGAGGAAGGCAACCAAAAAAATAGTAGGTATGAGGATCAGAAGATGAAAAAAATATAAAAAGTTCAATTGTAGCAAAAGAGCAAAGGTAGTGCAAAAGGCCAAGTTTCTCAAACATGTAAGAGTAGCAGACTATTGAAAGCCTACATCCTTGTTATGATTATTAGAATGTGTTTTGATTTGTCTAAAAACACAAAAGAAAAATAATGAAGTCATGTTCTTTGTTAATTCCAAGTTGGATTCTTTTCAGCTACTGTGAACAATAAAAGAACTACAGATGACAATATAGGTCACTTCAAAATTAATTTAATGTAGTCATGTTAGTGTAAGCCGATCACTGCAATGGGAAACTAAGGGCCTGAAGAGTCAGCAAATGAGAATAAAATTAAAGATCTCTATATTCATCCTGAACATATATTCAACCTGAAAATCTCCATGACAACCATGCGAATTAGAAGTTCAGAACAGAAAGTGGGTATAGCCCTTTTCCATGCAGTATTTTCAAGCTCCATTTTATATAATACGAAGGGGGAGGGTTCGGTAAGCTGCCGGCTTGGGGGGAATTTCCCAAGCCACACCAATCAGCATGTGGGAATTGATATCATCGATGTGGGGTCCACAAGGTGAGGGAGGATAAAAAAATGTCAAGAGAAGAGTGTTCATTATGTGAGAGGGCAGGGGAAAGAATCCCCAAGCTGCCAGTTTATGGATCTTTTCCCTAATATGAAATATCAAATATCCAAAAGTTTGAAGTATCTCAGGAATATTTCTTCAACTGGGAACCATCCCAACAAGGACCAAACTCTTCCTACAGACCATATAGATCAAATTCTGGCACCTGTTTCACACAACACTACAACTGTACCTTATTCTTGCACCAAGTGTGCAGAATCCCCACAAAGTTGACGTGGTATATCAGCATATACAAAATTTTTGTTTCATTGTACACATTTTGCACATAAAGACAAGCATACATCCATGGACTTGCATCAATTATGTATCTTTGATAGATTATAGACTGGATCTGAACTCTCCACTGAAACGTTCAGGAAATAATCCCTATCCCAGATATGTATTAATATGGCCGCATAATCCAAAGAAAATGCTATCCAGAACCCAAGTAGTGCAAGCATCCTGCTCTATGAAATGTAGATAAGCTAAGAGATCATGGGTTGTCCAGACAAAACAAGGTCCATAGAAGCATAGCCTTATAACCCACATATATTTCATCATTTCTACTGGATGGCTAGGATAAAAAGGCTGGATGGCTAGGATAAAAAGGCTAGCATATGTCCCTCTCCTTTGTTCAGATGTCTTTCAGCAGTTCCCCTTACTGATGATCTATTCATCTTATTGTCACTCTCATTTTGGCTCACAATTATTCACCTTTTTAACAAATTTATCTCAAATTTTCTTACTTTTGTGCTTATTAGAATCAAAGAGTAAAGATTAACAGATACTAAAACAACAAAACTCCCGAATTAGTAAGAGGAGAGTTTCATCACAGCACCAGTAGAAGTAGAACCCTCAATAAGACAGGTTCAGGACATCCCTAACCAACTTTGAATGAAGCACTACAACTAAGGGAAGGAATGAATACCAGATCCACCAGCAACAATGAAGGCTAGCCCCTGGCCTGTCAGCTTCTGCCTCAAAATTCCCTGTCCATATAGCAATCAAAAAGACAATGATAGACACACTAAAATAGCATAGTGATGAAGTGTTTGAATGGGAAAGAACAGAAAATAAAGATTTCCATGCAGATTATCATCAATTGTATGATCTTATTACAAACTGAATTACTGCCACTTCCTTTCATTTCTAGAAACCACTTGATTTATTGGTTTCAAAATAGGACATGTGGTATAAAAATGGATAATCTATTCCCCCTTCCCCACCCCACAAAAAAAAAAAAAAAAAAAAAAAAAAAACCACATTGAATGACCTAATATTCATGGTCTCACCTCTGCACCAGCAACAACATTACGGGCCCTATGATCAACAGCATTAGTGACTGTTACATCGTTGACTGAGCAAAGAAACGCATCTGGCTACAACAAGCATTTTTTTAAGAAGTTAATTATAAGTCCAGAAAAGCTATCAACTGAGTATAGCAAAGAAGAGGAAATATTAAAAATAGCCAAGAGGAAAAGATATCTATCCAACTTCATAGAATATAAAAGCAGCAGTGTGGATGAATCAGCTCTACCTGGCATAGAATTTCTCCACCAAACATTGCCAGATCAATCTATAAAAGAAGCGTGAAGTATGCCAATGATGAGTACAGTTAGATAGATCCAAAATGCAAAATTTGGCATGAGCAAATTCTAACTAAAAAACCAAAATACACATTTCAGTAGGAAATGCATATGTTACGGTACGTATTATTACTGATTTTCTGAATACAGACCGGGAGTATCCTAGCAAGTGAAGGCGCAGCAATTCCAACAAATCCATCATTTAGACCAGGGTTAAGGAGAACTATGCTAGTCACACCCTTTCCAAAAAGCCATTGCAACATTCCTCCATTTTCAGGGTGGTAAATGTTTTCCATCTGAATAGAACCAGATAGGTAGCACATGGAACCTACAAAATATAAATTACATCAGATGAGCAGAGGTAGTTATGACAATTACCTTCACCACAGATTGTGTGATTACCAGTATGAGAGCATATGTACAAATAAAGGTAGCAAGTATAATTACTGGCTTTCTCATAAAAGTATGTATAAATTGATGCAGCATGGGACCCACAAGGCTTGGAAAGGAATCTTTCTTTATTTTAGTTTTAATTGGGATATATTTGTAATCTTTTATTTTGGAAGGTTTAGCTAGATTAGTTAGTTTATTTTGGAAGGTTTAGCTAGATTAGTTAGTTTATTTTGGAAGGTTTAGCTAGATTAGTTAGTTTATTTTGGAAGGTTTAGCTAGATTAGTTAGGGTTTTTAATATTATATTTGATTTAGTCTTTTATTTAGTCTTAAGTTAGTTTTTTATTGATTTATTTCTTTATTTGTAAAAGAAGGGTGTGGACCTTCTTACTGTTTAGGCTTAGGACCTTTTTATTTATTTCTTTTGTAGTTATCTTGTGGGCCCTACTCACAATTAGGTTTTGTAAGCCTATTTAAAGGCAACCTTTTATGGAATGAAAATATACAATTGATGAATATTGAAGATAAGAAAAGAAAATCCTCTCGGTTTCCTCCGTCTCTCTCAGTAAGCCTCTCTTCCTCTCTCTCTTTCTCAGGTTCTCTCCCCTCTCCCTCTTGGTTCTCTCACTACAATTCTCTCCCTTCCCCCCTTCTACGGTTCCCTCCCCTCTGTTTGGGTTCCCTTTTAAGATCTCTCTGTAACGCTCTATCAGCTATCCCATCTCCCGGCTGTCACGAAAGCTTGCCCTTCCCCTCCCTATCATTTCCCTCCATTTATACCAGTACACCCCTTTCCCCTTTCACCTTCCCTTTATCATCCCTTTCTCTTCCCTTCCCTTTTGGTGATTTTCTCAATATTCCCTTTATGAATGAAATTCTGTCCACATTATAAATTTTCAGGAACTAAGAAATAAATTGTACCAAATACTGAATTGACCATGTACAACAACAGGTCATAAAGTCTGGCAAGGTCCACCCACTTTTGACCTGCAAGAGACCCTGAAGACCTAAAAGGCCAGATCTACGGAGTAACACATAAGTGCCATGTATCACTCCTTAAATTCTACCCAAGCGTTACCAATCCGATCCAATGAGAACTGGCCAATACATTGTTTAAATTAGCTGATCCAGAGTGCAAAGAACCATTACGGTTGATACATTTTGTATTCCAGATTGGATTGGTCCCATCCTACCTTAGGCCTTATCTGGATTTCCTGATCTGAATATATGCCTGATTTTCTAAGCCTGGGCTTCAATTAAGCCCCGTCACATTGAACCACTAAGGGGCACATTTCTGGTTCAACCATTGGTTTTACATGGTCAAACCATCGATTTGACAGCCAAAAGTAAACAGGCATATTTTAAACACCAATCTTAGATGACATGTCAAGCACCCTGCAAAGCATGAAAGTGAGACAGATGAAGTTGGGTAGACTTATCGTGGAGAAGCATTGGCTAGGGTGATTGGCTGGCAAGGAGATTATCATGCCTCATCATCGGAGGTTCATTTAGGGCATGCATATCATGGTTCTAAATTTCGCTGAAATTGGCGAAGTATTTCGGTTTTGTAGAAAATGCGAAACAACTGGCGAAATCTACTGAAATTCCACCAAAATATTTTGGTTTTGGCAGAAAGCAAAACGGGGGCATTGATCAATATATATGCTTCTCTCTATTGGATGCCTAGATCACACAATTCTTATGTGAATCAGCTAGCTAGGAAAAGAAATGGCAACTGATTTATTGTATACTGTTGACTAATTGAACGAGCGTGTGAGTGTGTCATAAATCTGAAGATTATAAAGAGCACATAAATTATAATAATTAAAAACTCAATCCTAATGAATTAACCACAACTCAGTAAAGCATTTGCTTTCTCAAAGCTCTAATTCGGTCATGTAACTGATAGAAAAACCATTAACAAGGAGACTTACCAGGCTTTGCAATGACCTTTTCTTGTGGTTTTAGCATGATCTGATCATGAGAGCACGAGGGTCACATACTGAATTTAAAGATCCATGAATGCAGATATTAGAAATAGGAAAACTGATATAATTTTATTTTGCACCACATACCTGAACAATCTGAGCTTCACCGCCCAAAATTTGGAAGGGTATAAAAGCTGATTGAGGGCTCTGCAATATATGATTGTTTCATTAGTTTATGATTTGTGAAGCACACTGAATATTGACATAGTTGAACATCAATAACATGCTGCTCAACCCATGATTCACTTGAGAGAATAATTGCAGTAAATTAATGCTATCTAGCATGTTCTGCCCATCTTAAACCTAAATAGGTGGCTGTTTCCAACCTTAGCAGCATAGGGTTATATATATATATATATATATATATATATAACACTTTATCAAGAAGAAATAATATGTGTGAGTGTGTAAGAGAGGGAGAAAGAAAGGTTCATAACCCCAATGTACACCATCCTTGGCCAACTCATCTGCCGGAGAATAGCAGATCATGGATTCCATACAAACGAGCAATTCACCGGAGAAGCCAATATCTGAATGTGTCTAATAATTTGGCTGAATCTCTACAGCCCTTCTTCTGAACACCTTGAATAAGCTGTAATGGAAGCTGAGTCACTCTCCACTATGACATATTTGAAACCTTCTCTCATTACTAACTTCAACTTAAGAGAAAGCAATTCAGTTCTGGTGGAATTTCCTTCTCAAAGAACCAGAATATGCTTTCAGCACTTCCTACGATGTGGATGATCCAACCAACCCCCAACACCAGAATCCCAGATGGACCAGTGACCAAAATAGGAGCAATCAAAGCTCAAATTTACATGACAAGCACGAGAAGGCTCCCAAACAGCAAGTCTCCTACCTTTCAGAATTCAGAATATTAGAACCGATCACATGTCCCCAATCTGATATAAGGAATAAGGTAGTGAATCCTTTAAAATTGCTTCCACCTTCGCCCAGTGAACCACTTTAACTTATCTTTATAATGACAGACATCTCAGATGCTCAAACAACCCCAGATTCCTCAACTCCCAAATGCACCACAAAGCTGATACAAAAGTCGCACTCCATAAGAATCTTCCCTCAGCCCCAAAAAAAGCTGAGTAGCACCATAGATTAAAATCTCGACGAGAATTTCTTGACTTGGTCGAGACGAGACTGGGTACGAGATGAGATCTCGAGATTCTTGACCAGTTCTCGAGCAGTCTTGACCAGTTCTCTCCAGCTAAGAACTGGTCGAGACATTTTCAACAATTTCTCGACATTTTCAATTAGTTTTTGACCATTCCTCGACTGGTCTTGATATAATGTATGAATTATGATTGCATGGTCTACTTGACTAGTTTGGGTTTTTTAAATATGACAATTAACTAATTAAGTGCTATAATGTTTATTCTTCTTTTAAAATATAATTATACAGGCTCATTTGGTCTTCTTTGATCTTCTACTAGTATAACATTATGTAGAATAACCAATATTACTCTAGTTTTACATCTAAACTTCACACTGACACCGCCAAACATTGTAAACCCAAACAACCACAATGTGTGATTAATTTTTCAATTTTATAATTTAAATATGTTTATATAAGTTAAAATAGTGTTTTCCTGGAGTATCAAGCCTTAAAGTGATCATTTAAGGCTTAAAACACTCATTTCTAGCCTTTGCAGCTTTTCAGCATGTTCTCGCCGAGATCTAGGTGGAAATCTCGGTCTAGCTCAAGGTCGAGACAACGAGACTCAAGATTTTAATCCTTGAGTAGCACAACCATATGAGTCGGACCACATAGAAGGGGAAGGGCAAATCTAGTTGACAAACAGACAAAAAATGGAACCATATCCTCTTCGCAAAAGGGAAGTACAAGAATAATTGATCAACAGATTGACCATCCTCCTTACGCATGATACATATGGAGGAGGATAGGCAGTATCCACAATTAGTACCTTTGAGAGTGCTTTCTCCTATCCTAGAATCTTAGATTTCAAAGGGACTTATGAGATAAGTACCTCCTCCAATAAGCACCACATAGCTCCTTTTTACCAATACATTTGTCAGACAACATGACTCCTATGGATTAAAAAAAAAATTTAATAATTCAATAATATAGGATGAGTGTTTGTGAGCAAAGAACATTTTCTGGCTATGGACCCCCTTTTATGGCCCCTGATAAGAAGCAAAGCATTTCCATAATGTATTTCAACTGTGATTGTATTTGAGCATGATCCTTTCCACCAGCCCAAACTCCCTCCAAACAATTTTACCTTGAAAACCAAAATCTGTTTCAAAGTAATCAAGGTTTAAGATTGTTTCTTTTCCATTTTCCACCTTGGGAAGAAAAAGAATAAGTGCTCAATGATCGTTCATCATATGAAGATAACTGGAGCCTTGGTAATTGCCTTAACTGATATTCCTTCTTTTTGAATAAAGCTAAACCTCTTCTCTCTTCGAACCTTTTTGTTTATTTTTATTTATTTTTAATTTTCTCTTTTACCTTGATGAACAAAACTCATCCGCCGTATAAATTTTGAAACCCCTATTTTCATACGTGACTTTACTTCACTCCTTTTATAGGATTACATGCACAGTGTGAGTAAGATACCCAAAACTAAAGCAAGGGATGAAAATAAAGGGTTTGAGGGCCAAAAAAATAATATGATATGTGCAACTGTTCCTACAACACCAGAACAATATACTCAATTGTTATTCCATAACACCAAAGAGATTACACGGTTATTGGGGTGGGGAAGGCCCATGTTCAAATGTGCGCACAATAAAATGTAGAAAAACTAGAGAGTAAACAAAGAGGAAATCATGATGATACAGTATGAAAACCTTGGTATCCTTGACCAAGCTTCAATGAAACTTTTAAGATGAATGATCGAAGAAAGGCTTGATATTCTAAATCTTAAGAACCATATGGTACGATTTGTATAAACATCAACATTGGGTAACTCGAAATCCCCAGTTCACAGCAACATCTAATTAGTTCTTTGGTGTTAATATCCCAAGGGTTATCCTCATCACCTATGGTAAACCATCATTTTGTCAATCCAGGTAACCCCCAACCAAATGGCAATTACGACAAAAAAAATTAAGACATGGTCACCCCTACCAATTCTGTAAATTAGAAAAGAAATGGACTTATTTATGTTTTACCAGCTTTAAAATTTCGATGCCTTATAATCGACCGCAAGTACAACGGGAGCCGTGGAGTGATCAAGCACGTAAAATGCTTATCCTATTTTATTTTTTTGGTATAAACTGACTGTATTAACGAATTGACATCAGACCATTTAAAAATTTCCCTTGATCTTTGTACAATGTATACATACATCATCGATCTAGAACTAAAATCTTACTTTTTCCCGCCCCAAACTAAAACAATAACATATAGAATTAAAATTTGAAGATAAGGTGAGTGGTGGACGATTCACCTGATAAACGTATGGCTGGAAAGGCGTGGAGAAGAAAGGTGCGGCCATGGCGATCAGAAAAGCTTTCAACCATCAGACTATCAAAGATCGAGGTATCAAGAGTCAAGGGGCCATTAAGACTTCACACAGAACTTGAGAGATCCTTCAAAATGACAGATCGATGAGATGAAATTTAGATAAACATGAAACTCCGCTTCAGATTCTCCTATCGAATGTAGGAGCGAAAGACCTCTTTCTTACAGGATTCCGCTCACCGCGAAAACGAGAAGACTATTTTAGTTTTCTGAATATGGAGTTCCAAAATTACCCTTATATGATGTGCGGACGTTTCACCTCATTACCTTTTCCCAATAATACCCCTTTGGTTGTGTTTCAATAAGTCCTTAACTTTGTACATCATAAAAGTAATTTGGTTGTGAAACAAGGCTAATTCTGGGAAAGGAATTTTTCCTTATCCGTAAAAATATTCTACTTTCATCTTCTGTGCTGTACGGGTAGGTAGTGAGTTTACACGTCAGCTATGATTTGACGTGGCTTTATTTTATTGGTGAATGCTTAAATATCGACGTGTCAGAAATTAGGGAGAAAGTGAGAAACGAGTTAGCTAGGTTTTGCTACCTTATACGGCGGTGCTGAGGTACGTACACGCTTCACCATAGTCTTTATAACCTCGGTGGGACGGAGGAGTACTGTTTGCTCTTTTCCTTTATTTCCAAGGGAGTGAAAAGCCAGTCCGGATCATTATTAATTAAAATGGGGACGGTAAAAAAACAAAACGAGATGGAACGGGAGTGTAAAGCCAGTCCGGATCATTGTTAGTTAAAATGGGGACGGTAAAAAAACAAAATGAGATGGAACGGGATTTAAACGGAGCAAAACAAAACGGTACAGTAAAAAAAAACAGTCACATTTTGAGAATGGCAAAAAAACGAAAACAGATGGTACAGATTTTAAATGAATCAGATAAATTATGTTACAATGAAAAAAAAAGACAATATACTCCCATAAATTGATGAATTATGCGTAAATCAATAGGGAATAGATGATATTTATTATGTGTCTGGCTATAAAACGATGAAAATTATTTTCTTCAACCAAGTAATTAATTGATATTTTATGTTTATCCAAAATTCCAAACATGAATCCCTATGAAGAGAGAGAGAAAGAGAGAGAGAACATTCTATGGTGAATTACAATATACATTTGTTATAATCCACAACCCACACCCCACCCTGACGAGTAATAAAATAATGAGTTTAAAGCAATTATGAGGAAATGACAGCCTTTAATCCCACATCACATCGATTGCATGTAGAAGACAATAAGAATATTAAACAATGTGGGATTAATAGATTCATTATTTATTGAACTTGTAGATTAAAATACGGATACAATACAATATGCGTTTTAAATTTTTTTTAAATGGCAAGACTTAGAGTATGAAATATTTTAAAATATTTTTGAGACAATACAACAATATACGTACTAAATGATTGAGTAACGTACAACTATAGGGTACACATTTAAAACTAGTTTTAACTAACAGAGGTCCGAATAATTTATGTGGATCCATTTGTTTTCATCTAAATGGGAGGAAAATTAAAATTTTCCTATAAAATAGAATTTCCAATTGTTTGTTCTAATGTAAAATAAAAAATTGTGTTAAAAAAATAAAAAAATTTAACATGTAAGTTTTGTTTGTTTTTATGTAAAATAACGGAAAAAGAAAATTCTGATTTTCTATTGATTGTTTTAATGTAAATGAACATAAAGACATTGAAAAAGTGAAAAAAAATTTGCATGGAGAAAAAATTCATGTAAAGTATCATTTGTAATAATTTTTACAATGAAACAAACAAGTCTTTAAGAAATTTCTTGTACAGTCCCATCACAAAAACTAATCTATAATCTGGAAAAAAAAAATATGAGAACAAGATTTTAGGCCCATAGGAAGGAGAGAGGGGAAGGTGTGTAATAACAATTCTTCCCCCCTTGTTATTTATTCGTAATTCTAGTGAAACATTTTATTTATTTTGAGAAATAAGAAAGTGGCATCTAAGGAGGAACTTCAAAGTAACTATCAACATATATTTTCCTTAATTACATGCTTAGTTTAATTTTTAGATGCCAAGAAACAAATAAAAAGAATTAGGCAAAAGTGATGATGAAACACTGATAATTTTATGTGTGTTTCTCTCTTTTTCATATTAAAAATATTATTTTCTTTTCTTTTTGTGAAATCCAAACATGATCTTAAAGCTGAAAAAATGGTTGGTGTTCAAGCAATAATAATAATAATAATAATAATAATAATAATAATAATAATAATATTACAAAAATAATACTGAAACAAGTCAAAAGGTTTTGTGTACGGTCATGCGAGTACACGGTTGTTGTTTCCACCGTTGGATGGGAATATATTATTATATAGAAAAAATTTCATTTATACCCCATCAAGGATTGCTAACATCATCTATACCTACAAGATTGCAAAAGCATCACCTACTATCCAAAAACTTTGTTGTGCTAATCAAAGAAGTCCATTTCGTCACAATATTCCTGTTAAATGCTGATGTTAGCTGCATGAGAATATTTCATGAACGATACTACCCTTTTAGTCGATTGAAAAGACCATTATACCCTTTATCCAAGGAGTACTACTGCAAAGGAGATGCACATGAAAAAAAAAAGAGTAGAAAACACTATTGCGTGTTCTTCCAACCATCCATCGCCATCCCACCTCTCTCTCTCCCTCTCTCGCTCTCTCTGAATATTGTTGTATCTTCAATATCTCTCTGGCCTCCATTAACATTTTGGACTACTTATATAAATTTCATTTCTGATCATTGTTGAAGAGGATGCTGATGATGAGATATGGACTTCAAGCTGCCCTTCCCAAAGGAGCGCGAATAGCTCCTCTCAAGAGGAGCTTCGCTTCATCTATTAATCATGATGACGTCTTTTTACCATGCCTGTGAGACATCTTTCTCTTCCCACTTTATCTCCTTCATCAATCCAAAACGAAAATATAGAAACACAGGAAAAAGGAAAGTAACCGATTCTGGGGCTTCGTATAGATCTAACCTGCTGAGACTCCGATTTGCAGGTTGACTGAACAGAGAAATAGAAAGACTGAACTCGATAGATCTACTAAGAGCTGAATCAGATCGAAATCGACGACGACGACCGACTTCTAGTTCTTTTTCTTCGTCGTCGACGGTGCCTTCATCCATGGATCTGAAAAAGTTTCATAAGAGATAAATTGTGTCTGTAACTCTGAAGTGTATGGTTTTCTAAGCAGGCAGGAAGTCTATCACGGTGGGTGTTTAAATTTTATTTTTTAGTTTATCATTAAAGATAGGTGAATACGTCATAATCGACTGAGTTTTGTTTTGATCTGATAATCTGCATAAAAAAGGTTAGAATCATTAATAAATCTTTAATCATCGAGTTTGTCTGATATGATATTTTCCATAATAAACAATGCATAATTATTCCTTTTTTACAATGAATGATTAGCCATTGTTCATCTGTTTTTCAATTTCCCCTTTAATTAAAATCAATTTTAAGTTTCCTGCATCCCATTTTTTTTTCTCAACTCAATTGGAGTTTATTTGGGTCTCTTTTCGATCCAAGAATTCGAAGAGATGTTGTTCTCAGCTCAGAAGAAAGTCGCCTAGTCGATTCTGGCAGCCAAACTCAGTAAACTTCATATCCCTTCTTCGGCATCTACATCCAATGAATATTTTGATTTCTTCGACATATTTGGTCCTCAGACCTCCCATGCTTCCTCTTCTTCTTCTTCCTCTCCTTACATTGAAATTAGAGAGCCATAAGTCATACATAGCCGTTCCCATTCCTTTATGGGCCCTTCACCTTGATTTGTTACTTTGAGCTCTCTCCCTTTTAAGACCGTTGATGGAATATAGTTCGGTTAATAATGTTGGTAAACCAGGGACAATAATGGGATGCCAAAGCTGGGATGCCGCCGTGGACCCACAATGTAGAGGGGATTTCAATCTTAGGGGTTAGGGTTTGGGTGAGGGTGAAAAGTAAAGAGGGAGAGAAAATATAAGTTTGATATGAAGGTCAAATTAGTAAATCAACATAATTTTTAAAAATTTTAAATTATAATATGAGTGGTAAAACTGTATTTCAATAATTTTAGTGATTTTCGTCAGTTAAGTGGACCTAGGTGATGTTTTTACAATCTTGTACGTGTAGATGATGTTAACAATCCTTCATGGAGTATAGATGGAATTTTTTCTATTATATAATACCAAATTTTCCCTTTCTTGATAGATAAATGGCTCAACGCATGATCGTATACGTACACAATCTGTATATAAAAATTGTGCCCATCAAAACAATGACCAATTTATGGATCCAGATCATCTCTTAATTCAAAGTAGAACATGATAGCATCCAGTCGTCACTCGATGAATGATAATTGGCAAAGTAAATAGAGCGTTTGGAAATCTCCACAATCTCAATCGAATAACACAGCTCAACAAATCAAAGTAATCTTGCCGGCATTCTGTTTTTGATTAACCATCTTCTTTACAAAATATCTCTATTTGAAGTGTTGGGCCAAAAAAGAAGAAACATCAAAGAAGCAAAACAGAGGTTTCTCAAAGATAAGTCGTTTTCGGATTTTGATGCTAAAAACCTATCATCTGATCAATCTTTTGCATGGATTTTAGGCTTTGCAATGACTATTTATAGGATCAATCAGTAGACTAAGGCTCTCTTTGGTTTGTATTATATAATGTATTATGAGTTATTTGTGACAAATCAATTATGATAATAGATTATGAGTAATAAATAATGACCGTTTGGTATCACTAAACATAATACATTATATAATGAGAAATATAAACAATCACCTAATAGATTATTCTAATAATGATAAACAGCTACTCATTTATTTATAGATAATGAATTATATCTATTTATTTTAATTATAAATAGACATTATAAATCATACCAAACAATCATAAATTTTATAATATATTATATAATACATTATATAATACAAACTAAAGAGAGTCCAAATCTCTTAACCGGCATGATCTATTTACTTTGCCAGCAATCGTCGCTCATTGAGTGACGGCTAAATTCAATTATAGGGAGGAGACGATTTGGATCCCCAATTTATATATCTTAACTCTTTCCTTCATTTTATAAAAAAAATATTTTTTTTCCCTTCTCTTGGCACTTCAAAAATGTTTTTTTTTCTTTCTTGTTTTCTTCCTCCTTGACATCCAAAAACAGATGGTGACTCTGCTTGCCGACTGCGCAATTGACCCAAAATATAGCCACGTGTATAATACAAGAGAACCGCGTCCAATGCAGGATTACACACGTTGCACCAAAAGTCACCGTGTACATCGCTCATTCACCCTCTCACATTCTCCCCTGAATATATATACAGAGCTACCGAACGCACTACTCTCTTACTGAAATCTAGTCACCATTGAACACACAGAGCTCTACAGTCAAGAACTCAACTTTTCAAGTCTGAAGATGAGCCAACAACAGCCAGAGATGCTTCAACACGGTGGCCAGGAGCAACCCATTAAATATTCCGACGTGTTTACAGTCTCCGGCGACCTCGCCTCCGAACCCATTGCTCCTCAAGACGCTGCCATGATGCAGACCGCCGAAAACCTGGTTTTCGGGAAAACGAAGAAAGGCGGCACTGCTGCAGCCATGCAATCTGCGTCCACGTTAAATGAAAGAGCCGGTCTTGTGGGCTCCACTGACACAAACCAAGACGTTGCTGGTGATAAAGGCGTCACCGTTGCTGAGATGCACGTCTCCGGTCGCCGCATCGTCATGGAATCAGTTGCCGGACAGGTTCTCTTTCTCCCTCTTACCTTCACTCTACCTTCATGTATTGGTGTATTCGATTCTAATTCGATCCGTTCACATCCCTAGTTTGGTACCGGTACCATACCAATTTCATATCGGTTAAACCAGTCTATTTTCAGTTCGACCGTTGATCTGGTTTTACAAACATATATGGTTCAGGTGGTTGAACAGTACGTGGAACCAGAGGCGGTTCATGAAGAGAACGGAATAACGATAGGAGAGGCACTGGAAGCGTCGGCACTGACAGCAGGTGAGAAGCCAGTGGATCGTAGCGATGCGGCGGCGATACAAGCGGCGGAGGTGAGGGCGACAGGGAGGAATGAGGTCATGGCAGGAGGTGTGGCAGCTGCGGCTCAATCGGCAGCAAATTTGAATGAAGGGATCATTCGAGATGAAGACAAAGTTAAGCTGGCGGATGTTCTAACGGATGCGGCGGAGAAGCTGGCAGCTGACAAGAAGGCAACGCGTCAGGATGCTGAAGGGGTTGTGGCTGCTGAGCTTAGGAACGATCCTAATCTGAGTACCCATCCTGGTGGTGTGGCTGCTTCTGTCACCGCTGCTGCAAGGCTCAATGAGAATCCCCAAGTAGGGATATGATGATCAATGGTTTATTGTATATATTAGTATTTTGCTTAGGAAGAAGTGAAGACGAAAGAACCAAAGTATGGTCGGTCTAAACGAAAGGGTTTTTGGAGATGTAAGAGTTGGGTTGTAATTTTGGAGGTGGTGTGTCTTAATAGGAATGAGTATGCTAGTTTTACTGTTTGTGTTTATAAGGGGTTACAGTTGGCTCTTGGGTTTGAAGAATTAAGGATACTTACTCTTCAGGTTTTATCAGAAACCAGTGTGAGGGGTTACATTTATCCCGATCCCGTTACTTGCTGTGTTCTTTCTTTTCCTTTCAGGATGCATATGTTAGTGTTTGGATTGTCTCATGTCGTCACTGCGAAGTCTTGCTACTCATCTTTTTCTTCCCGATGCTCGGTCTCTTTTCCTCGGGATGATCATGCTGGACTTTAGGTGTATTTCCTCCCACTGCATTGGTGGTTCCATGCGGACCCTTGTTCGTTTGTCTATTCCTCTGGTTTGCTTTTTGCAGGTGTTTTGCGTAGGGCTTGTGGTGGTGGTGTTTGTTTCTTCCCTCAGGTCTCTATTGTCGTCAGCTTAGGTGAAATCTCTCACCGACGAGTTCGGATCAGCTGTATTCTCCATGCAATCTTATCATCATTGATATGGTGTGGAATTCATCCCTAGAGTATGGAAATATGGATAGTATAGGGATCTTAGGAGGATACAAGTACTGGTGGGAAATATAGATGGTATAGGGATCTTAGGAGGATACAAGGCAGGTGAATTATTCTTTTTTCTGACGGATGATGTGGCGATATTCTCTGGTTGAGGCACGATATTCTCTGGTTGAGGCCAAGTTCATGCCATGCAACCTAAGTATTCTCCATGTGGCGGATTCAAACAATGTTAGCAGCTTTTCGCCTTTGAACGCTGTTGTGGCTATCTTACAGAGTTTATGTTGTGCCTATTTGGCCAGTCCTTTAAGTTGGTGATTCAATAGCTACTGTCAATTTGTGTACATATCAATATATTGGTATGCTCATTATGAGACAAGTTTCGTCCCATTATTTTAAATTTTTTTGTGTCTCTAGTTGCCAAGTGACAACGAGAATCTCAATCACTCACAAAACAACACTCACTAAAAGGATCCTGGTTCCCTATACCCTGCCCATGTACTATGTTTTCTTTGTCCTTCTTGGTACATCTTTTTTTAATTAAATAAATTTCTTTTATTAACAAAAAAAATTAAAACTATGCAAGTCATTTAGGATAGAAAACACTGGACGTCTAATGTACTGCAAAACATTGGACGGTTGGGATTACATCAAGATGTGTGCTTGGTATATCCCAATCGTCCATGCTGTCCAATGTTCAACTGGACAGATGGAGAAAATTTCTGTACATTTATCAATGCAATTGAAAGGACTTAATCCACTCGGCACCTTTTTAAGCAAACAAAGCAAAACCGCAAGCCCACCCAGGTCCGCTGGGAGTAGACAACTTAGCTGGCAATAAGGGAGCTATTTTCACATCCCATAACAACCACCTGATCTGGATCTGTATTACCACTAGATTCTTCCTTCCTTGCTCAGATGATTTACCCAATTTTCTTTCCTGTATAACAATGAAGCAAAATAAAAATAAAAAATAAAAAAAAAATGAAATTCCAAATAAAACCCGATAGTGTATCATTAAAAATGTTTTTGGCATTTGGCTATGAAAGAAAAGTTTGGTCATGTTTGGTTATGTAGAGACGTTGAGTGAGCGACAGAGAACACAGGTGAATCCAAAGATCAGGTTCCGTTGGAAAAATAAAATCTTTCCCAGTATCCAGGGTAAGCTGGCGCAGACCTGCTGGATACGCAGTTCCATTATTTGTCTGCAATCTCTCTTTGCCAAGAACAAAAAAAAAAAAAAAAAAAAAAGCAAAGAAAATGATTGAATAGCACAATCTTGAAAAATTCTGACATTGAAAATTCTAGGGGAATTCTTAAACATCGAAAATTTAAGGCGCAATGTATTGTGGTCATACAATTGAATTAAGGCCCCAATTTGACATGAAACCAATGCATGATGTTCTCTCACTCCATGGTTCGAGTTTGGCCAGTTGGCATGCCACATGGCAGAAATGGGAAGCTAGAAACTGCACTTCCCATCTACTCTACCAAAGTTGCATCCTTATTTTTTTATTTTTTTATTTTTTTTTGCCATAGGAAAGCCTAAAAGTTAATTGGCAACCTAAAGAGCTTTGGGGGATGGAGCCATGGAAGGATGCCCTGAATGGTAATCCTTTAAAACCTGTGCTTGATTTCACACCAGTAGAAAGAAATATCAGAAGAGTTCGGATACCAATCGATTTTCATTTCGCACAACATTGCCAATCAAGCTGTTTAACAAAACCCGCTTCTCAGACAATAAAGAACCAACCAAAATCTTTACTGCACACTTCTATTTTCTTTCTTTCCCTTCCTCAATAATGTACAAAAAATTGTTAAATACATTACAGAAAAACTGAAACTGAGCAAAGAAATTCCTCAATTAAGCATTATCTACAAAAGATGTATGGCCTACACAGTACTGGTTCTCCACAAAGTAACTTTCTCAACATCCGAAGTGGTTTAGCTGACCTTTTGGAGACCCAGCTCTCTGGAGACAAGTCTAAGCAACACTAGCACAAGCACCCTTACTCTTGCTACTGATTCTCCATAAAGTACCGATTTCAACATATCAAGTGATTTAGCTGCTCTTTTGGAGTCCCAGTTGCGTGGAGACAAGTCTAAGCAACACTTGCACAAGCTCCCTTACTCTTGCTTCCCTGTCCAACATGAGGAACACCCAAAATTGATTCAACAGCTTTATATCAATATAATTGCACTATCTGGACAAAGTTATATGCTTATGTAACCATATTGTTTTGCATTGGTGTTTTCAGATTTTATATCTTTATGAAATTTTGAAAGACTTAAGAAGTTCTGAAAGACTATCTTCCAAACCTTAAAATAACTAGCTCACAGAGGGAAGGAAACAGAACAAGCAGATGTGCACTTCCATTGTGACTCTGATTCTTTGCTAGGACATCCCTCAAGTACGGAGGTAGGGGAAGGACCGATGCTGTATCAGGATGAATTATCAACCGGGCCAATTCTTGAAGGACAAAAATAATTTCTTCAATTCTCACTGCAGGCAATGAACGTTCTCCTGTAGACAGATGATGCTTCAATATTCTTTATAGAAATTTGATAGGTGAAAGGATCCCCAGAAAAATATTAGAAACTAAATTGAACAATAATCACAACTCATTGGGAAGCTAGGCACCTAAATCATTCTCATCGATCAAGAATCTTTTCAATATGTATTCACATCTGCTAATGAGCACCATGATTGCGATTTTGCCAACATCAGATCTAGTTGAGTTCCACTGATCAACTTCGCATGTGCAACTGGGGAGAGAAAGAAAGGGGGGGGGACAAAAAAAGAGAGCAGTTGATAAGTGATAGCATGATCAATTAAAAGTACAATAACCATCATAAAAAACTTACATCTAGAAATTCAAAAATGTTACACACAATCTCATTGGTTCGGGATATCTTTGTTGGGAGCAGTCGATGGTCACGGTGAAAATGCTTGGCAGATAATTTAAGAGTATAGGCCAGAAAGAACCAAGGATGTCATGATGCTGTCAATAAGCATCAACTCATAATCTATAGTCTGTAAAGAAGTCTGACTACTTCAAAGACTGATTGGTCATCAATCAGAAACACTTATCCAAAAGGTTGTAACTCTAATTTTCCAAAAATGAGAGGGTTTTGAATTTCAGGCCCCTAAAATATCCCAATGATAACTAGGGTTGTTGGCAAGAGGCCCTAAAACAATCAGGTCAACATATCCCAATGAAACTAGGCTTTTTGGCAAGAGGTTGTAAAACAATCAGTTCAACATACATAGAAGATTTAAAGGTTAACTATTGCCTTCAGCTGACGGCTGAGAATCAATAAGCTATTACCCAATTCAAGCAAAAAGCACCGTTAGTTTCTGACCTTTGCACCAATAGTAAATCATTGTAGTGCAAACTAAGATCTAGAATGCAAGGGCTGGGATAAGTCAAAGCAATAGGAGGACTTACTTGCACAATGAAAATAACTTTTGTAAGCAAGCCAAGGAGAATCTACTGGAATGTGAAGGCAATAATCTTACAGTCTCAACAGGCAAACAGCATGTCCGTGATGCACAATGGTCCAGAGTGGAAACTAGCCGGTCAAGAATCTGCACAAACAGTAGCACTTTCAGAAATAATTAAACAGACAAGGCTTGAACATAGAAGAGAAAACAATAGAAGAGAAAAAACTTAGTATATAGTGTTACCTAACATCACTTTCTGGATATATATAAAAAAAAAGGAGTGAGCATATAGGAGTCCCAGACTCGAATTAAATGGTCACACTGGACCAGCAGATCTCTTGGCTTAAAAAAGGAAAAAGAAAAAAAGAACACGATTATGAAATCAAATTATTGTTAGCCATGAGATCCACTTGTCAAGGTGATACACTGGCAATTACTGATTTCTTGATGTGCATTTATTCTGATACACTGTTAATATCGAGTCATTGTAGTCCACAGCAATTGAATAAGTGAGAAAATTACATCTACAGGAATGCCAGTTTCCATCTTCAGAATATTGTCACCCAAAACATCTAAAATGGTCATCTCTAGGGACTCATCAGCCTTGAGCGCTGCTGGCGAGAGAGTGTTTGAAGGAAGAGCACGCCCACAAGAACCCACAAGGAATATTTCATAAATGTCAGCCACTTCTTTCCAGAGTCGTATCCTGGCAGTTCTGCTAACATTTGAATCCTTTCCACAGTTATTTGTGCTATTGACATCATCCACAAGAACACAATTGAAGCCTTCAACAGCTAATCTCCAGAGTGCACCATCAGGAGTGTCTCTTCTAGTTGCCATGCACCTTCACAAAAAAACTCGATCTCATTAGACTTTTGCTGCATATCCGCATTTCTCAAATTCATTCATATAATCAAGCCAACTAATCTGTAGACTGTGAGGGAAAAAGAAAAAAGATAGACAAATGAGATATTGAAGGCATGCAAGTATGAAATCTTATCTTTAGGTTGCCTGGATATCCATTAAACAAATAAAAATTATATGAAGAAAGCATGCAGCCATTTTGTTAGGTTGCCAGGACATCAATTTGGATATGGTTATTGGAGGGGTCTTCATCTTTCAATATTCACTAAAAGGACAACATATCCATCCAATTGGCTGATAACATGGTCAAAATAGTCTTATTTTAGTATTTACTCTGTACTTGACTTTGTTGTAACCTGTTTAACATTACGTTTAGCAGAGTTAGCTAGGTTTATTGAAACAACAACATGTGGCTTCCTCCTAACACAAATGAAAGAGCTGTTATGCATGCAGAAAATGAAATTTGGGTAATGCATTATAGCTATTTGAAAATAGATCAGAACGCTGGCCTTTATATTTGCTAGGTTTCGTAATTCAGGATTTTTATTTTTATTTTTGGTTTTTAAGTTGGGTGGAGGGGTGGGTTTATATGCGATTATACGCCTTGCTGCCCCGTTCACTAAAACTGGGGTGGTATTGTTGATGTAAGACAGCCTAGGGTCTAGGTTTCGTACACTAACAACTAACTAGGTATTATGTTATCTAAGGTTTGGCTAGTTAAGACAAGGACAGCAGCATACATGACAGGCATTTAAAAATTAGAGCTGAATTTTACTAGCCAATGAGCAATATATACCTAGCAGTGTTTTACTAACTCAACAATGATCAAATAGGTTGACATAGGATTCAGCATTAATAAGGAAGCATTTGACAATTTTATGCAGGGTATTTCAGTATCCCTAAAATAATAACAGGCATATTTAATGCATAAGAAACCAATTTCTATGTAAATCAGTAACAGTTCAATATAAGAATATAGTATATTAACCAATTTAATGCTGAAATAGATGAACCAGGCCTTAATAACAGTAGAATTCAGTCCAAAAGTGCTGTTCAGCGGTAGAAGAAACAGGAACAGAAAAATAACAACAGAGTACTTGTTACAGTCGGAAATCGTTTTTCCCACATAACAGTACTTGTTGTCTATGGTGATAGAAAATTAAACAGAAAAATAAACAGGGTATTTGCTATCAACAATGTCTGTAAATAAGTTCAGCAAAAAAAAAAAAAAAAAAAAAAAAAAAAGGAAATACAGATCATTGGTTATATATTCAGTCACAGGAAACTAAGAGCAGAAATTCAGCAATAGAATTTCGTAGGGGGTAGGGAGGTTATAGTGGGAATAACAACTCTTAAAAAAAAAAAGGAGAAATACCACTTTCGTGGACTGTAGGGAAACCAGAAATAGACCATAGGAGGGGGAAGAGAAGAGAACTTGAGAGGGGAAGAGAAGGGGAACTTACAGCAGTGAGAAAGAGAGAAGTTTCTTTCTATTTGTCCATTCAACTTGCATAATTCGTTTTCAGCAAAAAAAAATGGCCTTAAGAGGCCTACAGGGAAAACTGTGAGGGCCTGGGGAGTTATGGAACTCCCTAGGGGCAGTTACATCCCACTAATAAAAAAAGAAAAGAAAAAAAAAAACATTACTACAAAAAGGGGGGGTGGGAACTATTCACGTGAACAATGAAAGAGGGGGGGGGGGAGTAGCTGTAACATTCATTACATTAAAAAAAAATGACAACTGATACTGAAAAAATAAAAAATAACAGGAACTGACATATAACTGAAATAACAGAAATAACAAAATTAAATGAAATAACAGAAAACGAAAAAGTAAAAATAAAGATAAAAATTAAACTGCTGATCTGCTACTCTAGCTACTGTGATGTCTCCATTAATTGTCTACAACCACTTCAACAAATTATTGTGGATCACTGGATTCTATGAATAATTAAAATTCAAGCAACATTAGCACATGCCATTTCCATTGATGAACGGAAATGGATATATAGTTGAAATCCAAATGCCTACCTTGGTGACCTAAGAAGAACTTGAATTTTGAAGTCGACTAGTTCCTTTTAAGAAGATGAAGAAGCATTTATTATTAAATATGGGAATACCTAGCAAACAAGAGCATTTGTATACCTATATAGAAGGTATAAATAAATGTAAATAATTTATCTTTGCCACCCAGAACTCTTATACCAGGAAAACAGAATTTTTATGTGGGCTAATGTTCATTTCTATCTAACAAACAAGGAGAAGAGAGAGACAATATTTATTAAAGAAGTCATGGACGGCCACTATGGCACTACCCAAGGAACACCTGAAACAAAAATTCAATGAATTACTTATAAGAATTCATGCAACTTATTAGCAGAAAAAAAAAATCAGTTATTTGCATCTTGAAATTTTGACAGCCTTTCGAATTGCACTAAAATAAATTTAAACCTGATAGATCATAGATTCCGTACCTTCCAAGAACATGAACCAGCTCAGGGAATATGTTGTACTTTTCAACAGCAGGAGCCAATAGAAAAATGTTTACCAACACTGGAACAAGCTTTTCACCGAATAGATTACTTGAGAAGCCTGCGACTACATCCTTTCCGGGGGAGCCAGCACTCAGAAATGGAGTTTCTGTTTTCTTTTGGGGCGTGGAAGCAACACCATTTGGAAAATCAGAAATGTTATGAGTTTCTGCAAGCATGATTTTTGAAACTGCTACATTTTGTTTGCTTGCTACAGATCCAACATCTAGTTGAGGTGCCACTTTTACACTTGGATTCTGATTCCTACTGCTGCTGGTTTGCTCTGTCTCAGCTTCCTTTTCTTCTAAGGAAGCTTCTGATCCAGGAAGGTAATGCAAAAGCTTACGGAGAAGCACTGACCACATTGAAGATAGGTGCTCAGTTGGACACAGACGTGGAAGAATTTCGAGCATAGTACGCTGCACTGGTGGAACATGTACCTGGAAGAAATCAACTGAAATCCCATTAGACAAAAAAATGTTTCCTCAGCATTAGTCAGACAAAATAAACAATACAATATATGGAGATTCGAACCGAATAAACAATATCAAATATGGAGAGATTTAGAGACTTTCTTCAGAACATCATAACCTTACAAACATAGAGCTCCAGGTGTAAAGAAAAATCAATATGCAAAAAAGAAGCACAAAAAACTTAATTCAGCAAATCCAAGGGATAAAATATTAGGCTGCTTAATCTTGCTTGATGTTTCTTTGGTGCTTATGGTTGGAGACAAACTAAAGCAGTCTAGATAATGTTTCTTTCCCAGCTCAAATGGTGAAAGTCAGGATATGAGATAAGGTGCCCTTCAAGGTCAAAGAAAGGGTTTTATTTGAGGGTATGATATCCAGGTTATGGGATCAGGGTGAGATACTATTTTTTTCTTGAATGGGCAAGGGTGGGATACTTTTTTCATCTAATATTCTATGAAGATGCGCATTGTATAGAGTAGTCAGGTTCCCGGTATCACTTTTGAGATTGGAAATTTTCTTCCATCTTTAATAAATTTTGATGAAAAGAGAAGGTAATCAGATCAGGTCATGATACCAAATAACTGACTTACTGTTTCTGCTTCTATGTTATCAGTATCACACTTAGGTTGCCCGACAGCCAAATGTATGATCTCTAGCAACTGCATGTACATTCCTTCATCAAACATTTTTTGTGCATGCATATATATTTCTCCTGCCAAAAGAATTTTGATCAGGTTCATAAATAAATAAGCACATACAGGAAATTACATTATTTAAGGAGCCAAACCCCCAACTAATTTGGTCCATGTCTACCATTCAAAGCACGAACTTTAACGACAGTATTTCTTTTATAGATAAATGCATTTATTTTGATGACATTTTAACCAGTATTTGAAACAACCAAATAGTGAGGAGTGCCTCAGTCTAGCAGAGTGGATGGTTTTGAGAATACAAAAACACAAAAACTCCTCTCTACAAAAAAAAAAAAAAGAGCCATTTCTTAATAATTAAGTGCACTGGTACTGTTGCATTACCAAGACCATGCAAAATCTCCTGCTTCACCTTGCTTGCTGCATTACCACTGTAGTTTGGATGTCTTTGAAGAACAAGCTCATAAACATCCAGTACTGACTTGAGGTAAGCCATTGGCAAGTTTCCCTGATTCAAAGCAAACTTTCATTAGTTGAAGAAATTATGTGTACATTAGAGACAGCAGTCATATTCCAGACAATATGAAGACATTGCTTTTCATCCAATTCTTTCAACTGACAACAGTCATATTCCAGATAATTTGAAGATATTGCTTTCATACAAAAGCAACAGATGAATGATTTGCCACTAGCCACTTTCTGAAGAAGTAATATCAATGATTGAAGACAACAAGATAATTTACCTTAGGAGAATGAGAAATAACAATTGTTTGTAAACAATTGATTGCTGCAAGTGCGATCTCTTTACTACCATTTAAAATGCTATTCCTAACAAAAACAAGCAAAGACTCCCAACCTGTGAAAGAGTAGCTCCAATTACAAAAGTGGAAATTTACGTGTATATCTGTAAGTTGATGTAAGCTCAAAGAGTGGACCCACCAGACCAGAAATTGCTTAAACTTCTAAGGAAAGGGAAAAATGAACGCAGAAGGCGTGATATGCCACCTAAGACCAATACAAGTGTTTCATCCCACTGTTTCTGAGCTGTATTACGACTACAAGTTCATCAAAGAGGTAAAATGTTGGTAATTAGAGGATCTGCAAATAAGAAGATCTTCAAGATGGAGGAACTGGTGATTTATGTACCTATGATGTATAAGCATATGAACTGCTTTTCCTCCTCGCATTCCAAGTTCTTTACCTTGCCATTCATCTGTTGATGAACTTTCTGCCTGCAAAATGGATTCACAACAATCAGAAAGGTAGGAAAATGAATGAAGATGTAATTTTCAATCCTGTTAACTTACCATATGAGAAACAGAATCTAGTGTAGGGAAGACATAATTCCAAAGGCAGTCCTCCCACATGCTCCTAGAAAGTTTCTGCCCATGACTTCCAAGTGTTTGAAAAAGTGTCCTAATTGCTGCATTCCTTACCTGAAACATGAATAGTTGAAAAGCATATCTTTACGGTAAAACAGAATAACAGATACACAAATAAATATTTGCACGAGGAATCCAAACTTCATTATGGCACTTTTAGAGGGATGGGAAGAATTTTACTAACCAGCTAAGATATACAGACCTTAAATTACAAAAACACAATAAAGCCTTAAAACTTCAGAAGATTGCTACTAGAAATCAACCCTTCCAGTTCAGATTTACAGTACATTTATCAGTCATTTCAGCAGCATACTAATGGTGCATTTCTTAAATCATTGATGACTGCATGGTACTCAGAATTTGTTGTGGATTTGCTAATCTTCAATGTACTTAATAAGTAGCGTATTACAAGTTGAATCTTCCATTTAATGTTTTCCTGTAGTTTATTTTGATTACTTTGAAAAAGTTACTTTTCCTGGGCAGTCCAACTCTTTAATGTCTATTTGCAGCCCCAAAGTGCCGTTGAATAGCATTATCTAAGCAGAATAAAAAATTTTCTTTGGAGTTTCTTGCTTTATATTGGAGTTGAGTGATTCCTCCAGTGGGGCCGTACATTTTTTTTGTCATTTCTGCAGTGTACTCATGGGGCACTTCTAAGTCATTCATGTTTGCTTGGGTACTTGGAGTCTGTCATGGAATTTCTAGTCTTTAATGTACTTAACAAGTAGTTTGTTGTGAGTTGAGCATTCTATTATTTTTTTCCTGCACCGTATTTTGACTACCTAGAAAAAGGTTAATTTGATCACACAGTCCTAATATTTAATGTCCTTTTACAGTCCCAAAGTAATGAGGAATGAGGAGGAGACTTCAGTTTTTGATTTTTTTGTAGCTTATGATTTATCGATTGTAAGGTTAGGCTCCACCGCTCATTGGTTATCATAGTGTAAGCCCCCATTTTGGTCATCTTTTTAAATCAAGGGAATTTCACCCCTCATGGGCTTTTTCTGTATTTAAGGTATGTGGATCACCTTAGGAATGAGGTTATTTTGGTCCTTTAGATCATTTGAGGGGCATTCTTGTTCTCATTTATTTGTTAAGGGGAGAGAACAAAGGGTGATGGGTCCATTTGAGTGGGGTCATCCAAGTGGGAAGGAAAGGTAAAACATTGTCACCATTGGGTTAAGGATTTAATAAAAAGGAGGACAATTGTCCAAGAGGCAGAAAAATAATAAAAACTAGGGGGGCTGGTTCGTTTGTAGAAGGGTTGCTGGAATTGGGTTTAATTAAGTTGGGCCTGATTTGGATGAAGAAGGTTTATTAGGATGGGACAGCTGTCCAAGGTATAGAGGGACCCCTCATTTAATGGATGAGGAGGGAAGCTTTTTAGTCTTTATGGGGGATTACATAAAAGGAATGACCTAAGAAATGGAGAGGGGGAGGTTGTCCAAAAGAGGGGAGGTGGCCACAAGAAGAGGAGAAGAAAAAAAAAAAAAAAGAAGGGGAAAGAAGAAAGAAAGGTGAGGAGAGAGGAATTTTAGGAAAGAGGAAGAGTTTAGATAGAAATGAAAGCAAAACAAAGAGAAAAGGATCTGTTGGTGATAGCTCGCAAGAAGAGGAGCTTTTCTTTGGGCTGCCGTTGAGTTCATCAAAAGAGAGAGAGGAGGAGCTGTTGGCAACAACTCGCAAGAGAAGGAGTTCAACCGGATTTGGCTTGAACTCTGGCTCATAGGAATCAGAGAAGACTCCGCAATCGTCATCGATTAACCAGGTAAGATCTCCTTTAATTATGATTTGTAGTTTGAATCTCTAAGTTCTGAATCCCTGTTCACCATGAATCTCTAATTTGTCTGCTTAAATCTTTTTTTTTTTTGTTCAAATCTCTAAGTTTATTGGTAGAATCTTTGGCTTATGGTTAGAATCTTTGTTCTCTGATTAAGTTTCTGAGTTCTAATCTATTTTGATTCATTGATCTTTTTTCTTTTGGTTTTCCAGTTAACTTACTTCACTTATTTATTTATTTATTTATTTATTTTTATCTCTGTGTTCAACCAATTTCATCATCCATTTTTAACCTTTTTTTATTTACTGTTTAATCAATCTTCTTTTGCTGGCTAATCGATTTCCTTACTGTTCTTGGTTTGCTGTCTATTTTAAGACCTGCTCATGCCATTCATCAATTTTTCTTGACTATCTTAAGAGCTGTTCATCATTTTGTTGGGTTTCCATTTCTGACGTTACAACCTGCCATCGATGTGCTTCACCGTTTTCTTTCCATTTCTTAAAAACCAGCTTCAATGCTTTTTCGTTGTTGATTTGCTCATTTCTAAATCTAATTCATGCCTTTTTAATTGTTTTTTTGTTTCACTTTAATCGAACTCAGCTTCGTGTTTAACCCAAGTTTCTCCCGATTTTTATTCAGCTCGCAAATCAATTTCAATTTTGCTTTAATCTTAGCTTTCAAAGCCTTATAATCTCAGTTTAGCTTTGGTTTTCACCTCTGTTTCAATTTCAATTTTTGGTTCATTTAATATATGTTTGGGTTGATGTTGGTTTAATTCATGTTTAATGTTGAATCTACTTACATGTTTGGGTTTGGTCCAAATGCTTAGGCTGATTCAATGTTATGCTTGATTCTAAATTTCTAATACATGAGTCCCATCCCCCATTGATGTATCCCCATTTATCTGGACAGATTTGCAATAACTCATTACACACACAGGTCCACCACAGGCGCCACGATTGTATTAACAACACCCCGAAAGAGGGAGAACAACCCTGGGTATCCAAGGGAAAGATCTAGGCTCCTTACAAAACAAGGGCATTAGCCCTAACAGGAAGGAAAAACAAAACCCAAAAAACACCCCAATTCGAGAATGTGCCAGATTCCAAGATGACAGAACGAATCTGCTCCTGGCTGTGTTTTTTTTTTTTTTTGGGGGGAGGAGGAGTCAATAGGCATAATGAAGTCAATAGGCATAATGACTCCACGAACATAAAAAAAAAAAAAACAATAGCTTCCCAAATCTTAGCAAAAGTTCAAGATTTGGCTACCCACCGTCTAAGGTTTCTCTCGAATAAAATGTGATTGACAGTCACGCAAAGGCGAGCTTGGCAATAGTATCACAAGGGGTTTTTTCCTTGAACCTCTTAGTCATCCACTTCCATTCAAGATCAAAGGAGTGAATTCTTCTTCCTAGTAGGCCAACACTTTCCGAGGATCTTTTCCCAAACTCTATTAGAAATAGGGTATTCGAAAAGAGATGTTGGATATCTTCTTCCGTGGCCCGGCACAAACCATAGCTACAGTTATGGATGATACCCCGATCAAGAAAAAGAGAACCCGTCAGAAGAGACTGAGTCAAAGCTCTCGAAAGGGTAAAAACTGTGGCAAGGAGAATGCCCTTAAAAGCAAACCGCATTATACTAGGCAAACTTAGGGTTTTGAGATCTGACATTCTCCCACGCAGAGGAGGATGAGAACATACCATTTGTGGCGGCAGTCCAGCTAGTGATATCACTGCTCCCAATGGGACAGCCGGTGATAGAGCCAAAAGCTTCTCAAGCCCACGAAAGCCGAGATGAAAAGTCCCTACTAGTGCACCAGGCTCCTTCTGAAATAATGGAAGATATAATAGCAAGTCTATCACATCCATAATCAAGTCTAATCCTTTCCCCATAGGCCGTCACTAGAATGCTATGAGCGAGCCAATAGTCTAGCCAGAGAAGAGTTAAAGATCCATTGCCAATTAGCTGTCTATGGTGAAGCATTGTCCTCCAGACCCAAGAAGAATCATGGCTCACAGAGGTCGTCCAAATAGAATCCTTTTTTCAGATATTTGCTATCAATCGATTTAGCCCATATACAATCTTTTTTCTTCACCACTCCATATCATTTTTATGATACACGCCATATTAACCTCCTTGATTCTTCCAAGATCCAAATTGCCTTCCTCCTTTGGCAGACAAATTTTAGCCCATCTAACAGAATTTATTATTATCCGCTGCTTTCCATATGAAAGTGCTCATAAGACATTCGATTTTCTAGATGATTGAACTAGGGAGCCCAAAGACCCTGGTCCAATAGAAGTACGAACTTTGCATCACTGTTCTAGCAAGCTCCAATCACCTACATAGGATAAGAACCTTGCTTTCCAAAGCTGAAGTTTTTTTCTTAGCCTGTCAAGAATTGGAGAGCAATGATGAACTGACAATTTAGAGGAGATTAGGGGGAGACCAAGATAATTGATAGGAAAATTTTTCCTAGGAAAAATCCACAATTCTTCCAAGATTCTTGCGAGACGGATCTTGAATATCTCGAGTGTCTCAACTTGGTTGAGACAGGGTCAAGACTCGAGTTTTTGAACCTTCCTCTTGCACGATAGGTTTTAGTCATTAGCAATCTAGCCAACAACTTCCTCTACATGCTATAAAATATTATGAACATTTCAAGATGAAAATTATTAGTTTTAGTCTCAAAATATCTCCAGAGCAGCAACATGCATAATGAGTTCAGTCCGTAAATTGTCATTCTTCCGTTCATCCGTTGAGTGGTAAATGTACAATCATACAATTTGGGAAGAAATTTTGATATTGTTGCATGAATACACTATAATTCCTAGGAATAGGGAAACAAAAATATGAGAAAGTTCAAATGATCAGAGGAGTCCAAACCTCCGGCCTGTCATCAGCTCCAAGTTTCTGAAGCAAGGAGAAAACTGAGAAGAGCAACTTATTGTGATCAATTATATCAATCAAGGAAGCTTGGTCGTCAGCTTCATTGCTATTGTAGATGCTCTGCTCTTCTATCTTTTCCGGCCTCCTCTGCTCTGGGATAGATTGCGTACCAGGTATTCCTCCTGCAAGATTATCCATAATATGACAAAATTATTGATACATATGGGCTGAAAGAAGTTTATCATGAAAGGAGTGTGAAAAAAGAATGGATGACAACAGTTATACAATAGCAGTAGTAACCTATTTCCTTTTCCTCAGCATGCCCATGGATAAGCCCCTTGGCAATAAAATCAGTAGTAGTCCAGAGAAGGCCAACTGCTGTCAAACTTATATTTAGATCTGTCTTCTGAGCACTGTAAGCTCCTGTAACTTCTATACATCTGCAAAAATTGGTTTGAATTTAAGCATGAGGTAACAAAACACTTTTGTATCAAAACATTATCCGAGAGACATCACAGTCCCAGTAGCTAATTAACAAAGAAGCAAGAACTAAAGGTTTCTCATTAACTATACTCTAGCATTGAAGCCTTAAAGGAAGTCTCAAACATCAATCTGGATAAATGGTCAGCCACGTTTAAATAAGATAAGTCCCTAACAAAGCATCCAAACTTCTTACATTTAAAACTGACATATTGGATCAAAATCCAAAAGGTGCATTTCTGTAAGTGCAAATGTATATGTGCTAACTTTAAAGCTAGTAACACGCATTGGGTGCACTATGCTTCAATTGAATAGGTCAACTACCCCTTCCCAGCACATATTTTACCTAACACAAGCCTAGCTTGTTGAAGTATGAAACAAGCCCAAACCAGAAGCCTGGACCCTGAACCAATGATGTGGTTTCACGTACATGGTATGCTTATTTTTAAATGATGTAGAAGGAAATAAAAGTTCTCAGAATGACCTCTAAAATTGTTGCTCAAGTCCATTCAAATCAAAACCCACTCAACGAATGCCCACTTCCATTGGTCATAGAATGAATGGATAGGAGGACTGAGATTTATCAGTCACACACACACACAAACACACACAACAAAACTTGTTTGCTTCCTCAAAATAATTAAAACAGACTACTACGAGTGGGTTAATTCCCATGGGGTAATAATTTCCTCTAAATGGCCTTCATGAATTTAACATACTAAAAAAATATTTTTGTCAAAAGTGCTCTGTGTTACCACATTCAAGGAAATTTATCAAATCATTTCTTGTTTGAACTATTACAACATAAGAATGTTTTAAGGTAATGAGAGAAAATAGGAAATTCTAAATATTGTTTATGGTAATATAGTTTCAATGGTCAACGAAATATTAGAAGAGAAACAAGCAATAGAGCTTAAGAACAGCCTATGGCCCCATTTGGATAGAGGGGTTATTATGGGGTGGGGAGGAGCAGTATAATATTGCCTGACAACTCTCCCTTGCCCATGGTAAATAGGGCAGGAAAACCGTCAGAACGTCAAGTTTTCCAGCCAGACCGATATTTTCTCCATCACTGGTTCCAAAGTCTCACCGATTTGGTGGGACTCTTGAAGGAAAGACGAAGGGAGGTTTCTGCGTGGCGCGTGCCCAATGGTCGGAAGTCATCTTCAAGGCTCACCACCATCTTGAGCTAGAATTCTCTGGTTCTCTTCTTTGAAATGGTCGGAAGCCATTTTTTGTTGGTTCTTTTCTCTAAAACATGAGCTGCAGTGTTAGTTTTCTCTTTTTGTGCGGGAGTAGGAAAGTTGGCAGTGGCTGCAACATCTGCTGTGGTGCTTGACCAGTTCGGTTCACCCTCCTCGTCAGGTGGAAAGAGAAGTCAGAGCTTGCTATTATCTTCCAGCAATGGAGCCAGAGTCCATGTTGTCATGGCTTTGCTCTTTTCATAATCAGAGAGTTTCAAAACCCTAAATGTGTTTGTGTGTGTGTGTGTGTGTGTGTGTGTGTGTGTGAGAGAGAGAGAGAGAGAGAGAGAGAGAGAGAGAGAGAGAGAGGAGAGGGAGAGGAACCACTAGGTAGGATGTTGTCGTCTCTACCATCACCACTGGATTTTTACGCTGCCGTTGCTGGTGTTGTTGAGCTACCCTTGTTGTAAATGGAAGGGAGAGAGACAGAGAGAGATCGAGTGAGAAGAAGAAAGATCATAGAGAGAAGAAATAAAAGATCCTGCTAGTGGCGGAAGGAGAAGGATAAAGAGTGGCATCATTTGCAAATTTGATGGGATAATGTGGTTATGTTAAGAAAATTGTCACTTATTGGGGGTATTATAATCAAAGAACATTTCTACTGATATTTCCCACGCATGGCAAGCAAATAAAACAAGTGGGAGGGAGAATGACACTTTTCTTCACTTCCCTACCCCTATGTCTACATCCCAGAACAGGTGGAACCTATCTCTACAATTATCCACCCCACACTCTCCGCTAAACTAACAAGGCCTATGGGAAACCCATGAAAAAAATGGACCCAAAGCCATGTCAAAAAGAGAAATAAACAATTCAAATTATACTATCCTAAGACCCCTCAATAATGTCCACAAGCACAACTAACCATCCAAACAAGTTCTCATCCCCCCAAACCCCCCGGTGCGGGGGGGGGTGAGGGAAAGAGAAGCGAACACAAGAATTCCACTCTCACAACACTAGATCTATGCAACAAGGGTCAATGGAATGTTTAGGCTTTTATGGATGTTAAGTGTTTCAGAGACAGTATATTGGTTGGTATGTTTATGATGGAGAAATAGGTGTAGGTTGATGTACGATGAGGTCAAATAACCCTTTAATTGTGTAATACACCTAAATACTCCAATGTTGGTACAAATAGAAACCAAGATAAAACTAAAGTAAACTCGGGCCTCCTGGGCCTGGACCTGGGATTGATCCTGGCTTATAATATGGAATATCTAACCAATGCCAAACTTCTTGAGAATATCATTGTTGACATCAAGGATAAGGAATATAGATAAACTATCACTCACAACTTGTCACACCTCAAAGCCATGGAACAATCATATTCAGAAAGAAAATAAATTCATTTCCCAATTGGAACCAAACACAAAAAGATGAAAAGAAATGCCACCGGGTGAAAGAGGGAGATCATAATTGGACTTGAAAATGGAAGCATGGTATCTTACACATCAAGGCAATGTGCAGGGATAGTTGAGAGTTCATCATTCATGATAACACGTAGACCCTGCAAACACAAATAATTTGGCCGGAATTTAAAAATAATACCACAATATATAATTACTTGAATTTCAAAAGAGAATTTAAAAGATTTGATTAATCCCTGAAGCATGGAATTGAACATTCTGCTAGAAATGGAATAAGTTAAAACATTCTTTTTGATATGAACAAATTAATTAAATAATTTAAGAAAAAGAGGAACAAACGACACCCTCTAACAAGGGATCAGCAATTGCAACAGCCAAACTGGGAGAACCAATTTCTAACACTACAATAACCAAAAATAACTTCGAGATAAGGCATAAGAAGTAGTGCATCACAAACTTCAAACAATGGCATCTGGTATGCTAACCATTGACTCTTCAATAACACAATGAGTATTTTGTCCACAGTTCAATTGTATTATCATTTTTTAAAATCCCACAAGCCTTTAAGGGAGATCTTTCATTTAAAAAAAGTTCCCCACTCCTTTTTCTATGGCAAGAATTTTTGTGCACTGTCATGCATGTGCACAGCTGTGGCTTCCATCGTCGGATGAGGGAGAGAAGAAGAATGTAGTAATACCAAATCTGCCCCCTTTGCTCTCTGCTAGATGAAATGTTGGAATACTATTGTAAGGATATAATGGGAAATTGCATGTAACAGGCCACATGGACATATACATTAGGAAATAAGGGCAGACTCGTAGTTTGGCTTTTAATAGTATCAAGAACATAGAGTGGAGAAACACGAGACGCTCTCCAACTCATTCTCCTGATCTCTTTTCTTTTTCTTTATTTCTTTCTTCCCTTCTATTTTTTCTCTTCCCCTTCTACTTCTTCCTTATTGGGATCAACCCACAACTCAACTAGATATCAGAGTGGAGTTAAGAGCTTCGAGAATCAAGTTGCAAAATCCTGGGTTTCTCTCTTACTTTGTAACCCTATACTAAGAGAGGGTTCCAGGGAAGAGACCATCATGTGATATCTTGAATCAAGACTCAAGGATCACTACAAGAAAAGTAATTGGTGAAATGTGGAAGTGCTGAGATCGAATCTCAAAGAACAAGGCCAGAACAGTTTTACCGCCAATCCTGGAAACCAGTCCTTTTTGTGAGGAGTTCTGCTACCAGGCTTGTTGGTAATCGATTGTTTTCTAGATCTAAGCACTTTGACTTGGTGAGGGTATGATCCAATTTGCTGAGCCATGAATAATGATAGCTGTAGCATTTCCTGTTTTTACCTTGAAATGCTTACTTGGTTGAATGTTTTCTATGTTAGTGGCATGTTTTGTTAATTGAAACTACGTTCTACATATTTTGTTGTTGGAAAAAAGATCAGGTAGAGTGTGAACTCCTTACTCAGTTTCGGTATCAGCTTCCTGTGTATTTGTGAACCATGTCTGAGGTCAGTGGACAAATGGATCCTTCAACTGGTACTGGTGGTACAAGAAATGTAAATCCCAATTTGCTTGCTCTTGAGAGCACAAATACCCAGATATCTTTTGTTAAGTTGGACAACACCATTGGACACATTCTGTGAGACTATATCTCTGATGAGCCATGGAAAGTTAGGATACATAAGTGGCGAAATCAAGGTCCAAGTCCACAAGTACAAACCAAAAGTGGTACATAGAGAACTCCACTATAATGACTTGATTTTAAGCCTGAAATTGGTCCGACAGTTCATTCAGAAAAAACACAACTAAAGATATTTGGGATAGTGTTGCTAGCACATTTGACTGAGCAGGGAACTCTGCCAAAGTCTATCCTCCTAATGCAAAAGATCATCACTATGAAACAAGGTGACATGTCCATTCGAATACTATAAAAAAGTAATTGGTCCTTGGAAGGAGTATGATCATTATCAAAATCTTCAGTTGTCCAATCCAGAGGATGAGGCCAAGGTCCATAGGATTTTTGAGAAGGAACTTTTTTTTTTTTTTTTTTTGGTGAATAAAAAATTATATTAGAAACACAAGGGAAAACAAAATGCTTGTGAGATCCTCAAGGGAGAATCGGCACCAAACAGAAGTACAAGGAACACAGAAACCCAGGAAGAATAATACAAACCCCCAAAGGAAAACAAAAATGCATGTGGGAATGGATCCTCAAGGGAGAATCACCACCAGATAGAAGTACAACGAACACAGAAACCCAGATCCACAGTAGTTTTCGATAGGTAAGTCCCAGGCTGAACAGATATGACTATCTCGATGAGAAGCAGGGGAAACAGGGAGCAAATGGAGGAGGCTCCAATCTTCTCGAATTACGAAACACTACAATTCTCATTACTCTTATCATGGTAATAGATCCAATGCTCCTTTTCATATTATTCATTCTGATGTTTGGGGAACAGCTCCCACTACTTCCCTATTTAATTATTGTTATTGTCACATTTGTTGTTGATTATTCTCGCCCTACTTGGGTCTATCTCTTGAAACACAAGAGTAACATGTATGATGCTTTCAATAATTTTTATCAAATGGAATGTACCCAGTTTGATACTTGACTCAAAATTGTACAATCTGATAGAGGTGGTGAATACACATCTAGGGGTTACAAAAAAAAAAAAAAAAATTCAGTGATAATGGCATTCTCCATAAGTTGCTTGTGTGGATACACCAAATAGATGGGGCAGCTGAACAGAAGAATCACCATCTATGAGAAATTTAGAAATCACCCGTTCCCAAAACCTTTTGGTCTGAAGCCTTACCAGCAGCCACATATCTCATGAATCCTATGCCCTCGAGTATCCTTGGCTCCAAATCTCCATTGCAAGCCTCATCTCCCAATGCCCATGATTTTCCTCTTCCTCCCAAAGTGTTTGGATGTGTGTGCATGTTCATATCTGTCAATCTGATCATACCAAACCATGCGGCATAATCACACAAAATATATCGAGGTTTATCTTCACTTCATAAAGGAGAAGATTGACTCCAAATGTATCTACACACCTTGAGGACAGAAGATCAGTTGGCCAATACGTTAACCAAAGGGATCAATGCCGTACAATTTCATACCCTTTTGAGCAAGCTGGGCATGTATGATGTCTACTCCCCAGCTTGAGTGTGAGCGTTGGAATACTGTTGCAAGGATATAATGGGAAATAGTATGTAATTGGGCATATATATATATATATATATATATATATATATATATATATATATATATATATAGGCATACTTGTAATTTGTCTTTTCAAAGTATCAATAACATAGAGTGGAGAGACACGATACTCTCTCCAACTTATTCTCCCGATCTCCTTTCTTCTTCTCCCCTTCGTTCTCCCCTTCAGCTTCTTCTCCTCTTCCTCTTCTTCTATTTTTTCTCTCTTCTTCCTTCTTGGGCTAAACCCATAACTCAACTTGAAGGGGCCAATGTGTGACAGTGTATGTACACTGACTGGGTATAAAAGCCGAGTACTTCTATTTACAATAAATTGATTTCACCTATCGAGCAACAATGTAAATGGCTAGCTGTTCCCTCAATTCCTGGGTCATAATGATTAAGTAAGAAAGCTAAGAGAATGATCAATAAGTAGCCTTACAAACCACTGAGGCTTTTGTTTACCAAAGATTAAACCTCTCTCTGGCACCTTCACTTACCCAAATTAAATACTTGAAGAAGTAAATCTCATTCGGTTATGGTGAATTAGAAATAAAATTTGAAAAATATAGGGTCTCAAGTTTCAACCAAAACTCATTCATCTTTTCCAGACCCCAATGTGGTTGCTTTTCTTTCTTTCTTTTTTTTCTCCCTTCTACTTTTTCTATTTCTCCTTTACTTTTGCCACTATAAATTTCAGTACCATACTCTTTCTTACTTCCTTTTTCTAACCCAATGTCATTCTCTCAGTTAATCACCAAGATCTATTATTTTCCCTTCTAAACATAAAGCTGAACTTTCTCATCTCAAACTATAAGCTACACCTCTCCTACCCTAGCTGCAGTAGCCTCCTTTATTCTTCATGTTTAATTTAATAATCAGATACCACTGACAAATTTTTCAATATAGAAACTGGACCAAAAGAGCCTAGATGTCCTAGTAAAAAATGTGTAGAGCATTTCTATAGGGGAGCACTACCAATGGGAATTGTTGATGGAAGTATTTCACAAGATGCATTTTCGTCCCTGTTTCACCAATTGGGTGAAGAGTTGCATTTTTATATTCCATCTTGATCAATGGGATTCTGGTGGGTTCCTTTGAAAGCAGTAGAGGTATCAGGCAAGGCGGTTCTATGACCCCTTACCTCTTTACTCTCATTATGGAAGTGTTCTCCATAATTCTTCAAGTAAAAACAACAAATAAAGAGAACGACTTCTTCCCCAAGTGCAAGACCATAAAGCTCACCAATCTTGCCTTTACGGATGACACCATTATATTTTCTAAAGCCAACGCCAAATCTACTGACTCGATAGTTTAGCTTTCTTTGGTGCCATGTCAGGTCTTTAGGTTAATAACCTCAAGTTCTCCATCTTCCTTGCCAGAGTTCATGAGTCCACTCCTGAGCAATTAAGAGGTCTCTATGGGTTCACTCTTGGATCTCTGCCAGTCAAATACTTGGGTTTCCCACTCATTTCAACTGGATTGTTTGTGCACCATTGCTCCCCATCCTCGACCGTCTTCGCAAGAAGCTCCAACTATGGAAATCCAGCTTCCTTTCCTTTGCAAGCCAGCTAGAGTTAACCAGGTTAAGTTGGTGATGCAAAGTTCCTCCCTTTATTGGACAGCAGTTTTTGGTATTCCTCAATCTTTTATTCAGAAAATTGAGACTTGTTTAGTTACTTCCTCTGTAAAGGCACGAACAACAACAAATTTGTGCACAAAAAGAGTAGGCTTCCATATGCCTCCCCAAACAAGAACGGGGTCTCAGTTTAAGGAGGGTGAAAGAAGTCAACTAGGCATGTATCCTCAAGCTCATTTGGAAAGCGTTGGCTAAGAAGAAAAGAATCTGGGTTGACTGGCTCTATGCCAGACATCTCAGAAAGGATATATCCCGGGGTTGGAGGAATTTCCATGAGCTTAGATATCTTGTCAGCGACATCATCAAATCCAGAACTGATGATAGATCTTCTACCTATCTTTGGCTGGACAACTGACATCCATATAGAGTCCTCCTAAATAGGTATGGGTAAAGGATCAGACTTTGACTCGACTAGTGACAGAATTGCTCTTGTTTCCTCGATTCTATCGGCTGACTATCCTCCTACAAATTGATTCATGCTTGGTCTGCTGTCCCTTCCTTATCCCAGAGGCTCTTTTGGAAGCGGATACCATATCAGATGGACAACCACATCTTCGGGTATCTTCTCAGCCGCCTCCACTTGGGAAATAGTCACATCCAGATCAGATAGAGTGCCCTGGTTTGAGGTTATCTGGTCACAAAGTCATATTCCTTGACACAGTTTCATTTCCTGGAGAACCATTACTCTCTGGGATCTGCTTGCAACCCAATTGATGTTTCTATTGGTCTGCCACTGAGGACATTCACCACCTCTTCTTGAGTGTCCCTTCTCTCTTCTCATCCGTTGGAAGGATTTCTTTGGCCATGCTGGCCAGCTTCAAAACAGATTCACTCCTTTAAGAGAGAATTGAAATGGATTAAAAAAATCTTTCACAGGAATTCTCTGTGCAACGAATTTGGAAACTAGCTTTCTGTGCAACCATTTATCATATTTGGATAGAAAAGAACCTCCGATCTTCGACTTCCAAATCTAGACATTTCCATCGGATATGGGATGCCATTGCTTGACATTAGAGGGAGTTTAATCCCAATTGTTAGTCCCTGGCTCCTGCCCTAATTCCCAGAAATATGTTCATTGTTATCGCTTGGGAATTACCTATCCAATTTTGTGGATAGGACTTCCATTGATCTGTTTGGAGATCCACCTTTTTTTCCTCGCATTTCCCCTTGTTGGCTTTTTTTGTATCCTCTTTTGGGTTCTGTTTTTATATACCTCCACAATTCACCACCAACTTTGTAGTTCATTTATATACTTTGAGTTTCATTATTTGAAGTGTTCAAAATTTCGGTGACATTTTTGCCAAATTATTGAAATATTTCAGTTTCCATAGAATCTGAAATGAATTTACTACGAAGCTTTATATATGAAATTTCACCAAAATAATTCAGTTTCGACAGAGGTTGAAATCGCATCGAAATCCAAATATTTTTACCTTAGTATCATAGGCTGTAGTTCATCATTTTGTTGTACGATTGATGTACAATGTTATAAATAAAGATCAAATTTTATAACACCCGCAATACATAAGGAGATAAATGTAACAAGAAATAAAGATATGCTAGTTCAAGCTACTAAACTAATAACATAAACTAATAAGATGCCAGCACTTTCGAAAAGACATGTTACATCCACAAAATTCAGATTAAGCACAATAATAATGTCACCTAGCATATTTCTCAACATGCAATGCAAATTGCTGTTAACATTTCCACGTGTTCAAGGTATTATACTAGTTTTTACAATTATTCCCATCATGAAACCATGAAATGGTTCTCAGACACTCCTGAGATTACAACACTATGTGCTGACCAAATAATTGACACAAAAAAGAAGGGGAAAATACAGTAAAATAGTTCTTCCTTTGTTAGCCTGAAACAGATATTAATGAATGACAACTTTATAGATCAATGTAGAGGAGAAAGGAATAGTTCAAGCTACAAAAGAATGGATCTGGAATAAGAAGATACATGCAGATATCCACAATGGAAAGCCAAAGAGAATCTACAAAATCATATCTCAAGATATTATTTAAGTCTAACCTGGAAACCCAGTGAGATAATTTCTTTCTCCACTGCATTGGCAACAGCCCTTGGGAAATAGAAAAAAGGAAAAAAAAAAGAAAAAAAGAATTAATAGACCCAACCAAAGATGCAGGGAGAATAGCAACCGACACAAAAGACCACAAGAAAAGGTAGACCAATAAAAGGCAAACCTCAACATGTCAAGAATACTTTGCCAACTAGAATACAACTTCTCCCCATATCTCTAAGAGCAATGTCACAAGATTAAACAAAAATTAAGTTAATGTGAATATAAACTCTATAAACAAACACCAGTAGAATATGATCTGTCACTTGTAAACCAAACTACCTCTAATACATGCAGCAAAATCTTCAATGAACTAATGCGGACATCAAGATTTTGGTTAGAGAAATACAGGGCACTTAATGGAGATATGACAGCACACTCAAATGATCCTAACGCCATATCTGTGCTTTCCATCTGAAGAAGCAAACAAAATGAGAAGAATCAGCGAATGACACTTAGCCTTATGTCAAACTTAAACCCCCAATGTCATGAGAATATGTGACTTCCAGATATAAAAATCACTTCTCACTTTATCTGCATGATGGCATCTAGGTAGTGCAGATGTCTGAAATTTGTCAGAACCTAAGACAGCACAGATTGATTGATCGAATGCATCAAGTGCCATAGTCCGCAATTGCTGATTAGAATTTTCTGCCAGCTGAAAAACATTACCATTAAACTAAAAAACGATATAACTATTACAATCACATTTTAACAAAAGAATATCAGATTCATTTTCACCTCAAGAAGATGGCCAACAACTTGATCCCACAAGGGCTCCACTCCTGGTAATATAGTAGATAAAATTTAGCAAAAGAAAATAATTGAATCATAGCCCAAGCCAGAACAGTATCTAGTTTCATGGAGTTTCAGAGATCAAATGTATAGATGCATAATTTATACATATATATTAGTTTGAGCCTTGTTTGTGAATTTGCAACCCATATCAAATAATGTTACCATTATAAAGGTCAGAAATAGAAGGCATCAAGGACCAATAAAAAAGGGTCATACTCATCCAAAAAACAAAATGAAGGGTCACTGGCATGCTTATTAGAAAAGCACTGCATGCCATAAATGTATTCAATTTGTGGGACCTTTTTTTTTTTTTTTTGGGGGGACGAAGAACAGATATATACAAAGGATGCATAAAGCCATATTATATATATACACACACACACAAAGGCATTTTCCAGAACACAAGAAGCTGAAATAATAGAAAAACGACAATCAAATCTCACTGGATCTCCTACAATAAAATAATTGCAACAAATCTGTTCATATATGGACATGGGATGCCATAGGAAACAAGAATCCCTTAGATATCAAAAGCAATGGAATCCCAAATTTGGGTGAAGCTCCTCACTTTACCCATCCATGTCCTCAAGTTCCGCTCCATACATATGTGATAGATGGTTGCTCCAAAAGCGATTTTACCAAGCTTGTCACAAATGGATTTTCCTTTCAACACTCTGCTGAACCATCTCTATTCTCTCTCAAGAACTCGAAATCTCCTAGAATTTGGACAACAATGGGATAAAACTCCTTCCCAAAGCTTAGAGGAGAGGGGGCAATGAAGAACAAATGGTCGATATCTCCTTGGGCAGACCAACATAAACAGCAGTTGCCTTGGGGAAAAATCTGACGCTGCTGCAGCAAGACCCCAGTTGGGAAGGAATATGGAAATAGCTCGCCACGAGATGAAGATGTGGGCCACATGGCAGGGGATGTGGCCTTTGAACTAAACGGTTTTGGATCAAGGGACGCTGGGAGCCCGAGATATGATCGGCTCCCAAGCAGAAGAAGATGAAAAACTGCCTGACTTCGATGCTGTCCACTTGATAAGGTCTCCACTTTCCCTGGGACTTCTCACATTGTCAGGAAGACGTGGCCAAATATGATATAAATTGTGGGTAGAGGATCGAACCAACAACTAAACCCCGTCCAAGATGATATCAGAGACCTTTGCCAGTCTATCTCCACCCGCCTCAAACCTAATTCCTAAGTTAACTTATTCTTTGCTTTCAAGTAACTTATTGTTTGCTTTCAGGTAACCAAATCTCCTTCATGAGTTGCTTTTTCCTATTATCCACATTGCCCACACATGTTTCCTCAACTTTTCTGTTAATTATCTTAACTTTTTAGTCATTGCATGTCTGGCCCATAAGGCTAGAAAAGAAAATTCCACCAGGACCACTACTTTACCAATACAAAAAGAAACATATTCTTTCTTGTCAGATAACCAGATCTCCATGAGTTTCCATGCCTATTACCCACATTGCAAAAACATCCGTAACCAATTCAACTTCTAAAAAAAGCTTTAACCTGGTTCCAGTCCTTCTCGCAGGGTTCCAGGCTTCCAGGCTTCCAGGAGTGAGTTGGAAACGGTCCTAACCTTAGGCAAATTTTTCATTCCACGTTCTCTTTTAATTAGTTCCAATGTTTTACTAAAAGCGTGGTAGGCCCATCCTTCTGCTTGGTAAGATTCCCATCACTCTGCCAACACAAGCTCTGGTGCTTCCAGCCATGTGCACTTGATCCAGGCTAGGTATTCCAACCTAGATTTGTTTTATCACGACTCATGAGGAGTCCATAAGTAGATATTCTTCTCAACCTGCACACAATTATGTAGGTACTATTTCTTACCATAAACAAATGACAGAAATCTATCCAACCTTACTACAAAGATCAGAGGATTTTAATTATTCAACCATGCGACACTCAACATCCTCCATGAGTGAGTTGATCATGATGCTTATAGACAACAGCACCCCTTGAACAATTGATGGAACCATGGTCTAAAATCTTGGAGTTCTCAAAAAACTTGAAGGGCTCGAAACGAGTTAGACCATGAGACTGGGTCTCGATTCGTCCTGACAAGGTCTCAACCAGTCTCGACCATTTTGGTCTAAGTTTTCTTATAAATAGATAGCCTCAGTCAAAATCTCGATGAAGACTGTCATATTGTCTTTTTTTCACTCCTTAGTCTCCATCTTCCATTCAAACCTTCAAATCTTGGTGTTTTAGCCAAATCAATCCACGAGATTTTTGGGGGAGCTTGGTAAGAAAGCGGAGATCGTTGGTTCATCATTGGTTCTACTGTTTAAGGTAAGATTTTTTTGCAAATATTAACCTTTACATAAACATATGGAGTGATCCTCCACGACACTATACGTGGAATTAGAAATTGAGATGGACAGATGGGGAGATGGGACTTGGGACTTGGGATTTGGGAGCATCATTGTATTTGACTATTTGACTATTTGTGTATTTGTATGAATTATCAACTATGAATTTATGCTTGTATTTGTATGGTCTATAGTCTACTTGACTACTTTCGGATTTTTGACTATGACAATTAACTAATTAAGTACTATTATGTTTATTCTTTTCTTAAAATATAATTTACTACCTCATTTGGCATTCTTTGATTTTCTTCTAGTGTAATATTAGGTAGAATAACCAATATTACTCTCAATTTACATCTGAACTTCAAACTAACACTGCTAAACATAAGTGTAAATCCAAACAACCACCATGTGTGATTATTTTTACAATTTTATGGTTTGAATGCGTTTATGTATGCTAAAATAGGGTTTCCTTGGAGTGTTAGGCCTTAAAATGACCATTTTAGGCCCGCAACACACTTTTTTAGCCTTTACGACTTTTTTGCAGTTTCTTGCCTAGATATCGGAAATCTCGGCTCAAAGTGTCGAGACACTCTCGAGACTCAAGATTTTGATCCTTGGATGGATTGGAACAATTAGCAGGTAAATTTTTTTAGCTCAACATTCCAAACTCATCATAAAAAAGACTAATGCTTAGAATTATCCACCAATCTAAAAGCATATTTAATGGGAAAGCTACAATGTATTCCAAACGTATGTCTCATTCAATACTCCCATCAACTTAGCACCCTATATTTACTATATCTGGTTTTAAAAGTCTAGTACCCTATATCCCAAGAAAATCATTCACCAGCCATAGAGATGTCCTGGGTTATTTAATTTAGCTCAATAATCATTCCATCAACAAAGAGAGTGACTGAACTTTTCCTCCAATAAATATTTCAAACCAGGATCAAGGGAGCAAATTGACTGTATAAATTAACAAAAATGATCTAAATTAAAAATCATAGTTTTGCAATTAAGCATCCTTTACACTTCCCAAAAGCATTGATAATGAATGGGGAACACTTGTAGGTATACAAGATGTTATGGGCATAGTTGTCAAGGCGCCAAGGTGAACCTAGGCATTGGAGGCGTTACGGGGCGCCTAGGCGTCCAAGGTGCCAGCCTAAGCGACCAAGGTGCCCAATTTTCCAAGGCGTCACAAGGGAGCCTGGGTGCCTAGGCGACACCTTGACAACTATGGTTATGGGCATCGTAGACCCCACCAATCAACAAGCGACATGTGGCAAGACACACGTAAGTTGGCAGGAGAATCCACCACCTCATAGGTTGGACAGCTCAGCATCTGATCTCCACATCCTCGAACCACTTTAATAGTATGCCCGTTCAGTTCATAGCTTTTACCCATATCTAGCACATACGACTGAGTGTGCAAGTCATTTAACGGGTAAACAGTCTACACGTGCGATGTAACCGTTGGATGAACAACTCCACTCAAAAGTAACAGACAACATGTCCGACGTAACTGAAAGACGAGTAACTCCACTCAGGGGCAAATCCGACTTAACACCACCCAATGCGCCTCACTAAAAGTAGAACAGATTCCGAAGGTATGGGATCGTACTTTTTACACTCAAACTCATTCTACAGCCCCATTTACTCGGAACTCGTATTCTCATACTGTTCGTTTTCCGACTGCAACACTAGACATTATGGTAATGCAACTTGAACACATATATCTACTAGCTTTAATCAGCATATTCAATATACTGAAGAAACGAAGAGATAGCAAGTTGGCATGCAAATGTAACCAACTATTCAAAACTCAAAAGCCCCTCAGTTGAGAAATATTTTCCGTTTATTTTTTAAGGTAAAACTATTTTTTTATAATATTTGATATACAAACTTAAAAAAGGTGAGATCTGTTCTGCAATACAGTCGTCAAACATATTCATTCTTTTCCTTCAAACTTTGAAAAGGTACCTCACAAATTCAAAAGTTCTCTAAAAAATTAGTAGGTTATGACAATCTTCTAGAAGGCTCAATATTTCTTTTCCAGTATATGGTATGAATAAGACAAATAGGGTATACCTACTTATCGGTATAAGATAGTTCAGTACTACCATATACGTTTAGAACTACCATATAACAACTAGTTTATTGATGCTGACGACCAGTGCAATAAAAGAATGCATTAGAAGTTTAGAACTGAGGTGCTACTTTCGATATTTACTAGAAGTTAACCTAATGGAAGAATGCAGAGATCCTCCTGTCTAAAAAAGAAAAAAAAAAAAAAAAAAAAGGAAAAAATAATAGTAAAGAAATAAACTATATTCTTTCCCTGCAGTCAACTAATCCTATTCTTTTTTGGCACATAATATTGACCATTTGATGCTGCAATAAATTTCAGTCAATGGGTTCTAAATGTAACGGAAATGTCAAGAAATTATTGATTCTGCACAACCGTATGGAAAAAAAAAAATGTAACAAGTTCTAGGTTAACAGCATGTAGATGAGAATACAGTGTGATATTACTTTGAAAGAAAGTTCATGAAGCTCAAATTTGAATACATACTGTGGAGGTTATTTACAAGGATTGATATCATTCTTTCCACTGAAAAACTTATGTTTCCAACTTGCTGATTTGAAGTTTGTCCGAAACCACTTGAATTTCCAAGCATGTATTGATGAGATAACAGACATAGTGCCGAAAGAAGTGACTTTACGGAAGATATGTGCATCAGTGCTGAGCTCTCAAACAGCTTCTCAAACAGAAAACAGGTCATTTATTAAAAAAATGCAGATAAAAACTTTGCACAAAAAGAAGATCAATTGTTTCTTTGCTCACCTGAGAATTCAAGGAAGAGAGGATGGTGAAGTCACTGTATTGGCCAGATGGTTCTCTTGTAAGTTTTGGCACAGAAGTAGAGATCTCCTATAAACATATAAAGGAAGATGGCATAAGCAGCTCTGGAGAAGCAAAGCCCAACAAGCATTCAGTTAATTCCTCTCCATCTTTAGAAACTTAAAATAGGAAGATTGCATTAAAATTATAAATAGAGATGGAAGGAACTTCCAAAGACAAAAAAAATACTACCACCACATCCAACACATTATATTGCAGGTCAAAGAAGACTCATGCAAAGAAGTTGCTGCCACCACAGAAAATATTTTCTGGATTAATTGGACAATTTCAGTTTTAACTTAAATCTCTGAGACACTAATCCCTTCAAACTGTTACGGTAGAGTAACACAAAACCTCTCTTAAACACCCCCAGAGGCAAGATGAACTCGTCATAAGAAACTCCGCCATTAGTTTCTTTCCAGAAAAGGGAGGGAAGTATCCTCCATAGCACTCATCCCTATCGCACGAGGTTTATTGTCTTAACATAGTTATCAAGGCGTCGCCTAGGCACCAAGACAACCTTGTGATGCCTTGGAAAATTGGGCACCTTAGCAGGCTAGGTGGGCGGCAGGCGTCTTGGTCACCCAGGCGCCCCGTCAAGCCTCCAACGCCTTGCTTCGCCTTGGCGCCTTGACAACTATGTGTCTTAACCAAGACTATCACAATATTATTGAATAATATTGATTAGAGACAGACTAATATGCTAACACTTAATCCTTTCCATGATGAGTATTTTTGTATTTTAATTTAGTTGAATTTGTCTTCTCACAAGTGGAGTTTAATGACTTACATATGAATTAGGATAGGAATTCAGTTTACTCCCTGTATAGACACAACTTTTGTACAACATTGATTTAATTGCCACTTTAGAGGATGTGGTAGCAACTAGCAACACTGAAACTGAGTGCAATGACAGATTCCAAGATACAGTGAAGGTAAGGGTGAAGATGATTGAAGCATAGTTGTCAAGGCACCAAGGCAAACCAATGCGTTGGAGGCCTGACGGACGCCCAAGTTGAGACGCCACCAATGCGCCTGGACGCTAGGCGACACCTTGATAACTATGGATCGAAGTTTGATCAGTGTTAGAGGGTTTATCACTGCTTCTAAGCACCAAGTAGCATGTAGATTGAACAGCTTAGGGATGTCATGGGCTCCTTTGCATAAGCAGCTGCAGAGACTGGAGAGGCGGTGACATATCCAGGTAGAGATTAAATTATGTTTTTGAATGTTAAAATGTCATTTTACAAAGATGAACACCAAACCAGAATATTATGATTTTAGAAAGTCATGTATGACTGTTAATCCTCATAATGAAATATGGGGATCAAATAAAGAGGGGAACGGCATTAAAATGGAGATAATAAAGCAGACACAGACCTCCCATAGGCATAATTGATGAAGATTAAAATAGAATATATAGCACAAAAAGGATAGAGAAAGAACTGGCATGCTAAGTGGGAGAGAATATGCACTGGAAAATCCAAGCAACTTGAAATTCACGATCAAACCCAAGACTATTTAGACAAGAAGAACATAAATACATTAACTCAGGTTTTTCCAGCCCTAACAATCCATTAAACAATATGATGCAAGTCTAGATGTTACGGCTCCCAACTTATAAGTGTCAAAATAATAATAATAATAATAAAAATAAAAAAAAGAAGAAGAAGAAGAAGAGGGAGAGAGAGAGAAGCAGTTAAATCCTAGCTTTTAGATTTCCTCTCTTTATTTTTTATTTTTTCAGGGAAAGTGTTTGGTCGCTATGAGATTATGTGTTGTGGGGGCATCTTTTAATTGCTATTGATGGCAGACAGGATGACAGTTTCAAGGGATTCTTGGGACTAACAAATATCTGTTTGTGGTTGTCAAAAAGGTTACTTGGTGCTTCTGATTTATTTATCCCCTCTTCTTCTTGATCAAGTTTTCCCCCCTTCATTCTATCCCTTTAAGAGCTTACCTCCATCTTGTGATGCATATTTCTCTGACATCAGAAGATGTTGTTTATTATAAGCTAACTGTCTTGTAACCATGGTTCTTGATTTCGGTTTCGGGGCTGGTTTCGGCCAGCTTAAAAACCGAAGCGAAACAGGTTTCAATCAAATTGGGGTCGAAACCTAGGATTTCTTCTAGTTTTTAGTGATGTTTTACTATAAAAAGATTTCTGAAATTTTCAACCGAAAATGCAGTTTTTGTTCTTGAACTGGAGGGTTGAATTTTTATCCTTTTGAAATTCGAATTTTATGCTATTTTTATTGGATTCAAATGGAAGATGTTTGTTTATTTATGTACAATATATTAAGTAAATGAAGTTAATAAATATTTACTTAAATGATATTAGTCATAAACAAGTGTTGTGTGCTCTATACTATCCCTCACATGCACTGTTCCATGTCTTATACTACTTTGACTTCTAAGGTCGACACCAAGTTACGAGAGTTGAAAGACAATTTTCGGTTGAAACTAGATATTTTATAAGGTGTTTAGGCCAAGTTTCCACTGTTTCATTCGAAACAGAGCTATTTCGAAATAAGGGACATTTGGGTTTCAACCAGGTCGAACCGAAATTGATAATCATGCTTGTAACTGTTGAAAACTGCATTAAGAAGGATGATGTTTCCCACATTACCTCAATAGTTGCATGGGGGGAGTGGATAGCTCGATCTAGAGCAGCAAGGGTTTCCAATACCTGCAAATGATTGCCATAAGAAATTAAATAAGGAACTTTGAGCTTGTGCATGATGGATTTATTAAGGACTCAACATACCAAAACCCATGATGGCCCCAACACATTATGTAATCGATGGGCTACGTTGAAAAGAGTTCGCAAGGCCTGTATTACATAAACAATTGAAGCCGATTGTACGTCAGGAAAAGGCCACTTCATTTTCAAATATCATAGCAGAACATTAAAAAAGAAAGTAATTGAATAAAATTCAACTTAGAAATCAAATTAATCAAATAATAAAGATGAATGGGATCTATCACGACCAGATTGTAGCTCAGTACCTGAACATTCTTGGGGGTGAGGACAATGCTATCTCTTTGATCAACTAAAGATTCAGAACGCTTTGAACTAGGAGATGGTAACGCACTGCTGAAATCTCAAAAAATGAGTCAATAATGAAAAACTACTCAGTTTGCCAAATTCATGAAAATGTGGAAGCCACCATAACAATTTCCAAGCAAAACAATATTCAAGAGAAAAGAAGACCAGACTTTCCAACAAACATTGAAGAAGATGATATGAAAAATAAATCAGGATTAGATCAAATAATTTCCCTTTAGGACTCATCTAGTTGGAAAATATACCAAAAACATTCAGGAATAATCTGATAGCCTTAATCATTTCTAAGGAAAAAGTTTAACCATTTATCCCCTGCAACCAAATAAAATATTTATTCTGACTCAGAGGAAGAAATGCACTGGAGTACCCACGTGCACCATGTGCTAAATATGGTAATGTTCATCTCTTACCAAAATTAAGTCATTTATGGATGCAAATCATGTTGTTCAACCGGTTCTCTTCCCCCCCCCTTCCCCCCACCAAGCCAAAAAAAAAACCCCCAATTCCTTTGTTAAGATGGTAACAAGTCTATTATGGTATCTATAATTTCATAACATGAGCGATAGCACAAACGCAAAACACATATCTTGCAATGAATCACCTTTTACTATCAATGTCGTGATTTTAAAAGATAAATAATGGTAGTATCAAACAGCTATGTTCATTGGCGAGGGAGTCTCTGGATTACAACTGTGGGATTTGATAAGATAAAAAGGCTGTCATCGTAAGGGAATCGGTCCACTTAACTTAGGCCTATCCTTTCCTTTTGTTATAATAAATAATGTTAATAATGGGCCTAATTATCAATTACCTTTATTTTATTATGTTTGTAGTGGGCCTAATTATAAAGGCCCATTACCGATTGTGTCTTAAGTAAAATAGAAATTGATCTTGTTGATTAGGTCTTCTACCTAATTGAGAGTCCTAAGTCCTGTTTTTACTCTATTTTGCTTTCTATATATATAGTAGTAGGAGCCTAGGAGGGGTTATAAAACTCTTTCTCTCTCTCATGGTTTTGATACTTGGTTAGCTTTCAATTCTATTTTGTTACATAGCATCAGAGCAGGCTCGTTTTTAGCGTCATTTAAAGGTCTCCATTCTGGAGTGTAGCCACCTCTGCTATTGCTGCATTTTGTTATTAAATTTTGGGTTTTTTTTTTCTGCTACTACACACTACCTTCTGTCTACATATGCTACTTAATCCAGACAAGATCATGGTCATGGTTTGCTGCTGATTACTCCTCCTTGAAGCCGTATACTCTTGTTCTTGAGTGGATCAGGTCTATTCAGACCTTGACCTGGTGGGTTTTTTTTTTTTTTTTTTTTTTTTTTGGGCTGCTGTTATTGCTGATCGAGATTCTTATTTTTTTTACTGCTGATATTATATTGAAGGCTGCTGATCTCGATCCCTCTTATTTACTGCTGTTACTGATCAGATCTGATCAGATTTCAAGACCTGCTGGTCTCTTCTTCAAGGACTGCTAATCGAGATTTTATTTGTTATTGCTGATCAGAATTACTCTACCTACCACTGATCTGCTGCCCTCTATTGCTACTGTTCAGATCTTCTTCAAGATATGTTTATTGTGATTGCTACTACTGAATCTTGATCATCAAGACTCATCTATTTATTATCCTCCCTTGCTGTTGATAATATCCAGGTCTGATTTCTTGGAAATCAGACCTCGATCTGGTATTCTGCTACAGTGATTGCTGCTCGAGATTTTGGTACCTGCACCTGATGCAAGTTCTATTGCCTCTTCGGTCGTGTTAGAGCCACCATTTTTGTTGCTCCTGTTACTGCTAATTCTACTTCTACTTGGTTCACCGTGATCTAAACTGTGCTACTATTGCTGCTTGGTTTACAGTAACATATACTATGCTGCTTTACAACTACTGTTGTTGTTGCTTCCGTTGATACAATGGTTCACAGTGACCTACACTGTACCATTGTTGCTGCTTGGTTCACAGTAACCTATACTGTGCTGCTTTACTACTATTGCTTCTGTTGATACATTAGTTCAAGGTGAAGCTTGTGTTGCTGTTGTTGCTTGGTTCACAGTAACCTATACTATGCTGCATACTACTACCATTGTTGCTGCTGCTTCTGTTGATACATTGTTTCATGCTGAAGCCCATGTTGTGATGCTACTTTTGTTAATATATTATTTCAAGCTGAAACTCTTGTTGTTGTTGCTGCTTCTGTTGCTGCATTGTTTCAAACTAAAGCTCTAACTGTTAATGCTTTACATTCCCCCATGCTCCAGCTTAAGGGGGTGTTAAGATATATGGGTTGTGATCGTAAGGGAATTGATCTAGGGCTGCAACAGGCCTGGGTTGAGCCCGGTTTTTTAAAATCCTAACCCTACCCGGAGTGCCTAAACTTAGCCCTAACCAAGCCAACCTTGCCAAGGTCAGAAAATCTGCAACCCTAACCCTACCCTGGCAGGGTTTAGCCTAACCCAACCCCACCCTGATTGACCCTGACTGGGCCGGGCCGGGTTGACCTCTAATCAAGGTCGGGTTGTTGGACATGGCCCTGAATCAAAAAGAATATGGAACCAGGGATTTGTTGATAACAAATCTGGTTTTTTAGGAGAGAAATTTAAGAGGAAAAAGACCTACACAGCTAACTATGAAGTCTAAATTCCCATTCAAAGAAGAATCTAAGCTGAATTCACAATCAAGACCAGCAAAGTGAAATCTGCAGCCTAAAACCTGGACTGTGGAGTTAATTTCGCTGTTAAAAGTTTGGGTCCATTTAGGAGGAAATCTTATTGACATCCCTGAAGAAAGAAGAAATGAACAAGAAATCTATAATGAATTGATAAAACAGGCAAAATTAAAATACAATAAATGTCCCAATGAGATGAAGAAAAACAATGTTGATGAAAGATCCAACATTATTACACAGCAAAACAAAATGTACAGAGAGAGCTACAGCGAAGGAGAGACCAAAAAAATCTCAGAAACATCAAACTGTAGTATCTGAAGAGAAAGAAATGAATTAAATCCCATACAAGCCAGCCATGCCGACCCCCGAACCAGAAGATCCCAACATATATTTCTGTTAAATAAAATCCATGCAGTACCCTCTGTCCCAAACCCAACATTTTGACATGGAAACAACCGGATATAGAGGTAAAATCAAATCTAAAACACAAATGGCACATCAAAGAATCTAAAAAGGCAGCGATTTCATATTTTCTTCCCCCAACAAAAATTAAAGAAGAAAGGAAATTTGAAAAGGAGGTCCATAAAATTGATAAACATAGGAAAGTACATGTAGCAGTAGGAGACAGTAGACACTACCAGAACAATGGAAACCACATAAAGGTTTTAACTTTACAGTTTACCCTTAGGAAATACCACGATCTGTGGTCTGTAAGTGTCTGAGTGAGGCCGCAAGGGTGAGCCGAAGGCGATGCCAAGATCTGATTCTGTGAGTGTCTGAGACTCTAAGTGAGGCCGTGGGTGAGCCAGTGAGGGAGAAGCTCTGAACTCTGAAGTGGAGAAGAGAATAAAGGCCGACGCGAAAATTAGGGTTAAGTATATATATATATATATATATATATATATATATATATATATATATATATATGAAGTTGTAGATCATTTTGATTTGGAAGAGTTCTGTCAAATTTGATGGAAACTTGTCCATTGTTTTGTTAAGATATGGATTTGATATTTTTGTTTGGTTCAATAGGAGGTGGAATTTGGCATGACTAGCATTGAAGCAACAAATGCAACCATCAAAGCACAACAAGTTCCACTCACTCCCAATCAAATACTCAAAGCCAAGCAGGCAGAAATTGAGGCAGAATTGGCCCCTTTGCATCATCAATCAAATAGTTCAGATGAAGAGTTGACAGGATCAGCCCATGGATCTTTTCATCTATCCCAAGAGCAATTTGCACAAGACCCATTTCTTTGTTGTCCATGACCTGTTTGAGAATGCCACCATACCCTAAGTCAGAGGCATCTGTCTCTACAATTTTGGGTAAATCTGGATTTGCCAGGTGAAGGCATGGGATTTCCTTGACTAATTGTTTAATAGTTTGAATAGCTTTAGTGTGCTCCTCAGCCCAAGGTTTGGGTTGTTTTTTGAGTTGTTGATATAAAGGGGCACAAACTTTTGCAATTTGTGGAAGGAAATCTCGAACATAATTCAAGCTTTCAAAGAACCTTTGTAGTTGGGTTTTGTCATATATTTGATCAGGGAATTTGTCAGCAAAGCTGATTGATCTTTCAATTGGTATAATTTAACTTGGTGAATGTATAAATAGTCTGGCCGGGCCAAACTCAACTCGAGTCTTCAACCCAGGCCCAACCCAACCCTGCCACGGTTTGATGAAATACCCAGCCCTGTCAGGGTTTAGGGCGGGTTAGGGCCGGGTTCGGGTTGTCAAGGCCAAACTTGCAGCCCTGAATTGGTCTACTTAACTTAGGCCCATTCTCCCCTTTAGTTATAATATATAATGTAAGTAATGGGTCTGCTACCGATTGGCTATATTTATTATGTTTGTAGTGGCCTATAAAGGCCCATTACCGGTTGTGTCTTAAGTAGACTAGGAATTAGTTTTGTTGACTAGGTCTTTCTACCTAGTTGGATTGTAACTAGTAGAGAGTCCTAAGTCCTATTTTTGCTCCCTTTCTAATTCTATATATACAGCAGTAGGAGGAGGGGATATAAAATATGATCTCTCCCTACTTTCTTCTATCTATCTCTCTTTTTCACATAGTTTTGTTACTTGGTTAGCTTTCAATTCTATTTTGTTACAAGAATACATTTGTACGAACCAATCTAGTTTAACAATTTATTATGTGTCCACAAGAGTTTCTGTTCATCAGATTCTGGTAGTGATGGATAAATAGATGTTGTAATTGTAAGTTTATCTTAGTAAGTTGTTAAAGTCAATATTGGTAGGCTAAGATAAAAGTCTTTGGTAGGTAAGGTAAAAGTCAATATTGGTAGGATAGGTTACCATAGTCATCATATCATATTTATGATGAGTAGTTAGTCATCATACAATACTTAATGAGTGTTTGGTAGGTAGTGGTTAGTTGGTGTATTTATGTAAAAGCAAATTTCTTTTCCTATAAATAGAGAAGGCCTCTGTCATATTTTGATAAGCCAAGCATTTTCTCTTTATTATTTCAACATGGCATCAGAGCTAGGATCAATATTGAGATCCTAGCTCTAATGCTATTAGCCACGAAACCATAAGCACTGCCCACTACCACCGCCTCTCTCTTTTTAGCGCCGCCTCCAGTCACCCCCGCCAGACTCCGTCGTTCTCGTTTCTCTCCTACTCGGTTTAGCATCGCCTCCCACCGCCGCTTTGATCTCTTTCCTCTTTACCCTTGGTGGTGAGTTTTTTTTTTTCTCCCACTAAGGGCCTCTTACACCATGCAGATCTAGATCACAAGTTGAATCGTGATTTCTTGATGCTTTCTCTGGAAGTTGGTATGTCAAGTTGAAACTTCCGGATATTTGTTTACATGTTATGCCTTTTTTGTGACTAATGTTGACCAGCAATCATGTCTGAGATTTCATCTGCCTCAACTAGACAGGAAGGAGTCCTTTCTCGTGACCTTCCTTCGTTCCCTACTTGCTCCATTAAGTTAGATGGGAGCAATTATCTGATGTGGTCTCATTCATGTTATCTTGCTATTGGTTCTCGTGGTCTTTTTGGCTACCATACAGGGGACACTGTTAAGCCTACTGCTACTGGTCCTTCTTAGGATAAATGGGTTACTTCTAATTATTTGGTCATGTCATATCTTATCAACTCCATGGATCAATCTATTTCCAGGGGTTATCTTCTTCTTGACACTGCCGCTCAAATTTGGAAGACTGCCACATCCACCTATTCTCAAGTTGGTAATACTGCCCAATGCTATGAACTCCGGAAGAAGATTCACGAGACCAAACAAAAGGAGTTATCTATTTTCCAATATTATTCCACTCTACGAGGTATGTGGCAAGAGTTTGATTTTTATGGTTCTTTTACTGCTACCTGTGATACAGATGCAACTGCCTTTAAAAAGTGGGAGGATAACCTCCGGGTATTCGATTTTTTTGCTGGTCTCAATATTGAGTTTGATCAGATTAGGGCTCATGTCCTTAATCGTGATCCGTTACCCTCCCTCGAGCAGGCCTATGCTATGGTGTCTTCTGAGGATAGTCGCCGCACTGCTATGGTCCTCCCTGTGACACAAGAACGCTCAGCTCTCTATTCTGGCTTGGGTTCCTCATCTCGTGGAGGTCTGACTCGCGGTGTTAATAATCGTTCTGCCTCTAATAAAGTTCCTGTAAAGTGTGATTTCTATGGGAAAGAACGACATACTCGAGACAAATGTTGAAAATTATATGGCCGTCCTTCCGATACTCGTGCTCTGGGTTGACCAGCCTCTGACACGGAGCACCATAATGCCGCTGACGATATTCTTCAAGATTCTTCCCTCTCAAGAGGAGTTACTGACTCTGCGTCGTCTAATGACCAGGCTGGACTCATCACCTTCCTCAACGCCATCTACAGCGTCCGCCACCATCCTGCCAGGAAACCTGCCAGTGCCTTCCACTCCATCTCCTTCTACCCCTTCAGGTATTTCTTTTGGTGACCATTGTGCCTCAGTAGTCTCTGTTCCTTAGATAGTTGACTCGGGTGCCACTGACCATATGACTGGATCCTCCAATCAATTTTTCGGTATTTCCCTTTGTCTAGTAATAGTAAAGTAAGTGTTGCTGATGGTTCCCTTTCCACTATTTCGAGTAAGGGCTCTATCCAGTGTACTCCTTTCTTATCCCTTTCCTTTGTCTTACATGTTCTGAAGTTTTCTACTAATCTTCTCTCTATTAATAGTCTTACTCGTGATTTGAACTGTAAAGTAACATTTTTTCCTGATCGATGTGTCTTTTAGGACTTGAATTCGGGTCGTACGATTAGCAGTGGTAAAGTGGTTAGTGGTCTCTACTTGCTTGATAGTTCTCCATCACCTTTGGCTGCTCAGGCTTATCACCCCGACTCCTCTACTATTGTTTTATCTAAGTTACATCGATGGCATTGTCGTTTGGGTCATCCTTCTCTCAAAATTTTATCTACTTTGTTTCCAGTTTTTAAGAAATGTAATCCCAGTGATTTCCTTTGTGATGCTTGCATCTTTGCAAAGCAAACTAAAGCTGTTTATCCTATTTCTGATAATATAAATTTAGTTCATTTTGGTTTAATCCATTCCGATGTCTGGGGCCATGCACGTTGTGTATCCACTTCTGGCTACCGATGGTTTGTCTCCTTTATTGACTGCTATAGTCGTACCACTTAGATCTACTTGATGCGGTAGAAGAGTGATGTGGCCAACTGTTTTCAGTTATTTCATAAGATGGTTCAGAACCAGTTTGATGCTAAAGTGAAGATTCTTCGAACTGATAATGGCAAAGAGTACATTGATGGGTCCTTCCAGTTATATTTGTCTGATCATGGGATCATTCATCAAACTAGTTGCGTCGATACTCCTGCTCAAAATGGTATCGCTGAACGAAAGAATCGTCACATTTTGGAAGTGGCACGGTCTCTTCACTATGACTGTCCCTCTCACTATGACTGTCCCTCCTCAATATTGGGGTGATGCAGTTCTTATGCAGCCTACCTTATCAATCGGTTGCCTTCTCATGTCTTGGCCTCTCGCTGCCCTCTTGATGTGCTCATGGGCTCCTCTTCTTTTGTGGTTCTGCCTCGGGTTTTTGGTTGTGTGGCGTTTGCTCGTAACCATCATGCCCATGGCAAGCTCGATCCCCGTGGACTCCGTTGTATCTTCCTTGGTTACTCTGCTACTCAGAAGGGTTACAAGTGCTATCATCCTTCGACTCGGCGACTGCTGGTCACCATGGATGTTGTCTTTCATGAGTCTGAAGCTTATTATCCGGCCCCTCTTCAGGGGGAGTCTTCTACTCAGGATGTTCTAGAAGATGTGTCTATCATTGTTCCGATGGAGTCTCCTATAGTGGCTAAAACTGATGTTGAAGGTGTAACAAGTTAGGAACAGGTTTTAACTCCGTCCCAACCTCAAGGGGAACCTTCTCAACCGGCTCAACCACCTCTCAAAGTATTTGTTCGACGTAAGCAGAGACCACCACCACTGCACCTAGCCAGTCGTCCTCCATTCCAAATTCAAGTCTTCCAAATCCTTCCTCTGGTAAGGCTCTTCTTCCTAGTGATTCTCCTAGTGATCCTAGTCTTGACTTACCTATTGCTATTCGTAAGAGCATCAGAACGTCTACTCAGCATCTCATCTCTAATGTTGTTGCATATGATTCTCTGTCTCCCTCCTTCCGTACTTTTGTTTCTTTGTTATCGTCTATTTCCACATCTGACTCCTGGCAGGATGCATTAGCAAGTCCAAGTTGGAAAGAGGCAATGAATGAAGAGATGAGTGTACTTGGGAAGACTGATACATGGGATTTGGTGTCTCTCCCTCCAGGAAAGAAACCTGTAGAATGCAAATGGGTCTTTGTTGTCAAATAAAAGACTGATGGATCTGTAGACAGATATAAAGCAAGGCTAGTTGCTAGAGGATTCACTCAGACATATGGGATCGGCTATCATGAAACTTTTGCTCCAGTAGCAAAAATGAACACTGGTAGAGTAATCATCTCATGTGCAGTTAACCAAGGATGGGATCTTCAGCAACTTGATGTAAAAAATGTTTTCCTACATGGGGAACTTGAAGATGAGGTTTATAAGGACATCCCTCCTGGATTTGCTTCTCAAAAAACTCATGGCAAAGTTTGCAACTTGAAGCGAGCTTTGTATGGTCTGAAACAATCTCCAAGAGCGTGGTTTGGTCGTTTCCATCGAGCTATGATATCGATTGGTTATAAACAAAGTAATGTTGATTATACTTTGTTTATCTAAAAGACTGGTGAGCACATTACAGTTTTGATTGTTTATGTAGATGATATTGTTATCACTGATAGTAATGCTAATGAAATATCCAACCTAAAAACTTACTTGGGGACAGAATTTGAAATCAAAGACCTTGGTAAGCTGAGATATTTTCTTGGGATCAAAATTGCTCATTCAGCTCAAGCTATCTTCCTCTCACAACGAAAATACACTCTAGATCTCTTATCAAAGACAGGAATGTTGGGTTGTAAACCAGCAGATACTCCTCTAGAGCCTCAATCTCATCTCAAGCACAAGGTTGGGGACTCTGTTGATAAAGGTAGCTATCAGCGGTTGGTTGGACGATTGATATACTTGTCACACACCCGCCCTGATATCGCTTTTGTTGTAAGTGTGATCAGTCAATATATGCATGATCCCTATTCCTCTCACCTAGAGGTTGCATATAGGATTTTACGATATTTGAAATCCGCTCCCGGAAAAGGTGTTCTTTTCTCTCCTCATAGCCATTTTCGTATTGCAGCCTTTACTGATGCCGATTGGGGCGGGTGTCATGATGACAGGAGATCTACCTCAGGCTATTGCACGTTTGTTGGAGGCAACCTTGTTACTTAGAGGAGCAAGAAACAAGCTGTTGTTGCTCGGTCTAGTGCTGAAGCTGAGTTTCGAGCCATGGCCCATGGCATTTGCGAACTCCTTTGGCTTCGTGCCCTTCTTCCAGTTGAATTGCCTATGCGCTTGTACTGTGACAATAAATCAGCAATCAACATTGACATAATCCTGTTCAACATGATCGTACTAAGCAAGTAGAGATTAATCGTCACTTCATCAAGGAGAAGCTAGAACAAGGAGTTGTATGTGTTTCTTTTGTTCCGTCGGATGCTCAGTTAGCAGATGTCTTTACAAAAGGTCTTAGTAGGAAGAGTTTTGTTTCTATTATTAACAAGTTGGGCATGTTTGATATTTATGCGCCAACTTGAGGGGGAGTGTTGTAATTGTAAGATTATCTTAGTAAGTTGTTAAAGTCAATATTGGTAGGCTAAGATAAAAGTCTTTGGTAGGTAAGGTAAAAGTCAATATTGGTAGGATAAGTCACCATAGTCAATATATCATATTTATGATGAGTAGTTAGTCATCATACAATATTTATGATGAGTGGTTGGTAGGTAGTGGTTGGTTGGTGTATTTATGTAAAAGCAAATTTCTTTTCCTATAAATAGAGAAGGCCTCTGTCATATTTTGATAAGCCAAGCATTTTCTCTTTATTATTTCAACAGTAGAAAAGCAATGCATTTTGCAAATTAAATTCAAAGAAACATCTATACACAATCAGGACAAAAATGAGAAGGCAGGCAATGATATGCACTACAAGCACACATCAAAATTGCTAAAGACACTATGACAGTATTGGATGAAGAAATCTTAAGAAATTACATTTAACAGTGACAGGAAAAAGTAATGGAAAGCCTAATCATTGTTTGCAAAACATTATTTTCTCAGTGGACAAGCGAAGCGAAGCGTGGCTTGCTTGTTAGAAAGGGAGTTTACTTACTTAGCTTCTGGCTGGATCCGGGCTGGGATAGTGGCGCCCAGCAAAGAAAACTACTGCACTAACGCAGCAAGAAAATTATTCATTGTTTTATGAAAACAATTATATTGATAGATTACCTCTTTTTTTCAGCTTCACTCGGAACATTGATAGTAAATTTGCAGAGCGATGCCAGAAAAGAGTTTAAAGGTTCCACAGTACGAAGAACACCACAAGCCTGTAGAGTTATAGTAAAGATCACTACCTATTACAACTTCATTTGTAAAGCTGTTATTATAGCTACAACTTTGTACCTATTTTACAAGGACACTCATTTTCAAAATTCTACCCTGTATGGCATGCCTATATCCGACGATAACACTGATGCCTCTTGCTATTCAAGATGCAAGTTTCACCGCAGGTGCCATTGAGACACAATACTCCATATCAATGTCCTTGTTACACCCTATGTTTGAAATAATCACAATAAAAATTAGGTCATGAATGCGAGTATCAACAAACTACCTGGGTGAATGCCTGATATCCTTTCAATATTTCCAATATAATTGCTTCTCCTTGTGACCTTCAAAATTTATTTACATGTCAAGAAAGGGACAAATTATGTATTGTAAATGGTATAAAAATGACACAATCTATGCCACACAGTTAAGTCTTAAGGTGATTATCTCACCATACCTTGTCAAAATCAAGGACAAAGCATCGAGGATGGTCAACCACATTGAGTCAACCATTGATATGCAAAGAACTGCCATTTGTCCAGTACACTTCACTGGTGGATCACTATCACCTCTAGGGGATTCAACCTGAATGTGGCAACATACAATAAAACACAATACGAAGAAAAGCACAAAAATACTGCATTTTTATGATATTGTTAGAAAACAAAGAAACAAATACGTAGTCAGCAGAAATTACCTCCTCATCATCCACAGCTTCATCTGTCAAAGCAGCCACAGTAAATACAACACCTAACAGACCTTCTACTGCCAAAGTAATTGCATGAGCTTCACTAGCAACCACAACAGCAGCATTAGATGCATCGTTGTCCAAGCTCCATTCAATTCCTGCAAAAATCAATGATAGCATATAAAAAGGATTCCTGAATTAAATATGGTGTAACTTAGACAAATTCCAAAGGGTGGGAGGGGGGAGATATAACTTTTAAAAAGTTCACAACATATAATTTTTAATTTTCATACAAGAATCTGATTGTACTACCATCACATTTGCATGCTTTCAGAGTATGAAAAAATAATTTGCCAATTTTTTCACTAACACAATGTACTAGGTGATCACTATAGACCTCCAGCTCACTTTATTCTTTGCTTTTCGAGGAAAAGGCCACCACAACTTCATTCCATAGTTAGAAAACCCACCCAAAAAAAACACACACACACACACTCTCTTAGCTACACCTTATATTTTAGCAAGTATTTCATCCCTCTTATGTTTCATCGAATTCCTAGGCCAGTAAATCCATTTTTTATTTTGCCATTATTAGAACCTTTATCAAACCTGGTTTTGAATTCAAGAACATATCTCACCCATCCTGAAGTTCATTCTAAATCCTAATGGGATTATGTCTTGTTATTAAGGCATGCATCTCAGGCAAGAGGCACACCCCTTGCCTCTCATTGCTTTGTGCCTTGTACTATATCATTCAGGTGCGTGCCTGCACTTTTTGTGTGCCTTGTACCATTTTGCGTTTCAGCATTTTGGTTGTTCTAATTGAGCAAACAAGGCATAATTTATTGTTAGACCATTGCAGCCTTATGAAATTCTTATAGTTGAATAAATAAGTTTTCACTATACTTCTGCCTGGAGTTTTTCAAGAAAAGGCCCCATCCTTTAATATCATAATTGGGTCGGCCAGGCCAGAAATCGCTTAGGTAATGAAGCTTAAGCGTTTTTATTATTGCATTGGTTAGTATTTTGCTAATTGTATCTAATTTTATATAGACACCCCCTTTACAATAGAAACCCCCCTCTACATAAAAACAGCCGCCCATTCACAAAATCCTCTCTTATTTCATGCTGAAAAGGGTTTGTCCCCCTGAACAAAGGACCACCAAAGCCCAACTAAAGCTTGGCATTTGATCAGCCAATACCTCCTTGCCTTGAAACACCCTAGAGTTCTTTTCTTTTCAAATGAACCCAGAAACAGCAAAAGGGATCAATTTCCAAAGATCTCCACTTTACCTTCTGCAGGCCCCACCTTGCCACTCCAATAGCATCCCAAGGAATGAGTTAAATAAGCACCAGCTGACTTCCATTTGCGAAAGATAAGCACCCCAAAACGATTGAAGCAAATTTGCACCCCATGAATAAATAGAAGACATCCTCGTGGTGGTCTCCTCACATCATGCATATATTTCTCAATCTCCAGCCCCTACTCATTAAATTATTAATGGTAAGAATTTACCAAAGGACAAAAAAAAAAAAAAAAAAAAAAAGAAGATCTGACAGACATGGTAATTCTAAGTTGTTGCAAGTAATTCTATGCCATCTTTGTCATTTATGTGAATTACACATTACCACCAAGTGTTCTCATATTTAGTATATATATTAATGTGAACTGAAACGCCATGGTCTGTTTGAGCAATTCTGGTCTTTTTTCTTCTTAATTTTAAATCAAGTAGGAATATAAGAAAATAAGGTTCCTTTTTTCTTTAGGCCTTAACTCGATTTCTATTTAGACAGTGTTAGGCTATATATTTGTGCCAATTTTAACAAATTTTGTGAATATTTGATATTTACATGGTATAAAAGTGTTTTAATCAAATAACAACAACAACAACAACAAAGCTTTATCCCAACTAAATAGGGTTGGCTACATAGACTCTTGTCCACCAAATCTCCAATCAGCTCTGTTTTATGTCATACTTGAAACAAGTCCTTAGCTATGCATGTCTTTCTTCACCCCCTCCCCTAGAATCATCTTAGGTCTGCCCTTAGCTCTTTTAGATCCTTCAATCTACATCAAATCACTCCTCCGTACTAGAGCATCTAACGGCCTCCCTTGAAAATGGACGTACCATCTCAAACGACTTTTTCGTTGCTTATCATGTATGGGTGCTACTCCCAAATCAGCTCTAATAAGATCATTCCTTACCTTATCCTTCTTAGTTTTGCCACACATCCATCTCAAGATCCTCATCTCAACTACACTAAGTTTATCTATATGATGCTTCTTAGCTACCCAACATTTTGTACCATACACCATAGCTAGTAGAATAACTATCCTATAAATTTTCTTTAAGTTTTAAAGGAATACGCCGATCACACAACACTTCAGACGCACCTCTCCACTTCGTCCATCCTATTTTAATCCTCTGTGAAACATCATCCTCTAAATCACCTTCTTTATTTATGATTGAACCTAGATACCAAAAATTCACTTTGTCGTATCTCCCTCTCATCAATTTTCACCACCTCATTATCCGTCCTTGTGTGACTAAAGTTACACACCTTATAGTCCGTCTTCGCTATACTTATCTTAAAACCCTTTGATTCCAATTTTGATCTCCATAACTCCAACTTGGCATTAATCCCTGCTTATGTCTCATCCACTAAAACAATATCATCAGCAAAAAACATGCACCAAGGAACTTCATCTTTGGTTAAACCATCCATAATGAGGGCAAGCAGATAAGGGTTTAAAGCTGATTCTTGATGTAACCCAATTGTAATAGGGTGTTCACTACCTTGACCTCCCATGGTTCTCACACTAGTCACCACATTATAATACATATCCTTGATTACGTCCACATATTTGCTTGAAACACTTCTCTTCTCTAGTACTTGCCAGATTAACTCTGTAGGGGTTCTATCATAAGTTTTTTCTAGGTCAATAAAGACCATATGGAGGTCTTTCTTGCCTTCTCTAAATCCTTCCATGAGTCTCTTAAGCAAATAACTTCTGTAGTGGATTTACCAGGCATAAAACCAAATTGGTTCTCTGTAATAGTAGTTTCTTGTCTCATTCGAATTTCAATAACTCTCTCTCAAAGTTTCACCATATCACTCATTAGTTTTATGCCTCTGTAGTTATTGCAGCTCAAAATATCACCTTTATTTTTATAGATCGGAACCACAATGCTTCTCCTCCATTCATTTGCCATTTTCTTTGTACTCATAATTTTATTTAACAACTAAACTACTCCATACATTCCTAGCCTCTTCCAAACTTCTATTGGGACTTCATCTAGGCCTGATGCTTTGAGTACATTTATCCTCCTTAAAGCTTTTTTTACTTTTGTCACCCTAATTTTACGTATATATCTATGACATGTGGTGCCATGGTGGGTAATGTAGCTTTCTAGGACCCTATTACTCAAAGTGTCTTTATTTAATAGGTTGTATAAATAAACATTCCATCTATCTTTAATGTCTTCATCCCTTACAAGAACTCTAACATCTGCATTTTTAATATATCTAACCTGGTTTAAATCTCTACTCTTCCTTTCCCTCATTGTAGTTATCTTATAGATAAACCTTTGTGCTCAGATTGTTATAAAGTTCTTCATATTTCTTCGTCCTAACTTTTCCCACAATCTTTTTTGCCTCATTTCTAGTAAGTCTTTACCTTTTTAAATCATTTATATCTTTAGTCTTTTGCCATGTCTTAAAATTATCTTTCTTAGCTTTAATGGACGTTTTATCCTCATCATCCCATCACCAAGACCCTCTAGGGGAATGACATTTTCCTTTCAATATACCTAGAAAATCTTTAGCAACTTTCTTTATACAAGCAGTCATCTTGTTCCACATTCTAGTGTCTCCCTCAAAGTCTCACTTTCCTTGTTTGACCTCATTATCAGTAAAAAATTTCAAGTTATTTCTTTTTAAGCTCCACTACCTTATCCTAGGGCAAAAAACTTGACCTTTCTTACGATTCGACGTAATAGAACACATATCCATCACCAATAATCATGCTAAATGGTTAGGCTCTCTCCTGGTATAACTTTACAATCCTTACATAATAATCTATTGGCTATTATGATGCCCACTTGTGAAGGTGAAGGTGCACCTCGCTCTTTTCAAAGTATGTGCTTATAATGGATAAATTATAAACCGTGGCAAAATCTAAAATTAAAGTCCCCTCCTCTTTCTTCACTCCAAAACCATATCCTCCATGTACGTATTCATAACCTCTACAATTTTCACTTACATGTCCATTCATATCACCTCCTATTATAATATTTTCTCCTTGTCTAAAACTTTGCATTAATCTATCCATGTGTTCCCAAAATTGTAGCTTACCACTCACATCCAATCCTACTTGGGGTGCGTAAGCGCAAATTATATTGACAATCACCTTCTCCATCACTAACTTGACGTTTATAATTCTATCACCATATCTTTTAACATCCACCACTTCATTTTTTAAATCTCTATCCATTATTATACCCATTCCATTGCTATTATTTTTATCCCCCATATACCAAAGTTTAAAGTCATCTAACTCAGCGTTTTTACCCTTCCATTTAGTCTCTTGAATGCAAACTATGTTAATCCTTCTTCTCCTCATAACATCTATCAATTCTAGACTCTTACACATTAAAGATCCTATGTTCTAAGATGTTAATCTAATCCTACGCTTATGGACTAGTTTTTTTACCCACATTCGTCCACGGTGCGAGAACCCTTGCTTATTTATCGCCACATCCGGCAGCAATGAGGAGGCCTTGCCTATTTATGACCGCATCCAGTATAGAGTGTTTTAATAAAATACATATTTAAATGGAAAAAAAAAAGTGTGCCTTGCATCCCTCAAGAACACAGTGTCCTGCAGGATATAGAACAATAGGTTTAGGATATAGAACAATAGGTTTAGGCTGGGTTTAATTTAGGTTTGTGTTTAGGATATAGAACAATGGGTTTGGGCTGGGTTTAGTTTAGGTTGGTGTTTAGGATATAGAATAATGGGTTTGGGCTGGGTTTAGTTTAGGTTGATGTTTAGGATATAGAACAATGGGTTTGGGCTGGGCTTAACTTAGGTGTTAGTGGGTTTTAGTTTTGTTTTCTTTAATGGGCATTTGTTTGTTATTGGGCCTTATGATAGAGTTTTTTTTTTATTAGTTCTTTTAGTTATTTGAGTCAATGGGTTTAGACTGGGTTTAGTTTAGGTTTGTGTATAGATATAGGCTAATGGGCTTGGGTTTGGGCTTAGGATATTGAGTGTGTAATAGTTTTATTTTATTTTTATTATATATGTCAGGATCAATCATCTAGGAGGGGATCAAGTGGAAGGATCTTGGCCCTTGGATTAAAGGTTAGAAAAACCCTAGAAACAAAAAGGAAGGGGATCCGTAGAAGAGGGATAAGCCGAAAAAAGGGGAGAGCTCAAGGGGGGTTTTTCAGAAGAGAAAAATCAGGGAGAGATGAAGGTTCGTGAGCTGATGGAAGAGGAAAGGGAAGGCGGCCAGGAGAAGAGAAAGAAGGGGGATTAAGGAAGGTTCTGCTGGAGCTGGACCAAGGAAAATAAAGAAAAAAGGGGCTGTGAGGGAGCGAACAAGGAGAGTTCGGCTGGAGTGAAGAAAGGAGAATAGCAGCCGCAAATAGAGAGAGATTAGAGGAAGTAGAAGTGAGGAAGAAGAAGTGAGCCGGCGGTGGCAGCTGCTGTACAGAAAATCAAAAGAAGAAGAAGGAAACAGCTGGTAGTGAAAATAAAGAAACAGAGAGAGAGGGGCTGCTATCGAGGAAAAGTAAAAGATTAGGAGATGAAAGGAAATTGAAAGAAAAGTATCTGTTCGATTTGATCTTCCTGCAGAAATCCCCATCTCTGATTTCGGTTTCATTTTCTGGTGAAGCTCCATCTTCAAGTTCAGTTTCACGGAATGAAGCCCTGCTGATAATGAGACTGTAAAAATCTGTTGAAGCTATTGAGTTGCCGTATGGAAGGAGGGGAAAAGATTCTTACAAGTTTTTGTCGGTTTGATTGATTCGAGCTTCATCATTCAGGTAAGTGATCTTAACTTCACATTTCTGAATTTTCTTTTTAATGCTTGAATCGATGTTAAATCTGAGATGGTCTTAGTCCTAATGTTAAATGCTATCTCTCCAGTATTGTTTAATGTGTGAGTTGTTCCTCTGACCCTGTTTCTCAATGCTACCTCCCTGCATCCTTTTACAAAATGATTTCAGTTTGAGTCCATGCGTGGTGTTCTCCTTTGGATTTCAGTGATGATTCTAGTACAGAAAATTTTAGTTTCAGAATGTAATCTGATTGATAATGGTGTTGGGCATGGTTTTTTATTTAGGTTTAGAGTGCTTCTTCTTCGCCTTATTTATTCTGTTGATGTTGATGTGATACCATATCTCTGAGTTTCGATTCGGTATACCATCTCTCTCTCTCTCTCTCTCTCATGCCGATTTGAAAGAAGGGAGTAGGCCACCATGGGTGGGTTTAGGAGCTGCTGTTTGGGTTCAGATAGCAGTTGGGAATAGTTACAACTTTCCTCTCCATTCCCCTTCTCTGAAATCTGTTATGGGTTTCGATCAACAACAGCTCACGATGATTGGAGTTGCTAATGATATTGGAGAGAATTTTGGTGTTCTTTCGGGTGTCGTCTGCAATAAATTACCACCTTGGGTTGTTCTGTCTATTGGAGCTGTAGCTTGTTTCTTTGGTTATGGAGTTATTTGGCTTGCCGTAAGCCAGACTATTCAGTCTCTGCCTTATTGGCTGGATGGGTTCCTACAGGTTGTGTATTCTGATGGGTTTGTTCCACTGGTTTTCTAGTGAGCTTTGCTTTGGGTGGGGCTAGTCTAATTCGGGATTGCTTTGGGGTTTTGTTTTTCTTCTCGGTTACCTTCATTTTCTTCATCTTCTCTCAGTTTGGATTCAGGTATGGAGGTAAGGTGTCGTAATTTTTATTGTGATGGCTTTGTTTGGAGTGCTAGGTTGGTTTGTTCTGTTTCCTTTTACAGACAAAAGCATCTGTATGTCACCCTTTTGTTGTTTGATGTCCATCTCTATCCATCTCTATCTCTTCATTTTTTTTGTTCTTTCCCATCAATGTCTATTTGCCTTATTTCCTCATCTTTGGTATGTTTTTTGGTTCGTCTTTTGGTATGTGACCTATGGTTGTAATGTTGGAATCAGCCAATCATGTGTTTGGTTGATTCACCTTCTAACATGCTTAGGGTTGGGTCATGTCCTATGTTTAAATTTGGGTTCATGTTAATGATTGGCTTACCTTATTTCTTAGACCAACTCCCATGTTTGTGATGGTTCATTTCAATATTAAATTTGGTTCTTATTTATATGCAAATGACCATCTTAATGCATTCTTGGTACTTGTGTTTGAACCCGGTTTAGTTCTTTGTACATGCTCTCAAGGTAAATCTGCCCATGATATGCTTGTCATGATTAATCTGCTTTGTGTTTGAAGTCATGCTTGACATCTTATGTTTATCAGATAAATATATTGTTGCTTGATTTTAATGCAAGAGCCTCATCCCCCATTTGATGTATCTTGACCTTCAGTTTGCAATAGTTTAGGAATCCCTTGTGAAATTTTAAGGTGACTCTAATAGATCCATTATCGTTGGGATTCCAAAATCCCATGTCGACTGGGGTGGGCCATGCCTAGGCCATGGGCCCGCTCAACCATTAGGGTTCGTCACATAATTGCCCCCCCTCAAAGAAAAATATCAAAAAAAAGGAGAAAAGAAAAAAATACAAAAAAAGGTGTCATGTTTGCATGTTTTCAAGCGACGGTTGGGATCATGTTTGATCTCCAACCTAGCCATTATCCAGATTCATTTTTTGCCTGAGGGATTTCGTTTCCCATGTTTGGGAGTTGGTCTGTGGACCAGTCACTTTCAGAATGTTAGTTTGCCTTGCTGAGTGCAAGAAGTCGAGGTCCGAGTACCTCTCGAGTTTGCCTTGCCGAGTGCAAGGAGTCAAGGTCCGAATACCTCTTGAGTGATGCCTTGCCAATGTGAGGAGTCGAGGTCCGAGTACCTCTTGAGTGATGCCTTGCCGAGTGCGGGGAGCTGAGGTCCGAGTACCTCTGAGGTCCGAGCACCTCTTCAGTAATGCCATGTTGGGTCCAACAGCCCGTTAACTGTTGGGAACTACGTTTGACCTGATTCTCTAAAGACATACGTAGGCAGCGAGAAGTGGAGAACTCTGAGTAGTTCACCCTTCGCGCACGGTTACACGTGCTTCCTTTGTCAATGGAGCACCTCACACACAATCACACCCCCGCACGAACTACGTTTGGCCTGATTCCCGCCGCACAGGTATTCGTAGACGGCTTGCTCTCGAGCTCGGTCATCCATTATCTGTTGTATTTTCTATGTTATTCATTCTTTTAATTCATTATTTGTTTATTCATGATTATTTCATTTTTTTATCCATTCATTTGTTCATTGATCCATTTATTGTCTGTTGACTTGTATTTTATTTTTCAAGTCTTTGTGGCGGCACCCTAAGTTAGAACAACTTAGAAACTTGGTCTAGGGTTCCCCATTTGCCTAGTTAGGCTAAATTGAACGACCTGAACATACATAAGTTTCAAGAATGTAGGAAAGGACAGGACAGAAGGAGACCGGTCCATTGACCGGGCGAGTTGGGTGCCTAACACCTTCCCAACTCGTAACTTGACACTTACCCTTCTCTGGTAAGACTAAAAGCCAATCTATTGAGCATGAGTCATAGTGTCTCTCCAAGTGAGAGACCATTTATAGGTCCTAGACCTTATCTAAGTGACGACTCCATATTTTACTCCATCCATTTGCGTGGATGGACAAAGTAACCAAGGCGAGAGCCTATTTTGATTTCGTGAAGGATCATATGAAAATCCATTGTCCTCACACAACTCCAACTAATATTAATTATTAAATCAATCTCTATCCCATGCATAACCTCACATGCTTAACAACTCTGAGAAATATCATATCAATCACTACCCATGTATAACATCCAGTGTTGAATCTTCCTACAAAATTTTAAAATATTAAAAAAGTGAATACCTTTAGCTTTGCTACTAAACATTCCTGCAACAGCAGCAAGGCTCTCTTCGCTTGTGTCTGAAACCTAGAAAACAAAATGTGTTTAGTTAGACACACATAGAGGCCATAAATGTCGCATCAAAAGGAGCCAGATTAACAAAAATAAATAAACTGAAAATATCCTTGTGCAAAAAGCCAAAAACATGAGCTATCATTCCATTCTACTAAATAAAAAGGAAGCAAGGATGTAAATGACATAAGTCATCTGTACAGTGCTCTATTTGGGTACTCTAAAACAGAGGGGTTGTTGCTGTTTACTAAAAGGATTAGTAACTTTAAGAGGAAGCATGGATAAATGAGCTTCATTTTATTTCTTTTTATGATAGAATGACCAAAATTTATTTCATTTCATTAATATGTTCAGAAGCAAGGAAAGGCAATCTCTGCAACCTGAATGGTCGATACAACTCGAGCTAGAGCTTTGACCATACCCTCCACAATGTTGGTGTTCTTGGGGTTCCTATCATAAAAATGAGTAAAAAAAAATTAGTAACTGTTAACTTGTGATAGTGAGAAGACAATAACTGATCAAGTTGTATTTGCTAAAGGGTCAAAACGGACAAAATTGCCAGAGAAATTGTTCCCCTCACACTTGAAGAATGCAAAACTTTTTATCAAGCAACAGACACCAGATGCTTTGAAGCAGTAACATTATAGATAAAGTTGCTCAGGTTTTTTTCTGAAATAATATATCCCCAAAGCATAACAACAGTTGGTGAAAGGGCAAAAATTGGATCAATCAAATAAAAAGTTAAAACCTATAATGCTGAAATGAAAATAATGGAAAATTGGAGAAATTGGAAAAAAAAAATTGGAGTATATGAAAATTCATTGTTAGTTATAATGGATGTTAAATGCATGATTACAAACTTAAAACCCAAAAAGTACAAAAATAACAGCATGACAAGTGAGATATACAAAACATAACAACCATCATATCGGATATGCATAAGGGTCCAATCTGACATTAAGGAGTCATCTTACTACAAGCAAGCAATCATAACATTGCTCATCCACATAGTTAACACACCATCTCTAGGTAATCAAGTAATCCTGCTAGCCCACTGTACACTATGCAGTGATTATATCCATACTAATTGGGGCCATTACCCTGAAACTATACTTATCAAAAAAACAACAACAAAGCCTTACCCAACTAAATAGGGTCGGCTACATGGATTCTTATCCTCCAATCAGCTCTGTTCGATGTCATAATTGAAAGTTGAAACAAGGCCTAAACTATACATGTCTTTCCTTACCACCTCCCCTAGAATCATCAAACCTATAAAATATAATTAAATTGTTGTTCTACAACACCAATCCAGATTGATTTTGTGACAAACAGATATTTATGTAGCCATTTTTCAAAATTGTTTCTTATTCATATAAATTAACCAGCGGAATTTACACACGTAATAAAATGACTATGGACTACCAAACATGTCGAATTGTTGACTACTTTTCCATTATAGCCTCAATTACTGTTTTTAGGATACTCTTGAATGCATAAAATTGACCAAATTATAATCAATGATACATTAGTCACTAGAGAGATATGAAATAGTCTATTCATCTCATACCTCTAATATGAGTATTTTTATGTAAGCTTATTTTGTTTTTATATATTTTTAAGAAAGCTTATTTTATTTTTATATATTTCAAAGTGATATACATAGAATAAAAGATAATATTTGGCACACAAGTGCTGCTTTTGTTGGGCTTTTGAGGAAAATGTTCCTCATTTATTATGTGAATGATTGTTCATTCTCCAGCGATATTTGGGATATAACTATTGGAAAATGTAGGCCCGTTAAAAGAAAGACGGATTTTGCCTTTTGATAAAGAATGGAAGTGGATAGCCAAGAAATTCAAAAAGAAATCTCATTGTGGTTCGTTAGTCAAGCTTGCATTTTCTGTCATAGTGTATCACATATGGTTTGAGAGAAATCTTAGAATATGGGCGGCGAAGTCGAGGTCTTTCAATCAGATTCGGGATGCTATTGTTTTTTATGTGCATGGAGCTTCTTTGCCTTTTTCTACGCCTTCTCTTGATACAGTTATAAATAGATTCATTCTGTCCTCTTGGGATCTTACTACCATCTGAAGTGGTTAGATAATTTGTTTTCTTGGTGTTTATCTTTTTGGGGGCTCAGCCTTTTTGTAAGGAGCCTGGCTCTATCCTTCTAGATAGCCATGTTTGTTTGTCCTTTTTTGAGTGTTGTTAATACATTTATTCACCCAAAAAAAAAGTGTTGCTATCTTTTTCCTCCAGAATAACTACAAAAATAAATACCTAAAAAAAATGCATATGGTGTGGCAATGAGGTGCCAATGAAGGAATCTGAGAAGTGCCAATAAGGTGGCTGATGATTTGGCAAAAAAAAAGGGGCAGAACAGCCAACACTAAGTTCCGGGGGTGATGTTCCTCTTCTATATTTCATTTTAGATGTAAGAGGGGCTCTAAACTCTAGTACATTTTGATTTCTTTGGAGACTCTATCTAGTCCTCCATATGAACTTTATTATTCTTGTTGACTTTCTGTACTGTTACCGTGTTCTTTTGTCTTTATGATTATCAATACATTGTTCCTTAGTACTTATCCAAAAAAAAAAAATTGCATGTAGTGTTGATTTTAGCTTGCTAAAAGATTTATATACAAAATCAGTGAAATTTTCTCCCATTTTAGTCAATATTAAAATTCTAACAAAGAGAGGCACAATGTTTATTTTGGTGAAATTAGGGAATTATTGTATACAGTAATCCTCCCAAACATGGCCAAGTTTACAAAAGGAAAAATTTGGAGCCATGCATGCAACAGCATTAATTCCGATAACTCTGCAAACACATATAGAGCTGAATCTAAAAATCCATATCAAAAAGGAAAGAGAGGACACAGTAAATGAGGAAATTTCAGGGAAATTTGGACGGTTGGACCCATGTTTGCAAGATCATTAAACTCAACAAAACTACCAAGTCATTTAGAACTCAATGAAAAATTAATGGTCCAACAAGATAAAGAACAGGAAAGATCAACACTGGAAGCTTACATGTCAAAATTTTGGAAAAGAAGTCGCAATGTCCTTGCCTCTACACAAAAGCCCTGACAAAACAGCATTACTTATAACTTACATATGAAGGCCCCAATGTCCAAAACCATCATATGAATCATTCACAGAATAGATATTACAATATACTGCCCACTGGATCATCAGTCTTACCCTCAAGACTTCAAGAACCAGAATGCGATGCCATAATGGCAAATCAAGAGAAGTAACCCTTATCAACATACTGAGAAAAACCTGTGCTTCCAACCCAAAAAATAAAAATTAGTAATAAGAAATAATGATTTTTTTATCATAACAAAGAAGAAAAATTATATGAAAAAAGAACAAATCCTATTGAGATATGACTTATGAGAACACTATTAGCAATAGATGCTAAAAACATCAAGTCCATACTTTGCAACAAAAGAAGGTAAGTGCACTCCATCAAACATAACTTTGGTCCTAAACCTATTGTCTATAGATTAATTTCAAGCTAAATTATTCATAACCGTCATAGAGCTATATATCACTGAAACGACCACTCCCCCCCCCCCCCAAAAAAAAAAAAAAAAAAAAAGAAAGAGTGGACTCCAGTCAAAGAATAGCATTGCATGGCATTGAAATAGGAAACAGACGGAGGACAATTCAGCATCCCTTACACACACACACACACAAAAGTTAGAAAATGTAATACATGCTGAGTATACTGTCCTTCAAAGGGTATAATAGCTTTGAAGTGAGGTTTCCAGGAGGGGATCAGATATGTATGCTTGTCAGTGGGACTGCTAATGGGTTTTTCTGAATTTTGGAGGGCTTAGGGTCAGATGTGGGTTTCTCTGTTAGTGGTTAGGAGTTGGCTCTGGCTTTTGACTTTTCATTGCTTCTTCTTTTTTTTTTTTTTTTTTTTAGAAGTGTCTCCTGTTTCTCATCTAATATATTTTCTCTCTTCTCACCAACCGGAAAAAAAAAAAAAAAAAACTGAACTTATACGTAGTCCACATAAACAACTGCACCTTCACAGGATACCTTAACCCATATTTTTTTTTGGTGGATGTACCCCAACCCATATTAATCAGCTGGAAATCACCTTGAGTTTGAAACAAACCCATAAGCTGAAATTTAACAGCGTAAAGCTGATGCAGGATCCTGGGTTGAAAACCCTAATTAGATCCGCTAGTAGGCCCACCTAAATAATAAGCAAGCTTGATTCAGATAATAGTGGCAGAATCTTAAATAAGTCCAAAACTCAACCAGTAATGGCATTTCTGTAAATAATCAAAAATCTGATATAACTCCAAATAACCAAACAATACCTCGGGACTGATTTGGAATTAGAAATAAAGAAATAAGATTTAAACAGTTTTACTTTATAGTAAGGGCAATACTGGAAAACAGAATTAATCTTAATCTTCTTCAAGCTTTCGACAGAACAAGAGGCGGAAGACCAGGTTTGGATTGAAGAGGAAGAACTTCTTCCATAGACATCCGATGGAGCTCAAACTTCAGGTGAAGATTTGCAGGGACTAGAGCTATTGTTTCCAACCTGTATTGGCACCACCCGATGAAAATCCAAACAAGGAAAAATTCCCAAAATAGTTCCTGGTGGAAGAGAGAGGTAACTGGAGTTGCAGGTTTCAGTTCCTAATGCTGAGAGGGTTTCCGCTCATGCGTTTAGAAGGTCTAGGTCGCCTATGGAAGGGGAACAATCACCCCAAGTTTCAAGGGAAAAGAGAAAGGGATGAGGGAGATGAGAGAACTTCGGTGGGGCTGGGACTGTCGCCAGAACAGGGGAGGGTTAGGAAGAAATAAGAAGAAGTACGAAGGGAAGAAGAAGAGAAGAAATCAGCCAAAGGAAGGGGTTGTTCATGATCACAAAGAAGAAGGGAAAAGAGAAAGAAAGTGCACACACTTCACTTCTGCCCGTAGGCCATCAAAACTGAATATCAATTCATTCTTTCATTTCTTCAAATCTTCTCTACTGATTACTCTATTACATGCCTCTTTATAAAGGAAATAACATTCCTAAACTAATTTGAAGTAAACTTCGAAAATAAATAACATCTTTATGAAATCAAATCTAATCTCTATGGCATAAAACAGAAATAATAAATAAGGAAACCTAATACTGAAACTTCTTTTTCTAATTAATCATCTACCAACCCTTTCCAGACCAAAAAGTTGGTTTGGGTTTGAGCCGGTTCAGGTTTGGCTTGGGTAGCCAAATTGGCTCGTGTCGATCCATCCATGATACTACTACTGCATTAAAAGCTCACCCCCTTCTACTCCAAACTCATATCTTCCACATTCATACTACATCTGCAGCCCTGAAGCAACTCCAAAAGAAAAATATAGCAATCCAACTCCCAATAATTGAAATTTCTTCTCACCGAGGGAATCCGGATTATTCCTAAAGGCTTGTCAAGTGAAATATTGATGGCAAAGAGGGTTTCAACACATTCAATTCAATAATCCCTTTTTGCCATAGGCTCTTATCACAGTCCAACCCAAATTTAACCTTTAACAACAAACAAGCATTATTGATTTAGACAAATAATTCCCCAACTTCAAATCCGATTGTAAGAATGCTTCAAAATTTGGGATCCTTAATCCCAAGGATATGAGGAACAATATTCCAGAAGATGAGCTTGATCCAATGGGTGGGATCGAAACCAATCTTGCCTGTAGGTCTCAAACAAGTATTTTAACAAAACTAGGATTGTATAACAGTAGAAAAAATTACTTATCTCAGAATCCAGCCCTTTGAAGGTCTTCAAACTTGGAGAGGAAGTACTCTAGGATGTGCTTGATAACATACCCAAATTTGAAGGTGATCCAACCATAGATGAAAAAGTTATGAATTTTCAAAAAAACTACTATCATCTGAAAACGGAAATGAACATAATAGGAGTTTCGGTCAACCATAATTTTTTAATAAAAAACTCTAGCCAACTCTGCTGCCAGCATCTTCTTCATCTTTATTTATAATGCTAAAAGGAAATACAAAAGATAGAAGGACTGGTTCCTATAAGGAATGTCCAAAAATAAAAAAGAGAAACATTCCTTTATAACTTTTAGGAAAGTTTCCAAAACAAATAACATCTATGACTGACTCATATGATAATCAATCTTAGGAGACAAAACAAATTTAGGAAACAAAACTAATGACTAATTTTATGGAAATAAATCTAACTTATTGAATTTAGGAAGAAAACAAAACTTTCTAAAAATTCTATCGATACTGTTCACATCAACAGTACTGCATGAACAGTGTTTCTGGTTGTTGGTTAATTTGGGCATTTTCCTTCCTTTGGTCTTTTTGCGTAACTTGGACTGCATCAGCTCCCCCTTGCTTAAAATAAACTCGTCCACAAGTTTTATAATGGGGAAGAATAAGCTCAGTGGGATCGGCCTACATCTTCCTTTGATATTGAAAATCTGGTTGTACATGAAAATTCGAAAGAAAATCCACCACCTTGGGTCCACGCTCTTCAAAATGTTGGGGAGGTATCAGAAGGTCAATATGTTCAATATCTTGAAAAACTCAAACGTGCAAGAGGTATCCATGGGGATTACATGTAGTTCTTTGTCTTCTACAGTCGCTTCTTCAATGTCTATGACCTCATGATCACTATGACTCTCATTCTCAGTTAATGGAGCTGCACAAAAAAGATTAAGATCACATATGTCCACCCACTGTTAGAGGTTTCGGTCGAAACTTGAACAGAAACAACTCGGTTTCGAGCCTGGGCGAGACGAAACCCAGGCTCGAAACTGGTCAGTACAAGGTTTCGACTCCTTTCCCTAATTTTCTCCCCTCTTTGCTCTCCAACCTCATTTCTATCCATTTTTCTTCCTAAAACATAATTTCTTCAAGGGATCTCAATATTTGTCAAGATTATTCAAGGCTCTTCATCTCTCAACTCCTTTCTCTCTCTTCAAGGTAAGTCATTCTCTCTATTTTGTGTATTTTTGAATGAAATGGTATGCAAACATCATGGATGGCTTTCAATTTTTTATATGTTTGATTCTAACACCCGATCTATGAATCCATAGAAGTAGTTTTTTTTTTGACAAATAATTTATTTATTAGATTTTCTGTTTGAAAAAAAAGATTTTCCTACACCTATTTTTTGAAAAAATTATGTCTTACACATGTTGTATGGCATTGAATTAAATATATGTTAAACAAAATAGGGTGATCTACATTTTGTATGGAGTAGAATTATTTTTCTGTTTTTATTTAATTATTTTAATTTTCGGATATTGATAAAATAATTAATTAAATTGAAAATAAATATAAATAAATGATAAAATATTTCTGTTTTCACTTTGAAAATCTTGATAAATAAAATTATTTTTAAAAGTATTACTATTTTATGGTGGGTTGCTGTTTTATGTAATAAAAGTAATGTGAACTAATTCTTTATGTTGATTTAAGGGCATTTTAATTACTGAAAAATTAATAAAATATTTTTAACTTATGGAAAAAATATAAATGCGTTAGAAATTATAATATGTTGCTGTTTTATGTAATAATGCAATGTAAAAATGATAAACCTATGCTGTTTTTTTTACTTTAAGGTGTATTATTTAGTTATAAGATATTATTTATGTAATAAAGTGTTGTTAGAAATGAAAATATATTTTGTTTCAATTGTAGTAATTGTTGTCTTTTTGTTTCAACAGTATAAGTGTTTGAAATGGCTGATGCACCAACTGCAAGGGGTGACATTGCATGGAGGCATGGGATACCACTGACTACCAATAATAAACAGTCACAATGTAATTATTGTGGCAAGCAGATAAAAGGAGGTGGTGCCACTAGATTGAAGTGGCATCTTGCTGGTGGTAACAAGGATGTTATGGGTTGCCCCAACGTACCAAGTGAAGTGAAGAAGGCTATGGCAAGCTTAATGAAAAGTGATATTGATAGAAGAAATAAGAAGAAGGCAGATAAACAAGAGTTTGAGGAGGCTTGTCTGGAGGACAATCTAGGGGTTAATGAAGATGACATCAGCCTTGACAGTGATGAGGTAGACCAAGAAATGACAGAGGCAGAGGTGAGACAGCTGAAGAGAGCGAAGATAGCAAGTATAAGGCAAAGAGAGATAGATCGACAAAGACAGTTTGAGAGGACTAGAGGAGCTGGGTCATCTAGAGAGGCAGCAGCAGAGGATGAGGGGAGGAGGCCGAGACTGAGAAGTAGGGGTGCCCCTAAGATACCTTTTAGGAGGACTCAGAGTGTTAGGACTCCAGCAACTGCACAGGCACCACCACCTGTTCGTGACCCAGATCTTGAGGTCCTGAGGGCGGATCCTGATCTATTTGTCAGACAGGATAGTAAACAAAAAAAGTTGTCCCATTTTTGGACTGATGTCAAGACAAGAGTAGGAGACAAAATCTCCAAGTGGATGATGTACCATGGCATTGCAGCAAATGCTACCACAGGACCTCACTATCAGACTATGTTGGATGAAATAGGTAGGGCAGGTCCAGGAGTTAAAGGGCCTATAGCTTGGGAGTTGTACAACACCTACCTACCCAAACATAAAAAAGAAATGAAACAATATGTGGATTATTTAAAGACACAATGGGAAAGATATAGGGTGACTGTGATGTGTGATGGGTGGACCGGACCCACCAAAAAATCTCTCATCAACTTTTTGGTGAATTGTGATGGTAGAACAGCGTTTCTGAAGTCTGTTGATGCATCCAATCATATCAAGGATTTCAATTACATTTATGGTCTCTTGCAGAAAGTGGTGAAAGAAGTGGGGATAAATCATGTGGTACAAGTGGTCACTGATAATGGTAGTAACTTCAAAAAAGAAGGGGAAAGGTTGATGAATAATAAAAAATACCGACTTTTTTGGATACCATGTGCAGCCCACTGTATTGATTTGATGCTGAAGGACATGGGGGAAATAAAACTGATGAAAGAGACTGTAGAAAATGCAAGGCAAGTAATCACTTTCATTTATAACCATGGATATGCCTTAGAGATGATGAGAACCAAGTGTGGTGGAGACTTGGTGAGGCCAAGGTTAACGCGTTTTGCAACAAACTACATTGCCCTCAAGAGTTTTGACATAAAGAAGTCTGGTTTGAGATCAATGTTTGCTTCAGAGGTGTGGTTTGAGTGGCCTCAGTCTAGTTCTCGAGCTGGTAGAACAGCACAAGCAACCATATCCAGCGATAAATTTTGGGATGATGTCAAAAAAATTGTGGCGATATTAGATCCCATTGTGAAAGTGCTGAGAATGGTTGATGGACAAAGGAAGGCCACCTTACCATACTTGTGGGCTGCCATAGATATGATGAAGATGCAAGTAGAGGAAGCTTACAGACGCGGGAACTCAAAATATATTGCCATCATTAAAGATCGTTGGGAGCGATAGCTCAAGCACCCACTACACAAGGCTGGTGAGTCTTTACTTGATGTACTTCAGTTTCTCAACTAATTAAAATTATATCAGCTTGCATTGACGTAATTATAATATTTATCAATTTTAGCATATTATCTGAATCCTAAGTATCAATACAAAGACAACTTGGGAATGCGTCAAGAATTGATAGATGCAGTACAAGAAGTGGTTGCCAAGCTTGAGCCAAACGCAAGAGCACAGTCTATTATTTTGCAAGAAGTAAGACTTTTACCTACTTTATTGTCAACATAATTTATAAGAATTTTATTTTTACTAAGACTATTATCCATCAAAATTGGTTCAGCTCAAAAGCTTTAGAGATGCCACTAGGAGTTTTGGTAGGACGCGGCTGAATCTGGTCGACAATCAACACCCCCTGGTACGTATACTTACTTTATGGATGCCAATATGCCATTGTGGGTTTTTTTATCATTTAATATTTGTTTCCTATGCTATTTTGCAGCTGAATGGTGGGTCCTATACGGATTGGAGTCACCCAACCTTCGTGCAATAGCAGTGAAGGTGTTATCACAAACATGCTCCGCCACGGGATGTGAACGAAACTGGAGCACATTTTCGCTTATACATACTAAGCGACGAAACCGGTTGGGTGCAAAAAGGCTTGAGGACTTGGTGTATGTGCACTATAATTTGAGACTGAAAGAAGAGCACATACGGTTAAGCAGGGACAAAGATGCTAAAACCCCCATTGAGCTGAGTGAGATCTTTGAGTTGAAGAGGAAATTGATCCTTTGAATGAGTGGGTTACAGATCGTGGTGAGCCTCAATTAGATGAGGCTGGTGGTCGACCAAGTCGTCTTATTGCTGGAGCCTTAGAGACTGATGTGGGAGAGTTTATGGCTACTGAGGGTAGAGTCCACGCACAGGCAAGACGTCCATTTCAGACTGGTGATAGTGATGAGACTGAGAGTGATTCGCCGGTTTCTTCTGGAGAAACACAGTTACCTTCTGCCACCCAGGGTGGTACTGGTACTAGTGGTACTGGGGATAATGATGATGATGATGGTGGTGGTGATGACAGATATGCTGCCTTACACAATGAGCCCGATCAGTATGACCAACCACAACAGCTAGATCCATTGCCTTCTCCCTTGATATTCACAAGGGAGACTCAGTATGATCATGGTACACAGGATACTGACCACGGAACCCGGCCTAATGGTAGTACTAGAGGGTACACTAGAGGATCACGCCAGCGGTTCATGCCACAGGAGGAGATGGATGAAACAGATCCCATGGATATATCGACCATGTCTGGCAGCATGACAGGGATGCATTTAGGGGAGAGTTCTCAGACTGGAGGGACTGGGCATTGGTGTGCACCAGATTTCATGATCACACGGACCTCGAGCCCAGCAATTCCTGAATAGAGTGGCGGCGAGAGTATCGGTTCGACGGCACATGATGGATTTGGATGGTCTACTACTGGGGCTAGTGGGGTTGGAGGTAGTGGGTATGGGGGTTATTCGAGTTCCTACCCCAGCAATCAATTTAGAGATGACTCAGCCTCAGGTGTTGGCAGTGGCACTGTTGGATCATCGTTCGTCGACTCCATATTTCAGTATGTTCCTCCTCCGACGTTCATGCCTACTCTTGCTCCACCCACACACACACTCGATCAGCCTTACCCTCGACAAGGGTACTTATATTATGTTGATGACTCTGTCTACTCGTGGGCTGTTAGAGACTATCAGAACAATTGGAGTGATACCATGTCCTGGGATACATACGTGATACAATCTGAGGAGCATTATCGCCACCATCAGTGGTATGTTGCACGTGATTTAAATGTACCACGAAGCTCCACATGGAACTAACTGGTGAGATTTCTAATTTCTAAGTTTAATCATCAATGTATTAATTTTTAATGAATATTGTTAATTAGTGGTTTAATAGTTAGTAGCTTAGTACATTACTACATTGTGACATTTGTGTAATATTTCAACGTACACTACCAAACATTGGTCCACACCACATGTAGCTATTTTCTATGTCTTTTTTGCAAACTAACACATTAGAAATAGGTGTAAAATGGTTTAAATAGGGTACACAAAAAAAATCAGACCAAAAAAAAACATTTTTAAGCCTCGAAACCATGGAGTCAATAAAGCTGGTAGAAAATACCAGGTTTCGGCCTGGTTTCGGTGGTTTCGCCTAGTTGTGCAGGTTTCGAGCCTGACCGAAACAGGTCTCGAAACCGGCACCTTGATCCTTGTGTCCACCTCACTGACTTAAGTAAAAGCATCTACATTGTAACTGATGTGGTCTTCAACTATAACCTCTTCAATGCAAATTGCTACAGTAGGAACATTAATGTTGGTCTCTCCTTTGTCATTTTGGATTTGTGAAACCTGTTCTTCGTTTTCCTTGACTTCAGTCACTAATGCTCCTAGAATGGTTGATGGTATTGGAGTTTTCGTTGGTGGTGCAACTATGGTACCGCCTTCACGTCAATATCGTTAGCGTTAAGCTTCCATCCCTCGCTAACTTGCAAACTGAATTTTATAAATGGTTGTATCAGGTTTTCTTCAGTTATACATGCCACTTGGGGGTAACTTTGTCGACGGAAGAGCCTTATTTGGATATGTTCAGGTATGTATTCTCTCGTAAATTTGTCATTTATATCTTCCCAAGTCCTAGGCTCTCGTCCTCGAACTCTGAGCTCTATTCATAGACTTTCCACCACTCACGGACAGCTCCCAAGAGTTTGGATTGTGCTAATTTTAATTTTCGTGGTTCGGGAAGATCGAACCAATTGAAATAATCATCCAATACACACAACAAGTCATGAAAGGCTTGGGGGCCTGGCCTACCATGGAATACTTTTAAGTCTAGCCTTCATGTGAATTTTCATATCGAGAAATTCTCCCATCATACTCATCATCTGGTAGATCTTGATAGTCCTCTCTAGGAACTTTTTGGAGAGCCCTAGCATTGGAACTTAGTACTAGGTTGGCTATAGGAGCATCTCTTCTAGGGGCTTCTCTTCTAGCCGGCCTAGGGTTAATTCTTTCATCCAAATTATCAAATTTAGCATTCATCCTTCCTTCCATGTTATCTATATGTGCATTCATATTGGTCAACTATTGGATAACCAAATTAATAGGATCATTGGGGTTATTGGACTGGTTAGGAGAGTTAGAACTCTCCTCAGTCATGCTCTGATACCAATTGATGACAAAGAAGGTTTCAACACATTCAATTAAATAATCCCTCTTTGTTGTAGGATCTTATCACAGTCCAACCCAAATTTAACCTTTAACAACAAATAAGAATTATTGATTTAGACAAATAATTCCCCAACTTCAAATCTGACTGTACGAATGCTTTAAAATTTGGGATCCTTGATCCTTAGGATATGAAGAACAATATTCCCGAAGATGAGCTTGATCCAACGAGTGGGATCGAAACCAATCTTGCCCGTAGGTCTCAAACAGGTATTTTAACAAAACCATAATTGTATAACAATAGAAAAAATTACTTATCTCAGAATCCAGCCGTTGGAAGGTCTTCAAACTTGAAGGGGAAATACCCTAGAATGTGCTTGATAATATACCCAAATTTAAAGGTGATCCAACCATGGATGAAGTTATGAATTTTCGAAAAAGCTATTATCATTTGAAAACGGGAATTAACAGAATAGGAGTTTCGAACCAGAATTTTTTAATATAAAACTTTGGCCAACTCTACTGTCAGCATCTTCTTTCTCTTTATTTATAATGCTAAAAGGAAATACAAAAGATAGAAGGATTGGTTCCTAGAAGGAATGTCCAAAAATAAAAAAAAAGAAACTTTCCTTTATAACTTTTAGGAAAGTTTCCAAAACAAATAACATCTATGACTAACTCATATGATAACCAATCTTAAGAGACAAAACAAATTTAGGAAACAAAACTAATGATTAATTTTATGGAAATAAATCTAACTTATTGAATTTAGAAGAAGACAAAACTTTCTAAAAATTCTGTCGGTATTGTTCACGCAAACAGTACCGCATGAATAGTGTTTCTGGTTGTTGGTTTGATTTTGGCATTTTCCTTCCTTTGGTCTTCTTGCGTAACTTGAACTGCATCATATACTCAGCCATAGTTGTCAAGGCACCACCTAGGTGCCTAGGAGGCCTTGTGATGCCTTGAAAAATTGGGCACCTTGGTCGCCTAGGCTTCCCGTCAAGCCTCCAACTCCTTGGTTCGCCTTGGCGCCCTAACAACTTTGTACTCAGCCACCAAAGGCTGTTTCCATAGCTACATCAAAGATAACAAGGAAAGCATCCTTGGGGGGATATCACACGACACAAAATGACATATCTCTACAAGATATTGGGCAACTGTTAACACCTTTACTTTTTATGCCTTGTGAATTCTCTACAAATCATAGTATCTATATAAAAAGCAGTACCATAAGAAGATTTTGATTGGCTGAGTTTTGCAGTTATTCAGCATTCTACATAAGGTGCGAACTACTACACTCAATCCCCAAAGCCATTTAGACAGCAAATATTTATATGCTAACTCTCTTTGAAGTCAACACACCAACAACCCTACCCCAAAAAAAGGTGGTCTGGGCGGCTTCCTTTCAATCAACCAAGGAGGCACATTCTTCAAACTTCCTAACGAGAGTCCATTTGAATTTGTTCATTTTTCTTGGCTACCAAAGCAGGAATAGTGAACAAGGAGAACAGGAGGCCATATATATTACCCAAGAAATTTTATTTTACGACCCTGAGCTTGGCCCCCCATAGAAAGTTTATTGATCCTCCACGCTGCTAACCATAGTTTTAAAACTCGACTGAGAAGGGTCGAGAGAGAAGGGTCGAGATCTCGACCCTTCTCTTCTCGGTAGTTTCGAAAGGTCGAGACGAGAACCTGGTTCGAAACTAGGTCTCGACCAGTTCTCGACCAGTTTCGAACTGGTTCAAGTTATTTTATAAGAGTCTCGGTCGAGATCTCGACTGAGACTCATTTTTCTTCTGAATTTCTTTCTGTTTTCTTCTTCTCCTCCATTCCTTCTTCTCCAACCTTGCAGGGTCAGTGGAGTGCTCATGGATTTGGCACCACTTCGGCGTACGGTTCTTATTCCGATGATGATAACCGCATGATGGGAAGTGCATATGATTATTCCGCTGATACTAGTAATGCTACATTACAGACTGGCTCAAACTTTGTGGACAGTCTCTTTTCAGTCCCAAATTTGCAAAGAACCACGCCCCCGCACCAGCCAATATATGCTCACTTTACTCCACATTATAGTGAATTGTATCCAAGGTTGGGTATCTTTAGAAACTTCCCGGATCATGTGTATGAGAAATATGTGGAAGACTACCAGACCTTCTATAGCCGAAGGATGTCGTGGCAGGATTTTGTTTATCAGACCGAGATATATTTTCTTCAGCAAAGTTAATCTGATCAGATGGAACCTGCACGCCACTCTACATATGATTAAACATTGGGATGGACTAATGGGAATGTATTATTTCATTTTGAGTATTTAAGTCTTTCATATAATGAGTACTTGTAAATTATGTTATTTTGTGGGATTTATGATTTATGAATGTATGATTTTTCGATAATGTGATTACTTTTTATGCTTCAAATGTGTTTATCTATGTTGAATAAGTATTTTCCTGCAATATATAGCCTTAAAATGGCTCTAAAATGGACTTAAAACAGCAAAAAATGGCTTAAACCATAAAAAAAACCTGTCGAAACTCCCATTTTTACCCTCTGGGAGTTTCGGCAGGTTCTCGCGACCGAGATCTCAGTAATCTCGGTTTTCTCAAGGGTCGAGACACCCTCGAGAACCGAGATTTCGAACTATGCTGCTAACTTGCTTTTCATTTTCTTTAAGACCATCTAACCTTTGGCTTTGTATTACCAGCCATTAAATTATCTTCAACTATTAACCTTAAAAGATATATTCCAACATTTTCCAAATGTTAACTTTTTATCCAAAAAGAAAAGTTTAGGTTTGCAACCATTTCTCACAGTTCTATTCTAAGGAAATGTGCTTCGGCTATAAACCTTAACTTACCAAATGAATAGAGAGGAACATGTATAACATTTCCACAGTTTAAGTGCCAACCCTTGTCTTGTGGCTGAAAATAGGGACACAAATAAGCTTGACTCTAGGTGGTTCACTTATTAAAGACCAGGAAGGATGATATGGCCCAGTGGTCACTTACAAATTGGTGGCCTTATAAAGTACCAACTAAGTTATCAAGTATTTTATGCTTTAGTTGGTTGCCCCTCAAAAAGAAAACCTAGCTTTGCCACTGACAAGCCCCAAACTGGAAAAGGAAATTTCCTGTGTCTTCCCATGCATGGCCCTAAGCACTCTATACATATATACAACAAATTAGCTAACCAATCAACCAAAAAAGACACATGACAAAAATAACCTGTGAAAATCATTCTTCCCTAATGTTTTTTACTGATAAAGTTAACAAAGCAGAAGAAAGCCCATAAACCAAATCAATGAGATAATTTTGAAACTAAACTGCAAGAAGGAAATAGAAAAGATACATAGGCATATGCCTAACAGACTATTACAATAATGGCAATACACCATGACCATATGTGTTCCAGTAATTGATAACATTACACACATGAAAATGTACCAAAAAAAAAGAAATTGTTTCAAAAAGCTGAACAAGTAGCCAGGAACATTGTACAAAAATATGAATGTAGTTATGAAGCTGATAACAGTGAATCGAGATACACAACTTAGGTCAAATGACAATGGATCATCAATAAACAGACCATACCTCACATTCAGTGACCAGGGATGAACTATATAGCTTAATAACATGGGCAACTGACCGCAAGACCAGGCGACGGAATGATGGCTCTCCTGCTTCACCTTCAATCTTTACATGAAGTAAAAAAGTAAGGAAAAAAAAATCTTATAAAGGAATCACTATCAATACCAGGCACAGATGCAACAAATGCAACAGATTACTCCAACAACCATACACTTCAAGTATATATTACCTCAGCATTGGTACGAAGTGAAGTCATAAGAAGTGAACATATTTGATGACGCAAGACCTGATAGGTTTTCAGATAACACAATTAGTGTAAATCTAAAATGTATGCCAGGCAAACTCAAGAATTTGTTAGCAACATAGGCAGTCACCTGTTCATATGGAACCAAGGTTCTAAAGATAGCCACATAATTTGATAGGATAAACCTGCATGTTTAACGCAACAGCACCAATAAATTAATTCGAAAAAATAATGCAAGCAGAATGTGATTAAGCTGTACAAACTACAAACCCTCTCACTTGTACACTAAACAACATTTACAAGGACTTTCAAAATCCTAGTACGAGTACAAGCACTCTGACCGCCCAAATTTCATAGGAAGTAGTAGGGACAACTTCAGTTGGGTACAAACAAACTAAGATTAGAAAGAGGAAGCACTCACTCAAAGAAATTTGAACATGGATATTATTTTTCTTCTTTTCTTTTTATTTTTTGGTTGGGGGATTATTCAATGCCTAAGACTGTAATAGCAATAAAATGTCCAACCAGAATACCAGATTACGAAGAATAGTGTATGTAATTGTGTATATATAAACTGATGAACTAGTATATGGGAAGTGGATAGAAGACTCACTCAAGTATGTCAAGTGCAAATGTCTGCTGAAGAGAGTTCACACGTAACCAGGTAACCTGAAAGGATATAATCAAACCATTCATTTATCAGTAAGAAAATTGGGATCTGGAATTTAGCACCACAAAAGTATCAAAAACAATGAACTGCATTGACAAATCGAACCATCAATGAAAATTATAACAATACTTAATGGTAACAGAGAAGGGCACTTGACAACAGAAACCGAAGATATATGGCCAAAAAAAAAGAGAATATTTTATTAGCAAACTGGCTAATAGTTTCCACTCAGCACATACAGATCCACCTGCAGCAAGAGCTGTCAGGTCTTCGAGCAAACGTAGCCCAAGTTTTCCAGCTTCGGTAAGGCTCTCCCGCATTACCAATGGTCGTCCACTAAAAAATTCACTCTCCAATGACCTGTCAATGCATGAGTGAGCCAAAGCATCCAACAAACACACACAAACACACTGGAAGACATGAGAAAGAATTGGTATGTACAAAAGACTACGCACTCTGATCGGTTGATGCTCCGACTAACATCACCAGTAACAGAATATGTTTGAAAGTTCTGAATTCCAGAACCAACCTTGCCAGCAGGAAGTGACTCAGCACGTATAACACAATCAAAAATCAAGGCAACCGCTTGTCTGAAGGTAGCTGCAGCAGTGCTAAATGACAGGCAAAAATAATGATGAGATGCTGAAAATTTAAAGAAGAAGAAAAATAATCCTGAGAACTATCACTTTGGACTAGTTTAACACTTTACTAAATAATCACTTAAGAAACAGGAAAGAAAGAACCTATTGAACTTCAATACGATACCAAAACAGTAGTCTTGAAATCTGACACACAGGCCTAATCAACGATTTAACTTACTTGCGCACACTGTCAGATGATCGGTTATTTTCAAGAAGCCTGAGACAGATGCCAAGAGCTTGAGCCATATTGTCCTGAAATTAAAGTAGATTACATTACCATGTTGCTTTCATCTCCAAGACGTCAAAATTCCAAGCCTCCAATACCAACTGCCAATCTACCTCTATCAAGCTGAGGCTTCTTCATAAGTTTTTAAAATTAAAACCTTTCTCTGTGAAGTTTCACAAATTCAGACATACCTACGGCAGAACACATAGTAACCACTTACAAGTTATGAGTTCTAAGCAAAAAATAAAAATACAACTTTTTTTTTTTAAGCGGGTGAATAAGAATAACTTATAAAAGAAGAACCAAGCTACAACAAAGGAACCCCCATTTAACTACCCAAAAAAAAAAAAAAAAAAAAGGAACCCCAATTTGGGGGTGCCAAGAGAGGAAACAAAAGCTCTTCAACCAGCTTTAAGAGCAATTCCTATCCACATATTTGGATAGGTAATCCCCAAGCTTAACAATATGCCTATTTTGAGGAGAGTTCGTGCATAGTCTGTTGCTGGATCAGATGCATTCCTGGATTTCAAAGGAGATGGCATCCCAAATCTGACTGGGACTCCAGGATTTTCCAATCCAAGTTCTAAGGTTACGTTGCATCCAAATGTATTAGATGGTTGTGCAGAACTCAAGATTGCTGACTAGATCACATAAGGATTTTCCTCTAAAGGATTTCCTTATCCATCTCCTGTCTCTGTTTAGGGCTTGAATAAGCCTGTAAGAAGGGCAGCAATGACTGAGATATCATTCCCAAAGCTTTTCCAACAAGGGACGTGAAAGAATAGATGGTCTATGTCTTCCGTGGCAGCCAAACATAACGAACAGTTGGTTTGAAGTGGGATATGTCTATGAAGGAGGAACGTTGGAAGGGTTCCTGAAAGAACTATCAAGCAAATGAAACTATGGCAGGGAAGGGATCTCTTGAATCATATGACGTTGAACCAAGGAACTTGTGCAGGCCGAGTTCTCGTCAGGTCCTAGGACAAGAAGGAAGAGGAAACGCCCGTCTAGGATGTAGTAAATGAGACAAGATCATCACTCCCCCTGGGTCTTCTGGAAGTGCCAGGAAGGGCAGACCAAGCTTGAAGGAAACTTGAGGAGGAAGGACGCCCGTGTGCCAAATGCCAGCACTCCGGATATCCACCACTTTGATTCTGTCTTTACCCGAAGCTAATTTTATTGATTCACCATACCTCTTGATAAGGACTCCATGGAGGTGGCAGTTATCAAGCCATAGCAAATTGGAGGAACCATCATCAGTCCCGGCCTTGATGATATCCCTAACAAGATGTTTGTGGTCCAAAATGTTCCTCCAAGTCCAAGAGATATCCCTTCCATAAGAAGCCATCTCCGTATAGACTCTGATATGAGAAATTTGAAATAGATCTAATCAGCCCAAATACTTTTCCTTTGCTTCCTGGCAGCCACTTACCAAATCAGTTTGAGAATGTAGGCAGTGATGACCTCCTTCACCCTTGTAATGCCTAGAACCCCCCCCCCCTTTTTTTTCCGTGGCAAGACAAGTGGTAGCCCAGGTCACAGAATGTAAGAACTTGTTGTTACCAGTTCCCTTCCAAAAGAATGTACTCATCAGAGATTCTATCTTCTGGGTCTTGGACTGAGGAATCCCAAAAGCCCTCACTCAGTAGATATACATGATTTTCATAACTGCTCTAATCGATTCAAGACAGCCTGCATAGGATAAGAACCCAGCTTTCCAGAGTTGGACCTTCTTTTTAAGGTGATCCAGGATGGGAGAACAGTGGTGAGCTATCAATCTGAAGGACACCAGAGGGCAACCAAGATATTTTACTAGAAAGGCGCCTGAGGTGAATCCAGAAAGATTAGAGAACCTCTCCCTAGTTGAGCGTGAGCCATGCACCCCTCCCAGGAAGCTGATGGATTTCTGCCGATTGATGTGGAGGACAGATAAGGCTCCAAAGTCCTCAAGAGAGCAAGTAATTGATTGGATGGATTTTTCATTGGCCTTGACAAAGATCATAATGTCATCTGCAAAGGCAAGATGTGTAACTTGATAGACTTGCATTTGAGAACCAATCACTTTATTTCGCAATGCCTTCACCTGGAGGCTGCGAGATGGAACCTCCATGATGAGTTTAAAGAGACAGGGAGACATACGGCACCCTTGCCAAAGGCCTCTGAAACTGCTGGAGCAACCCACAGGGCTGCCATTGACAAGGATTGAGAACTGAACTAAAGAGATACAATGTATGATCCAGTCCACCAAGGAAGGAGAGACTTCATCTGGATCATCACTGCTCTAAGATACCCCCAGCTTTCATCATAGCCTCCAAGGGTGACCTTTCCTGTCAAATCCACAAACAAGATCAGTGTATAGGATAATTTTGTATGTGATGCTTCTACCCTTAATGAAGGCAGACTGGTTTCGCTAACAAAATCATCCAGCACTCCTTTGAGTATGTTCAAGGAATTTGCCAACAAACTTATAGTTGTTGTTGCAGAAGAATGGTTTCTGAACTCGGAAATGAGATTGGCACCTTCCCCTTTAAGGATCAAACAGTGGAAAGTTTGGTTGATGTGAGAGATATGTCAAGGACTAGAGAAAAAACTTAGCACCACATCCACTAAGGCAGCCTTCAGTGTCCCAAGTTGCAAGGAAGAACCCCATGCTAAAACAATCTGGGCCCGAGGCCTTGTGAGATTCAGTATCCTTAATGGCACATAGGATTTCCTCTTCTGATAGAGGAGAGCCAGAGAAGTTGAAACGGTCATTTAAGAGAAACTTATTCCAAAGACCTTCAGGGAGCTGAGCTAGGCCTAGGGGGCTGGCCTCAGAAATGAGAATTCCTCAAAAGTAATCCTCCACTTCTTGATCTCCTCCACTGAGAAAAGAGAAGATACCTCCCTACAAATCAAAGAAGAGATGGAGATTCCTATTCTGGTCCACCCGAATGGTCCTATGGACATAGTTGGTGTTCCCATCAGTTGTCACCAAGATGAAGCTAGTTGATACGGAACTTCTGTTTAAAGAAGCTTTCCTCTTGGGTTAACAAGGACAACGACCTGGAAGATAGATCTTTTTCCTTTTCAATAAATTCTGAGTCACCCAAGTCAGATTGAAGACTACTTCAAATTAAATCCATCCTCTTACAATCATGGAAAACCGAAGAGATATTCCCATAAGCTTCCTTATTCCGTCTACATAAGGCAACCTTGACTTTTATGAGGCGTTGAGAAAAGATGATCAAAGAATAGTACATTTCCTTGACTGGTTTAATCCAAGCCGCTTTCACTATTGGAAATAAGTCTTTATGGGAGGACCACATGTCGAAGAATTTGAATGGCTTAGCAGCAAAGGATACATGAGGCCTGATGGAGAGAATTGGGTTGTGGTTGGAGATGCCAGAATCTTCAAAAAGCCAAGAGCCAGCAGTTCGTTCACAAAGACACGGCCAAGCTTGCAAGCTACTCTTTGGTCACCACATAGCATCCTATTGTTCTAGGAGAATTTCATGCCATTCCATTTCCACTTCAAGTCATCAACTCTATGTCTTCAACGCAATAATTCGTGTTTGGAGTATGTGAATGCTGTTTAAAATCGTTTGAATGAAAATAAATTTTTAGGCATCAAAACAAATTATTACTTTAGCGCTCTTCTGGTATTTAGTGATGTATCACTATAATAAGAATTATGAAATTTTTAGATTAGAGAAAACCCCTAGCATTTGAAAGTTGAAAATTGCGCCAGCAACCGAAAATGCGATTTTGTGTTCTTAAACTAGAGGGTTGACGTTTTATCTTTTTGGAATTTGAATTTCTTCAGACTATTTTTATTTGATTTAAATGGGGGTGTTTGCTTATTTATAAATAATATCTTAAATAAAAACTTTCATTTAAATGATATTAGGCAAAATAAGTGTTGTCCTTGCAAGCAACATAAATAAGTGTTGTTCCTATAAGCAAAATACCCATATGTGTGATAATTTTTGCTACCACTATTTGTGATTATTATTACAAAATAAGGGTTTACATATGTTTATACGGGTTAAAATAAGGTTCCCTTGAAGTATGGGACCTTACAATGACCATCTAGTCCCTGACACTGACAAGCAAAAAATGTACCGTCTCAGTCGAGATTTTCGAGACAATCTTGACCGGCTTGACTTTTCGAACCTCGTTAGTGAGTTGAGTTGAATTTAAGAATTTCTGTATCATTCTTAAATTATATGCTTTTCAATATCCACATCACCAATTTTGTTATAAGTAACAAGATATATAATCAATTATAGATGAAACCAAAATCCAAATTACCTGCTATCTTCTGCACAGATTCTCTTTCTAAAATTTATATTCAAGAGAAAGAAAAAAAAACACATCAATGACACAGAGTACAGATAAAATTTACAGAAAATCAAGATATCCTAACCCATTAAACCTAGTCACAAAGATGCTCATTCTCCAAAATTATGCCATTTCAGATGCTTACATCAGAACTTCTGCTTTTTTTCTAAGCCCATAGAATTTTCACAACAGAAACTACATATTCATATTGAACACCAACATCCACATTAGTATCCTTCTTACCTACCTTGTAGTTTCTTATTCCTTCACAAATATTCACTTCTAAACTCCAAAGTGTCTATATTAAATGAACTAATATGTGTTCGTAAAGAAAAATGGCAGGATGCTGGATTGCTAGAAAACGGTGCAATCCTTTTTCACATTCTTTTACTTTTGTTGGAAGTCATTTCTTGAAAACTTGAAACATACATAAATTCTCAAAAATAGATTTGACAAATTATGAAAGGACAAAAAGGAAAAAGAAGGTAAGCATAGAAACATTCCCCCCAACCAGATATTAACAGAAACATATATAAGTAATGTCTATAAAACTCAAGATTACAATAACATTTTTGACAAATGATGTGAAGGATTTTCTTCTTATAAAAAAAAAACATAAAAAAGAGAGAAAGCAAGATACAAAACAAGGCTCTAAAAAATTTCATGTCCAAAGTCAAAAGAAAAAAAGGGGGGTATTTTGCTTCAAACCACCCCCCAACAACTAAAAAACCAGAAGAGCTCACAACAAACATCACCAAAGGCCCACCATAAACCCCTACAATCAAGAAGGACTTTCTTGAGAAATAAAGGGAGTGCACCCCCTACAACAGTTGAAAATAGAGATAGCTTGGGGCAAGATATCTCCCAACTTAGTGCCAATCTTTTATCAATACCTTTAGCTACAGTCTACAGGTTAAAAAAACATTTTTTGCTTTCAAAACTGGCAAGATATAATGTAGAATCGATGATCACCTCACTTTCAGGATGTAAACGTGACTGAAATATGATAAGTATGGTTTGAAGGGTCTTAAGTTGAACACTCTCATCTACCATTTCGCCATGCTGTAAGAAAAATAAAAAACAAAATTAGGCATCAAATATGAAATAGAAGCACTCATCATAAAGGAAATAGCAAGAAATAATAAGTGCAAAAAGCTACCAGGAAAAGGAGACAAATACCCTGTTGAGGAAATACAAAAGGTTATTATTTGTGCCTTCTGATTGAGAAATTAATCAACAAGCACCAACAGCATCACATTGTTTCTATGAGTCTCCCCTAAAAAGCACCAATGTTGGATGTACTGCAACCCTGGTTCCTCCAAAAAACAGTTTCAGCTAGGGTTTAGAGAGCGCATCTTTAGTAAAGGACACGTTCTGATGCTGAAGAATCATCAGCCAACCATTGATACAGCAGCCACCAAATTGCTGGATATATATGTTAGGCTACGGACACCCAAGCCTAAGAATAAGTCCAAAGTCCAACCCAAATCCTAAGCAGTGACCTGTATTCTTGCCACATATAAGGGATCACATTGGTGGCTGACCTAGTTATTTGTTCATTTAAGTGACTTTCCTTTCCTTTTTCTTTTCTTTTTTTTTTTTTTTTTTTTCCCTCTTAATCCCTGTCCTACTTCTCTGTCGCATGTTCTGTTTTCTCACTAATTTCTAGTTATTATTTCATATCTGAAACTACTATTCTTCTCTGTTCTTTTCTTTAGTTCGGCGATTTCTGTTCCATATTCCTATATTTATTGTACCATTCATATTCTGTCCAGATACTGCAAAGTGATTATTTTAAGTATCTAGGCTCAATCATAAATAAAGAAGGTGATATAGAAGATGATATTTCACAGAGAATTAAAATAAGAAGGATGAAGTGGAGAGGTACGTCTGGAGTGTTGTGTGATCAACACATTCTTTTAATACTTTAAAAGAAAATTTAATAGGGCAGTTATTTGACCAGTTATTATGTATAGTATGGAAACTTGGGCAGTTAAAAAGCATCATAAAGATAAACTTAGTGTATCTGAGAAGAGGACGTTGAGATGGATATGTTGCAAAACTAGAAAAAGATAAGGTAATGAGTGGTCATATTAGAGTTAATTTGGAACGCTGATACGATACAAGATAAGCTACGAGAAAATTGTTTGAGATGGTATGACCATGTTCAATGGAGGTCTTTAGATGCTCAAGTACCGAAGAGTAATTAGATTCAGATCGAATGATCTAAAAGAGCTAGGACAGACCTAAGATGACAGATGACTCTAGGAGAAGTGGTGAGGAAAGACATGCATAGCTAGGCCTTGTTTCTAGAATCAGATCCAGATTCATATCAGTGTACATACATCAGATTCAGATTCAGATTCATATTAGTATGTATATTATATATTTATGATTCAGATTTTATATATATATATATATATATATATATATATATATATATCAGTATATGTGTATATCAAATCTAGATTTTTATCTCAGTTCCAGAATTTTCTATGTAGTCCAGATCTGTACATGCAGTACAGAATTTCCTATACAGTCCAGATTTATAGGATCAGTAAGTATATCAGAAACAGATTATTGTGTCAGATTCCTATCAGTCCATATTTTTAATATATACCAGTACCTATTTATGCCAGTTATATTTCAGTCCAGATTTTACATATCAGTACAGGTTTATATATATTAATCTATATACCAGAATTCAAACCAGAATATAATAGCAGATTTTGTGCAGTCCATATTACACTATTCAGTCCAGAAAGGTATATCAGTTTCTGTTCTAGACCCGGACCAACTAGCATATATATGATCAGTATGTATTTTTGTATACCAGTTTTTATATCCGAAATCAGTAGAGGGATATAAATATGTATAACAGGTACAGAATCATATCAGTGCCTATATGTACAAATATATCAGCTCATATACACGAAAGTGTAACAGTTCCAGAGTATATTGTCAGTAATTGATGCTTGCAAGTTATAATATAGGTCAGAACTGCCTAGTGATTGAAAAGACAACCAGTGTGTGAGCAGAGAGAGGTAAGTGGAATAGCAGAGACTTGCATCGCTAGGGTGATGTGTCAATTGTCTTGACTTATGTTTCAGTTTTTTTATTATTTTTTATATATCATATGAATAATTTGGTGAAAGTTATGTATGCATTGCTGATGTTGTGCTTATTAATTATTACTTACAAGTCTTGTTGCTTACTAGATGTATTGAAAGAGATGGACTTTTATCTGATTCATATCTCCATAGCTTAGAATATGCATGAGTAGTGGTTTCGGCATACATCTTAAGTAATATGTAATAATAAGGAATGTGAAATAAGATAACATAATGAGGTGAGGGTAACTGACTGAATTGTGCCTAGTGGAGAGTAAATATGGATATGTGAAATAAGAGAATGTGATAAGGTGAGGGTAATTGACCGCATTGTGTCTAGTGGAGAGTAAATGTGGACTATGAAGGTGGGGTACCACCTGAATCGTGATCCATGGAGCCATGGACGAGAGTTTGCGTCAAGTACGGATGACCAAGTTGCCAAGGTCATAGAGAGGTGACCAAAATAACCAAGGTCATAGATGGGTTGATGGCAAAGATAGGGATTCAACTCAATTTAATCCCTAAGCCTTGCTAGGATAGGATCTTACAATTAGTCCAGACCAGAATTAACACTTAACATAGAAAATCCAGATTGTATCTCAATAGAAACGGTGCATTTATCCCAAAATCCAACCGTAGAAGAAACTCAAAACTTAGGGACAATCTTCTTTAAAACTCAGTAGTTAACATACCAGAATCTGAAGTAAATCTGATCAGGGCAACTAAATCCACAAAAGATCCAAAATCTTCCTATGATGCCGCTATCGCTCCAGAATCCAATAGTGAAGCAGTTCTGTTTCTTGGCTCCAAGAGCGAGAGTTGAATGCTCAGAAAAATTGTTCAACAGAGTTGCAATTAAGTAAAAATATGGAAGAATCAATGGAAGAAAGTAAAACACAAGAATGAGTTATGGTTGAGTCTCACAACCTGTGAGACTCAGCCAGAAAAATTCTCGTTATTTTCTGGTCCTCTAAATCTACCGCTAGCACTTTATTTCTTCTTATTTATTAACTTTGAAAGATTTCAAAATAATAAGATTTCCAAAACTGTAACAGAAACAAAACAAGGAAAGTTGACTACCTATAGGACTCTCCTAACTTAAACTAAGGCAAGAATTAAAGATTAGGAAAATTTCCAAACTAACAAACCAAATATTTAGGAAACTAACTCTAAGATACTAAAAACTAACTCTAAGATACTGAACCAAATATTTAAGAGACTAATAACTTAATAAAATAGGAAGGAAATCTGCTGGCACTGTTCACGTGAACAGTGTTCAGTTGATGGTTTGGTCTTTGGGTTGGTCCAATGGACCAATATCGACTGGTTCTTTGGGCTGACCCATTATCGACTTGAGCTTGGGCTTGGGCCTTCTTGGACTGCATCATGGGTGACCAAAGAGTGCCCATGTGGAACTCTCTACTAGGACAATGGTAGCCAGTTATTCTTAACAGTTTGCCAGGTATGAAGTTAAATGAGAATTGTTTTAAAATAAATGAGAATGAGTTTTCGTTGCATTACTTTATTCAAGATGTTTTGTGCTCGTCTTAGTGTTGTATATCTATTATATTCTATCTTACTAGGCTAGTGAGCTCACCCCTTACAAATTATATCTCAGGTGACAAGGAGGTTGAAGAGGAACATGGAAACACGTAGAGGATGTGCAGACTTGTCCCATAGTTTTAGTAGTTGATTTTTATTTTATTAGAATGGCTGTAGTAGGGTTTAAGTTCAAATGTAAAGACAATTTACTCTTTTTTTTTAAGTTGCAGACACTAGAATGCCACCAGTAGATTTTTTTTATGTTTTTTACTAGATATTTGTTTAGTTAGATCTTTTATTAGTAAAGTTCAACTTCTATTTATTTGGTCAGTCATTTAATCAGTGCTTGTGAGGGCCATACTCTCACCCTATACCGATTTGGATCATGACAAATTCGATTCCTGCAGGATATTTTTGGCTGGATATGGTCATGTTACTCCATAGCAGCCATTAAGGTTTTTGAGTCTATTCTTGCAATTATTTGCTTTTTATGCTTAGTTCCTAACTTTTTTTTTTTTATTCATAATTATTTTTATTGATACCATACTAGTTCTATTACAGAGACTTTTGCAGTTCTAATCTCTTTGTTGAATTTACGTGTGCAGCTACAATAAAATATCCTTTCGGTGATCGATGATCGGATTCTTTTCTACAAATTCGATAACTCCTCAATCTGCATCGAAGTTCTTCAGCTCTTTCATTTGATTCACTACAGTTGATTGAGAGTGTTGCATCTTTGCTGGTCAATTGCTTTGATTGATCAAGAGTTAATTTCTCCTCAAAAGATCAACTTTGTACCAACTTTCCCTTATTATTGATGAGAGAAATACCATTCCCCTCGGCCATGGAATCAATTTCTATATTAAACCTACAGTTTGAATATCTTGTATTTGGGTTGTATATCAATAAGTTATTTAATTTCCTCCCTCTCAAAACCTAGACCCTTCCTCAGCCTCCTCTCCAAAATTCAAACCATTAACTCTCTTCAAGCCATTGTCATAGGATTATATTATGAACCCACTTTCAACAGGGCTACCTTGCTTGTTATATTTATCATGCATCAATGTCCTTCACTCAAACATACAGCATGCAACCTCCTCCTCCCTTATCTGAATCAGAAAGATAAATAAATAGTTTCTGCCTTTATGAGAAAAATGTATAAAACTATATTATTTACACAACTCAAAGGGCTTGCCTAAGAGAATCTACAGTAAAAGGATATGGCAATGTCGGCACTTTGATGATCAGAGCAGATTTACTTAACTAATAGTCTATAGTCTATAATACATAGCAACAATACAATAAATTTGTAATGAAACGATATTGTAAGCATAAGATCTAGTTATCTGCAGAACTTACAGATTTCAGTGTAGAAAGTATCTCCTTCAGAGCTGAGGGTGCAACAGCATCATGAGATATGAGTTTTTGCAGACAAGAAAGCCCAATAACACTCAACTTCACACTTTTAACCTCACAAGCCATAAGAAATATCCGCAGTATATCCTCATTATGGGAAATTTCATTTGGATTTGATAATGAACGAAGCTGCATATAAATAAACGAGTACACATGAATTTCAAATTCAAGCATCTTTCTTGTAACAAAAATTAATTTTATGAACCAACCAAACTATTTTTCTGCACTCTAATTGCTACTTTGTAACTTTTCTTTGATTGCTAGAGAAAAAAAATGTATCAGAACGAGCCCTTTCTATCAAAAACCATCTCCTTCTTAACATAATCACTGGAGTATCTACCTAAAGCTCTATAACTTTCCAAAGAATCCATTTCCATTACTCAGCAGAAAAGATAGCACTGTACTATAACAGATTTCAAAGATGCTGATTTCTAGACCGCTGTGCAAAATGAATATACTGTTCCCCCTTTGTTTGGAGTATGTCCACAACTGGCAGATTATTTTCTTATAAGTAGAGCATAAATCAGAGGAATCCAGTAGACAGAATTTTGACATCCAAATCCAATATAAAGTGATAAAAGCATAGAAAGCTTGTACTTTTCAGCCATTCCCGTATCCCTATTGAAGACACACCATATGTTGTATTTAAATGAAGAAGTAGTCAGTCTCCAGCATTTCTAAGTTCAGAATCAAACATTGTCCCAGCTTAGACGTATGAAAAAGATCCGACAGCTTCCCGCATAAATCAATGGTTCCAAATAGAAATTTTAAAACGAAATGGCTGAATTCAAGCTCCCGTCATTAGATCGCTCGAACCGGTACACTGACTTGTTAAGTCTCCGATTCTGAATCAGTAGCAAATCACATTTCAACTGAATCTAATCATTCTTATCCCATCAGCAGCCCCTTTTCAAAAACGATCTTCAAATTCAGATCCCGAAAATTCTAGAGTAAGTAGCATCACAAGAATCCTAGTAAGAATATCATGTCTTATAGACACTAACCTTCAAAATTGCGTGTTCGGCTCCGTCTTTGACTGCAGGATACCTGCGTCGAGCTTCAGCACACAACGCGCGTAGATCTGTTTCAAGAACCGCCATGAAAGCCATTGCTAGTCACTGGTTCTCCTTCCTTACTAGGCCCAAATTATGATTCTAACATCAAGGACATCTTCGGAGACGATTGAAGAAGAATATTAAATGGAGATGCTCGTTAGAGAACGTTCACGACAGCCGCTAGCATTTGTCTCAAAGTACCAATCTTGCAAAATACATTTCTAAAGCTGGACGGGCAGACCAGAATGCTAGATGTTACCCAACTTTCTCCTTTTTGTTTCCTACTCGGCCCACTAAGCTCTCTTTGGTATGTAAATAATAATACATTACCACATATATCATTATTTGATATGATTTATAGTATTTATTTATATTTAAAATAAATTGATATAATCTAGGAATAGATAAAAAAATATTTATCATTATTAAAATAATTTATTATTATTTCTTTATGTCTAATAATAATATTGATTCATAAATTATCTTTATCAAAAATTTATAATAAATAATTTATAATTATAAATATAAATTATACCAAAAGAGAACCTGAGTTAATCAATTTACGCAGCCGAATATTTGAAGGCAATTTCTGCTGTAGTTGATTCATAGAATATTTTTTAACAAAAAATATCACAGATATAAGAATCGGTATCAGAATGAAGGAATCAGACGATTTAAATCGCTCTATCCCTGAATCTGATGACTCTTGGCCGATTCCAACCGATTTTTGTCAATTGAATTGGCATTAAATTTTTTTTTAACCCATGTATTGGGCCGGGCCATAAATAATTCGAAATAAAATTAAAAATGCCTGTGGACTTAACGGCCCATTTTACCATGAAGGTCAATAAACAATCTACCATAAATTGAACAAAATCCATGAAGAAAAACCCATGGTCTAAATGGTCCATTTAATATGTGCATAACTTAGCCCATGAGAGTGATTAATGTGAAACCTAAATACCAAATAAAACCCTAGTACTAAAAGTTCAATTTGGTTGCAAGAGAAATTAGAAGAAAGAAAAGTAAATGGATATGAATATGTGTAATATTGATTGGATTTATTGAGTGATGTGATGAATTGATTTTTAAGAATTAGACTGTGCAATTATAGGTTCGAACTAGTTGTACCAGACATAATATGGCATCTAAGGCAGAGTAGAGATAAACTAAAATAACACACTTGACAATGATTAAAAAGTTTTTTTAGTGAGAGTTTTCAGATATGCTTGATTAGTGGAGACCTAGTATTTGCTTTTTCCTATGGATTTTGTTAGCACTGTTATTGATGTATTTGTTATAACATTTGTTGTTGGTATACTTGTTTTTATTTAAATGACATGTTAAAGTTACAAGGTGTTATGTAGCTAAGGTTCAAAAACTGTAAACCAAAGTTTGGTTTTAACCCAAGTGGTGGTCTGCCAAGGTGCAAGTTAGTATCAAAGTGGTATGCCTGTGAGGTTTTCAAGGCAATCGAATCGTGTGTAATTCAATCAAAATTTTGAATTCATATATTTATCTCAAAGCAGTTCAAGCTATTAAGAAGACCTTGTTTGCAAGTGACAGAAAATTATATTGAAGTGTATTTTTTACTATTGTTCGACACTGGTAGGCTTGATGGCTAGTTCTACTTTTGTAATCAGTTATTGTGTAATAAAATTCTATGACCGCACTGGTCAATGGTAGTTTTCTAATTAATCTAGCCCAATTAGGAGATTGTAAGATATTATCTTAATGTGTTTGATTAATCACCGAGCCCATTGATTAATAGGAATTTGCATTTTGGGTTGATCGATGTTGGTCCGGTTCATCACGGAGTAGAATAAACCAACCTGATCCTTTGTAGTGGTGGTCCAAGGTTTGGATAGTATTATAAATACTAGGTTCAGAATCTCTACAACCCAGGTTGTTTAATGCTTCTTTCTCTACTCTCATACATATAAAGAATGAAAAGGATCTCCAGTGGATATAACGGTGTCAACAGGTCGGTCTGGGCCCGTTTCAGTCCGGACTGAACCGATGTCGGATTTTATAAGCCCAGTCCAAAACATGTTCATTAAGAGTTCGGACTGGGGTGGGCTGCGCTGGACACAATAACTAACGGGCTGGTCCGGTGTCGGTTTGATATCGGGCTGGGTTTATTGAGGTGATTTCGAGTTGGTTCGGTCCGGATCGAGTTTATCGGGCTTTTCGGGTCCCTTTTATATGTAAATTATATAGCCTATTTTATTATTTCTATCTATAAAATTAACATTATTCCTTCCATATGTATGTAATTTAATAAACTATAACAATTAACATAATCTTTTCAACTATAGATTCAAATAATCTTCTAGATCATGAAGTGAACTCTAATGGTGTAACAGAATCTATTAAAATTTAAAACCATTAAAATTAAGAAATTGAGCCCGAACGGACCTTACCGGTGTTCGGATTGGCTTTTATCGGTTTGGGCTAATTCGGACTTCTTAACGAACCGGTCCGGTTTGATTTCGATTTGGACTGAAACGGTGTCGGGCTTTACAAGCTCAGACCAAAACCTGTCCATTAAGGCTCGGTCCGAGCTGGGTTCGGGTTATATCGGGCTGGCTCGGTCCGTGCTACAGGGCCGGACTTAGTTTTGACACCCTTAAGTGGATAGTAAAAGACTCGAATCAAAATTCAAACTAAAATAGGCAGAAATCAATCTCCAATGCCCAGATATTCCCGTTTATTCTCCAAGCAACCAATCAAAGCCTAATTGGTTCTTGGTCAATTCTAACCAATTAATCATTTTGTTTCGGATTCAATTTTAGAATATAGATCCCTTTAATGGCTACCGGAACTGACCAATTAATAATTGATTCTATTTATTATCAGTCGTTTGTGGTCTAGTTAATTCGTTTTGCCCCAAGATTGGCTCAGCTAGCTACTATCTGCACAATAGTAATGTTGCTCTATTGTAACCATGTGGTCATAGATTTGAATATGAAAACAATCTCTTCTGAAAATAAAGATAAAACAATGTATATAAAATCCTCCCTAAGCCCGCAGTAGCTAGAGCCTCATACACTCACTACACCCTTTTATTCTTTGACTCTCGTCTTGTTCAAGATTCTTGGACACTTAACAACATCTCAAGAGCAACTTGTAGTGCAAATCAAATTTAACAAGAGAGATCCTATTTCCCTTACTAAAGCAGGGATATCGATCTCTATTGGCTGATAGTAATCTGAACCATACTTAGGTGGGCTTGGATTTCCTATAGCAGTGTAGCCCCTGTAGCTACATCCAAGCTATTGAGAATGCATCAATGCATTCCAATGGTACAGATACTGTTGTAAGGGCTGCATGACTGGCGACTATCCAAGCCCCAGTGGTAGTATCCCTGCTTCCTTATTTCTCGGGATCGTTCACACTATTTGCAGATCATTGATGCACTGATTTGATGATATCTATCTTTTCATTGGTTAGCCACTCACTCTTTTTTTTTTTTTCAATTACTCAATAATGATTATTGCATAAAATCTTTTTTTTTTTTTTTTGGTAGAACATCACTTATTAACATTACACCATCATATCTTTTTATTTTAAGCTCTATTTGGTTCTAAGTAAAATACTTGGGAAAACGAATTTTCTTTTTACAAAAATAGTTTTTTCATTGTTTGTTAAATGCAAAAAAAAAAAAAATAATAAATATTGAAAAAGTAACAGAATTTAAATGAAAGAAAATTTTCATGTAAAATATCATTTACATGAAAAAAAAATTACAACAAAAGAAATTCATAAAAAGGCTTTTTTTTTTTTTTTTTTTTTTTTTCAAAACACTTGGGAGAAAATCTTGGCCCAAACTCATGGTTTTTCTCACTTAATTAATTTGCATCAAGGAACCATAATTAATTTAAGTCCCGAATTTGATGTAGAAGTAAACAAGTACTCTTTTATATCTTTTTCAATATATCTATTATACATGTACGTTCAAGTGGGCTAGTGTCAACTTGTCCCGAAATCTCTCCAAACAGACCCTGATTTACATCGAGACAAAGCATATGTTTATATATCTCTCCAAACAGACCCTGATTTACATCGGGACAAAGCATATATATATATATATATATATATATATATATATATATATATATATATATATATATATATATATATATATATATATATATATATATATATATATATATATATATTTTATAGAATTTATTTTTGGATTCGGCTTTTATACACGGACTACATACATATAGAGTCACGTATCAAATGCTTTGTCTAATAGGGGGCAGATTTGATATTACACACTGTCCCTTTCTCTTCAGGCATAAACCACATCCTAATATAGTTGAAAAGATAAATCATAAGAAGGATGTGCTCTCGTGGTGGTTATCTAGAAATAGTTCAAAGAAACCTCATAGTGTACGTAAAAAAATCTTCTCCTGTCAGTCCGTCAGCCAAACATCTGACGGACTGGAATACATCGGCACACATACCGATGTATTCCAGCCTGTCATATGTTTGGCTGATGGACTGGTACGGGAGAGGAATTCAGTCCATAATGTATTCATATTCATCTCCAATCGCTGGAGTCTTCAATCGAGGATCCAACGGTTAGAGTTAATCCGGTATGCCTATCAATACATCGGTAAGTGCGCTTGGTTAATTCCAATCGCTGAATCCTCGATTGGAGGCTCCAGCGATTGGAGACGATAATAACCCCTCTAAAACACTATCTTAAAAAAAAAAAAAAAAAAAAAAAAAAAGTTGACTCACGAGTTCTGAAGCAGTACCCCAGAAACCCAGACTCAATCACGCCTGTGTCGGATGTAGGCGGTGCAGTATACAATATGGGGACACCGTGGACCATCAGGTAAAGAAGCTCTGAATAAATCGAAGACAACCTTAGTGGGGCCCCAAAGATCTGTTATTTACGTAGTTATAAGGCTATATTTACCGCAGGAGGTATGTTTTATATGCGAGAGTGTGCTTGGAGACTCAATTATTACAATACCTCATCCTCTGGTCAGTCATGTTAGTCGTTCATTAGATTGACTGGGATGTTTTGCACGTGTATTGGTTTGGGAGGGAATCTCTTCCTGGTACCACACACCATTGTACTTTCATGTTGGTGTTTGAACTTTGAATTAATTTAAGTCCCAAACCAGGTTTCGATAGTCTCACGAATAGAAATCGGAGACTGGGCGGTCCATATGGATGACCGTCATATGGCATTCGGAGAAATTCGAGTCCCTCCATCCGAGTCGACTGCCCAGTCAATAAGTTGAACCGATTAGGGGGTCGGCTCGGATGGAGAGTTCGGATCCCTCCGAGTGCCACATGGCGGCCATCCATCCGGGCCGCCCAGTCTCCCGCCCAAACCCAGGCGGGAGACGATGTGGGTCCCTCCGGGAATTAATGGACCCATGGTTTGAGCACTCCGGATGTGCTTGGCTGAATCCATTGGGCCGATCCTAAGTCATACCTTAATTCAATGCATTGTAAAATCCGATTTCACACGTAGTGAATATTAGTTTTATTCTTAACTGATGTGCATAAATGTAACCAGCTAATAGATAGTAAACCCGTGGTGAAAGGGAGGATGTTTGACCATACTATCAAAGTGGGGGCAAGTCTGTCCCCACATTTTCCACAAGCAATTGAAAGGCGGGGTCGAACCCACATCATCACTTCTTACATCATTTTTATTGATCATCTTGTTTAGTATCTAACTATTCAGATCTCTGACTTTAGGTATGGGAGTCTATTCCTCCCATGCCTGTTTTTATCTTTTGAAACATAGATCCCATCTCAGAAGATCGGTTCGAATTCTAACAGTAGCATTCAGATTCAAATCGTTTCCTCCCTGAGATTCGGGAGGAGGGGCGGCGATCCCACTGGATGATCGCCACGTAGAGGTCGGATGAATTCGACCCCTCTATTCGAGCCGACACTCCCTTGTCGGCTAGGCTTGTCGGCTCGAACGGAAGGGTCAGATTCATCCGACCTCCACGTGGTGACCATCCAGTAGGGTCGACGCCCCTTCTCCCGAATCTCAGGGAAGAGACGATGTGGATCCGTAACATTCACCATTAATCTTTACCGAATCGACCTGATCCGGCATGGAACCTGGTGGATCCGACAAACCTTGAATGGGAAAAGCTCCCGTGAGCCACTGGAAGTACAATGATGTTGATTGAACACTCAAGGGTCAGGCTGCCGTCATTCAAAACTCAAAAAAGTTATAGCTCCCATCTGCCATTTCCCTACCAACAGATAAGGATAAATGTTTGTTCCAACATCTATGGACCAGAATCTTAAAAGGGATTGGTTTCATTGCAGTTTTTCCTCCATGTACAGTTCATGACTCTCAGGTATGTCCTTTTACCAGGCCATTATGGTAACTATATAGAAAGCTTTTTCCTGGTTTCCAAATTAAACCCCTCTTCATTTCAAATCTCATCCGGTTCAACTGGTGGTTCATTGGTAATGCACAGTAGGACCAGTTCATCACTCAACAGGTAAGAGCAAAAACTGCAAAAAACAAAGAGTCAGGTATTAAACTATTAAGGGGAATTACATATACTTCCCCTGGACTATAAATTACGTACACCTACCATCAACTAGTTTCTAACAATTACATATACCATTCATAATTTCATAAACATGTAACAAAAAAGTCCATTTCATCAACAGTGTTAAATTTAACTTTTAAAAGACAACTTTACAATTGTTGGATTTAAAAGAAAACTGCGATGGCAACGTGTGAAACCTTCTTGTTTTTTTGGAAATTGACTAAAACGGAATAAAGAGGAGGAATTGACTCGGTCACTTGACCATCGGTTAAGGGAATGGACATTTTTGTTACATATTTATGAAATTAGGGGTGGTATGCGTAATTGTCAGAAACTAGTGGATGGTAAATGTAATTAATCCGCAGTGCAAGGGTAGTACGTGTAATTTTTCCAACTATTAATGACACCAAGGGAATTGTGCCTAGCTATTCCTTGTCGAACATGTTCAGTTGGTACAAAACCATTTAGACTTAAGGTGTTAGAAAATTTTGCTGTAAAATAAGAAGTTTCATTAATTACAAATAAAAGATATTAAAGAAATAGAAAAAAACGTACATACAAAAAAAATTTATGTAACATATCATTTGCATGAAAAATTTTACTATAACACAAACATGGCCGTATGAGAAAATCTTGTCACAAGAAAATAAATTGTTGCTGAAATTTATTAACTTGTGGTGCATGTAGGGACATTTAAGAGAACTTCTTGCATTATTTTAAGTAATTTGATAAAAACAAGTCTTTTTTTTTATGGGTTTTATTCTAAGTTATACTACTAGGGTGGGGAGGAAACAAATGCAGGAGAAGAGACTCGAATTCAAGACCTCCTTTCAACCCCCACTTCAACAAACAAGGGTCAATCATCCAACCAAGCAGATGTTTACTTAATAAAAACAAGTTCATATACTATAACAGTACAGATTTGAAGCACTGACAACTCTACGTAATTTGGAGCTTCTCATCTAAAGACGAGAAGAAAAATTCAAGAACTTCCCAAACGCGCTTAGTTAGAATTCGAGGTCTCTTATCATAATGGTCATAGCAATGAGACGTTTTTAGGTGAGCAACAGAAATACCATTGCCAATACTCTTGTTTGGAAGGCCATGTTCATCTCGTGTAAGAGTTTGACCACTTCCCACTCTTTGGTTTTTAAATTTATGTAATGTCGAAATTTCAACATTGTCACTACTCTCAAGAAAATGGGTTCAGAATTGGGCATTCCTTCTGAGTACATGAGCCTACATGATTTTAAAAATGACCAATAAACGTAGACACCAAGCCACCAACGTAAGGAATGTTGTAGGTATTTATCAATATCATATTTGTCATAAACAATTCTCTCAATTACATACTAAATTAAAAGATCAAAATGAAATGGATTTTCTTATAGTTCTGTTTGTTTTGATGTAAAATTTTATCGTAAAATTTTTCGTGTAACATTTTACATGTGAAAAAAGAATTTCAACGTTTGTTTCTAAGAGATAAAATATAGTAATCTATAGAGGGGATGGAAAAGGAACTTCATCTTTCTTTTACCTTCTAGAAACAAATTTTGATTTTTTTCTCTTACAAATAAAATATTTTACATGTAAAATTTTACCATAAAATTTTACGTCAAAATGAACGGAGCTTGTATTTTGAATCACGAAATATTAAAATTGAAATTACATAGGATATACCATTTATCGCCAATGGAAGTTGATTGTGGAATTGACCTCTTTGTGCTATCTATTTTAATCTCCAGTGGATTTTTTTTAATAAAAGATTTGGGTATCCCTCTCTTCGCTCTCATATACTTGATAGGATCGATAGAGGGAAGACCAAGATTCATTTATTTATAGGAAAATTACTCGTATATCTCTTGTAGTTTGCTCATGATACAGGTAACTCCCAAACATTTTAAACAATTACAACCATCGTTTTTTATAGATGATATTAAACATAATTATAAATGAACAAATGTACCCTTGGTTGTTTTAGAAGAACAGTAAAGAAGGAAAAGGAAGAAAAACCGATCGAACCAATAAAAAAAAACTGACTAAAACTGATCAAACCAAACCGACCATTATGATTTTAGTGTGTGATATGAAGACGTACAGATAAATTAGACTTAATTGTAATTGTGCATAGAAAAGTCTTGGGCACAATTTTTCGTCTTGAAACATAGATCTTAGTGTTATTGTTTTACGTGAGGACACCCCCTTTGTTGAAGGAATGTTGGGCATGGGGCGATGTTTGATAAGGAAAGGATCTATAAGCTATCTGGATATATTAGAATCTTATACGTTAGCAGAGAAAATAGGAATACAAGAAGAACCGGTAACTAGTTATTTAGAGGAGAGAGGAGAGAAAGAGAGTCAAGATTTCAAGAAAGAAAGAGAGAGAGACAGAAGTATATATCCACAACATGTACTTCCTTTTCCTTGATTGATACTATATTATCACTTAATAGAGGTTAATGAACTTATTGAAAACCCATGCATGTGTCCATCCGCCTGCCAAGAGAGCTTACGCCTTACGAGGTCTTCCATGTGCTTTCAAGAACTTGTAGAGTATTTTTCCCGAGATATATGATGTTTCGTAATCCCATGGGTTGTTAACCCTTTTGGTGTTGGTATGCGTCCCTATCCTTACCAAAAAAAACTTGTAGAGTAGGATGAGGGCATGAGGTGCCATTGTTACCGCTAACCTGGCATATGAGGGGTTTGGAGCTAAATAATTCTAACCTTTGGGTTTTGTTTGGTTGGAAGAGGAATTGAAGAGAAGAGAAGTGAAATTTTTTTAACTTACAAAGAAAATTTTGTGATGATTATAACACATGCTATCACATTACTATCTAATTAATTCTAAATCATTTCATATTTAGTTATTAATTGTTATGTAAAGTGGTTGTTATCAATATTTGTTTATGAGCATTTGTTTTGACACTTGAACCTTTTATCATTGTTCCAAGTAATGACCCTTAAACCAGGATATTGATATTTTACCGGAAAAACCAGGATATTGATATAGGCCATTCATGTTTTTCTTATGGTTCCATTGTATTGTGATTATAATGCAATGTATAGTACAGTAAAATGATTGTGATGATATCATGGATTTAGGAATCAAAATCGAAAGGGGAGAATCGGTCAATTCAAACCAGAAACAGTTGACCCTGATACCTGATTCCTATGTTTTCGAGTGATAAGACTACTTAGGAAATAAATCCTCTTATGTCCCTCATGCTAGCATGAGGAAATCCAGTAGATATAATTTACTGTGCACACATATCGATGTATTGATATACGCGCATAGTAGATGACAGCCATCAAGTTTCCTTGTACAGATATGAGGGCCAAAAAAGGACTTGAATCCAACTACTTAAATCACGGGTTATAGTTTATATGATTCTAGGGAATTAATACAACTTAAATTTTACAGCTGATTGGCTACCATAACGTTTCTCATCAAGATTCTCACGTTGTTAGGGTTTTGGATTAGGATTAAAAAATAAATCATCCAATACACCACCAACTCCTAGGAGTTGAGTTTTTTTTTTCTTTTTGTAGTTAAACTTAGAGTTAAGTTGAAATCAATGAAATTCTATCTTTAAAAAATTGAAATTAATGAAATGTGGTGTCCTTATAATGCATTTATAGCCATCTCATTGACTCACCATCTGAAGTAGCACTACCTCAGAGTCTCACTGAATCATGCCTGTGTCATGCAGGCTGTAAGTGCAGTATACAAAATGAGGCCACCGAGGACCATCAGGTAAAGAGGCACAGAATGAATCGCAGACAACGTTAGTAGGCCTTCATATATCTGTTGTTTCAGTAGTTTTCAGGTTATATTTCCAGCCTTCCAGGACGTATGTTTTGTATGGAACAGTGGGTTTTGAACTCAATTACAACGGTATCATGGACCTGGATCCTCTCCTATCATCTGTTCGATGAACGATTGATGGGGGATACGATCTTTTTCCCAGTACCATACACTACGATACTTTCATGTGGTGTTTGAATTAATTGAAGTAAAATTCATCTCTTATCATTGGAAAGTACCAACTGCACGAGATGATTTGGATCCAAACTTGATTTAGGTAGTCTCTCAATTCCGAGAAAATAATGGACCGATGGTTTGAGCACACCAGATCAGCTTGGCTGAATCCGCCGGGGCTGATCTAAATCACTCCTTAATTCAACGTGTTGTAAAGCCCGTTTTCACAGATAGATCGATTTTAACTATTTTCTTCATTGAAGTGCATAAATGTTACTGGCCAATGGATAACCGATGTATGGCAAAGAGGGGGCATATCCGATCATATTGTCAAAGTAGGGGCACATTTGTCCACAAAATTTTCAACAACCAATTGAAAAGACCGGGTAGGAATCAGGTAATCGCTTCTTACATCATGTTCCACACTATTTACTCTTACAACTTATCGTCACATTTAATTTATATTGTTCGAATCTCTGACTTAAGCATCAGATTGTATCCCTATAAACGAATCCAATCACTCTTGTGCCTCTACAGTTTAGACCATTTGAATTTCAATAGCAACATTGGACACCCGAATTGACCCCGTCAGGCATGGAACGTGGCGGGTCCCGCAAACCTTAAAGGGGAAATGTTCTCGTGAGCCATGGGGTGTACGATGATGTTGATTGGACACTCAAGACGTCAGGTTGCCTTAATTCAAAACTCAAAAAAATTAGCTCCCACATGCCATTTCCCTATCAACAGATAAGGATAAATGTTTGTTCCATCATTTATGGACCAGAATCTTAAAAGGATTGGTTACTGTTCATGATTCTCAAGTATGTCCTTTTACTAGGCCATTGGGTAACTTATACAGAAACCATTTTCCTGGTTTCCAAATTAAACCCTTCTTCATTTCATATCTCTTCCGGTTCAACCGGTGGTTCAAATATTGTTTATGCACACAAGGACCACTTCATCACTCAACAGGCAAGAGTAGAAACTGTAAAATCTAATGGGACATGACCATTGACTTGAAGGTGTTAGAAAAGATTTGTTGTAAAATAAGGTTTTCATTAAATAAAAACTTGTCATAATAGGTCTATTAAGTGATGATGTGGCATGGTCTATAAGTTTCTAATAACAAAATTATCCTTTTAAATTTGTTAAGTTACTGTTATCGTTAGGTTTTGATCGATCATCTGATTGGGATATCTATCTCAAGGGAAGACTGACAATCGAGTTGGGTGGGTTGGATAACTCGAGGGTCATTCTGATGCCTAAGTTAGTTCAAGGGTTATAAACAAATGAACCCAAGAAGAAGATATCCGGGTTCAAGGTAGAGAGGGGAAATTTTGATAGCAGGGAGAGTATGAAAGCTGAAAGTATAAAAGTTTCAGTCTATTTACCTTCGGGGTGACGGTATTTATGGGGCATGGAGTGACCAGAGGACGTTCCCTTGCAATTTCGACGATCTCAAGACTCCATCCGAGATCGCGGGGAACCTCCTGTTGTCATTAGGGAGTCTTTGCACATATGTTCCATATAAGTAGGAACTAAATGATCCAGAATTGATCCTCCACCATCTGATTAAGATCTGACGGTAGGATGATGAATAACTGCCCCAAAGTGGTTTAGTAACGTATGGAATCATGCCTTACCAAGTTTGGGGAGTACAACACAAGTAGGGAACCATTGTAGGGTGGATAAATGCAAATCTTCTCCAACAAACATATATTTTGTTCTTTAGGAGTGGATGCTAAGAACAGGGTCTTGGAAGATCTCATTCTCGTATAATGCTGACACCTGATGGTGCACCTATTCAATCACTATGAAGCTACATGTTGACCTCCGATTAGCCTCATTCTGAGTCACTAACCGTTACTATATTACCTTTTCCCCAATCATTAATAAACGTGCAAATCTTATCCATCCAAGTTTTACAGTCTTCTTAGAATAAAAATTAAACAACTTAAACAACTTGGAAATTCGTTCCAAGTGAACTAAATTCTTAACCATTTTACACAAGGAAAAATGCTACTTTAATTTCATAATGACTTTAACATCATAATCCAGTCAAATGTTGTACAAAAAAAAAGCAAATCAAATGTCACATAAATTTTTTTTTATAGGGTTTTCAATACCAAATATCCATCCAAAACGCAACATTCTAATAGGATAGCCCTGGGTTATTATCGTCTCCAATTATTAGAGTTTTCAATCACTGATTCAGCGGTTGGAGTTAATTAAATATACCTAGAAATGTATTGGTAGGTGAACCTAATTAAGTCTAATCGTTAGATCAACGATTGAAGTCTTCAATAATTAAAGATGAATTAAACTCGGATAACACCCGGCCTTAAGTCATAATTGCTATAATAATGGGATCACGTCGATTAGGTACGTAAACCATGGTGTAAGCTTATGGTAAAGAGGGTTGATGGGGTTTGGTAGGACGATATGGTTGTTTTATTATATAAGCAATCTCAATTCCCAACCCTAGTCGGACTCCCTCTCCTCGTGCACCAGTAAGGTTTGGACTTTGGTAAATGGTCCTTATAAGTCTTACTCTAAAGTCTAACCTGACTATTTTCTTGCACGTCCTACTTACCTTAAGTAGTATGACCTTTATTCAAAACAAAAAAAATAAAAAAATGTAATGATACCCCAATTGGAACCAGGTTCAGTTGAAAATCAGATTATGCAATGTTGGGAATTGGACGTTGCGTATTCTGTCGCATAAGTTTGTAATTCTGTAAAATTATAAAGGTATTTTAGTAATTATACACATATAGAGTTCGTTTTCTCTGAAACCGTAACTAACGAGAGGTGTGAAGACGAGCATTGTAATTCTATTCTTCATTGCTAATTTGATAGTAAAAGATTGTAAGGGAAAATTAAAGAGAATGGAAGTGAAATTTTAATATTTTAAATGAAAACTTTTGTAGTGGTAATATAATATGATTATATAAGATGTAAAATTTATTTTATTTTTTTTAACGTATTTAGTAATGATACTTATAAGATATACATTAAATTGTATTTCTCTTTTCAAATGGGAGTGATTTGGATGCACATTAAAATGTAAGTTAATAATTAAATGTGAAATAAATTGGAATTAGTTAGATACTAATGTGTAGAAATTCTCTCCTGTCGACCTGCCGTCTGCCAATGGCGGGATTTCAGCCGGCCCACCTCCCCATGTATTGTTAGGCGGGCCGACTGATCCTCAGCCTTTGGATCAGCGGCAGGAACCTCCTGTCGCGGAGAGGATTTTTATCCGATACTAATGTCATACCATGTACTGTAATTATTACAAAAGTTTTCATTTAAAGTATAAAATTTTCACTTCCCTAGCCTTCAATTCTCTTTGCAACCAAACAAACCGCAAGGGAGGAATCCTCTCTTGAATCACGTAAAATCTTTAGGTTGTGTGATGAGTTTAGATCACCTACAATTCCGTTTGTTTTGACGTAAAATAAAAATTTTACGTGTAACATTTTGTATGTGAAAAAAAAAAATTTCCTTGTTTGTTTTCGATAGACTAAAGAAAGACAAAGTTCCATTTCCATCATCTTTAGAGATCAATATATTTAATCTCTTGGAAAAAACATTGAAATTTTTTTTCACATTTCTACCAAAAGAATTTTATTTTTTTATTTTTTTACGTATTAAGTTTTACACGTAAACTTTTATTTTCGGTAAGTCTACATGTATGTGTACTCTCTGTGGGATCTCATGATTATGGAAGGTCAAACTGGATTCACATCTTCTCCTCCAAGAGATTCGAAAGGAAGGGGGGACGTCCCCGTTAGATTGCCGACATGTTGAGTTATAGTAAATCTGAACCCTCCATCTGAACCAACACCGAGCCGACAAGCTGAACCGACAGAAGGTGTCGGCTTGGATAAAAGACTCGAATTCACCCGAGTCTCACGTGTCGGTCATCTAATGAGGGTGTTCCTTCTCCTCCCAGTCCCCTGGGAAGACAAGATGTGAATCCATGTGAAACCCATCTTTCAATTGTGGGTCCCACATTTGATATGATCCTGTATGGGGAACCCACGGAGAGTAGACGCGAACCAACCAGAAATCGTGTTTAGTAGGTACGAGTAACGTCCTTCATTAAAGTAGTGGAACCCACGGGATCCCAAATTAGGAACACAAAATGTTCCACTATTTTATATTAATATCACATTTAATCCAATTGGATAAGAAATTATAACCGTCTGATTTCTCACATACAAAAAAAAAAAAAAAAAAACATACAACAGTAGAAATGAATAGTGACTGACTGCTATGATACTATCTGCCTATCCTGCAATACATCATAAGCTGACCCCACCTCATGTGCATGTCTATCTCGATACACGCGACACGTCCTCTCATTCTGACAAATCTGACGGTTAGAAAGTGACCATTTGAATCAGCGATACAACTCCTATGGTCCCAGTATCTCCACAATCATTCCCCCGTCTGTTTGGTCACTGCTCAGTCCATCTCCGCAAACGATTCCCTCTAATCTCTGCTACCAATTACAAACACATAAATCCACTTCTCTTTCTCTTTTTCAATCATCTCAAGCCTTTCTTTCCTCATCTCTCTTTCTCTCTTTCCACTTGCAGAGAAGAGACGAGAACAAGAAAATGCCGTATGCGATAGCGAAGAACCTCCATTCCTGCTTCTCAAACTGCAAAAGCCCGCTGACAACTCAATCTTCTCATACACCACTTGCTGCGAGCGATCAAGAAAGCAGCACAGAGACAACGTCGATCCTGATGAAGAATTTTAACTCGATTTACGACCCAACCTCAGAATCAACCTCCAAATCAGTAAGTCGTTCCAGCGACAACTTCTCAACGTCAGACTCCGAAGACTTACTCGAATCCACCGTTCCTGATTTCGCTACCATTTTCGCTTCACAACGCTTCTTCTTCTCATCCCCTGGTCGCTCGAACTCCATTATCGAGTCGCTACCGGAATACAATCCTCCATCAGAAGTAACAGAGAAACTAATGAGCGGAGGAATTCCTATCCCCACTTATTCGCCAGATCCTTACACGGATTTCAGGCGATCAATGCAGGAGATGGTTGAAGCACGCGAATTGCTTGACGTGAGGGCTGATTGGGATTACTTACAGGAGTTGCTCTTGTCCTATCTCACTCTTAACCCTAAGCACGCTCACAAGTTCATCATCAGCGCTTTTGCTGATCTCCTCCTTAGTCTCATGACAACGTCAACTGAATCGGATGGCAGCAGCAGTCCCTCTGTCTCCGACTTGTCCTCCGGCCGATGTACGATTTAACGGCGGTTGGTATTAACATGTTCATCTTGATAAAATTCTTATTTCATCAATACATCTTTTCTATTTTTAGGAATTCCAGTTGGGCCATATTTTGTTTTTGTCATTGGGTAGTTTTTTTTCCTGTTTATTTGTTTGTATATTACCTTTTATCTTGTCCTTTTGAATCTCTCTATTCTTTACTTGCATCTATTTTTGTTTTTTCTACCCAATTTTTCTACGAAGAACAGATAGAAGATCCCTGATATGACTCTAGAGATGATAGATATCAACTACTACCACACAGTGAGTAAAAAAAACCCTCACACAGATGATTAATATATAATATATTCTGCTTTGTTAGGTTAGGAAACGATAAGATTCATGTCCATTCTTGTCTAGGCATGCATTTGATTGCTATAAACAAGAAATGCCAAAAGTGAAAAGAGACAGAGAGAGAATCTCAATTTTGTCCATGTTTAATTTTTTACAATAGCTTCGAGACGAGTCGCCTCGTGCTTATGAACAGTGAACTTGGGATTAGTCATGTCGTGCTTAGTGCTATCAGTGAACCGTTTTGTCCGTGTTCATTCATAGGTTACTGTGACAAAAAAAATTTAACTGAGACGTTTTCTAAGTGTTATAGCTGAGCTACTGTAGACGATTAGCAATGTTGTGATCCTTAGTTGAGTCATAATGAAGTAGGAAACCTGGAAGCAGGAGTGCTAGTAGAGTTTCTTAACATTTTTCTTCATTTCCAATTTGGTAAGGAAACAGAGGTTGATGATCATGGTTTAAGGAATCAGAGTCAGAATCAGATTCTGAATGGAATTGGCTGATCTCAGTTACGATTTCACTGGAAGTTTTCTAATGTTCAGAAGATCTGGCCGAACTGGTGGAAATAAATTAGCTTGGGCCGATTCTATTCTCGATTCCACTACCTTGAACAATGGCAATGACAAAACCTGTGAAATTTTAATCTAAATGGATCACATGAGAGGGTTAATTAAATGAGTTAAATGTGAAGAGTTCTGTTTCTAACTGGACTGTAGCTCACATGGAAGATTCTAAGGTTACCTAGGTTATATATCTCCTTGCTAGGAAAGTGGCTGGTTTTACTTTTATACTTTCATCTATATTAAAAAAAGAAAAGAAAAAAAAGTCATGTCATATGCAAAATCACAGCTCAAGTGCATGGGAAGAGATAGAGCATATCCAGTGGCAATAGTAAATACGTGAGATCCGCTACCATTATTGACTACATCATTCATGTATGCTCTTGAGGGAAAAAAAATCGTTTGTGTTATAGCAGAGTGCATCCTGGCTATTGAAAGAGCATCTGTCACATAATCTGATGTCCTCTCAATGGTTAGGATTAAATCTGCTACACCAAAGTGCTATAGACGATCTTGATCTGTTTTTGAGGGGCCAGGATCTGTCTATAGTGTTGCTCTGTAGCAGTATTGATCCTAACTGTTGGGAATATATCGGGACACATGATTGATGCACTCTCAGTAGTCAAGATCAGCAGTGCTACATGGTAATGCTGTAGATGATCTTTTTCCAAAGTGAAGTAGTATCAAAAGCCTAAGGGGGAATTCTTTATCCATCTTCACGGGACCAAAAATTATTTACGAAGATTGTCAGATTAAAATCCCATCAACTCCTGTCATAGGCATGGGTTGATAACTGTTGGATGAGACTCTTGAAACAGTGTCAAAGGACACTTTGGATATTCCACTAAAGGGTGGGTAGGTTATTATGAATCCCATCAACAAAGGTGAAAGACAAGTTTCTTAATAGAATATGTCCGACAACCTTCCTTCTTTCCTTCTCAAGAATAATCTTCTTCCATTTCAACCCTTTCAAAAAAAAAAAACTCTCGATACTTGATAGATGGTCAACAGGAAAACAGGCAAAAAAAGTATCTTATTATTGGAACATCATGAATGATCAAAGATCAATGATTAATTTCTTCCATTACATGATGAAAGCATAGCACGTTTGCGAATGATCGAAGAGCAATTTTTTGCTTTTCGTCAAAAAGAAAATTAAGGATAAGGACGAAGATCCGTACATGGGTAAGGTAGTAGAAAAAAAGTTAGTATATATATATATATATATATATATATATATATATATATATATATATTTATTTATTTATATATATTTGGGGGGTACGGGGTAAGGGGGAAAGAAATTCTCTCGTATGGCAGTTCCGATTGTCAAATATTAGATTTCAGCCGACACACATACCAATGTATTGGTATACGTGCCGATTAAACTCGAACCTTAGGATCAACTGGCCACAAGAGAAAAATATGGATCCAAGATAAGAGTGGTGGGGGGAAGAATATGTATCATGGGTCCCACTGGAAACTCGAAGGGATTCAAAACCCGCTGAGCAATATATGGAAAGTTGGAACAGAAGAGTTGAATTATACCAGCATGATTCTTACCAAAAAAATAAAATTATACCAGTATAGCGCAATAAGACAATACTAGGGAACCAGTAATGAGGTTACAGTCTAATATAGTAAATTATAAGAGAAAGAATCTACAAAAATATAATGTTTTCAGTTTATTAGCCACAATGGTGGAGAGAGAGAGAGAGAAAAAGACCTACACGTTAGGCTGCCGTGGCCCTTGCAAGGATAGCAACAAAATCTGTCAATTTGTTCCTTCGAGCTCACCGTCAACTCATCCAAACCCGCCTGTTCCTTAGATTTCTATTTCCATAATTCTAATCTTCGAACCAAGTTTTCCGACACACAGAAACTTTCTCGAGAGAGACTCTAGAAAAAATGAATCAGATATTGAAAGCAGAATGATATAGAAAAAATTCTCTCTTGTTGTCCAATCTTTTCAATTGTGATCTAACTGTTGAAGTTTATCCAGCAATACGTGCTGAGTGACTCTAACTGCTATATCACGACTGAAGAAACTCCAATGACAGAAGACGGCCCGAACCCAAATGATGAATTTCAACCCATGGTTCATGCATGGTGAAGGGAAATACTAATCCTAATCTCTTACTTTACAATAAACATTCCAGACGTCCAGCCTCTACCAAGGGGAAAGAAAAAAGATGTTCTGTAATTCTGACGCTTCCAAATGATCTGCCTTATAAGCATGTAACTTTCAATGTTTTGAAGAACTGTTCAAAACCCCTAGAATCAGCTCTAGCCTCTAGCCACTCCCGATCCAATTCTGTGCCAGATCAGCCTGGATTGATTCAAAAACCCCTAGAATAAGCTTCATATATGTGAGAATCGGTCTTGCAAGGCTCTGAATCAGGTGACACAGGATCGGCCTACCCATGCCCAAGTCCTAAAACCACGTTGCTTCCACACTAAAATCTCTCTCACTGGTTTTCCTCAGAAGTCCCTGCTCACCCAAGAACATTCCTCTGTGGAAAATGCCTCAATTATAGAAGTCTGCCTGATCTTTTATGTCCTCTGAGCTATTAAAACAAAAACCTCTTGGCATAACTGTACAGCATGTCCTGTTCAATGGAACCGGGTTGCCTTGCCCATTGGTCAGGCATCTGGTTATATCGGGCACAAACTCACAGAATGTGACAGAGGGAAAAAAAATGGAGTAAACAGACATTGATAACATAGTTCATGGTTTGTAGCCGAAAAGGAACAACCATGTTCTCTGAAAGAAACAGTTTTACAGCACAGCTGTTGCAAGCAAAATTTTGCAGCATTACCAGTTCATGTCAAAAGCTGGAGGCAGATTCTCACCTATTTCAACTAGCAACCCCAAGGAAGAGAATCAAAGTATTCAATGGGTAACACCCAATCAGAGTCGGGATAAAAAGTAAATCCTTCTTAATTGCAACAACTGTAAAACAGGATAAGCTGGAGTGGTTATCAGAGAGACCATGGAGGAGTCTGTTGGGCAGTGTCAGGTTAAAAGTTTAAAGTGGATTCAGTGGAAGTGGGGGGAGATCAGTAATTCAGTGGAAGAGGTTGGAGCAAAGGCAGTCCCTTTGGTTCTTTGTACGGCAAACAAACAAGGAATACAGCATATCTGTTATGATCCCACATTGCAATCCCATACCTACCAAGTATGGTTCTTAAGTCTTGGGGTTCTCCCACCTAATAAACTAGTCTTTTGGGTTGGGCTCTCCCTTGGGCTTGAATTGTAACATTTGGTGCTTTCATTGAGAGGCCGATGCTGCGGGAGGGGCGACCTAGAGAAGTAGCAAGAAGTAGCGACCTAGGAAAGGGCTACCTAGTGAAACAGAGTGAAAGTCATCCAGAATGGGCAATCTAGAGTGGGCCGACGTGGGCGTCGACTTTGAAAAGGGGGTGACAATGTTATGATCCCACATTAGAATCTCATACCTACCAAGTATGGTTCTTAAGTCTTAGGGTTCTCCCACTTAATAGACTAATCTTTTGGGTTGGGCTCTCCCTTGGGCTTGAGTAATAACATTTGGAAATGATACAAACAGTATCGGTAATGGCTACTTCGAGGGTAGCCGACCTCCAGATAGAATAGAATAAGAAGAAGAAGATAGAAGTTTGATTGTAACTTCTTATCTTTTCTATTCCTCATCGTTCGTTTATATAGCCAAAGGCATACAACCTTGCTAGTTGATTCAATACAATTCCCTTATGGTTATAACTATCTGACAACCTTATACTTATATAAGCTTCTAACAACCTCTATAACAACTTACACATAATCAACCTATTCCACATTGTAGCGGTGGATAAGCAATGGCCTTGATCATAACATTACCATCCGCTTCTGAGAGAACCTTGTCCTCAAGGTTCAGCTTTGTTGTATCCATAATTGAGTTCAAGGCTGATGATTCTCGAACACCAATGCAGAGAGTTATTGTCAACACAGGTAAGAGAATTGGAGCTAGAATATTAATTGAGAAAGTCCCCCCAAAACCCAGCACTGCTGGTTCATTACTTTCCTCCTTATGCAAGATTGTCAAGGCTTGCCCAACGTATGAAACAGATTCCTTAGGAATAAACTTTGTCACTTGATCAACATCTGCTGCAATTCCAAGAGGATTAAATCTGATGGGACCCTTTCCTTTTACAATGTCAAAAGGAATATTCATCCCAGGTAAAGGGGTGAGAATATCTAAAAATAAATTCTCACAGAGGATTTGATAGCTCTTCTTGTACCTCCCTGCTTGCCTCATGAGCCAAACTGGTGGTCTTTCAACTTCTTGCCCTCGGACAGCAATTAGCAAGAAAGGTTCAGCAGCGGCAGTAGTAATTTTTGGCTCTGTTATAGTCCCTTTCAAGAGATTAGTGTCGAAGTGGTAGTTGTAGAAGATTAGGTAAGGAAATGCGGTGGATTCCTTGGTAAAGTTCCATTTTATTGACACGCCAAGTTGCTCACGCAAAGTGTTCTCTATAAGCAACTCCAGATCACTAGCTTGATGCTCGGCGCCAGTCGAAATTGCAATATCTTGAAGCAAAGCCTTTCGCCTTCCACCAAAACCAAGCACTTTGACAGCAGCAACATTGAGAATGTCACATGACTTGTTCACAACTAGAGTACCCAAAACCCCTCCAATGTTATCTTCAATAATAATAAGCAGAGGTGATATCTCTAATATCCCTTGGGGTGGTTTGACCAGGACCAGTGTCTCAAACAGTGAGACCCCAATCTTCAACGAGTGGACATCTGCTCTCTTGTTTTCCATTGCATAGGTCACTACAGGAACATCTGGGTTCCCTTGTGCAGTAAACAAGGGTGCCATTGGGTCGTCAATGTTGACAATCTTTCGATGCCGCTCTAGCTCCACCATCCTTGCAAAAGGTTTTGCCTTGGCATCCCTGTATTCTTCATGAGACCCATGAAAGTCCATGTGGTCTCTCATTAAATTGGTGAAAAGTGCAATATCAAAATCAACCTCATCACACCTTCCAAGAGCAAACGCGTGGAAAGGAAAATCCATGTCAACTATCTCTGTTCCATTTTGAAGCATCTTTGCCATGAGCTTTGGGACGATAACAGAATCAGTAGTGTGGTCAAGTAGTGATTCCAACTGGTTATCTCCTTGGACGTAATAGGCTACAGTACTCAACAACCCAGTCCTTAAAGCCATTGCTTCATACATGCCTTTAAGCAAATACGTAGTAGTCGTTTTACCATTTGTGCCTGTGATCCCAATAATGGCCAAATTCTTAGATGGATTCTGGTAAAATGATGCAGCCAATGCAGGAAAGACTGAGTTTGTGTCCTCTAAAAGGGTTATTATCGTCTCCAATTGCTGGATCCTCTAGCGATCTCTCTTAACCAGGCGCACCTACCGATGTATTGGTAGGCGGCCAAGTTAAAGAGAGACTGCTGGATCCTCGATTGGAGGATCCAGCAATTGGAGAGGATAATGACTCCCTCTAAAATAACAAGTGCCTTACAACCTAATGTCTCATCTATATCAATCTCCTTGCTAGCTACCACAGCCACAGCCCCTCTCTTGTCAACCTCGCTCAAATACAATTGGCCATTAGTTTTCATCCCAACACAGCATACAAATAGATCACCTAAGCTAATGAACCTCGAATCATGTTGGATTCCAATAATCTCAACCTCTAAATTACCACAAACAAATATAGATACAACCTTGCATTCATCCAACAGCTCTGCTAACGTCATTTTAAACTTGGGTTCTACCATTCGAACCTTGGACTTGCCATAACTGTTAAAATCGAGAACAAAAGACGGGAAAAAAATAGTAGAGGAAACCAACAATACAGTATTTACCTCACGAGCTCTAGAAACAGGGAAGCCAACAGTGAGGAAAATAGCACGCGTGACACTTCTGCAACTCAAGGCCAGTGGCCTGATTCGATCCAATCGACAATGACGGAACAACAGTACATGCTGTCTAAAATGATTATGCAATTCACGGCAATAAATGGAAAACTCGAACAAGTTCTTCGCAGGGGATCTCAACCTCCGATTCAGCGGTCTGAAGCAAGTTTGGGAACCGCTAGTGGTGGATCTGGGTTTCACGCTTGAGCAATGGAGCCCACCAATGCAAAGTATCAGAGCATCACGCTGTCCAATTTTTGGAGGAGGCCATGCAGGAATCAAATGGGGGTACTGCCGGCGGAGGGAAAGAAAGTTGCTCCACGAGTAGTCGTTGTAATCAAATGGGGTTTCTGCGGCTGCACGGCGATCTCCTCCGAAGGGTTCACGGGCAGCGTCGCACATGATAGGAGGCTCAGATTCCTCAATGAAGGTTTCTAGGTTTGGTGGGTTCTCTATAGAAACTACGGTTTGGAAGAGATCTGTGGTGGCTGCCATTCCAGGGGAGTAAAAGAAATCATAGTTTCAGAACAGGTTGGAGGGTTGGGGATGATTGCGGTGTCGGTTAATGGTGTTGGAACGGTGGGTATTGGTGTTGGTGAAAAAATGAAAACGAGATCAGAATGGATCGGGGAGATGAAAGAAGGGGAAGGAGAAACCAGGGGTGAGAACCGAGCTCTAAACTCCTCATCAAATATATCGTTGTTGATATTGTCTCCCTGGTAACTGTCGATGACTGTTGTGACCGCTTTATTGGTGCCGGCGTTTGTCTGAAGCTGGGGAGGACAATCGGGCGGAGGCTGTGTTAGGGTTTGGATTAAGGATTGGGGTTGGGATTGAGACGGTGGTTGAAGCTGAGATTGAGATTGTGGAAGCTGCAACTGAGGTTCAGGAACAAGGGATTGTGGAGTGTGGTTGCTGGTCAGATTCATCGTTGACAGTCCGATTGAAGCGGAGATGGAGGAAGAAACCACAGGTTGGGTGGTGGTAAGGCAGTCAGTAACAGGATTTGGATTTGTAGGTAGTCGCCGTTGCAAGAACCTGTCAACCTTCTCCTCTATGGAGGCCATTAGTTGAGAGAGCTTAGAGATGGTCTTCTGCATGGAGTCGAGCTAGGTATTGTGGGCAGCCGATGTTGTGCCGAGTTGTTGGAGACCTTCGCTGAGGGAATGGAAGTGAGTTCCTTCTGCCATAGAAGTCTCTCAATAAAAGCACCAAATGATACGAACAGTATCGATAATGACTACTTCGAAGGTAACCGACCTCTAGATAGAATAGAATAAGAAGAAGATAGAAGTTGGATTGTAATTTCTTATCTTTTCTATTCCTCATCGTTCGTTTATATAGCCAAAGGTATACAACCTTGCTAGCTGATTCAATACAATTCCCCTATGGGTATAACTATCTGACAACCTTATAATTTTATAACCTTCTAACAACCTCTATAACAACCTACACATAATCAACCTATTCCACATCGTAGCGATGGATAAGCAATGGCCTTGATCATAACAATATCATTATGGAGACAGATGCATAAAAAGTTTGAGCACATTGAGTACTACATGTCACATGTGGCCATGGAATATATCAGCTGTTGGATACATATGCTTCTCTCAGTTTTTGTCTTGCATTTTCATATATCCCAAGAACCATTCACCAGGTTGCATCTTACAGCTTTAAAAGCAGTCAACCCAGCCAAGTGGTTACGCCTGGCTGCGATCCATGGTTTTCCTAAAAGTAGCAAGTATTCACCCAAGTGACAAAACAAAAGGTTTAAAGAACCAAAAAAAAAAAAAAAAAAGAAAACTCCAGTCTACATTATTCAAGTAGTTCCTATTATCCTAGCCCCTACTACCTAGATAGATCAATGGGTTTTCTAAGAGGTTAGCAACCTCCCTAAAACTTTACACTGTCTTGTCCAAAAGAACATGATGATGTTTGTGACTGACTTACCTGGTGAAATGAGAAATCCTTTCATGGCCCGGCTACCTTAGACCAGACACCCGATGACGACCAAGATCTCTATTGGCTGATTGGCTCCATGCATTGGAATCCAAAGAGGGCAAGCCAATATAAATTCAAACTTAAGTTTCAGCTGTTAATTCAGACCTTGAGCATGTTAGTACCATAAAGCAGTCAAGACAGTCTAATCAGAGTAACATGCAAACTCAATGATAGAAACACCAGGAAGCCCCCTAATTAAAAATTTGGTTTATAAGTGTGAACCAAAGGATGGATATTTACCAGTTCAACAATTTATACTCCAAGTGCTTGGTCAATGATCAGTAATTGACTATGTAGATAATAGTTCATATACATTTAGTAAAAACACCAAAGACATCATAATAAGGTAAGAGGAGACTATTCAAACCGAATTTGATTTCAACAAAAATAAAAATAAATTCATCAAATAAAGCTCAAACAATTGATTATTCATTCTTAGCACCCACAGGACCCACAAGAACTCCTTGAGCAGAACCTTCCTTCTGGCCTCCATCATCCTTCACCTCACCATCCGATTTTCTTATCCTGATTTTATATTTCGCCTCGAATTCAGAAATCTCTTTTTTCTTCTTTTCCAAGGCTTCATTCATCCGAGAAATCACCTCCTCAAGACCCTCCTTATTACGCTGGACTGCTGGGAGGACCTCCTTGATGGTTCTCTCCACCAGCACACCTCCAATCATCCGGTAGCATCGCCTGGATTGATCAAGTGGCTGTATGGCTCCAATCACCAAAGAGTGCTCGCTCACTTCCATCTCCAATTCTGTAATTTTGGAGTGGAGTTGGTTGATTTCAGACCTCATGGCGCCATAAACATTGGCAACTGCCTGCTCATTAATTGGTTCCTTACCATCACCTTCAGCTTTGTTCGGCATGGCTGTAAAACTTAGGGAATGAGACTGAAAGGAAACAACACAATAGTTATGCCATTTTACAACACAAAAAAGGGATTACATCCTCTTGGGGGATTTTCGAAATCACTTATGTAAGGATAATATTCTTCGTAGATCCAGAAGCTAAAAAAACCATAAACATGCAGTCAGTGCATCTTATACATGAAGAGTTACTATCTTCAGTTTGAGTTTACACACTGCAGTAACCTATTTGCTGCCAATATATGATACTTAGAAAAACAACACTAGAGCATGTTCATGCTCCCTCTAAGAAATGGTATCAAATACTAAATAATAAATATTATTATAAACAAATCCGGTGACCAAGCATATGGTAAATGATAAAAACCCACCAACACTAATAGACATTTCTCAATGGAAATAGTGAATTCAATGAGTCAGAAACCAACTAAAAAATCACTAGGCTACTCCCGCAAATGCTGTAACCAGGAGAGGAGAGGAGAGGAGAGGAGAGAGGAAGAGCAATCACCAGCAGATAAAAGATACAACATGGAAATATCTTTCAAGTTTCAAACAACCATCTTTTCCTTCACAAATTATACAAAACCAGTTATTGGTGCAAATTCAAAGTACCACAATCCAGAAGCAAATCTGATCCTTACTTCCAAGAGAATTCAAAAACTCATATAGTCAATCATGAAAATAAATTCCCCTTTTCTTCTCAAATTGAAAAAGTGAGACCTTATAAAGCAATACACTCAAGGGGGAAAAACCCATCTTAGACCCATTTCCACCTTCAACAAACTTTAGCCACCTACCAAACAGTGCACTACGGTCTGTAATTTCACTCCAAACTCTATACTAAGCATCAATCTCAATGAAGACCAGTATAACTAAGGGGAAATAAATAGGAGGAAGGGACTCAATGCTATTCTGTCATTACACCCATATCTACTTGTGCGCACACCCTTTCCCTCCTAAATTCAAGTGACCTAATAGTTTCATTGCAGTGATACATACCAAAATTTCAAACACAGTTGACATAGTTGACATAATTCTGACAATGGTACATAGAAGATATATTGGTTGATATATAAGAATTCCAAGATATTGCATGAAATTAAATAATAGGTAATGCTTTACAATTAAGGAAGGAATGTCAGAATTTTCATAACAAAGCTTTTATTGAAACGAAAAATATATCAAAGACGATTCCTAAGTCTGAAATTTCATCTTGACTTGTGCTGCTGAAGAAATGCTAAATTTTAGAGAACATATGATTTGTAAGAACAAGTAAAAAGGAATAATACGGATTTAAGAACTTCTAAAATTAGCATCACTCTAAGGAGTCATTCAGGCAACCGGCCAAGCATTGCAGAAATTCAAGCAACCAAAACAAAATGTTGTGATTCAAGCAACACATTAAAATCAGAAGCAGATTGATTCAAACACCACATTACAAAACAAAAGCAAGACTGGACGAACTACTAATCATTGTTTAAGATCTAAATGTTATGGTTCTAGCTACCAACATTTGTAACCTAGGATTTGAGTCCACAATAGCCATTAAACGTATTAGATTCAACTAGATAGGGGAAAAACAAACGGATATATAAAAAGATCAAAGTTAAAAACCAGCAACGATTTGCATATTAAAAAAAAATGGTGAAGCCCTCTGACAAGAGTTCGCCACGGTTTCTCTGTGTCTGCGGCTGTGTGTGTACTAAGCACCTAAGTCTTCAGTACCCTACAACCTCTCACCCCCAAAAAAATTCATCCAATTTGCAGTGAAACCCAAATGGCGGATTACTTCAGCTAAACAACACACAACATAGAGAGAGAAGGGCTTACCAACTGTTCGACGGACGGAGAGAGGAGATGGTGCGTAGCCCTAGACGTCGATGTCTGGCGGCCGGAGTGGCGAACAGCAGGAGGGCTAAGAATAGTTAAAGAGTTACAGACACAGCGGCTCTGGGTTTTGTCGGAGCGGAGATACGACCTAGACTTCAAGAGAGAAATGGGTAGACTGTAGAAGGCTAGAAGCAAGATTTCAATTTTCAGCAATTGGTATCGGATTGTGCATATCGGCCATTTCGTATCAGTGTTTCCAGTTGCCACGTGGACAAAAAATTTAGATCACCTCCACGTAAGTGGCATCATCATCCAATGGGTGTGGATCCACCTCTAGAGCATAGGACCCATTAAATATTGATGGTGATGGAATCCCCTAGAGAAAGTACACCTAGAAGTGAATTACCTTGATGGACAAATGATTTGTCCATTTGCATTGTTGGATAGAGAAGACATATACTATTTTGACCCAGATTATAAAGAATAGTTTGCTTGCATGTATTTTTCTTTCCTCGGATTCCATCACCATCCATATTTAGTGGATCCCACACTCTAGATATGGGTCTCACACCACATTGATGGTGATGGAATCCCTTGGAGACCAGAGGCGGCCTTGGTTAGCACCTGAATTTGATGATCGTAGATGGAAGAATGGATTCAGAATTGAAATTCCAGATTTCATGGAGGTTTGGAGGCTGAAGAACTCTTGGACTAGGTGAACAGAGTTGAGGAAGTCCGTGAACTCAAACAAGTCCCCATGGATAAGCAAGTGCCTCTTATAATATTGAGCTTCAAAGGACATGCTGCAGGTTGGTGGCAAGTTTGAAAGGTGCCAACAGTTTGGTAAAGCCCCAATCCAAACTTGGGATGAATTGAAGGTATACATATACATGTAGATGATCCAAACACGAACAATATGATTCTAATTTTGGGTTTTTTATGCCGAGTTGCAAAAGGCCAGCAGGCATATTTTCTTTTCAATCTTTTCTTAATAAGATTTTCAGTGGAGAGAGAAGGCTGCCCAGCAGGGGAGCAATCCTTTGCGCCCTCTCAAATGGACAATGGAATGACCATCCCATGTCTCCTCATTTCACTGTACCATGTGAGAGCACAAAAAAAGCTGTCGAACGGACAATGTTCCTTTCTAATTTTTTATGGGTTCTATTCTAAGTTACACTATTAAGAGAGAGAAGGTTACAGATACAAGAAAAGAGAAGCGAATTCAATGCCTCTTGCCAACCCCTGCTTCAACAAATAAAGAACCAACCATCCAATCTAGTGAATGTTTGCAATATTAGAGAAAATTATTTGATAATGACATAACGGAACAACAACTCAGATTGGAATGGGAAGCATGCTTTTTTTATGTTTTCGTCCCTCCAATTGTGCATCTTGGTGGTGTTTCTTTCTCTTCTTCTTTATTTATTTATTTTTTTTCTTTAAAGATGTGCATGTTGATGTTTGAATCAGTCTTTTGTGGGGCCTATGAAAGTAATCCATAAAGACATCATTTAAAGATTAATGAAAATGTATACCGAGTGAACTCCAACAGTTGGATCACGCTGGAATATCTCCAACTACAAAAGAGGCTCTGAATCCATCCCCTACTAACCAGGGTCCGAAATATCAATTGCAGGCTACCTTAAGCTTTAATAACTCCAAAAAAAAGAAGTGACTACCTTTAATTATAAAAATTAAGATGCTTGAAAAGCACAAACAAACCCAATATAGTCTGGTATCTTGCTTTCCCATTCAGACTAAACAAGCAGATAAAAGTTCAAATCTTTGCTCAACAAAAAAAAAAAAAAAAAGGGTTAAAATCCTTAGGAATTAGGTGAAGAACATCTCAAGGCTCGATAACCATATTCTCTGCCTCACGCTTCACAGATTCAAACAGCACAGAGGACAGATAACGCTCTCCAAAGCTGGGAAACACAACCTGTTCAATATAACAAAGGGGATGAAGATGCCTGCCGAAGACGGTTTAGGAAAAAGATAAACAAAGAAAAGGCAGAAATGAATAAGAAATTTTCAAGAATCAACTACAGACAATTAGTTCATTATTAACAAGACAAAAAAGGAAATAAAATTAATAGTCAAAAATTTTAAATGATGAAATGCAACAGAGAACCTGGGGGTAGGAGCTGGCTTTGGTGAGGATTACATAAGGATGAGAAAACTTGATCTATATAGTCTCATACAATGGCCCAGTTCTTAGATGGAGGATAGGCCATAAATCACAGAAATAGGATAATCCTAAACTATTATGGGAACCCAACTACTAATTGGTCATTTGAGTTTTACAGGTTACCAGAGATGATCAACAAAATAGATGGTAAGTTGGAAAATGAACTGATTTATACGATCTCAGAGATATAATTCATCCAAGAAATATCTCATCAAATTGAATGATGGCCAGGTTCTGATCAAATGTGAACTTTTTCAAACAATATTAACCAATAGCACGCAACGGGAACCCATAACTTAATGGGAATATCCGAAGAGATCTATAATACTACACTAATGCAATATCTTAACACAACATTAAAAATGCTGCCTTGAGTGATCTTCAAAGAAAAACAAACTGTTTATAGCAGCCATACATACCACAATGAGTTTTCCATCATTTTCTGGCCTCTGAGCAATCTTGATTGCTGCTGCTGCTGCAGCACCAGAAGAAATCCCGACCTATAACAATTAACCCCAAAACCATCACAACCACAGACCTCCAACTACAGATCGAAGAGATTTAATGTGATAGTCCAAATACAAAGGTGCTAGTCTTGAAAACCCTTTCAACGGAGATTTAAATGAGGTTGCAAACTTACCAGCAAACCTTCTTTCAGTGCAAGCCGCTTTGCAGTTTCAATAGCCTCCTCACTTGATATCTAAAAATCATAGAAATATGATAGACAACTGTTAGTTTGTCAAAGGGTTAAACACTCTTGGGAATTCATGCATGAAAATGAAGTGCACTTCTCAAAAAGGTTTATCAGAATTACAATCATAAGCAATGGAGTACAATTCTGTCATATTTTTGCTAGTGGATTGATATACCATCAGAAGGATGTGATTGGACAACAAAACCTGAGATCCTGACCACTCACTGTCAACCAACAAAAACGGTCCAATTCCTGAAACCTAAGACTTCCTTTGTGTTGGCAAACTGCTAGACTCATATAAGCTTTTTCATAGCCCTCTATTGCAAACAAATAATGGTAGTAATTACTTGGCAAACTTTGGGAATCCTAGAAGATGGCTTTCTAGGATATGGCAAACTTCATGCAACTAAATTGACCATTTTCTGCACAGCTGGATGATATGTTAATGACAACATATCGCCAGAATAAGTCAGTTGCAAGTTTTGGTAATCCGAAACATGCAACATCACATCATTAGAGGAACTTCTCCTTTTATTTGACAGGGTCGTCACTGCTAACCACATTTAATTGAGGTATGCAATGAATGACAGATTATAACACCCTTGACTTAGTGCATAACTTCACAGATTAAAAGAAAAGCAAGTTCCTGGTCAAGAAGCTTACTTGAATAACTTCATCAACTAGGTCAACTCCCAATACCCCGGGAATGAAACCAGCTCCAATACCCTGGATCTTGTGTGGGCCTTATACAGTTAAAAACACACAATGCATCAACTTTAGAGAACAGTTAAAAGGATAAACTCAATGTGACTAAGTGAAGATTGAAGAACCATAGCTTTCAACAGTAAGTAGCAAGCAATCACAATAACCTAATGGAAGATGTTGCCAAAGATAAACAGGGGAGACGTAAAACGTGCATGTTAGAAGATTGTAAAGGACTTTACAAGCCTTACAAATGTAAAATAAGACTGTACATCATAATCTCTACTGATGAGGCACTCACTGCATTACCAAGAGAGTATAATCATACAATTCAAGAGAGTTAAGTACTTCCCATACTTCCCATTTTTTTAATTCTAAAATCAGTATCAATAGAACTACTTTTCAAACAAATGTTCCAAAGCGCTAGCAACATTTTAGTTTATATACCATATCAAGTGAACATACAACAGAAGTCACTTCATTAGACCTCAATTTCAATCATTTATTAAAAGTTAAAATAGAACATTTCAAGAAACTCATCATTAAATATTATACACTTATTTGAAATGCAAACATTCAGAAATTGATTAAAAACATTAGCCAGTTCCCTTGAACTTTATAATCCTTTTACATACTTAAAAATAAAAAAAAATTAAAAAATAAAATGAACCTGTGCGTTTTTAAACTCACATATCAGGCATCAAATCTTACTAATACATAGTCTCATTTTCCAGGAGCATAATTTTTACATTTAGAATAAGAATAAATTTCAGCTACCCCCCAAAATAGTTTCAAAACATCACCTACCACCCACACCTTTCAGAAAACATCAACTACCACCCACACGTTTAATACCGTTAATCAAATAGATCCATTCCGTTAAACGAATCACGTTAATTGCTGATGTCATATAAAATCAATTTTAAAATGCATAATAATACCCTTAAGGAAATGTTGAAAGACAATTTTATCCTCCTTCACTTAATTCACCATACAACTGCTTTTCTTCAATCTCCCGTTCACTCAAATAGCTTCTCTGCAAGTTTCAAATCGAAGGGGAGAAGAAGAAGAAAATCACAATTTGCAAACAATCAATGTTTTCATTCCCACCCAGTTCTTTGAATTCTGATTGTCTACTCTTTGTAGTCGGAACGGTTCATCTCAAGATCCTTTTGATTTTGGGGGTTTGGGTATTCGGATTCCCAAAAATGCCTTTTGATTTTATGCTTCTCTTTTCATCTTAAAATCTCCACCTCTCTGCAATTCCTCTTGGGGTTCTCCGTTCCCCGCTCTCTATTCCTTCTATGTGTCAAACAACCATGGGAAAACCCATGGTTTTGCCCGTTTGAGTGAACGGATGATTGAAGAAGAGAAGCAGAAGGTCGAAAGAGAGAGTTTTCCAGCGATTCCGCTCCGCTGAAAATTCTTTCTCCACAGTCCTTTTATTCCAACACAAATTGGGGGCTTCAAGATAGCAAGAACACCGAAGAACTAACATAAAAGCATCAGATCAAAAGGTTTATTTAACCATATGAGATGAAAAGTGTGAAAAGATCCGACCAGCCAAGATCCACAGTTTATATTGGAAGAAGAAGAATCGCCTGCAACTCCCGATGTTATTCATTTTCCGTTTTACATAAGTTTCAACCATTTCTGGGTTAAATTTACTCTTACGAGAGGAGGAAAAAGAGAGAGAACAAAATTTTTGTTTCCGATTCGCTTTTCCTTAGTCCTGAGACTCCTTTTCTTTTCTACCCTTTGGATAAGTGAGAGATATTTCTTTGAATTTTAGAAAATAACGATTAATTTGGTTTCAATTAGGGTTTCAAGTTTGTGATTTGGTTGATTCTGAATGTTTCAGGGTTTATCCATCGGAGTTTGAAATTCTTTAGTTGTTTGAGTTGGGGAAGCGATGGACAAGAGAACGGATAACAGTAGTGCAAAGAACGTCATGTCTCCATTCGATGTCGAGGCTCTGAAGAAGTGTTTGGAGGAGAACAAGGACGATTACCTAAAATGTCAGTCACAGGTGGAAGCTTTCAGGTCCTTATGTTCTCTCAAGAATCCAGTTTCAAACTTTATACCGGAGGGTTCTGGTGAAGATCATCCTTACCAAACGATATCGTCTCCTCTGCTCTGCCAAATTCCTAGTCGTCACTCCATACCAGAGGGTTGGAACTATGAAGATTTCGATTAGGGCTTGACAGGAGAGGAGTGAAGGGTTATATTAGTCAATTTACTAATTTTTAAAAAATTTCAATTAAAAACAAAAAGGGTAAAAATGTCTAATAGTGATTCCAGTCTCCTCCGTCAGTTACTTGGGTGTAGTTGATGTTTTTTAAAAGTTGTGGGTGGTAGGTGATGTTTCAAAACTATTTTGGGTGGTAGATGAAATTTATTCTTTAGAATAATGAATCAGAATATAACAATAGTTCATGCATGTCCTCTGCACAAGCAATATACAAGTTTTACTCTCTTCTGACTGCTTAAGAATAGTTTAGTCACAAATCTTTCTACTGATTAATTATACCCCCCCAAAAAAAAAAAAACCCCGAGATAAGCTAGACAAACTGCTTGTCTCCACAAAAGGGTAGCATTTGTATCTTGGAAGTCTCAACTTACTAAAGGATCCATAAAGGACTCACACAAGAGCATGCAAAAAGTACCACAGTGCACTCAGAAAAGGACAGAACAACACAAAGAAGATCATAACAGCATAAGTTAAGACGTCCAAAATGCCTCACCAGGCTTTCCTCCAGTTAGAACTGCACTTTCTGTTGGTTCCACGCCATATAGCTGAAAGGACAGGAAAAAAAACATGTCCAAAAAACAAGAAATGAGAAATTTGCATACAGTAAATGAGTCGGTGAATACACTGAGCTTCCGTTCATACAATATGATCAGACTAACCTTGATATTAGGGTTTTGTTCTTTAAGAAATTTCCCTGCACCTGTTATCGTACCACCGGTACCTATACCAGAAACAAGGGCATCGATTTTCCCACCTGAGCCTCTCCAGATCTCCGGTCCAGTGGTCTCATAATGAATCTAGAAGGACAATTAAATACTATTAGTCCGCCTTTGTAGATAGCTCACATGTCTGAACAAGATGCTGAACGAAAAATACCTTGGGATTGGCAGGGTTTTCAAACTGCTGTAACAAATAAGCATCAGGTGTCTTGGCCAAAATTTCCTCTGCCTTCTGAACAGCCCCCTTCATGCCCTTAGCAGGATCTGTGAGGACCAACTCAGCTCCAAAAGCTCGGAGAATAATCCTCCTCTCAAGACTCATTGAAGCAGGCATTGTAATGATAAGCTTGTAACCCTTAGCTGCTGCCATGAAGGCCAACCCAATACCAGTGTTACCACTAGTAGGTTCAACAAGGACACTCTTCAGCCATCATCATTACAAAACAATCATAACCAAGGAAATTCATTAGGTTCCAAGAAATAAATTTTCCTGCTAGTCACTGTTTCATCCATCAACCTTTCAACAAAGTCAACTCCCCTTGTAAAGATTTATGCAGACTATCAACATCCCCTTGTATGTTGATATGCAGTGAAACAAGTTTCACAACTCCAGTCCATTTTTAGATTTAATTGATGCTACCAAGCAATTGGGAAAGTATAATATATTTTACAAGTACATATATGGGGAGAAATAAGGACCTCAACCCATGCTTGAAAGGTGCTAAAAACATTCTTGGTTCATACTAACTGTTCACAGTCTGCAATTCACATAGTTACATAACTAGACGCATTATTGTGGTACTAGGAACAGATAAAGCCCAATTATACAATTTCCTAACTCACTCTGATGAAAATTTCACAAAATAATACTTGCTCTAATTTGCAAAACTGGCTGGATTGGTTTGGACTCAAGGATGGTTTAGACTTTAGAGAACATGGAAAGCAAGTACATTTAAAACATTATAATGCTAGACTGGTATTTCACTCTACACCCGAATGACCATTGAGATGATGTAATTGGCCAGTGATCAGGGTTGGAACCACATCCATCTCCCTATAGTTCCATATATTAACCAAACACCATGGAGGGATGTTCTTCTTCCCCCCTCCCTCCCTCTCTCCCCATCCCACGCCTGTTTCTTCTTTTGGAGGGGAGAGGAATGAATACTCCTAACAGAAGACAGAAAGGGAACAAGGGTCAACCAACCTTCCCTGGTGTTATGCGTCCCTTCTCCTCTGCATCGGCGATCATACTATACCCAATCCTGAAAGTTAGAACGAAATCAAGGATTAAAATAAATTTCAAATGAAACCTACAATGTTGATGGTCATAGTCCCCACTACTATCATAAATCGAAATAGAAAAGGAAAATTTGCCACGAGCCTTCAAGCGAAATCTAGATTAATACCTGTCCTTAACACTAGAGCAAGGCTCCATCATCTCTAGCTTGGCAGCAATACGAGCCACACACCCATCCACAACGTTGTTGAGATATACTAACGGCGTTTTTCCAATCAACTATTCAAGGCAAAATCAAGAATATCACAACAAAGCAACTGCAACAAAGATCACCCAAGACAAAGAGGTCGGGAGAGGAAGCCACACTGATGGAAGCAACTTACTTCAGTAACATCATTTGCGATTCTAGACTGCTCCTCCACCATCTTCTCAGATTACTGTTGAAGTATAAAAGAAAGAGAAGAAATAAGATAAAATTGCTCAGGGATCAACGCAATAAATAATAATAATATCAGAAAGGAATCCCACATTCGTTATCAATCGAAATTTTAATAAAAAAATCCAAATGAGGGAATTGAAGTTGAAAGACAAAATTATTATCAGGGGAAAAAAATTTCAGAACTCTCAAACTCCCATTTCCGAAAGCTCCGAAAAGCTTTGAGAAAAAAAAAATCTCCAAACATCAAAACCGAGGAACTTACATTAAAACAACAAGCTAAAGTAACATATAATAGTAATACAAACATCCAACCTTACCAGCAGCGACGCAAACAAGCAGAATTTTCGGATGAAGAACCAAAACTTCAAAGAGATATCAAAATATTATAGATATTCGACAGCATAAGAAACCGATACCCAAAAACGTATATATCTGCAAATCTGACCAAACGCACGTTCTCAATTTCTACCCCGAATTCAGCTTCCTATTGAGTACTACCAGCTCTTCCATTACAGTAGATACTGATAAATAAAGCCAAATCTATTTTTAAATGGATACTTTTTTATATATATATATATTTTTTCCTTTTCCTTTTTCTTTCCCCAATTGCATACGTCGATTTAATTCAAAGATCTGACAGCGATAGTATAAAATATCCAACTTTAAAAAACCGCAATTAACAACTACCGTTGAAATTTTTTTCCTTTTGAGAATATTCTGAGAAAAAGTGTAATTGTTTTTACTTGATCAACGTGAGAATGAAGAAGAAACTTCATTTTTGGTTTATAAACTCTTCCCACTTAAAAAATAACGAAATGATCAGTTCTGAGTTCTGAGAGAGGACTACGTAATGCAGTGAATACGACTCTGATTAAGAAATCTCAATCCAATCAAAAGAAAAAACAGATTGAAATGAAGAGAGCTCACCACCGCCAGCAACTGGGCCCTTCCCACTTTTTCTTTGTTCGTCGTTTGCTTATTCTTGCCGAAATTGATTGAGATTGAAATTGAGATTTGAGAAGTGTGGGATGGCAGCTTCAAGGTCTTAATCAATTTTAGTGGGCTGTTCAGTCGCATCAGTTGTTCATCAGACACGTATGGGATGTTCGACACATACGTCCGTCGATGCATCTCAGTTCAATTTTTTATCAAACGGATCAAAATATCATACCGATGCGGACTGAACGATGGAAGAAATCCATTTTCTAATGATTGACCGAGTGATCTAAGCCACTTTAAAGTTTCTAATTTGATCGAAAAAATTTCTTTTTATTTTTTCTAAGGCTCTCTTTGTTTGTATTATATAATGTATTATGTAATACATTATTAAATTTATAATTATTTGACATGATTTATAATGTCTATTTATAATTAAAATAAATAGATATAATGCATAATCTACAAATAGACTATTAGTTGTTTATCATTATAACATATTTCTCATTATATGATGTATTATGTTTAGTGGTACCAAACGATCATTAATTATTACTCAGAATCTATTATCATAATTGATTTGTCACAAATAACTCATAATACATTATATAATACAAACCAAAGAGAGCCTAAGTATTCCCATTATCAACACAAGATTCCATTCTCCAATGCCGTACAGGTGGAAAGACGAATCCATTCATGAATTTGGTTTATATGTATTCTCCACGAGACCTCCTCATCATAGATGTGGTGTGGGTCCTGAGGGATCTATTTTTTGTGTGTGGGATCCTTTGGATGTGAAAGGTGATGAGATTGCATGAACAATACAAGTGTATGCTGGTGAATTATTCTCGGAATCTATAATAGTATGACTTGGTAATATTTGCAGATAGGAATAGGCGACAGCTACGTTTGGTGATCAGGCTTCTATCCTTTTATACCCCCTTCACGTTTCAGCACTATGGGGTCGGAAAAGAGAATTGGAGGGTATTTTGGTAATACGATTTCAGTCGTGTCTCTATATCATGGATGAAGGATAAGTGTCTATTGCAAGCCAAAGAATGGAATTTAGTTATAAAATCATCATGAAAATGACTAAGCCTTTCTAGTCAAGATATGAGCCACAGAATTGGCCTTTCTTGGAATGCAGAGTTGGCGTCGCTTCGAATTTAAGCAAAATGACAATTAGAATATTTTGAAGCCAAACGAATAATATCATCACGGATGGATGGAATGAGGACCTCACAAGGGGAAGATAGACTAACAATATTCTGAATAATCTTCAAACAGTTTGATTCTAGAAGTATGTTGGAAAAACCTTCCTTGATAGCCATCTGTAAAGCCGAGCGGATAGCAATAGCCTCGCATTGATTTGCCGAAGAGCAATAAAATTTTTGAGAGAATGCTTGGATCGAATTAGCTTCAGAATCTCTAAAAATTACACCAATACTTCCAATGGAAGCGTCAACATCATATTTAGCTTCGATATTAACTTTGTAACAACCCATTTTGGAGGAGGAAACCAAATCTGTCTAGTGCCTTCATGATCATCAGCAGCTGTAGGAAACTGTAGAAGGTGAGGATGAAGACGGGCAAACTTATGAAAAGCTTTTTCCCCTTTGAGAATAACAGTAGTTGGATCGACTTGCTTAGATAGGAATTGAAGATCATTCATGTCCTTCCAAATATATCATAAAATAAATGAGGCAAGAGACCAAGAATATCGAGCTCTAATTTTGGAATTTTAAAACAAAACATCCCACTGTTGGATCCATTGGAAAAGCTTTAAATTAGGAAAATCTAAAACCCAATCATCAGGAAGGATTTAAAATTTTAAATCAAATAAACAATAACAACAAAGCCTCATCCCAAATAGCCTTGACAAAAGAACAAAATAGGCTCCATAGCGACAACCGACGATAGCTTCCATTCGAAGGTATTCCCTTTGAATAAGACCATCTCCCGAGGCCAAACCAGGGGCACAAGCCCTCCATAAAAATGTCTTGATTTTCTTGAAGTATATTACTTGTATTTTCTTTGGGATTCCATCACTATCCATATCTAGTGGGTCTCACACCACATCTACAATGATGGGAACACATGGAGAGTACATGTACATGCAAGTGATCCGAAGTTTCATTATTCCACATCTCCTAATATAACTTCCAACATTTTACATTTTAAAATACCGGCCCCATATTTATAACAAGGTTTTAACACCTGCGACACGTTATTGGTTATGTTCAAATCAATTAATCCAATGTGAAATTGACACGTGGTTGGTAGGTATTAAAATATGATCGGATCGAGGATCTGTCAAGTTTAAAAGTGATACGAATTGATGGATGCAATACTAATTACTTGAACAATGATTTAAAGTCTTCAAAAGATAGCACAAATATCTATCAAATGCAAATCAGATAAAAAACCAAATTTCATGGACTAGTGTACCAAAATGTTAATAATGTTCTTGTTGATTTTTTTATTTTTTTTTCGGGTAAACAAGTTCAGCTTGAATTGATAAGAAGAAAAAAAAAAACATTTTTGAAAAGGACCCATGTCAATGTTCATCCTAATGGAATGCAATTTGAAGGGCAGTTGCTGTTTTATGATGAACAGCCATAAAAAGGCATTTAAACTTTTCCCCCAAAAATTTTGAAGAACAGGAAAAAAAATAAAAATTATGGGTATCTTTCCTGGAGTTTGTCCGTTACTTAAGTACACTCCAAATGTTTCAAACATTTACAAAGACATCTCCTGAAAGCAAAATAAATTACAAAAATTCCTAGTTCTTTTGTCATTTTCTGTTAATTGACGATGCAAAGACAACGTTTAACTGTTAATACCCAAAATGCCCAAATTTTATAGTGAATGGACTATTTTAACCTCATTACTATTGTTGAGAAAGAAATGTTCTTTCTCATTTCGCTCGCGATCTGCAAATAGAAGAAGGAAGAAGGAACTACAGCTTTAGGTGGAATCAAGTTTCCTCACTTGAACCCCTCTGCAAAAATCTCCCTCCTCCCTCAACCTTCATCATCATGTTAGAGAAAGAAGTGTGAGAGAAATGTTTGGACTATTGGATGAAGTTCAACCACTCGCGTTTGAACTTTGAATGTCAAAATACGTGGAAGCCACACTAACTCTAGTCTCTAGTGTTATTGTGATTCCTTCATCTTTGCCGCTTGAGATCGAGACAGAGAGAGTGAGTCTTACCCTTTTGAATAGAAAAAAATGAAAGTGGTAGACCGTCACGGAAGCTTGCAATTCAAATAAGGATTCAAATCATCTCATGCGGCAGGGGGATTCCACCCGGAATCTGGAATCCAAGGGCTGGAATTCATCTGGCGTGCATACCAATACATCGACATGTGTGCTAGATGAAATCCAACCCTTGGCAGCCGGAACTGCCACAGGAGAGGATTTTATACTTCAAATAGAGAATATGTTTGATTTGAAGGTGGGCCAAATTTTCACCAACTTTGAAACCCTAATCGCGGCATTGTCTATAGCTTCTCATTACATAGTTAATAGAAATGACGATATTAGAGAAGTGAGTTGGTGATTCCTTTTAACACAAACTTTTTTTGCTCCAATCGATGTGATCTTATATCGCCCTACTTGTCCTCCCTTGGTCTTCATCTTCTCTCTCCCTATAATGACATTTGGTCATTGCTATGTCGAAAATCGTCATATACTTCCATACCGAATTAAGCCTCAGCGAATGTTGAAGAGAAACTTTCACCAGAGTTCGCGTGATGGAATAGAAGCTTACTGGAATGGAACCTTACCATCGGAGCCCGAGGTGGAGGAAAAGTTCTAGAGCAATGAAAACGATGGTTCAAACCGAAATGTAAATGTAAAGTTTTAAATGAAAAAAGAAGGTTAAAAAGGTAATTCTCACTTGAAAGTGACAATTTGCTTTTAATGGATGCAGGGGTTTATTTATCCATTTATTCTAAGTTTATCACCATCCAAAATAACGAAACAGTTGTAATTATTTAAAACGTTTGGGTGATCCTAGGTTACGAACTACAGGGGAGGTACTCATTTTTTTTCCAAAATCCAACAACATAGTATACCGTTCTGCTATGTAAGAATTTGTAACAGGAATTAAACGCCAGTCAGCAAGAAAAAGGCGAAAAAGAAAAATTAGGAACCATGAAACATGCAACTACAGACTTGCAGCATGGTTAGCCTCCCTGCAAACCATCCTCCATGAAACGAAACGAGAATAATGTAGTCAACCAAGCACGACGGAAGCTCAAAAGGGTAGATATATGGTGTTGACTCCAGCAGTAAAACTGCAGCAAATGGCCTGATGGAGTATATCGTAACCATCAATCATATTAGCAATCAAAGGTTAGAGATTTTAAATTTTTCCCTAGTGTTATTAATCGAATTGCAAGTGACTTCAGTGGACATGAGAGGACCTTTTCCTTGCCAATTGGTCTATGGGTCATTTGTTTACTTATATTTGGGATGAGAACCAGGGTTCAAGGCGGCGGAATCCAGATCGAATCAGCAGTCCAATTTTCGGCAGAATCGGCCGGGTATTGGCCAGAATCACCTGAACCCTACTAAACTTGCCGAGAATCGACGAAGCAAATCAAGCTGAATCGGAAACATGATGGAAACGACAACCTACTCCAATTCCTCAAACCATAACCCTCCTCTGGTTGGAGTCTTCAGTCTCTGCCTGATTCTAGTTTTCTAACATGTCTCAGAGTCATAGCTAAGTATTTTTTTTACTCATACATCATTAATGAAGACTTGACAAAACAAAAACATCACAAGGCACTAGACTGGAGCAAGGAAAGGAAACTCAAAACAGTCACAATCTATTGAGATGCCAAAGATGTCACTGGTAAGTAAAAGCTGTTTTCGGTCTACAGAATTCTGGAGGACATCTACAAATCAGCATTTTCTACTGTTTCATTCCAATTCATTAAAACTGACAGAAGTGGGTGAGCCAATTTCACTGTTATGTTCAGTAGGCAGTGTTCACTTGCAAGTCAGGTCTAAGGACCACAAAATATTAAGAAATAAAACAATAGTAGAGGCAGAAACAGAGGAGATTTAGCTTAATTAGACACTGTAATTTAATATGTTGTTTACATGTGAAATTCACTGACGTGGTTGGTTCCTGGATCAACTGAGTCAACTGAACTAAACCGTCATCAAGGTCACTTTCACAATCACCTACTACAAGTTTCATGAAGATCAGGAATACACAACTCATCCTACTGAAACCAGATTAACCAAAGACTAGAAACACAACATCACCTGGAGCAAGAAGCAGAACCATCGCCAAATAACACAGAGGGAACGAAGGCTACAATAAGTGGTTAGAGTCTTAGCGATTACAGACAGGCCATGGAAAGCAAATGAGATTAGGGTCATCATCAGTGTTGCTATCTTTCAGTTTCTTGCATGCTCTGGCGTCAAGTCCTTATCGGTAGTATACCTGCTGATATCCAGGGGCCAAACCATTGCCATAACCTCCATATGCCGGATAATTCACTGGAGCTCCCGGGTAAGGCCCAGCAATTGCAGGAGGGGCGGTTTCTTCTGGTGAGTAAGCATAAGGGTGATCCCTGACAGCGGATGGGCTTCTGCTACCGTATAAGGCAGGTGGTGCTGGTCGATCATACGAGTAATGTGGGACCCCAGCTGGGTATTGGGCATGGGATGGAGATCTGATGAATGTAGGGCCTGCAGGTGCAGGGAAAGAGGATACATAAGCATTTGTCAAACGGCCAGCCTTGGCGGGAGGCATAGGCCCTCCATTGCTGGCACGAGTTCGCTTGTTGGCAGGGACTGCAGCTGCCTTTTTCTTCTCAGGCTTAGCCTTTTCAAGCTGTTCAAGACGCTTCCGGAGGCTTTCTGACGGGAACTCAGCCTCAAGCTTGTACTCCTCAATGCATTTGATGACAGCCCGAAGCGCTGATTGTTCCTTGCGTCCAGCTAGCTGTTGCAATGAAATAGAAACATAACCTCTTCGTTGCTTTGATTTGTCTAAACAATATCATATAAAGCTAATCTCCACCCTGAGCCTGTGCTTCTTTTTAATTGACAAAAGAAACTTGCAGATGATATAACTTTTTTCCCCTGGAGAAATACAACCTCAGGTGTCCATAATACCATCAAACAACTGCAAAATTGTTAGTGGCAAGGACATTTCCCACCACTTAAGTGCGAGAGTGAATAATACCCCAGCACCAATGGCTGCTGTTTACATCGATAAGTTCGCATCAGGTCTAGTTTGTTAGATGTAGGAGTAGGAATCATATTTTCTGAGATGATGAAGTGCGTGAAAAATGATTCCATATGTCAATACAGTCAAACAATTTAAACAAATCAAAGGAAAGAAAAACACACACAGAGATAAAAACAAAGAAAAATATTAGAGAACTTTTAGTTTTAAGACAAAAATAAAAATAAAGGAAAGAATTCGGAAAATGAATTCAGGAAGCATATACATACAGCAGCTCGGCCAGAATTGTTACGATCCTCCAGGATTGAATTTGCAGCCTTCCTTGAATCTTTCAGATAAGCTTTCAGCAGGGGAACAGGTGGGAACTTGTCCATAAGGCCGACTTCATAAGTAAAATGAACTGCATCAACTTGCTGTCCTTTGTTGATTAATTCTTCAATCATCTCTGCAAGTAACAAAAGCATGAAGACAAAATGAGGAATATACCCATCTCTGCAGTAAAAATGCTGCTTCCATAAGAACGTAGGAACTTCTCGACAAATTTGCCCATTAAACATTTGCCATTACAGGTTTTAAGCACACTTTGGAAACTATACTTTGGCAAATGGCAAACACTAGATCTTATCTCTTAACCAGTTCCCAACTTTCTTCAGCAAAATTTGGACACTATACTTTGGCAAATGGCAAACACTAGATCTTATCTCTTAACCAGTTCCCAACTTTCTTCAGAAAAATCAAACTCCAAGAGAAAATAGGATTATATATATATATATATTGTTTTTAATTTTTCGGGGGCGGGGATGGCTGCGGGGGGTGGGAAGGGGTTAATAATGACACATGACATGCAAACTGCCATCAGTAAAACTAAAGGTGGCAATAGTCATGTTTGGCCCTCAAGGCCACCAATATACACCTATTATAATCCACCTGAACCCAGACAGGCAAATAAACAAGATGCTATTAGGTAGGTCATCTACTCAAATATAAAGTAGAATCTGCTCAGGCATGGGTTGCAGATCCAATACACTGCCATACTTATACCCAGCCCAAGCCCACCTTATTTAACTAGTAGTTATCGTGACTAGAATGTTTTCATTATAAATAAAAATAAACAAAAATATGTATAAAAATGAAATTAAACTAAAATACTTTTATTTATTTTTGAGTTTCTACATTAACCACCAGACATCCATGTAATTATAAAAGGGACAGACTTGCATGCCTACATTCTGTGGATTTGGATTCAAGCCAGGAATATAGCAAAAAGCACCTTCGATCAACTCAGCTGAACCTGCTTGTTATTAACTCTAAGAAACCTCATCTTTATAGGTCAAGATCAAAGTTAAGGCATCACCTAGGCGCCCAGGCGGCCTTGTGACGCCTTGGTCGCGTAGGTGGGGGCACCTTGATTGCCTAGGAGCCCCGTCAGGCCTCCAACACCGTGATTCGCCATGGCACCTTGACAACTATGGTCAAGATGAACAATATAAGAAGAAAATGAAATCAAAATAGAGGCAATGTTACAAGTGTTGAGGTATACATTCCATGGTTATAAACTTATAACTGGTTTATATATTTTGGTACTAACAATCTACTTGAGTATGAAAAAGCTAAGTGTTCCTCCAAGCATCATGTTCAGTGAACAACAACCAAGCATTGGGAAGCATGTCATTGAGCCCAAGCTTCAAAAGGAAGATCTTGTGACACTTTTCACAAAGTTGTAAGCCTAAAATGGAAGATCAAGTTAATCACCCCAACTTCATGAAGATTCAAACATCTCAAGCCAAGAAATGGAAGAAATATATTAGATGTTTGAATGTAAGCCTAAGACATGGGTTCATCATGTATATGTGTAGATGATCCTACGATGTGTCTCAAAGTCCTCTCACAGCTCTAAAAGACATAGGCTAAGAGACTAAGTCAAATTGGACCAATGGTTGACTATACACACAAACCTTGATTTAGCCATTTAGTAGGCAAAATGAACTGTAATTGGTATAAATGGCATGGCAAGAAGGTCAGCCACAAAGCTGGCTGTCCAAATACCTTATGCCAATCTATACAGACGAGCTCAAACAACGTTACCAGTTGATAGACCGGTCGATCGATATTTCATCACTGGTCGTCCGATGTTTTTATTAAAGGTCAACTTATACAAGGACCACTGTCCACCGAGAGCTCTTGAGACTTCTGGTCCATGGACTGGTCAACCGATACATCGTCCGATAGGGAACACCCGAGAGGTTTCCTAAGATTTGCTAGCGATTCACTGGGTGACCTACACTTATGGGTCAATGCCTAAATGTCTCTTAGCAGTCAACCGATGGCACCTTAACATTTGACTGATGCTGTCACACCCCAATTCCGGCTGAACCAGAAGTGTGAGTGAACCGTCTCTAAACCACGGCTCACACCAGGATCTCAATAAACCGTGTCAACAAACCATTCAAAGCAATTAATCACAATCAGAGAAATATAAATAGCAGTGAAATTTAAATAATAAATGAACTAAGTTTCTAATTGTAAATAAATAATATTCAAATCATTCTCAATCCCAAGACATCAATAAATAATTTAATACATCCCTGAATAGAAACTGAAAGGAATAATAAAATAATTCCTAAAGAAACACATAGTAAGAGCACTCGCATGAGGCATCATGCTCGTCCTCCACTGTCTGTGTATCTTACAAAATACTATAGTAAGGTTTGGCGGTCACCGCACCTCCCTGCACAAGAATGAGCACACCCAACAGTCAGGCTCCGATCCACACTACTGTTGTTGCCCCACATCACTTACTCCGGTATAGAGATAGAGCTAAAGTCTGGCGGACAAGCAGAGCCACCATCCCACGTCCTCCCCCTGATACCCTACACCTCACCAACACCCAAACCCCTGTTGGCAAGGGCTTACAAGTGGGTTCCGTTTCTAACCAGTCTTATATGTCATCACAGTATCTATGGCCTTACCCCTGCACAGCTCCCTACGACATAGAGATAGGGCTAGAGTCTGGTGGGCAGGAGGAGCCACAATCCGACGTCCTCCCCCTAATACCCTATTTGCACCAAGCTCGCTAAGGTAGATGGCGATACGAAAAGGTGTTAGTGTGAGGATATATCCAAGGCTCCACTCCCTTTCACATTCCACACACTAACAAAAACATTCACATGTCTAAACAACCACTTTCCTAGCATACAAATATGCATGAACAGATAATGAATTTAAATAACAGAGGACATGTGAAATGCACAGGAAAGAAGCAAACGGATTACAGAAATAGATACGATTACAGGTTTACTGTTATTTAGTTAATTAGGGTTTGGGGTCTTGTCCCTTACCTAACGCGTGATTGCAAATCCGTTCTACGTCACAGAGTCCACTCATGTCGTTTACAAGTCCTACAGGACCATATTTATATATTAGAATTAGATTGCTAGGGTTCCAATTGGTCTGAACCAAGTCAGGCCAAGCAAACAGGCTCGAAAAACATACCGGTCTCACTCTAGTGAGGCCGGTATGTGCCTGCGGTATATACCGGTCTCATGAGACCAGTATGTGCTTGTGGTATATACCGATCTCACTCACTAGAGTGAGACCGGTACCGGTATGTGCCTGCAGTATATTCCGCAGGACCATACCGGTTGGACTATGGTCCAGCTAGTATTCCCTGCAGTATGGCTACCGCAGGACCAGTTTGTCCCGCCAGTATGTCCGACGGTTTGGGTCCGAGAGCCCAAATCTCGGACCTCCCTCTCCCGTCGATCATCGGCTTGGTTTTAGAGTTCTTCCTAAACCATTCTAAAGTCAAGATACCTGTTTGGTCATCTAGGTTTAGATTATTTCATCGCATCCTTCTCAGAATGAATCTCGATAAGAACTAGGGTATTACAATTCTAGGGTTTTGGATCATTACGCCGTTTCACGGCTTTGATCCGTAATCCCAACCTTAATACAGAGGTCGATCACTTACCAGTGCTTGTTGAATGGTGGTGCTTCCTCTTACGGAGAATCCCTTCTCAAGCGGCCTCCTTCTTCTTTGCTCCTTCTTAGATCTCTTTCAGACGGCTTTAGGGTTTGAGAGTATTTGGAAAAAGTCTAAGGAAAAGGAAGGTCTCATATATAGAGTGGGAGACCATTCTAGGAAAGTCTCCTTCGTCTAAAATATTTCCTAAACTTAGATTCGGAGTGTGGGACCCACTGGAGTCCGTCTCCACTCGCAAACACATACTGGTTGCACATATCGGTCTCAGAGTGAGACTAGTACTGAGACCGGTATGTAAAAGCTTGATTTTTAAGTGTCGTTTCTCATACCTGAATGCCGTGATTCGTCACCCGGCCTTGTCTTCCTGTCTGATTATGATTGGGAAACCTGTCACAACGTAAACCATAGGTTAAACCGGGTGTTCGGAGTGCGGGTCTTACAGATGTCATGACTAATGTCTCACAACGGCTATATTTTGTACGGTAAAGACCCCGACCGACCAATGGTTTCAAGCAGTCAACCGATATTGCTTTACTAAGTCTCTAACGGCTCTATTTTGAAAGGGTTCTTGCTCTCCTTTAAATACGGGATTAATGGCATTTTGAATACAACTCTTGAACTTCTTGAATACGCTTTGAAGTCAAACATGAAGACCATCATACAAGAGTTGTGAACACATTGGGATCAACCGAGTACTCTATCTTCAATATCTACCTACTGAAGAGGTTAGTGCTTGGTGTTTTGTAATTTGTTCATTTGGCTATTCAGAGCCTTCTTCATCACACTTCATTGCAAGTGTTGTAAGAGGAAGGGTGTCCCATTGTTGGTTGATCAAGGTGGTGATCCTTGAGGTTTTCTGGTGATCGAGGGAAAATCACTTAGGGTTTAATAATGAGCCTTGGGAAACTATCGTGTATGGGTTTGCCTTTGGAAGGGGGAGTGTTAGTGAATTTCAAGCAAAGCAAGGTGCTTGAAGAAGGGACATAGGACAGGAGGCCCATGCCGAACCACAATAAAGTTATCGTGTCAAACAATCAATATCTCTTTACCCCCTTTACATCTGTTGTGATCAACATATCTGCATAATTTGATTCCATGAAATATGGCTTCCTAACTAATAAATTATTTAGCTTATTAAAATTCAGGACCAACAAAAGCGGGACACATTAATTCTGTCACGAACTTCCCTGTTAGAATTATGATTGTCCCTGAAATTGGTTTTACATTCTCTTATGATACCCAACACTGTAGAAAAACAAACCCCTATCCAAAACAAAACAGGGATAAAAAATAAAATAAAAAACCCCAGTAAAAGTTGACCTTTAACAATGAAAGCATCATATATGTAAAGTTGAATAAACTAAACCAAACTTGTTGACATGACATGATAGGTTGACAATGAGGGTACCCTAATTCAATGACAAAGAAGAATACATAATTTACAGAAAAATCATTTTTTTACAGAGGGGGCACACATATCAGACGATTTCTCTATCCTCTCACCCCATAACAGAAGAGAAGTGATAAACTCATTTCAAGTCAACAAAGCCTTCAGTACCCACCCTCCTCCCCCAAGGAAAAGAAATTCAACAAAGCCTGTTCCCCATTACTAGGATAAACAAAAATTTTGTGCAATCAGTCCACTCTTACACAGGACCCTTCTATTTCCCTTCCCCCAGTTTCCTTTTGTTGATAAATAATACAGATCTGAAAGTAAGGATATGGTAAATCAACAAGAACAACATGGCAGGCCCAAGGCCAGCAATAAAATAGAAACTGCAACATACGCTACATGGCCTCATAATGCCCCAGATACACTTAAAAAGTTACGATATACCCAGACCAGACTTAGCTAACTCATCAGCGACGTTAGCAGATTTCTATAGCCTTTTTAGAATATTCAACTTAAAACACGTCAAACTTCACTGTTACAACCCTTGATCTTTGTTACACAAGGTGAATCATTTCAGTAGACTTAACCTCATTCTGTGACCTTTATGTATGAAGTAAAACTTCCAATAATGCATTTTCCCCTTATATCCTCTTACTTTTACCACCAGTCAATCTCAAAATCCTGACGATGGGCTACATTCATTTCTTGTACATGAAATCAAGTAAAAGCCAGTGTTAAATTTGTCAGCAACATCATTTCAAAGAAAAAGGATTCCCCTGGATTAAACACACAGACACCAGCATATTTATACAATCAATAAGTACACATGATTACCACACCGTTGACTTTGGAGCCCAGATTAGGGTTGATCATCTATGGCCAACCAGGCAAACACCCATAAAGATTCATAACTAAAAGATATAGATGGTAGTAACAACCTTCATAACTATCTTTTCCTAGAAACATTTAAAAGTCAATGTATCATTCAGTTCACATGGTCAGATGATTTAGACTATTCAAACCAAATAGCTAGGTACAAACAGTGGAAAATACTTAGGATCAAGTAGGAGACTTAAAAATGAATGATTGTGAAAAGCTTAAGCTTTTACAATCAAAGATAAAGAGTTAACTACTAATGCAATAACTTTTTAAGCTTCCAAAAGTGGGTGGAGGAGGATGGTTGACCATGAATCCGTGCCCTGGATCAGGTGGTTGCAGATGCAGAATCAACCAGAACTCAACTCAAATTGAAATGGAGCTCAGAATCTTCAATTTTTCTTCGAATCCAGGCTTAGAACATTTATACTAGATGTGGCAATGTGAGCCAGACCAGGGGTTGCAAATGCCGAATTGGTCCACTAATGGGCCCACCCAATTCAATAAACCAAGTAAGAGTATAATGGCAATCTTGTAATTTTTAGGATAAATCAGGGCTTGAAGGTAAGTTAACAAGGGCTTAGGACAGAAGAAATGAAGAATTGTATTTAAAGTATGGGGGTAGTCCTGAAAGGAAAGATTAAGAGAGGACATAATAGAATTCCAATTAAAGGTGGGGGTAATTTTGGAAAGAAAAAGATAGAGACCAAATAGGACTAGGTAGTCTTCAAGCTCTCGACCGAGAGCTGGTCAAGAGCTGGGGAGAAGATGGGATGGCATGCGGGTGAGATTTCTCACTGGTCTTCCTTCTAACCAAACTGAAATTTCAGGGATGAATCAGACCCAAAACTCGTCCTGAATCAAACTAATAAAAGCCTCGAAATCAAGCTTTACGGAAGGAAGAAAACAACAGTGATTTCAAAATTGGATTTCACAACAGAGATATCAACTGGAGTTAAGGTTCTAGGGCTTAGGTCCCCCAAAGGGTAGCAGCTCTAAATCTTGAATCTGATGGAGAACAGGAAAGGAACGAGGGAGATCTAAACCTGTTATGTGATAGACTGCTACTAGAGCAAAGTACTGTGACAGTAAAGGAAAAATAAGAAGAAACAGAGAATAAATACAAGAAAGAATAAGAATTTAGAAGGCAAAACAGGGAAGCTAATAGCTTACCTGGGAAGAGAATAATCACATCAGGAGGGGAAGGAGGAATACTCGGCCCGCTGGCTTCTTCAGGCCACACACGCACTAACAAAGCACTCAATTTTCCATTCTCAATAATCTCAATGCCCTGTCGTTACAAGGGCGTCCCAGTGCACAAGGCTCCCGCTATTGCAGGGTCTGGGGAGGACAGAATGTACACAGCCTTACCCCCATAATGTGGAGAGATTGTTTCCAGGATTTGAACCCGTGACCATCAGGTTGCAATATGACAACCTTATCATTACAAGCATATATTTAAATAAGAAATAAAAGACTTCCTAAATTGCTTAGACTCCTATACATGCTCCAAAACTGGAAACAAAATACAAACAAATGCAAGCAATAATTTACATCTCTAGAGTCAACCAAAACTACAAACTCATCCTTTGGGACAAGAATGCACTGATCCTCTAGTATCTGTGCAAGACTGTGAAAGAATAGAAACCTTTGGAAATCTCATCACCTTTGGGTGTCTAAAAAACCCTTAAGTCAAAACCCTTATTTATATATATATATAGTTACAAGCATATATTTAATAAGAAATAAAAGACTTGCTAAATTGCTTAGACTCCTATACATACTCCAAAACAGGAAACAAATCTAATTGAAGACATACTCCAAATAAGATCTTAATCTCCTATTTAATCTAGAGTTCCACAAAATAAAAGACTATAGAAGATATCCCAAATAAAATAACTCTCATTCATGTCTTCCTTCCCATGCAGGAATGCCACTGCATCACAATGGGTTAAGTTGTCATAAACTAGATACAGCATAACCTCACCTGCCCCAACCCAAATTGAAATCAGGTTGAGGGCTGACAGCTATAATCAGATCCTTTTTAGGATTACATAGTCTGAAACAATCCAAGGTTTCTTTCGCTTTGGTTATGGTTATAACAAAGTAAAAAAGAAAACCTAAATGACTTGGCAAAACACTTTGCCTTCATGAAAATAAATTTATAAGATGATCCACTGATCCAAACCTGATGCAAGATGGAGCATGCAGGCAAGCCTATCAATTGGCCACATGTTTCTTCACCACTTATCCTATATACAAGAGACCAGACCCTTCACTTCCAAACAGCAGCAGTTCAAGTATAAAATTTTGAATATAAAATAGGTTTGGGCTTCAATAGTCCACAGGAAACTATTGGCCAAAACCTTTCTTTTTTAGAAGAAAGATTCTATTTAACACTAGAAAGTAGGATACAAGGCCACAACAAACAGTAAAGGGGGTATTGGAAGTCTAAACTTTTCAAATAACAACACACTGAACCCACTTTGGTTACACCAAAAAATGCTATCCTAAAAGCCCTTTCCCAGTGATGATCTCCATAGTTATCAAGGCACCGCCTAGGCGTCACCTAGGCAGTAAATTATGGGCTGGGCGACTAGGTGCCTTGTGAATGTTCAAAATGCAACCGCCTAGTCTTCTAGGCGTCGCCTAGGGCGCCTTGGACGCCGTGAAGGCTTGGGCAGTCGCCTTGTTGCATGCGTATATAAATATTTAATTAAATGAAAATTTTCATGTAACTCACTTAAGGTTTCCGTTTACCTGCAATTCAACCATCCCCCATTATCGGCCACGCGTTGTTAAGTTCACTAACGGAAAAAATAAAAAGAGTTTTTAACCCTTATACTAAAAACCAGTCCGAGATTGGGATGCCGATGTCATCGAAAAATTTATTCCCCAGCAGTCAAGGTGTTTCAAAGCTAAGCAGTTGCCAAAAGACAGAACTTCCCCAGAGGAATTGGGCGAGAGATTGAATAATTCCAAATTCCGACAATTAAAGGAAATATCCCCATTCCCCCAAGATTCTGTTTCCCTAGTAAAGAAGTACTTGAGCTTGGCAAAGAACCAAAGACTAGGTGATCTCGAGAAGGAACTCGAACTCGCTCTCCCTTTTTACAGACACCACCGCATTTCATGAAACGGAACATTACTTTCCATCCAATTTTGGAAAGTAATTGCATTATTGCATATAATTACATTAAATGTTGATTCTTGATGTAGCATATTGCATTATTGCATATAATATATAAACATAATATAGCATTAATATTTTAGGAGAAAAAATACACCAGGAATGCCTTGGTCTCCTAGGCAACTCCTAGGCGGGCGCCTTGGAAGCCTCCAATGCCTAGGGTCGCCTTGTCGCCTGACAACTATGATGATCTCTAAGCCACATGAATCTTGCAGTAAACCTATAGCCATATTATATATAAGCATAACTTCTCTAAAGAAAACTTAATGTCAACTAATGTTTGTGGAGAATGTTCTGGTGGTTATCTCCACAAACATTAGTTAGCAGTAGTGATGTAAACTTTGAGCAACCTGTCCAACCAATTTGTTTGACTCAATTAAAATCAGGTACAGACATAATAAATTACCGGCCCAAATCCAAGTTAGGGTTGAGGATTCTTATCCAATTTGAGAATCAGGTCACCTAGTCCTAGATCATTAAGTTTAATAGGTCATTTTGTTGGGAAGCTCTGACAACTATGCACAATAGACTGGTGTTTCTATAATAAATATAGTTGCATTGTACACCTTGTACAGTTTACCTACACAAAAATGAAAGTTAATCGAGGTTTTGGTTAGGGTTATTTACTATTTCTATTTTCTTTAGCAAGACTTTAATTGGTTGTCCGACTAACAATTTTACACCCTTCGAAACAGCCTTCCTAAGGCTCTGGTTGGATAATGAACCATGACCAAAATCTAATGCTTTGTTCATTCTTTAAGAAAGAAACAACCAAACAAGAGATACATCTATCATCAAATTAGGGATTGCTTTTCTTACCGTTTGTTTAACTAACCCACTTGACTTCTCTTATTCTTAGTTCATTCTTCCTTTTCTTTTCTTTGCCAAATTTGTAGATTGAGATTTTTCAAGTGCACTGTGAATGTCCTCTTTGTTGTTTTCTTCTTAACTATTCCCCATATTTAGCATTTTTTAGAGATTCAGCCTAAACGGGCCAGACACAGACAACCTAAAGTAAATTCAGATCAGACATGGACTCAAGTCCAGGTCAGAAATCCAAGTTCCAGAAGGTTGGGGTTGAACATATAATCATCAACATAGCAGAACATCCAACCTGAACCCAAAATGGTCTGATTGTTTGCCAGCCCTAGTAAGCAGTTGATAAATCAACAACATTAGGGTCACTGGGTGCAATTGTTCTCTTCAATGACTCACAGCATGTAGCAGTAAGTTATTTATAAAAATATACCTTAACAGCTACTTAAAACTATCTTGGCTACGCTACTGAGAAAAAAATACTCCACAATGAATAGTCTCCATTTTGTCATCGCATCTGACATCTAAAATATAGACTGTCCTTGGTAACGTTGGGGTATTCTCCAAGTACCCAACCCCCTTTAGCGTCAATCCAGGTATAAAGAAGGGGAAAATAATACATTTATGACAGGAAAAGAACCAGCCTTATATACAAAAAGTGTCGAGAGAACTGAAAATTTATTAATTTAATCACTAGCAAAAGAAAGGACACAACCAAAAGTAATCAGCCAAGAGCATGTGGGAAAACATACCAGCCATTTTATCCCCCAGTCCAAGTGAAACAGCGAGCTTAGGCATCTGCTTCCGCCAGGCAGAACTAATCACGAGCTTCCGATACAAGTCAGCATCCTCTTTCGAGACAACCGCAAATGTTACCAAGTGCTGCAGAAAAGTGTGTACGTCGGGAGTCTTAACATTCTCAATTCCCCCACGCTGATCCAAACTCTCCTTCCAAGCTTCTGCAATCTTCTGTGCCCGTTCCTTCACTCTAGGCGGCAACAGAGGGCGTGAATTTCCAAAAATGGGGTCCGCCACAACAGGAATGAGCGATTCCAGGAGTAAGACACAAGCCCAGCCCAAATCATTCGAGCGCTCACTCTTCTCAACCCGCTTGTCAACTGGGAAAACTTCGGAAATTGCCTCCATAATAAACTTCGGGGGATCAATGCAATCAGACAAAGCCAACGGAATCTGAGAACGAAGTTTGTCCAATTCTTTCTTCTTAGCAGTCACAAACTTCCAAAATCCTTCAGAATCCATCTTCGCACAAAAAGATCTCAACTTTAACAGCACACCTTCTTCACCATCACCAAATTCTTCGTCACCGCTTTTCTGAAACGCCTTCAAAGCTGCCTCCTTACATTCTTCAACTTTGACCAGTGCCTGTTCCACATTTCCATCGATCGAAACCTCTCGTTTCTCAAGGACATCTAGGGATTTCTTTGTTTTGTGGTTCAGGGTTTGGATTTTCTCCTTCAAGGCTTCAGATTTCTTCTGGAGATCTTGTTCTAAGGAAGAAAACTGATCAGAAAGCTCCTTCCACAACAGAGAACAGCTCGTCATCAAGGATGTCTGCCTCTGGAAGTCATCAAAACTCGTCTGAAACACATCGCCGGGATCAGTAATGGCGACCGACCCCATTGTTACCTCGCAGCTGAAGAGAGAGGGGGAAAGGAAACGAGATCGGAACCCTAGATATGGAAGTCAGGCTCTGAAAAAGCAGCCGTCAGAGGGAGTGGGTGGTAAAAGGGAAAGATGGATTTTGATGGAGGGAAAAGTACGAACTTGCTGACGTGGGAGAGTCGAAGTTTTACACGTGGACGGCGCCTTTCAAAAGCGGTTGTGGGTTTTAAAATATTTTCATGAGTGATTTTACACTCTATCACCTTAAACTGCGATTTCTGGAACAACCATGAATGAATTGCTTTCAAATTTCGCAGCTTGCACTTGGAAATTCACGCTAGGAAATCTGTTTGGTTGCTAAGAAAATTAAATGGAAGGAATGTGAAAATATTTCAAACTTAAAATAACTATTATCTAAATTTTATAATCAATATTTCTATATGATTCTATAAATAATTTAATTTTTTTATTATATTTTAATAATGATATTTACCAATGTGATAACATATGTTATAATCATATAATGATTATAAAAATTTTCTCTTTACGTTTGAAAATTTCATTTTCTTTTCATTTAACGTCAGACAGAAATGTAAAAGTGTCAAAATGATACTGAAACCGTTAATCGAAACCATATTATATCTTTTATATTGATATTGTCAAATTAATTAATAAATGATATATGATAATAATGAAAGACTTCATACAATTTAATAAATGACATCATATTAATATTATCCCATTATTATACCAAACTTTACCATTTATACTGTTAGATTCATACTCAATCTATTTCCAAAAATGCTAATCTTATCCCTAAATTTTATACCATCCATACCCACCTGGTTGCTTCACATGGGTTCGGTAAAGAGTCAGGAGTCAAGGGTAGTGGGTTTTCATTGTAATGCCACGACAATAGTAGCCAAAAAAAAAAATACTATAATATTATATAAAATTCTTTGGATGCACCACATACTACATTTTGTATATTATATCCACCATGTGGCTCATATTGCTACTCAATCATCATGATTTTTAGAAAAAATAATTTTTTAAACAATTTCAAAAACATTGTATTTTTTTTTTGTTTGGTAAGACAAATAAATTGTATTCGGACATAAGTGAGTAAGCTAACTTTATAAGTGATTGATTTTTTTTTTTACTAACGTATTCAGATCTTTGGTCTAATTAGCCCCGTAAGTCCATATAGACCCCACAATTGTATAGACCAGTTTATTCCGAGATTGAATGAGAATCATTCTATCCGCATCCAAAACATGAAAGAAAGAACACTTAGGCCTTGTCTGATAACGCTCTGACTCCCGTGGAGTTACTTGTAGTCCGAAATAAATTGTCTACTTCTTCTATGGAGTTAGTTTTTTAAGAATAGAATAGTGTTTGATAATGTTGATCTAGAATCAATTCCACAGCTTATTGGGAGTAAAAGCCCGTACGATAAAAAGGAATTTGAAATCAATTCCAGATCCGTCGGTGGTGGTTAGTAGTGGGTAGAGGTGGCGGTGGTGGGTGTGGCGGTGGTGGTGGTGGCGGTGGGCTGGTGTAGAGTGGTGGTGGAGGTAGCGGTGGTAGTAGTTCCCTTAAAAGTAACTTTGAAGCAACCAAAGCTACTTCTTTTAACTCTATAATTTCAGTTTCCAGAGCCACAAATGGTCGGCTCACTCCATGGGAATCAAAAAGTGAACCGGTGTTATCAATCGGACTTCTGCTCTGAAATAGCACCCATGAAACCGAGAGCCAAAAAATGACTCTGGGATTTTTATCAAACACACCCTTAACTCCCTATGTGGGTGGTCCAAGACAGTAAAAAGAATTGAAACCTTCCACTTGTTGAGGTGTAGACTCCTTACCAATTGAGTTATCCCCTTGAAGTTATAAATGATGATGATATAAATGTGTCATCGTAAATTAAGCACTAAAAATCATATAGGCAGTCACCACTCATTTTTATCCTCAACACCAAAATGTTTCTCATTTATTTTTCAACCATATTTGATAAGATTTGAAGGGAGAGGATTTTCCACTAGCACCAGTGTAGGAATAATATTTCACGCTACACACCAATAATGACCCAGGAAAAGTAAAATCCAATGGGACCCACATAATCAAGTGAGGGGGAGAGTAATGAAACAATATATGGTTTACCCAGATTTTACTAATGTAAATGTTTCTCTTTTTTTCCAAGGGAAGGAGGGAAGGGTTTTCAGACTTTCAGTAAACCATCAAATACATCATGTGCCTACTCACATAAAATCAAAAATATAATTATTAATAAAAAAATAATTTATTAAAAAGACACATGATCAATAATTTTGCGTTGGTCATTCTTCAATATTACATGAATATAAATTTCTTCGGATAAGGCACATAGATACCCATCATTTGCCTCATATTGTTTACTCAATGATCACGTTCTTCAGAAATTAAAATTTTTAACTATTTCAAATGCATTACATTAGCACCTGATTTAACTGGCTTGGAAATGAAATTTTATCTATTTGAGTGCTAGCCATGTGGCAAACAGTGGCCAAAATTCTAGAAGAAATCCCTCTACAGTTTCAATTCTTAATATTAGTCTATTGCTATGTATGGTAAATATTCTCTTAAATAAAATTGTTTATGAAAAAAACACAATAATATTTTTGAGAATAAAAATATAATATGTTCAAATAGAGGAATAAATATTTCTGTTAAGACGAAAAAAAAAAAAAAAAAAAAGAAACCTTCATGAGGAACACGTTATCAGAAGTATCATTCTGTATGGATCAAAATTACAGAAAATGATAGAATATGTGTGCCCTAAAAATTCAACATCCAATTTTACCCATGCAACTCTCTTTCTCTAGTCTCCTCTGCTTTCGAACTGCCAAGCCTCTCTATTATCTAAACCTATGGCATTTCAAATGGACGAATTAAGCTCAGAATTGAGGATTCAACAATAGACACAGCAGAAAGCTTCTTTTCCCAAAATACCAAGTGCTTGAACTAGCAATGAGACTCGAAGCGAAGGCTCAGGCAAAGATGTGGGAGAAGAAATTTGAAGGGTACCATACGCTTTCAGCTTTGTCTCTCCCTCTTCCTCTCTATCATCCCTTTCCCCTCCGGCATCGGCACCACTCCCATCTCCTTCTCCGAGGCAGAGTTATAGCTACTGCCAGAATTTTAATTTTTTGACAGAGCACTGATGAACAAGATGAATAAGGAAGATGGTACCCGCCTGAGTCGTCGGAGAACATCCCGTAGCCCCAAAGTGTTGACTCTCATGAAGACGATGGGAGAGAGAAAGTTTGGGTGATAGGAGATCATTGCTGATACTGGAGGGCATCAGAGAACATCGCAGAGCCCCAAAGCCCTGGACTCTCCACCCTCACTCCCGCCATTGTCTTCACCCACCACCCTAGGACATCTCTCTGTGCGTATCCCAACTCCCAACAGCCAAACAAAGAACCCTTACCCTTACTGGAATGGCTCTCCAACTAGCCTTTCGTATATCTAAAGGTCATTCTTTAATTCGGTACCATGTAAAATGATGGAAAAGGAATGTTTGATTTAACATGAATGGGCAAAAAATTCATGTAAAATATTATTTGCACAGAATATTTTACAACAAAAACAAATAGAGCCATATAGAAAAAATATTTTCGTTTCAATCTAAACTCTAAATATTCCACAATAAACCCTTGAAGCATGTATAGCTCAGGTGAAAGTAAATTTATGACATATTTCTTTGAAATAATAAGGGATCAAAGCTGATCATTAGCAACCCCAAAGGGGTATAGCTCAGAAAGCAAGAACCAACTCCTCAATTTCCTTGAAACCTGGTTATTAGTATTCTTCCGACCATCATCACTGGTATACCATGGGAAGTTTAAGCCAATCTGGTTATTAGTATTCTTCAAGAGAACAGATTCCAATCCAAAATCAGCTAGAATCAGTTGAAACACTACAAATTCGAAACAGACGCAGCAAAGCTTTCCCAAGATCTCTGGTTTTTTAGAAATTTGATTCAATAAACTTGGGAAACTCGTTACCAAAGGTAGGTTTCATTAACTTTTAACTATGGTGCTAACTACTAACAGAAGGAAACAAGAATCAAAATGAAGATCAAACATCAAACACTAAACTCGGGATCGAGCTCTACCAATTCCAATTAGACAACTCATCCGATCCATTCCAATTCATCAAAGACCTTTAGCACAGTTAATGCTTTTGCACACTTTCCATCGAAGAAGGAAATTATTAACTCAACAACCAACCAACCAACAAACCCCCCCCCCCAAAAAAAAAAAAAAAAAAAAAAAACCTCAGTTACTATCGAGCAATCATGGTCCTCTAGCAACACTGTTCTGGTATGATAATATCAGCATAGTTAAAGGGAGATCTCAGAACCAATTCACACAACCGAAGGAAGCAAACTAATAGCACAAATTCTCCCGTAGAACAAGCAGAAACACATTCAATGGACTCAATAACAAAAATATTTATGCTTCGGTGATTCATAAAGACAAACATCAAATAAAAAACTACCCATTTGAGCTTTTGCATTTTGATTACTTCACCTTCAACCAGTAAATTAAGCCTACTTTATTTCACAGGCACAAAATATCATAATTTCAGCTATAAATTCAGTAAATCCTTCAAAATAGAACATTCAAAATGAGACCTAGTTCCTTTCCAAACGATTCCCTGGCAAGTGTGCCAACAAATGGCCTTATACACTACAATCCACTAACGACCCCACCGGTTTAAAAAAATTATTCATAAATTCTCAAGAGAAAAAACAGAATCAAACACTAGATTTGACCTTCTGATCTAAATATGGTGAAAGCCAATAAAGCTATACAGCTATGAGACTTAAAACCCATCTAGACATAAAATTTAGATTTAAATAACAAAAATGAACAGCCTACCAACCAACAATCTGCTGCAAATATCAGTTACAAATGGTTAGTAGTAACTGTGTGCATAGATTACCCAAAAGAATCAAAATCACAGATAAAAAAACCCCAATCAACTTGGTGGCTTGTATTCACTTTGTTCTCTATCACAAAACATGGTTTATCGTCTACAGAAGAGAAATTTCAAAGATATGGTACCTTCTATTAACGTCAATATTAATTCGGTGGCTTGAATTCACTTCTGCTCTCTATCACAGCTTTCTTCCTCGTCTCAAAGTCAACTATGTCCAGATCAAATGCGGTTCCTAAATATCCATAAAAGATTCTCTTCCTCTCCCCTGTCCTCCCATCCACCTTCACCAGGTTTGGATTGTTTTCATCATCCTTGCCTGATTGTGAAGATTGTGCACGAGCCCAGCCTTGACGACCATGGTTATCCCTCTCAAAGAATTCCGCCAATCGAATGGCTTCCTTGAGGCCTGACTGATCAGCGGCATATTTCACCAAAGTAATGCCTAGATGACCATCCTTTCCATACAAGGACTTCACCTTCCCACCGCCAAAACCAAGATCTAGAAGCCATGAAGAAAGATAGAACCAGAAGTATTTGTTAAAGATTAATTACAGCATTTCAGGAAGTGATATTCACTTTGAAAAACATACCACCACCAAAAAAAAAGGGCATCATCACCAAGGGTTGGCATGCCGCTAGTGAAGCAATGACAGCTATGGTTTTTTATAAGAAGAATTCCAATTGTGAAAACAATCCTCCACAATCAGAAACTACTCAAAATTAACTATTCTCTTAGGAAAAAGCAAGAGAGATGTTTGAGCAAAAGGATTTATGTTTCCCTAAAAGAACAGAGCCCCTGGCTAAAGTTCGGGGCTAAAGTTCAAGAAACTATTCATACTGAATTCAACCACAAACCAAGCATATGAATATGTCTATGACGACAGCTTGATATCTGAGACCACTAAATAATATGATGACATGAGCATCAAATGCATTACCTCTGGATTAGAGCAAATTATATGCCATAAGTTAAAAAAAATCACTTAAAGTCATCAGAAAGGAAAGAAAAGAGGCATGCTCAACACTAAACAGTAAATACAAGCCAATCAGAAAAACACAACAAAGGAATGCTCCAACATGCTGGCTAAAATATGAGAGCGAGAGGTTTATACATAGGCTGGATTTTCAGCTTTGTTGGTGGAATGAGCGACAGACAGAAAAAATTTTAGAGTTTAAAAGTCAATACCACAAAATAAAGAAGCAGATGTACAATCTATAGAGCCTATAACCAGTAATACATAATAGAGACCAGGTCCAAGTTAATACAAATCATTAAATTGGATGTACTATATAGTGAACTTTCTATTAGCACAATCCTATCGTTCAATAGGGACAGAATTCAATGGGACAACAAACATAGAATTATAGAACACCCAAATAAAGAAAACCTTTCACATCTGTAGGGACTTAACACACAATTGAAGTGTCTCCCTCTTATGCAAGTAGTTGTTGTTCTTATTATTTTTCTCTATTCCTATGCAAGTTCAGAGGACTTTTCAGATTCCTGTTTGGCTAAACAACCTTTTTTCTACCATCTCAGGAGCTACAAAAGTTTCTGGCTTGAGATTTATTACAGAAACCCTGGTGAGGAACTTGCTGCCATGGTTTAGCTTTACAGTGGAGTTATTCATCTTCAGGTAAGATTAAGTAGGCATCCCCATTCTTCCACTGGTTATTGTTGAGACTTCCACAAATATTCTCTCAGATTTCCAGAGGCAGTAATTGTGGCATTAAAACTTGAATACGGAAGATTTCAACAGGCAATACTTGTGGCATTAAAAGCAAGAATATAGGGAAGCTTGAGTCTGGTTCTTTAATTTTTAAAACTCTGTAGAATAAATCCTGCTTAAAAAACGACTCAAAATAGAGCTGGTTTGGGGGTGAATTGCAGGAAATTTTTTTGACTGGATTTGAAATTCAATTCCCATTGGAAGTCTTTAAGATTCCTTACGACGGGCTTTTCAAGAACTTGTGATTTTTCAATCAATATTTTAATTCAACAGGGCCTACAATTATCAACTTCAGTTCATCAGGTCCGCCATTGTAGAACCATTCATCAACGGATGCTGTTTCCTATATCAGGTAAAAATGCAATCCTATAGCTGCAAAAATAGGAATAATGGCACCAGAGATAATATTGTTTCCGTAAAGTAGAGACCCTGAAAGGCTGAAATAGGTTCACAAATACCATCAGCATCTACAGGACGCGCAGCAATGAAGGCGATAATAAATACAGAAGTTGTGATCAATTAGGTAAAAGATCATCAAAACACCAAATCACATCCTAAAAGTTTCATCAAGTTTGGATGCTAATTTTAATTCCTGGAATTTCCTACAATTTTGGTAAATAATTATGAACATGTATTTTACTAATAAGCAGTTGGTGTATATACTGAAAATTAATTTGGAAAATTTCTCTTTTCTTCTTTGGATAGGCCTTTAGCAAACAACTTTTTAAAATAGGTACTGGAATAGAATTTACTGATATAAATCTGGGTTTCCTCAACCCTAGTTTGCATAAAAAGTACAATAATACCTCAAGTGGTTCTACACATAAAACCCGTCTAATTAACTAGACACACACCTACACAATAGCAGATGAAATGCAAAAACAAATTCCAAATAAACACATACAATCCACCCTCCCAAAATCCTGGCCTATTCAAAAAAACAGAAGAGAACTGGGGAATTTCGCTCAAATCATTACTCATATTGTTCGTCAATCCTTATCGAATTGATTGTGACCCCAACTTCATTTCTCCTACTGACAAGTAATTTTGCAACCATAAATCATTCCTTTTCTAGAACGTAGTTCATGACACCACTAAATTCTTTTAATATAAATTGGCAATTAACAAGCAGTCATTATAACTGGTCAAGAGGAGAACTAGAAATTGAACTAAACAAACTAGATAATACAAAACTAAGACCCTAGCAAACAAGCACCTAAAAGCAAGGTTCTAAGTATTGTATCGGCCCGTATCAGACGATATGTATCAGTATCGATAGGGTCGATACGATACACCCCCAACACATATCTCTTATTTCTAGTAAAGTCTGGCATCGAGTTTGAGGCGTATAGACTGTGTTGGACCATTACGGGTCAACAGACCTCGATACAGTTCGATACGAATTAATTCAGTTGAAAAGTTTGGCAGCATTTTAAAAATCTGTACGTGGTCGATACATGTCGATAACCCACTTCAAGTGTCAACACTAATCGGTACTCCTTGATACGCCTGCCATTTCTTCAGTTTCAACTTTCTGGTTCTTTCACTGAGCGGAATAAGGAGAAGTGGGCGTTCAAAGCAACAAAGAATCTCACCCTTTCGAGTTTCTTCAACTTGGGGATTTGATTTGCCATCGAAAAACAACTTGATATCAAACAACAAACCTTTAATAAGATCAACACTCTCCCTGCAATCAATAAGTGAAGAAAAAGCTAAAGAAATGAGGTAAATACCTGCAACTCGGCACGTTTCCACCAAATATACGAAAGCTCTGTTTTTTAGCATGAATGAGCTGATTAGTGTTGCTTATTTACAGTGTTTTAAGCACTCCCGTGCATATCTTGCCCGTATTCTAGCGTATCCAGTGTATCTACAATACGATATGTCTCTTAGAAGTGCTTGACTGATATGCTATAGATAAGCGATTCCTTAATCCTTGCCTAAAAGAAACTATCCATAATATTGTAATGCCAGGGCAGATTCAATTCACATAAAATTCACAAAAACATAAGTTTCAATCCTCTCAAAATACAATCACCAAAAACTCTCAATAAGCAGCAACCAAAATCTACGTAAAATTGCAGCAGACTAAAAATCTAACACATCCATTAAGTAGCTACACCAGAACAGAGCATAAGTAACTGAAATCTCTGCGCTAACTTATGGGTGACAAATGAATGCTGCAAACATAATAATTTGTTGCTGTATGGGCAAACGGATTTAGCACTATTTAAAAAGAGAAATATCTAAACACTTTAGACTGAGGATATGAAATCACTAACTTCAAACTGAAACATAACATAATTTCCAGTTTTCCACGACCACAACGCTGTTCATCTCAAGGACATTCTAAGAAAATAAAGCAGCATAAAAGGAAGGGATTATACCTCTAAGCTTATTCTCCATTGCTTTATTTCCCTTTTCAGAATTTGTATTTTGTATGATCACTGTAGGTGGCCACATAATCAGATCATCCATGCTAGCTGCTGCTTCATCAGCAGATAATAACTGGTAAGCCTTTGAGTTTTCAGGAGGTTTTGCATAGTTCCACCCCATTAGAATACATAAGGCCTTGTGCAAGCCTAGGTGATCCACATGCAAGTCAGAATTCTGTGAGTTGAACGCATGCATTATAAGACCATGCATATCTGGAAAATCTTTAGATGTCCTGTAGTTTCACACACAATGTGCATAATTCAGCCCTCTTAACTCTAAAATCACTACAATAACCTACCAAGTTTAAAAATCTACACCAAGGAATACAAGGAACTGAGGATGATGACTAAGGTATCAAATATAGACCCAAAACTTCAACGCCAGCAGCTAAGATAGTCACATAGTTTCATCAACCCTTGAATAGGTATATGCATATCCAAAGAATTAAAAAAATTTACCCTCCACAAGTAATTTCAACATGAAATCAGCATGCAAATAAGAAGAAATATAACAGAATCCTAACAACAAGGCACCTTAAAAAGGGAACCATGTAAACTCACATTCACAACTTGTAGAAGGAAAGTGTAGGCCTATTAAGTTATCTAACAGCATAATTAGCAATTCTCCTTTATAATTTATAGACACATACATTTCCTAATATGATAACACTTCCGATTACAGAAGCAGCATGGCTTCAAAAATGAGAAAACAAAAAAGGTGAAAGGGGGGAACCTGTACAAAAGAATAATTAGTCACACAACCCCCCAAAAGCAATATAACGGCTCTTAAAGCAGCACAGAACTAACATAAATATTATTGACAACCCATCAAAGAGCAATCAGATTTAATGTACCAGACAGTGGATATACAACGACCAGAACCATCAATGGCCCTAATTCTAGTCGTACGAACTACCAATTATTAGAACCACTTTCTGCACAATACCATTGACCAAGTCAAAGAATGCTCAAGAGCATCCAGCTCAATCATCAAACCATGTAATCAGACTGGAGATCAAATTATCATATCTGGGTCAAACCAAAGATCAGAATAGGGAACAAACCCAAAAATCAAATAAGCCAAGTAATACGGCACTTTGTGAAATTGACAACCACCAATGGATGAAAATAACACCCACAAGCCTAATTGTAACTTACATACAACCTGTATGTCTTACGGATACCATTCTTTTAATCATGAGTTATTGCTTTATAGTTTGACCATTCAGACAGGACAGTCAGACCATTAAACTGTTCCACTGCAGCCTAAAACAGTTCATTCTCTATTCCATGTTACACTCGCCAAACAAAATTTATAAAAAGTGACACTGCTGATTATGCTGAAGGATAATTACTCCCCATGTAACACCTTAAAGATCACAAGCAAAATGCACATCATCATGTTCTAAAATGGTTGCCATTTGCCAACAACTTTTTTTCCCCTGATAAACTCAAAATACTCTTTAGAAGAAGTCCGCAGTTTAATTTTATAATGCAAAACCAAAAATCACACACCAACCAAAAATTTCAGAGATGTCATATAATGGGAAGAAGTTCTAGTACAATATTATTGAACAATGCCTCAGCTTACTATCTAAAGGATAAGGATGCAAGTTTACTTGACAGATATAACCAAAGACTAATTCTCAAGTACATTGTTCAAAACCCTTTTTCCTTCAATTGAAACACATATTTGGAATAGAATGCAGCTGCCATTATGAAAATAGGGGAAAAGATTGGTTACACTCACACCAACATAGAGCAAACAGCAATATTCGTAACCATGAATATATCTGCAGCAATTTAGCAGACAAATATCAAACAGAATGAGTTGAATACAACACATTCCAAAGCAACAGTCAAATACCTGATTACCCTAACTTAAAAGTCTAATGTTCCCTTAGTATCACGATACTGGGTACAAACAACAATACAATAGCGCACACACCACAAAAAATTTGAAACAAAAATAAGTAAATCAAAGAACAAACGCAAGATCTAAATTAAACCAGATGTAGATGCCCAATAATGCCAAGCCAGACATGGGTTTTGAACTTCCCCCCTCTCATACAATGTTTGATGAAAATGTCCTTGAAGTTGAACCAAACGGAGGAAGCTATTTGAGGCGGTAAAAAAATGTAAAGACACCATCTAAGACAAAAAACGTTTTCAGAACAAGCACAAGCATCTCAGGGAGGATCATGACAAGCCAACCAAATGGTAGCAGAAAAAACTCTAGGAAAGCCCCCTTCTAGGTTCGAAAAGCAATTCCCTGTACGATAAGACCACGAGTTATGTCATGATCTTTGAGTCATGCATGCAGGAAGAAAATTTCCAGGCACCTTTCAAAAATTATGATACAAAGGTAGGATACCATATTCAGTTTTCACGCACCCATACATCCCAGGGTGGCAAGGGGAAACAAACCTAAGCCAACACAAGGAATCACTCAATCCAGGAATACATTGGAGAAAAAATAGAGCCACTCGTCAAAAATTTTAGCAAATGGCAGCCACTGCCAATTGCGAAATCTTAACCAACTGAACAGATACTGTAAACAAAAATTTGCCTCATTTTTCCCGCAGTAAGCAGAGTAGCATTCATCAATGGTTTGCAAACCTCATTTCATAAAAGAACCCAAGGTTGAAGAGGCACCTATTCTTGCACATAAAACAACACATGCATCACTCTATGTTTTAATTTGCCAGTCTGCAAGTTTAGGCAAGCAATCTAAGTCCCACTGAAACAGACCAAAGAGAATTATATTAAAAACCAAGCACCAAAACCAACACTTTCTACATTTCTGTATGCAAACAGCTGCAAAGACCTTCACGAGTCCAAACCACAGATAAACAGACGCACATCCAGCCAGATCTGTGCCTTAAAATAAATGAGAAGCAAAAAGAGCATCTCTTTGTATACCTATGCACGTGTACTCCAGCCAGATCTGTGCACTCGCTCATTTCCTGGATTTTTCAAAGATCTATTTTGCCACTTGGCAAACTCTGTTTGGCTTGAAACTTGATGTACGAACGGGGGACCTAGAGGTCTACCAGTCCACAAAATTTGGGCCCCTTTTGATCATGTCATATTAAAAAGAAAAAAAAAAAAAAAAAAAAAGAAGGGAAGGCCTTTTCCATGACTGTGAAGGAACCTTTTGCCCTTGAAAGAATATAAGACAACCATAGTAAGCAATCTAATTGCTCAACAGTTGCATCTACAAAGAGAGTTGAACCACAGAACTTTATAACAACAAATAAGTACAACCTCCATGAGCAGGATCCTTAATGGAATAAATAAGGGAAATTTACTCAGACACCCCCTTGACAACTGATTTACTACACAGAACTACCCTCTCTTGACAAAAGTTACACAGACTACCCTTAAAAAAATGTTTCATAACAGTGTAGGCCATACCGTTAGGTTTCGAACGTTAAAAACTGACGGGAGAAATTCCAAATTTTTTTTAAGACAATAGTACCCTTAGTCAATGTATCTGCTCAGAAGGGTTGTGACCATGAGACAATCCTAGCACGAGGTCTTCATAAATCACAAGAGTGTGATTAGAAACAGCTGCAAGGGTTCCGTACGCGATTATAATAACACCATCAGGGCTTGAATCCACCTTTCGTTTCATGCGAGGAGGAGTTCTGAGGATCATCTTTTCGAATCCTTCGCTCTTCTCTAATTCTATGATGGAGATTGAGGAGAAGAATGATAAGTAAATGCAAGGATGGGAGAGAAGCCATGGCATTACCTGGGTTGACGTCGTATTATATGTTGTAGTAGCATAGAGGAGTAGGAGGGTCAAGGCCTAGAACTCAAACCGGTTTTCATGCGCCGCCTGGTTTATGTCCATCGTCTAGTCCAACCATACCGATGCAATCAAATATTGATGGCAGTTCTGCTGGATCAACCTTTCAAGTAGAGCCTTCATCAGCCATTTCACCTCATAGCGGAAACGTGAGTGTTCCAAATCCAACTAGGGTGGCACAAGGCGAACCTATTCGAAGGAAAAGGAGTAGAACTCAGAAAATATGGCCCGTATGGCCCAGTGTCGTTGGCGCTGTCTCCTTTGTCCTCCTATGCTCCTCCAGCTTCGTCGCTCGCACCAACTTAGAAGCGAGGTAGAGGGCGGCCACCCGGGACTGGCAGGAAGCAACAATTAGCTTCTCTTGGTGAATGGCTCTCTGTTTCTGCTGGAATGGGTTTTACTCCACATATCATCACCATTTCAGCGGTGGCAATGGATGTACAAAGAAGAAAAAGAAAGGGCAAAATGTCAATGTGGTTAATACGAGGGCATTGATGAAACGTCCGGTGATACAATGGCAACCACTGGATCCATCACTGCTCCTGTTCAGGTCCCTACGGGGCAAACCCCAACGTCAATGGTATGCCCAACATCAAACCTGGTCTGGCACGATAAGTAACCACACTGTCACGGCCTTAGTGTAACGAAGCCAACCGTGCGGCACTTATTTGCTCACAATCGCTCTTGAAGCACTAAGTCAACCTAACTCTTACCAAAGGAAGAGAGCACACAATAGAGAATTTTGAAAGAGAACTTGTATTGCAAGGGAACTCTTACAATGCTCTTGATTGCTTGAGTGCCAAGTGCCTTGGCCAAATGAGGCTAGCTATATTTATAGGCACCATTGTGTACAATGAATGGCTAAGATTATGTACAAGTGTCTATAATCTAATGGTTAAAAATGTTCTAGGGGAGTGGACGTCTCCACTCCCCCTTTCTAAAAGAATTCTAGAGAATGTAGGAACTTCTAGAGTTTCCATATGTACAAAGGATGTGGAGGTTTCTAGATAATGGGCCAATCCACTAACCCATGTGTCGTCCTGTGGGTCATGTAGGTGGATAATCCATGTAGCGGGTCGCGGGTCGTGACAACACGCTGTTAATGTATTATTGTATTAATAGTGGAAGAAATCAGCACGATGTGTACCACTGGCTCCATCGCAGCAATAAGAGCTGGTATCCATGAGCTTAACGATGATTTCTTGGGCGGAGGGAAGGGTGCTACAAAACCAAAACCGCCATGGCCTAGGCTGTTGGAGGATGAAGAAGATGAGAGCTAACCCAATGAAAAAAGAAGGGTATTTTTTTCAATCCAAATTTGAAATTAACACCGTTAGCAATAAGGTAGTGGAGTGTAAGTCCAAACGACACAAAGTAATTCTGTGAAGTAAACCAATTGTCAAGAGGGTGTCTGAGTAAGCCACCTAAGTATTCAGAAATTTAAAATACCCAAGCAATCCAGTAAGACCTCAAACACAAGTTGAAATACAACAGAGCCCTAACAGAAAAATACAGCAACCACTTAAGATACATAAGACAGTGAAGTTGCATGCTTTTACCAAATGTGAAATTATCAACTTAGAAATTCAAGCTTGAGAGAGCGAAAATGTTATAACCACATAAAAACAACAGAATCCGATGGGCTTCTAAGTAAGCTAGAGCTTAGGAATTCAGAAACTATTTAAAAAACTAGAATCACAGTGAAGGAAAATTCCATGAATCAGTAGAAAACTGATAACGAAGAAGCAACAACTCAGATATGCTTCAACTTCTGGTCCCAGGCTGGTATAGTATTAAGCTGATAAACAGCTGTACAAAATTTAAAGCAAAACTCAAAACACAGCAGAATCTAAAATATCAATTAACAGAGTATCAGGGAATCGTCTGATCTATATGATGATCAAAGGTCTAGATTAGAAGATCACAATATTAAAGTGTCACGGCAACCCAATGTGATTACATTGACAGCTATTGAAGAATCCTATTGTTGATAGGATGATTTAAGAACAGCCAATCAACATCAGAGTTATAAGCTTCAGAAAAGCACCTAATTGACCCTCAGATTAGATCAGCTGATAAACAACAGTAGAAGCTCAGCAGAATCAGGAGAACAGACAGATCAATGAAATTAGAACTAGAAAACAGAAACCAAGCTATAATATTTAAAGCATGGGCAGGTTTCAAGAGTATCAAATCAGGAATTAAAGAAAGAACATAATAAAAAAATAAATACTGACCTGATCGGTTGATATTGAATGTAGTGCAGGAAATAAGGATCAGGAATCCACCTGATTTCTACTGGATTCCACCAGACTGTCTACTCAATCCACAGCAGAGGAGGCACCCAGATCCACTGAGCCACTTGAGAAATCCACCCAAGCAAGGTCTGAAAAGTGAAGCCCCCCAGGGAATAGAACTGAGAAGCTTCTTATTAACAAAACTGTGGGGAAGGCTATGCCTCTTACATGTATTAAATAGAGATTAAAAAAGAAACAACAACTAAATGGGATCTGCTACATGGATTCTTGCCCTCCAATCAGCTCTGTTCGATGTCAATGCTTGAAAAAAGACCTAAGCTATGCACGCCTTTCTTCACCTGGTCAGTTGATATTGAATGTAGTGGCAGGAATAAGGATCAGGAATCCACCTGATTTTTACAGGATTCCACCAGACTGTCTACTCAATCCACAGCAGATGTAGTGGCAGGAAATAAGGATAAGGAATCCACCTGATTTCTACTGGATTCCACCAGACTGTCTACTCAATCCACAGCAGAGGAGGCACCCAGATCCACTGAGCCACTTGAGAAATTCACCCAAGCAAGGTCTGAAATGCCCAGTAAATGGAGCTGAAAAGCTTCTTCTTCATTAACGCCTCTTACATGTATTAAATAGAGATTAAAAAAGGAAGCAACAACAACAAAGCCTTATCCTAACTAAATGGGGTCGGCTATATGGATTATCGCCCTCCAATCAGCCTGTTTGATGTCATTACTTGAAACAAAGCGCCAATTATGCACGTCTTTCTTCACTACCTCCCCTAGAGTCCTCTTACGTCCGCCCCTAACTCTTTTAAATCCTTTGATTTGAATCAAATCACTTGTCTGTACTAGAGCACCTAAAGACCTCCGTTGAACATGGTCATACCATCTCAAACAGCTTTCTCATAGCTTATAATGTATCGATGTTACTCCCAAGTTAACTCTAATATAATCATTTCTTACCTTATCTTTCTTGGTTTTGCCACACATCCATCTCAACATTCTCATCTCAATTACACTAAATTTATATATATGGTGCTTCTTAATAGATTCATAAACCTGGTCGGCTGATACGTTTTAAAATAGTTCCATATGGCCCTTCCTATTCTTTCTATGCTGCAGGGTTGAAAATCTTTAAAGTATACCAAATCAGCATAGCTACCCTTCTAGCACATAAATGATTCAAGTTTATGTGTGAATTGACGACAACCAACATCAATATTAATTTATTAGTGTCAAATAGAAATCGAAATGGGACGTGGCCAAGATTCAATGGGACACGGTTTTGCATCGATAAGCAATAAGAAAGCAAGAAAAGAATTATGCACTTTTTGATACTAATTTAAATTGCGTTGTTGTGTCAGAAGAAGGATACCTATACTGATACTGCATACTCTAAAGACACCTTCGGTACACTATTGACGATCTCACTTTCGATTGAGTATGGCTTCAAGCATTCCCGAAGCTCGGCAATTACTTAGTCATTGACATATTTTAGTTAATGGTCGTATCCTTTATAGAGACTACAAGTGTAATAGGAGCATCTGTTGACAAAAAGATCAATCATCCGCTTCTAGAAGAAATAGAAGAATTTCTTGGTAATCCTACAAGATCAATTCATTATTTTTGTCCCGTAATAAAACCAGTTGTTGCTGATACTTTCTTCTCGGTTCCTTCTTCCATAACTGGAGCTCGAAGAAGGAAGAGATAACTATGGAGAATTTCTCTTTATCTTCTTTAAGTATTTCTAACTTTGAATTTTCTGGATTTCCATCCAGATTCAATATTGGACCTTGGACATATAAATTTATAATAGTTCCGAATCAGATCTCTTTAGAAAGAAGATCTTTTGATTCATGGTAGCCTACTTCAATCCTCATTTGTCGACTCCATCCGATATAATATTTCTATCAAGCATAAGATGGAATTCAATTAGTACCAGGAACTCCTCGTTTAGTATTCAGGATCTTCAGAAAATTTGTAATGTAGACGAGAGGATTAATGTCGGATCCCCAAGGACAAATGATTGATTTACCTATTCAAAACAATTTACGTGAAGGGCTGCCCAACATTTTGCACCATATATCATAGTCAGTCAAATGACTATCCTATAAAATTTTTCTTTAAGTTTTAAAGGTATACCCTGATCACAAAACACTCCAAACACACCTCCACTTCATACATCCTATTTTAATCCTCTGTGAAACATCATCTTCTATATCACCTCCTTTATTATGATTGAACATAGATACCTAAAAGAATCATTTTGTAGTTACTTCTCCAGTGGCAAGCAATGTTGGAGAGTCCTAACTGATTCAAACTTACCCAAAGACAAAGGAAAGTGACTAAAATGACTAGACTTTAGGAAACTCTTTGTATGCATTCTGTGATAAGAGTATTCCTCACAAATATGAGTTTAAACAGTAAAAGAGATGTTAAAATAAAAATGAAACTACTCCTCTAACCGCAGGCTATTTGGAGTATCCTATCCCAACTAAATAACTGAAAAAAAATATAGAAGAAGAATTTGTAATAAAACAGGTCTGGATTTATATATCCTAATTCAGCCTATCTACTTACAATAAATAAATAAATAAATAATGAGAATTTAAGTGTCCCTACAATTTAAGTGAACCAACAACTGAACCACTAGTTCAGAAATAAAACAGACTGAATTTATATATCTGAATCCAATCTAACTACTTAAATAAAGAAAGAAAAAAGAATTTAAGTAACCCCAGGATTTAAGTGAACCAACAATTGAACACATCAGTCGAACCAAAACTGGTTCAAATCAAAGAGCCGCATGCCAGGAAAAGGGTCAGGTTCTTATCCTACCGTAGGTACTCCTCTTCTTCTTTCCTCTACCTGAGTTCTCCATCAAAACCAAACCTAGTGCCCATTAGACCAATAAGACACAATAAGATAAAACTATCTGTCTGCATATTCACTTTCAAGTTTCATTTAACCAGCCTATGTTCCACGTTTCTGCCACACAAAAATCAAGTATTTTAACCAAGGCCTCCTTGAGACAAAGAATAGGACACAATTCAACAAAAAAAGCTTAATAAATATGCGATGACCACTTCATGGGCATAAATGGATTCATCGAGGCTCCAATAATTCAACAACACAATTGCTAATCCTTAAAGTACCAAAGCCAAGCAAATATAAAATTTTAAAATAAAAAAAAAAATCATAAACGCTACATGCCATCTTATATGTAAAGCCAATTCAATACCAAGCAATAACATAAACAAAAACAGCTTGTTGAGTTCCAATAAAATATTATGCTCTTTGGTACATAATTTAAGCACCAAAACTAACTAGCACACAAAGAGGTCAGCAAACAATTTAACTATCTTCCCTAAAAAATCAATTGAATTCCACAAAAAAAAAATGTCCCGTGATGGTAAGTTTATACGTATCACACAATTAGAGACAATAGTATGACGTTCTTCCATTTTTGAGAGGGGGAGGGGGGGATGTTCAAATTCATTATAACACAAATCTGCAGTCTTCATCCCAGAATGTTTATTGTGCATAATAGTTTAGCTGCAATGCAATTCAAGATATCATACTTAACATAACCAAGCCAAAGGGCAATGTATTGAAAACTATTAGTTTATTGTGCAATCTCACATCGCCATACTAAACTGACATAACATCTTACGAGGTAATGAAAAAAATATGTGGAGGGGGATGCAAGTCTTCCCCAATGTAATTATATTTCTCCTTGAACTCATAAACACTACTCGCCCCAAGTCCCCAACTACTATTAAAGTGCCATATTTAATAGCTCAATGTTCTTCCCTACCTTCTCTTTTTTCTTTAATACAAACCTTTGGTAACCATAGTAGATGAATGCGAAGAAGCAATGAACTAAATCTCAGTTTCGAGGCCGGTTTCGGTCAGGCCCGACCGAAACCGAGACGTGCCGGATCTTGTTTTGAGGTTTCAACACTAAGTTTCGACCCTGGGCCTCCCAGTGTTGAAACCTGAGTTTTGACCATGAGTTTCAACCTTGGGTTTCGTTTCAGCCAAGTCCGAAACCGAGACAACTCACAGATATCAGTCAGTTTCGATCAAAACCTACAACCAGGTAGAGAAGTAGCATACAATTGCAGCATATCACAATTCCACTCAAGTCCCAACTCCTTTCCACAAGCCCTATTTAATAACATCAACACTACATTTGTTTCTTTTTCCTTCGTTCCTTCCTTCTGCCATTATGACGGATGTGTTATTGAGATATTGCAAACTATGAATGCAAGTTTAAAATCCTAGCTATTGGAAGGATATAATACGTTCCCAGTCCATGTTAGAGTTTATTACCATTTACCAGCAAAACTCATATCTTGGGGATAAGGAAAGGAAAGAAAAATATACGACCCCCCAGCCAGAAACTAAATCAGGCTGGGATAAATGGATAATAAAAATTGACAAATTAAACAGCATTATCAAGACGAATTCCCTTCCCTCATATGCAATCCATAAGCCCCTTGTCTGCAAGACCAGACAGCACTGGTTCACCCAATACTTGTCCCTACTAAAGCTTCACCTAAGCTTCCTAGGTGCAAACTACATTATAATCTCCAAATAACATGAGAACCATTTGGTTTCTCAACTTAGCAACTCCCCTCCAACAATTTACGTATAGGAATTAGGAAGACAGAACTTCCAAAGTGTGGGAAAAATAAAAGCTAAAAAAATCTTCTTTTTCCCTGACTTAGTTGATCGATATTGCCAGTCTAGGCCATATTTAGTTAAAACGAGAACAGCAAAAAAAAAACGGTGTTCAGTATGGGTGTGCTTTAAAAGGTGTAGATGTTGAAACGTTAAACAATAGTCGAGAAGAAGTGAGAGAAATCCACCAGTCTTTACTACAAAAAGTACGTGGTTGCCAGCTTTCCACCAAAATATTTCGACTTCGACCGAAAGCGAAAAAAGACAGAAATCCAAAATTCCAATCCTGGAGACAAAAATATTGAGAACCTATGGAAGTGCATTATTAACCCACACAGAAAACAATAATAATATCCTAATAACTAAATAACAAGTTTTTCCTAACAAAATGGCATTCCCTTCGTTCATGTGCTAATATTAGGTTTGCTTCACTATATGATAACAACAAAATGGCATTCCCTTCATGTAAATCCTGACCATTCTAAAGGCTTCCTTCAATTATCCGTGCCTCAGTGGCATTCCAGGAAACCAGTAATAATTCCATGAGAATATATAGCTTGTATCGCTAAACTCCAGAACTCTCTATACATGAGACCTAACTCCTGAACCATTAAAAATTCTATCATATCAGTAGCTTACGCAGCAAACATAATTTAAAATGGCCCTTGTAATCTAAAAACATACAAGCGAAATGAGTGAACACCCAACCCACGAAAGACAAATTAAAGAATAATCTTTTCCAGACACATTAACATTGTACCCTCAATACCATGACAGAAAAAGAAAAAAAAAAAAGTATATCCTAATGGTAACTTGATCCCCAACTCATGGCAAAAAATTCCCAATCCTCCCTCCCTCGAAGGGTCCTCTAATATCTGAGAATTTCAGTCGTTAACTAAAAGTATCTAAGGTGTAAGTATCCAATTTTCAAACCAGACATCAGCGTTGAAAACAATGTATGAGAAAAATAAGCACACAAGCATATCCATTTCCCAAGTATATCGAACCTGCCACATGCAACGCATTGCAGAGGCCCATGCTTCCCATCCTCCAGATAATTCTTCCTCTGAGATGCATTCTCATTGATTAACTTTGCGTAACTAAGAAACGCCTTTTTTAGAGCATGTGGGTCCACGTCGGGATACTTGAGACCCAGACCCACATCATCAACGCCATTCCTGGAAGGTACATCGTTGTAATCCCCTCCAAGCCTCATGTGCTTCGAAGACCTCAAACTCACATCATCCACTCCCCTGTTAGAGTCCAGTGTGCTACCTTTACCAGACAGGTAATCAGCCCGGTCGCCAGCGGGATTCAAACTGGGGTTCCCAAATCGCGAGAACTGCGGTCGCTGCCTCGCAAATTCGTCACTCTCTCTACCATCCCTTTCATTCTCATCTCCATACTTCCTCTTGCCTGAACCTTCTGGTGGCACACGCCCATCAAGCCCTAATGAATTCCAGTAATCAAACTGTCCACCAACAGGACCAACACGCCCAAATGGCTCATTGCCATCACGACGGAATCCTCCCTCGGGACTCAACCCACCGTGAGGGAAATGCTTATCAAACCCTAACCCTAGACCACCTGGTTCAGTCCTGTGACCACCAGATCCCAAAGATAATAACCTGTTGACAGACGGAAAGTCTTGATAACCAGGTGGAAGAGCAAAGTAAGACCGAACGCTATCATCGGCCAATACGATGGTACGACGCTCGAGCATGTGAAAGCCATAAGCTGGCGGCGGAGGAGGACCCATGGCAGCCGGATCCGGAAAAGGAAACGGATCACCAGTAGGCTCTGGCAAGTGGAAAGGAGCTCCAGCTCCAGCTGGAGGGTAAGACACAGGTTCGGAGGAAGGGATCGAACCGAGAGGAAGCATCGATGGGCCAGGAGCTGCTGCATCGTATTTAGAATTCGACGAAGCTTTTGAGGGTTTTGGTTCACTGGCGGAGGCCGAATTATGATCGGGGTTAGAATTGTTTGCGGATTCCCACCTGCTTTTACGGTGAGACGACGAAGAAGATGACTTTTGGGAGGAGCCCTTAGGGTTACTTCCCGCCGTCATCTTCTCGTTCTGTTTCATGCAGAGGGGAAATTAGGGTTTAAAATGAATGAGGGCTTTGGGAGAAAATAGAAATGGATATAGCAGAATAGATACACGAGCCGACGAAGGAAACAAAGGGAACAGGAGAAAGCTAACATGGAGGGAGAGTTGGCTGCGACTTGAGCTGGCGGGGAAGAACTTACACGGATTGGTAATTTGGCATATTCTTAAGTTTGGATGACTGAGAAACAAAAATAAATGGAAATTAATGATTAATAGCAAGGGAAAAATTCAGACAACCCCGGCCCTCATTTTTTCTATTTTTTCAAAAAGTATTTTTAAAAACTATTTTTGATCGAAAGTAAAAAATCGTTTAATAATTACAGTAAAAAATCGTTTAATAATTACAATAAAAAATAGATTACAAAATAAGAAATATATTTGATATACCTATGTTTAAAAATAATTTTTATAGATCTATCTAAAATATACATATGATATATGTATAGGAATGAACATTTAACAATTACTCAAGTATACTTCACAGCTATGGATCATAAGAAATACTATTATGGCTATGTTTAGTATCATTTTTGTTTTTGTTTTTTATCTATTTAACAAAAATCATTTTGAAAATGATTTTAATGATTTTTATTCAAAAATAAAATGTTGTTTGGTAGCTATAATAAAAATAGATGATAGAATGAAAAATAGATTTGGTATACTATGTCTAAAAATGATTTTGAAAATTTTCCTCTTCCTCTGTCATGGGGCGTCTATCCCTCTTCCTCTATCAAGGGATTATAGAAAGAAATCAAACCAAGAACCGTCTTTAAAGAAACGACGTCGCCTCCGTTTGAATGATTGTCGTCGTCGTCGTCGCCGTCAGAGCCGTCTCTAGGACGAAGTTGCAGGTCTGCGTCTCTGTGCTTTACTTTCGTTCGTTAACGAGAAGAGTGCTTGAGGGTTTGATTTTGAGTGGTTTTATAAAAAGAAACTAAATTACTTTTTTAACCCTTTATTTTAACACATGTTTTTAAGTGTTTTGCGCAAAACACAACAAAAATAATTTTTAATCAAAAATAAAAAAGAGGTTGAGACCTTTTTTGAATTTTGACTTGTTTTTATTTTTATTTTTCATAAATAGCACTCATAAATTATGCCAAACCCCTTCAAAACTATAAATTTGAACAAAAATCAAAAACAAAAATGATACCAAACACAGCCTAATATATGTTAAATTTCAGAGAATGCTACATTGTATATATTGAATTATATATCAAGCAGTGTTTACATAAGTGTCCTTATATATCTTGGATCTCAAACATTATAAACTAGATTGAACTATCTGGACACGTCACTACATGACGTGTAACACCCCCCCCCCTTAAGCACAAGCGAAGCCTAAGCTTGCCGAGAGCCTCCAAGCAATGTACCGACTTCAAGAGGTCTCTGGAATCACAGTATTGCGTTGTTTAGATGAATGGGGCTTCTCATCCGACACTGAACATAGCCCTACCCCATTGTGTGCTAAGGTCTGTACACAAACACTTCTAATGGAATACCAATCAAAATCGTAATCCGCATTGAAATGTATATCAACAAAAAAATGAACAGACCATAGCAACATTAGTCGAGGAAACGGACCCTAGCAATCAAGACTAGATAAATTACCACTAGGCAAGAGCAAAACCCAGGCCTGCTTTCAAACTGAGAAAGAGCAGTCTCCGCCGGTTTATGCAAACTTTTGTCTCCACTCAGTGAATTGGCAAGCAAAGTATACATCGTAGGAACGTCAGAAGCAAACAGAGCCACAATTATGAACAAATTTAGCAATTAACGCTGCAGAGATGGGGAAGAAACTAAATATGAGAATCCGATTAGTAAGGTTAGGCTTAACAAACAAAGAGCAAGGAAGATGATGGAATGTGGAGATAAGTGGGGAAGGGGAATTTTAAGGGTTTCCTATTCTGACGTTCCTATGATGTATATCAAGATTTGAAATAAATAATAAATAAACTGAAATTTTAATATGAAAGAAACAAACAGATGAATTAAAACTGAAATATGAAGAAATATGAATAAACTGAAACTGAAATATGAAACTAAACTGAAATTGAAAAACTATAAAGAACAAATTGAAGATATTTAAGAAATTGAGAGAAATTTCAGATCTGAAATATGAAAGAAGTTTCAAATCTGAACAGAGATGATGATCAGGAAAAAAGAAATTAGAGACGGCCATGATGTTGAAGATATGATGAACAGATCAACTTGCAGAAATTTCAAGAACAGAAGACAGACGAAACCACAGAGACAAATCTTACTAGATTTATTCGGTCAAGACTGTTTTGAGATCTACGAGACTGCAATATGAACTGCGAGGTGAATAACAGAGAGAACGATTACACGATTGCATAAAAGTTGTCGGAAGAGTTTGAACAAAGAGGGTAGAGAAGAAAACTTTGGAGATTGAAGCCAATTAAGGAACTTTCATGATCTTGAACTGAGTTCAAGATTCTGTCAGTCCATTGGGGTTCAAACTCAAAAATTTTGACGCAAAGAGAAGGAAGATGAGAGGCTGATTTAGTTCGTTACTAGACATTTGAGACAAAAGGCCCCATAAGCCATTGAGTGCTCACAGATCGCCAGAGTTGAGTCAAAGTATCAATAGAGGGACAGCCCCAAGGTTTCTATAAAATAAGGGAGAGGGAAAGAAGGAAGGAAGATGATAAAGAGTATATTTTTTATGGGTTATAAACAATGGATGTTTTTACCATCATTTTTAGATCTGATGCAAATTAAAAAACACGTGCAACTTAAACGTTGCGCAAAAACATATTCAAAAATAATTTTAGGTAAAAATCAAAAAGAGGTTGAGACCTCTTTCAACCTCTTTTTGAATTTTAGCTTTTTTATTTTTTCCCTGACAAAAGAATAGCAACAAAAAACGACACCAAGCACCTACAAAAATAAAAAAAAAACTTGTCAGAAAAATAAAAACAAGAATGATACCAAACATGGCCTAAGTTATCCAACCCCAATTTTGCAATTAATTTCGCACATGCAAATTACCCAATTACCCTCCATAATAACTTTGTTCCCTTTGTGTCTCATCATTTTCTTATTCGATTGCAGCAGCGTCGACTCCTCCGATGAAACAAATCTGTAGCAGATCGACTCCTCCGTATTCGATTGCAGCAATGTCGTCCCCTTTGTCTTCCATGATTTGATTGGCACTGTGGGTTGTAATGTTGTGTGATGTGTTCCAACAAACACCCATACCAAAAAATTCACTACAAAATTCAAAGTGATGTCAACACTAGTAGAGGTGTTCATCAGGCGAGAGAGAAGAAGGTTACAAGAATCAATAGAGACAACCATGCCATAGTTCAACCTTTTACACATCAAACAGTTTCCTTGCTTCGTCAAATGTCCTAGCCTCAACAAGTGTTTGGAGAAAATATCGAAGACGAGGGGATCTGAACCCCAATATTTATAAGTTGTTGTCGTTGGAATCCGAAAGTGGAATTACCAAGACAGACAATATGGAACTCTCAATGAGACAATGGAGTTCCTTTAGAAATTAGGGTTCCCTGAGATACTGCCCACTAGAACTGTCTTCTTTCCCACTGAATTTAGATACTGAAAGAACCTAATCGAAAGCAATGATAATAATTTGGAATTCAGAGATGAGAGATTTCTCCTTTGCCTCTAGCATTCAGTCTCTCTTTATTTCATATTCTCTTGTTACATATATAGATTCAATGAGAAACTTCTTTCAGCAAGCTTTCCCATGCCTATCGCTAATCATTAGCTACCTAGGATACAGTAGGTCCGCATGCCTACGACCCCCCAGACTGTGCTACGGTGTATTGTCAATAACTTTTTGACCCCCATCGACCTTCTTCGACCCCTCTTTTAGGCCATGTTCTCCATAGCCCTGGATGTTCGTTTCTGTCCTTGCGCTTTAGCAAGTAAGGTTATGACTTTATGCTGATTTGGACCAAGATCTAGTGACTTGGCGGATCAAATCAGCATGCCTTGCATTTATGGTTGTTGTCAGCATTTATGAGCATTTATGACAATTCATTAATTGCCCAACAACCCACATCAACATGTCACATCTTATCTGAGTCAGCATAGGGGGTCGAACATAGGTGCATTCTGATATTTTTTTACTATATTTTCCTTCTCATATCATGTGCCTTAGATGAGCGCCACGTGCCCATTTCGAAAGATCATTCGAGATTCTCTTCCTATGGCCAGATTTAGCATTAACCATAAATTTCTCCAACGTAAGTGAATGTCAAAATGTTCGACAAAATGGTTAAGGGAAAAACCAATATCTAAATTGGGTTTTACCATGAAATCATGAATAAGTATGTGAGCCGTCTTTGAAGCTTAGAAGAAACAGCTATCTGAACTACTACGCATCAGGCTTACAATGTTGGATTTTTCACAAGCATGCCTAGTTGAAGAAATCAATAACTAATTTGTAATCGTTCTTTATTCTCATGATGACCCATATGAGGTGATCAGGCATGAATTTGGATTCAAAAAAGGCTTTAGGACTCATTGAACTGGCTTGTAGCATCGCTGTTTGATAGTTCTGAAGATGTGGAGGACGAGTTTTGAGTCTACGATGGTGGGTTTCTTCACACAATAACTAGTTTTGAGTCCTGGTACTAGTTAAACCTAAGGAGGAGCTTCCAATGAAGAAGAATGAGAAGTCGCCGGGAGTAGAACGCCACTCCTAACGTCGATGATTATGGAGGGCTCGAATGCTATGTTGAGACCACGTAGCATCTCAAGCATCCTCTTATAGGTGGAGACATAGAACTAAACTTTCCAATTGTCCACACCATATCCCTCAATCATATTTCAGATCCTTTGTTTGCATTGCTTTGTTTTTGTATGATTCTCTGTTAGTCTGGTCTTGGGGTCTGGAACCTGAGTGTAGACAGCCTCGTCTAAATCCCCTTCGCTCTGCCCATGTCATACCAAAATTATGCGGCGAGGCCGAGGGGGCAAGACCACAGCTGGGTTGATGGCGAAAGCCTTATTGGGAAAGGTAGCCAAGCTGTCGTTGGTGGAGCCGTTGACTTGGGTCAATCAGCATGTCCTTGCAACACTTGATAGAAGGACGAGAAGGGAAACGCTTGGGTGAGAGATCCAGCAAGTTCGGTAGCCTTCCAAGATGACCCTTCTTCTTCTCCTATTGGCGGTGGTGGTTGCTACTGTCGCCCTCCTCCTTCTTCTTCTTTTCTTGTGGCTATGGCTGTTGTTGTGCTACCATTCTTCTTTTTCTTAGGTAAAGCTATGTAAGAGTATTTGTAAGTTAGGAGTTTGGAAGGGTAAAAAATAACTTAACTAGTAACTTAACTAGGATAAAGATAATTTCATCATTACAAAATTTTAAATATTATCACATCATCGTTTAATAGATTTGTCTCTTAAGAGAAGGTATGTGAGATACATATTTAACAAATGAGGGGGTCACGTGAAATTAATGGTGAAATTGGGGGTTGGGTGACTTAAAAGTAAAGAAAGGGGTGGGTGAAGCTTTTCCTAATAATAATTAATAGGGAAAATTACTCGTACCACTCTTAGACTTAGGTCAAAAAGCACTTGCAACCCTAAATTCACAACAATTACAACTACACCCCTATTTATAACAATGTTAAAGTAAATAAATTTCGAGATGGCTTGGGCTTGATAGAAAAACGGTAGTACATATCATATCTCAATCTGAAGCTTGTTCGGTAACAATTTGATCCACATTGGTTTGGAGTTAATTTGATCCCAAAATTGACATCTGATATCATACTCTATTTATAAAAAAAATAAAAATAAATCCTATACCACACCATATTAAGAGGGCAGAATTGGGATATATAAAAACCTTTTTTTTTGCATTGCCCCGTTGGATTCAAATCGTCACCTCCCTGAGATTCGGGAGGAGGGGTGGCGGCTTGAATGGATGGCCGTCACTGGCTCTCGCGTGAATCCGAGTCATCCATCCGAGCTGACATCCCAGCTGACAGGGGTGTCGGCTCTGACAGATGGCTCGGATTCACCCGAGAACCAGATGTGGACCATCCATCTAAGCCGCCGCCCCTCCTCCCGAATCTCAGGGAGGTGACGATGTGGATCCCCGTTCCCATAAGCCATCAGTCTACCCTACCGAACTACCACCTTTTGGCCGCTACGAATTGGTATCTCTTGTCTGCAGAATTTCGTAATTCGATTTTCTTTCAAGGGGCTTTATCGTTTCACTGGGGATATTAATTTGTGCTTTATCATGCTGTACGGCGAGATCGCGAAGTCTCCCGTCTGTTGTAGCTTAGTCTTTATGTTTTCTGTATTACCAAAAAGGAAGAAAACAAGTCTTTATCTTCTCTGTAATCAATGGTAACGAACTTGCTTCTTTTTCTTGTTTGATTACCTTTTAATTTACTTTACTTTTAATCCATTTACTACCCCATGGATTCATCGTTTCGATCTGTTCTGCTCTATCCATATCTCCATTTTCCTCATCTTTCAGAGCAAGAGCTCGTTTGTGCTGCAAAACCATACTTAATTCTTTGAAGTTCGTTTCCGCTTTGACCTTAACGGGAAATCATGGGAGTGCCAGCGTTCTATAGATGGCTTGCCGACCGATACCCTCTGTCAATTTCTGATGTCATTGAAGAAGAACCTTCGGTGGACGCGAACGGTGTCCTTTTACCTATCGACGTATCTAAGCCAAATCCGAACAACATGGAGTTTGATAACCTTTACTTGGACATGAACGGGATCATTCATCCTTGTTTTCACCCTGAAGGCAAGGTATGAATTTTTTCACAGACTTTCATTCCCGTTATTGCGATACGGAATCGAGGTGGATGATATGAAATATAGAGGTAGAGACGAACATTTTTTTTGGGGGGACTGGGAGTAGAGACAAACGTTGCTAGTGCTTCACTATTTAGTATATCGCCGAGTTGGTAAGGGTAAACAAATTTCCTATAATGTGGGCCAACACATAACAAGAAGATTCCAGACGAGTATGCGGAAATTAATAAGTTTTGAAGTTCCTTAGGAACTTGTTTCCTCTAAATTTCAAATTAATATTCTTTTTGATTTGTTTTACAATCGGACAAATTGAATAGGCAAAGGATTTTCTGGGAGAAACTTATATTCTAGATTTAAATTATCAGGAAAAGTTACATCCGGCAATACAGCAGTAAATGCGAAGTATATGAGTATACAGGACATTTTGTTCAAATGTAGGCGTTGATAAAGTCACCGTGGAGCTGCAAGATCTTGCTCTATCTTATACAAACCGGTGTTTGTTTATAATTGCCTGTTTAATTTTTTATCACTTGGGTTTCTTCTTGATAAAATGAGTTTCTTGAGTACTGGGATGATATGAGTTAAAATAGCAAGACTAGCATCTCCTCTTATATCTTTATGAACCTAGTTCTATTTTGTTATCAATTGAACCCTAATGACAGTGCATTGTTGGAGTATGCAGCCTGCTCCGGCCACCTATGATGATGTATATAAATTAATATTCGAGTACATTGATCATCTATTTTCATTGGTCCGCCCAAGAAAGCTTCTTTACATGGCAACTGGTGAGCATATTGGATTTGGCAGTATTTTTTTTTTTGTCAATATTCACCTTCTCTATGACTCGGTTCAAATCAAGTTTTGGCTTATGAATGTTTGCAGATGGAGTTGCACCAAGAGCTAAAATGAATCAGCAGCGTTCACGGCGCTTCAGAGCAGCAAAAGATGCTGCTGAGGCAGTAAGCTTTCTCGTCACTTTATCTTATACTGAGATTTATGGTGGCTGGAATAGTCAACTTGTTATTTCTTTTTATATCATAGGAAGCTGAAGAGGAAAGATTGAGGAAGGAGTTTGAAGCTGAGGGGAGATTTCTGACTCCTAAGGAGAAGGCTGAAACATCAGACTCAAATGTCATTACTCCAGGCACTCAATTTATGGCTGTGTTGTCCATGGCTCTTCAATATTACATTCAGTGTAGGCTGAACCACAATCCTGGTTGGAGTTGTGTTAAGGTTAGAATCACCTTAACTTGATATTGTCTCTCTTAGTCTCTTAGGATAGGATTGGATGATTCCTCTCATATGGAGTAATCCTTGTTGGTTCTGTTTCCTGAACAATTTGGTTTTCAGGATACTTCTCTCTCTCTCTAAATTTATTCATGGGGCTGCATTGGGTGATTATTTGAAGGTTATTCTCTCTGATTCAAACGTTCCTGGCGAGGGTGAGCACAAAATCATGTCCTACATCCGGTTACAACGTAACTTTCCAGGTTTTAATCCAAACACGCGACACTGTCTATATGGTTTGGTGAGTGTGATGTTGCAAGGTTTTTCCTCCGTGTCATTTTGGTTCTCCCCCCCCCTCCCTTCCTTTCCTTCTATCCATCAAGTCAGAAATGAGTTGTTTGGTATATCATGCACAGGATGCTGATCTGATCATGCTGTCTTTGGCTACTCATGAGGTTCACTTCTCAATCTTGAGAGAGGTAGCTCCTGTTCTCTGAACGCTTTTCCATATCTATAAGTTGTTTACTTGTTATGATTGGACTCAGGAATTTCACAACTGACTGTACAGGTGATCTCCCTGCCAGGGCAACAGGAGAAATGTTTTATCTGTGGTCAAGTCGGTCATCTGGCTGCTGAGTGCCATGGACATGATGCGAATACAAATGGGAAGGCAATAGATGACACCCCAATTCACAAAAAGAAATATCAGGTTGCATTCCATGCTCCAGTGTCGGATTGGTTTCTGCTACTTCTTTCTTTTTGCCTTTTTTTTTTTTTTTTTTCCCTTTCCCTGGGCCACCACACACTGACCAACTGTTGAAAATGTTTTCATGTTCCATTTATTCATTATGTGGGCAGTTCCTCAATATCTGGGTGTTGCGAGAGTATTTGCAGTATGATCTAGAGATTCCCAACCCTCCTTTTGAGGTGAACTTTGAACGAATAGTGGATGATTTTGTTTTTCTCTGTTTCTTTGTTGGCAATGACTTTCTTCCACACATGCCAACGTTGGAAATCCGTGAGGTAGGTAGTACAAGAATGTTCTCAGCTCCATTGTTCAAAATAGTATTTTTTTTTCCTAGTTTGGTAATATATTATTTTTTTCAATTGGCTGGTTTAACTCCAATTTATTGTGTTCTTTAAATTATACCCATATTTTTCTGCAACTTCAGGGCGCGATTAATCTACTGATGTATGTCTATAAGAAGGAGTTTCCTGCTATGGGTGGCTATCTTACAGATGCGGGTGAGGTAATCGGTCTGAGTCATAGTTCTCCGTAAATTTATATTCAGTTAGAGACACTTGATTTTGCTATACAGGTGCATCATGCATTTGTGTTTTCAGTTCTTAATTCTCAAATGGCTAAAGTTGGGTTTGTATCTCAGCTGTTGCTTGCTGGAATTTTATTATCCTTATTGTTATTGTTAATGATCAAGTATCGCGTATTGGAGGAGTATAAGTCGGGGGATTTTAAGAGGCATATGTCACGTATTGTATTGTGGATTTGCTAGGATACGGGCAAATACGCATGAGAATGCCTTGGGAACATGCAAAACACAATTTGAAGCATAACAACACTAAAATAAGCAACAAAAATTGGGATTAGGTTTCTTACATTGTCCTAATACGAGGTCGAGTTGCTTGCTGGTTCAAACTCGGAGTTTTAAGAATTGTCAAGAAGGGGTGAAACCAATATGATATTGTAGATTTTTTTACATATTGCAATACTGGCCCCAGTCCATATATTGATATTAGTGTCTATCCCACTCATATATTGGTTAGGTATCTTACATTGATGTTTTTTTCATCCACTATTTGATGCAAGGAAGAATGCCTGCTTTCTGCAAAGAAGAAACAGGAAAAAAAAAGGGTGTATCGACCAGTATCGACTTTAAGTAGGGTGTATATTGACTTGTATCAAACAGTCGGGTTTTGTTGAACTGATAATTTTTTTTTAATTCTCACAAAATAAGGAACTTTATAATACGTATTGACCGTATCGATAATGTATCGTGGTGTATTGAGTTGTATCGCACCGTATTGGTTCAGTCAGTGGATATAGTATGATACCTAGACATTTAAAAAAAATACCGATACGTATCGACTGATAGGGTCTGCCATGGTTGTTGGACTTGTAAAATAGAGTCGTTACACGGGTCAATTCTTCAACTAGGACAAAAGTAATGTATTTCATTGCAACCATTTGGAACAAAAGTCCCATAGCTGATGCACATTGATGCACACAGCAACAACCAAATGCAGCTACCAAGAGATCTTTGAACACACTGTTCGGGGTTAGGGATGGAGACAAGGTTACAAAGATGAACGTGAGATGAGGTTGGAACACATGTTGGGAATTAATATTAGATCCTCCTTCATAGTGCCATGCCATTTTATGGGGGAGCAAAGAAAGTAAGGTTACAAACAGACAACTTACATGTTGGGAATTCACATCATTCGATCCTCCTCCCTAGTGCCACATCATTTCATGGGGGAGCAAAGAAAGTAAGGTTACAAACAAACAAACCCTTATATTTATTTACTTTGATTTGTATGAGATAATTCCTTCTTCCCCTGAGGGAAGGGGTTAAGATTTGTGAGTTGGAATATATATATATTTTTTTTTGTAGTAGAGAAGTTGTGCATTATTTGATGACAAAAAATTATCTTGTTACAAAGCATTTCTCATCCTTTTGGAGCCAAACCTTTTGTTGTTTCTTGGATGTGTAATGGAAAAATGGGGTGAAAACGGGATGTTTGTATAAGCATTAGTTGAGGATAGCTCATTCCCATGGGTATAATGATATGATGATTGTAAGGTCCAATTTTTTTTTTCTTTGATTGCTGTTTCATTTCTGGATTTTATTGTTTTAAACGCATGTCTGTGCTGATGTTAGGTATTTCTCATGTGCAGGTCTTATTGGAAAGGGTGGAACATTTTATTCGGTTAGTTGCAGTATACGAGGACCAAATCTTTCAGAAGCGAGCTCGTATTCAAAAGGTTATTTGCTTTGAAGCCTAGATCTAGGAAGAGTGTGAATACTATCTGCTGTTTCCTTTCGTGATTTCACCAATTTGCATCCGCTGAGGAGCCTAGAAATGTTATCTTTGGGGTGAAATATCTTCTCTTCCTTGATTTTCCTCTTGAAAAACAAAGGCTTTTAATATGTGTCCATTTTTTTTTTCTTTTTGATGTTTCAAGTGCTATTTATTAACTTATTTATCCTGAGGGCAGTTTGTAAATGTTCATTGCTTTGGAGTTTTTGTGGTAACTTGTTTCTCTATAGTATTTGTATTTGGGACCTGCTTTTTCTACACGGTGTGAGGGCATGGTTTTTTCCGTCATCTCTTTAGGGGCAGAAAGAAGGTTTATTTTTATTTATTTATTTATTATTATTATTATTTTTTTTTTAATAAAAAAATCTAAAGGCTTTCACCTTAGTGAACTTGTCCATCCACACTAACGGACGGTGAAAATTTGGAGTCGCCACCTAGATGAGGTTTAGAACCTATAAGTTGTCTCTCACTTGGAGAGACGCTAATGATTCATGACTCAATGGATCGACTTCTGATCTTACCAAAGAAGTGTAAGCATCAAGTTACGAGTTGGGAAAGTGTTAGGCATCCAACACCCAACTCGTTTGGTCATTAGATCGGTTTCTTTCTGTCATATCCTTTCTTATATTCTTAAGCCTTTTGTATGTTTAGGTCATTTAAACTAGACGAAGTGTATAGGCATTTGGGGAGCCCTAAGTTAATTTTCTAAGTTTTGCTAACTTAGAATGCTGCCACACAAGGTTTAAAAAAAAATTACAAATAGACAATTACATTACTAAGGTTGAAAAACGATTGGTTCACAAACCAATTCTTAGACTTTGGTGGCGATTGGCCTAAGGCCACAAATAAATCAGGTTAATTGTCGGACCTGAGGTCAGATGTGATCCCTACCGTCGCTCGAATCATAGAAACATGAACATACATTTTTTGGAGAATGTATGAGCAAGAATAAAAAAACATATTTGTGGGACCAAATGTATTGGATAAGCGGGCCCACGATCTAAATAGACCCATGCAAGTCACAACATGGGATTTGAGATCCCAACAAAAATGGACTCATTGGAGTCACCCTAAGATCCTACAACACTTGGGGATATGGGTCATGATTAAACTCAAGCATTCAAACTAAATCTAGGCATTTAAACTAAACCAAAACAAGTATGAATGAAACAATCCAAGCATTTAAATCAGGACCAACCCAACATATAATATGGATCAAACCAAGTATATAAACAACATGAGTATCAAGCAAAAGGCAAAAGAAAAAAAGACAAAATGAGGGCTTACACACGGATGTTAAGAAAAGAATCTATTTAATGGCACCTGCATCTACCTCATGGCTGCTCAGATGGGGCTGAAACTTAGTGGATAGGTAGATACTAAGGTCCCTTGCTCATGTCAAATTTCAGAACAATCTGAGTTTGCCAAGTGGAAAAACAATGAATTGAAAGATCTGGGACTACCATGTACGGGACTACAGTTGGGGGCATAGACATACAAGGGAGGGTATGGCATTAAATGGGAGGGTAAATGGTTGAATTTTATGTTGAAATTTGACGCATGCCCTATTCTGACCCATCCCTAGATGTCCAACTGTCAGATTTGCCACATTAATCTTCCATGTGGTAAAGTTAAGCATACCCTTTAAGGAGATTCTTTCCTAAACAACCGTTTGAGAAGAGTTTTGTTTGTTGTTGTTGTTATTATTATTATTATTTTGTGGGTATTCTATGTAGCTTAGCCTGGCTAGGTGGTCTTTTTCTGTGTCATGTGAGGGGCTGAATGATCTCCTTTATCATTGTTAAAACCTGTTGCTTTGTCATAGTTACTTTTATTAATGTGCTAATCTGTAATTCTGTAAAGCAGTGGGTCATTGGTGGTTCTCAAGGTCCACTCCTTTCCTGCTGTTTGAGAGTGCTGTAGAGGCAAACCCTTTGGGGTGTGCTGCTAGGAAAGCAGAGTGGTTAGCTATCGGGTGTTTCTAGACCTTTGTTATGTGTAGGTGATGATATTCATTTGATCTTAGTATATATTTGTTATTCTATTTCAATTTTCAGGCACTGGAGAATAATGAAGAGATGAAGCTTAAAATGAGAAGAGAGAATTCCAAGGAGCCTCAGATGTTGGCTGTGGATAAGGTCTGCTATTTCTGTTGGTTCTGCTGTACAGTTTACACACTTGGATTGTGTCCAACTGGTAAAGAGTAATTCCAAATATAAAGATCAAATTAGTATATCTTGATCACTCACAAGAAATACAATAAACCAATAACTGAAGCTAGATACAGTTGCATCCACTTATTCATTCACTTACATCTATGATATTCTATTAATATGTATGTGTTATAGGTACATCTTTGAAATATTTGCTTTGTATCAAAAAATAGTATCTTTCCATATGTGTGTTGCTGACATAGTTTTATATGGTAAAAGGGTCCTTCAGCCTTCACCAACTGATGCAGAAGTTGGAGTCCTGAGTTTTGAGTATTCTATTTAATTATTTATCCATTAAACGAAGGGTTTTTGTGCTTTTTCACACTTTGCACTGAGGATTACCTCATTACCTGGATTCAGGTGCTTTTTAGCTGCCTGCACGTTTGTTTGCATGCTCAGAATATACAGACCAGTGAACAAATCTTCTATACTAAAATACTGGATTCTGAAATGGGTTATGATATTTTCATTTTCAGGTGAAACTAGGGGAGCCAGGTTACAAAGAGAGATACTATGTTGAGAAATTTGAAATATCAGACCCAGAGAAAATTGATGAAGTTAAAAAAGATGTTGTAAGTACACTCAGTTGTCATCGGTGACCATTTAGTTTTGATTGTTGTTTCTTCCATGTAAATGCTCTTTCAGCTAATATCTGAGCATCCTGTGATTTTATACTCGTGAGCAGTCTAGCTACAAGTAATTTCTAGTGGGATGAGAAAATTGTGAATGGTACGCGTGAACAGTTCCTGTGAATGGTGGTAACATGAACGAACTGTATTGGTTATGTCTGAAGTGCTAGGGTTTGGGGAATTATATAGAGATTCCTGTGGACTGATTATACATGAATTTTAGCAATAAAAATTAACAGAAAATAATGAAGGGAAATTGAACAATTTAGATGATATTGAATGTTATCAACTAGGACCGGTTGAATCCACGATAAGAAATGGATTATCACAACCCGCAATAGCATGTGGCCAAAAAAATATTCCAGCATAAGAAACATTGCTTTATTTCTCAATAACATTTCAAATATAAGACTTTATAGAATATCTCTTTTTATTTTTTAATTTTTTATGTGGCATGCGTCATTAAGGAATATGAGTTCTTTATTAACTTTGTTTGATTATTTCTCCCTTGTTTTGGAGGATAAGTTGAAGATGTGATTTAGTCAGTTCATAACAATCTTTGTAAAGCAAGGCGCAAGCCGCAAAGCCGCAAAGCTTCTACGATTTCCCCTCATTTAGTCGTCGGCCTTCCCTAGCCCCCTTGAAGGGGAATGAACTTAGTTTTGTTTCCAGTTATAGAGATTGGATTCAGTTAGTGTCACGATCAAGGATTAAAGTATCGCGTATCGGTAGCGTATTGGTCGGGTGATTTTAAGAGACGTATCGATACGGTGGATACACTAGGATACAGGGCAAGATACACTGGAGAATGATTAAGGAACATGCCAAACACAAATTTTAGGCATAAAAACACTATATTAAGCAATCTTGAAGTATTTCCTAGGATTAAGACATTTGATGGAAACACTATTTTTGTTTAGAAAAAAGAGATACATATCGAAGAATATGAATATCGTATCGACCATTGTCGATACGGGACGGGGTGTATTGATACAATACTTGAAACCATGGGACTCATTACATACTTCTTTTATTCACTTGTGCTGGTGGCGGCGAGGTCAGCGCCTATGTTCTGGTTCTGGGAGTTGTTCCCTTTCTTTCTCTTCTGCGCCTACGGTTAGGTTGCCATCTAGGTCTCAGTCGGGTTCAATTAGGGCTACTACACTTGTTTTTGGAAAGAGAAAGTCCTACTTCTTTTGCTTGGCTAGCTTGTTGAGCGATGAGATTTCTCTTGCTTTGCTAGCTTAATAGCTTTCTTTCTATGCTTTGCCTAAGGCAATAGGGAGGCCAAAAAGAGAAACTGGAACCTCAACAGCAAAAGGAACATGCCTTACCTCCGTTGCTTTCCTCCACCTACTACTCCCCTGTTTGCCAGCCAGAACTGACCTTCTTAATCTACTCACTCCTTCGCCTTCATCAAAAGGAAGGAGTGGTGCTTTGGTAATCGGCAAATGCTCCCCCCCCCTCCCCTACTTTCTTACATCCCTAGGGTAAGGATATGCCCGCAAGGACATTAGGGACCCAAAATTACCTATTGCCACCCTTATGTGAAAATACGACTGAGTTGGAGAATCTATCTGATGCAGTCCAAGGACCAGCCAGTAGTGGACCAGCCCAAGGAACCGTCAACATGGGCCCAGCCCACACTGTTCACGTGAATACTGTTCATGCGTTCACATGAACAGTACCAACAGCAGTAGTTAGGACTCTTTTGATTAGTTTCCTAATTTTTAGTTTATTTATTTCCATTATTGAGTTTCTTAAAAATTAGGCTAGTTAGTTTAGAAGTTTTAGTTGCTTGGAGACTAAGACTTGCCTAAAATCTAGTTTCTTAATTCTAGTTTTTAGAAACTTTCCTAAATTCCTATTTTTATGTTTTAGAAACTTCCTAAGTTATAAAGGAGGTTTAGTTTTTCAAAGTTTAGTTCTTTCCTATTTTATTTGTAATGTTTCAAATCTATAAATAAAGGACTACGACTAGCGGCAGCTAGAGACAATTTTCCAGAAAAAAAGAGAGTGAAACTCCTATTTTCTGGTTGAGTCTCCAAGGTTGTGAGACTCAACCAAACTCTATTTCCTTTGTTCCTTTGCATTCAATACTCCTATTTTGTTCTTTGTTGCTGGTTTTATGTGAAACACTTAGCACCAATTAGAGAAAGTAAAAACCAAATCAGCAGCCGACATCCTTTTGAACTTGCCCAGGTTTTGGCGGCACCAGGTACAGCAAGGTTACAAAGCTCATAGCTCCTTCAATTCTTTTCGGATCATTCTCAGATTTTGAAAGGTGTTCATAATTATTACAAAGGCCATCCGTACCAAGTTTCATTTAATTCTGACAAACAGATTTTAAGATAAGTGGTTTTCTTCGTTAATTTTTACTGCAGATTTTGTGTTTGGACTGATTAGAGATCTTGTAGCAAAGAGGGATTGATAAATTATGTTGCTTTAACCCTCTTTGCCACCACTATCATGCCCCCCTTCTTTCTCAAATTATATGCTTTGGAGAGGCTTTGAAACGATATGGCCCTAGATTGAGTGGAATTGCAGAACATGATCTGAGTAAATTATCCCTGGTGGTTGGGATAAAGGATTAATTGAATTGGGTTGAATGAGAGGGGAAGATTTGCTATTATTTGCTCATTTGGTAATTTCCATGTTATACATGTGAAACTCCTTTTCCCTTACAGTTGATTAAGAAACCTACTGTAAGTACCTAATTAACTTCCTTTTGGTTTTGTTGATCTCTATTGATTAAATTATGAAAGGCCTACTATTGTGTGAAGGAACTCACAGAAGTGGTCATTTTGTAAGGTTCTGTAGATTGGTTTTTGGGAATTGTGGGCATAGGGATGGGAAATTCTTGGGCAATCTTACATGACATTAAATGGTACATCAGTGTGCATATTGGAAGGTGTTTGTACTCTATATTCAAAGCTCATCAAAGTGACAAAAGGTATAATTCTTTTCATAATTAAAGTGTCGTCTAGCCATCGCACGGGGAGCAAGGCTGTTTCCTGGGTCATAGGCAACTGGTCACCAAGTTAAAGCACCCAGATTCAAAACCCTGGGGAAAATCAGGGAAAAAAAGGTGAATCCAGGGGAGAAAAGTAGGCAAAATGGTAAAAAAGAAAAGAGAAAAAGAAAGCAGAGGAAGATAAGGTGAAAAAAGGAGAAGAAGAACAGAAAACAGCAACCATCGTTACTGTTGCTGCCAGAGAAGAGGAAAAGAGCATTAATTGGTTTAGGCTGGAAAGTAGTATGTGTTGGTTCTGCTTAAATTATAGAACTCAAAGTGTGTGCACTTTGTTTAACAGTCATGCATGGTTTGATATATATATATATATATATTCTTAATTTTATTGTATAGATTTTTTGGAGATTAGTACATAGTGATTTAGGTACTTAGCTATCATGCTTGGAATGTCCGAAAGCTAACTACAATTTCTCATGTGTATAATGAGGTATCTTTTTGAAGTAGTTAGATGAGATGGTGTTGCAGCTGTTAAACCCCTAATCCTAGAATTTAGATTAGGGTTTAAGAAGGTGCTGAGATTGGGCTTTGATAGAATGTCTATCAGAGAAATTGTAGCATAGAATAGTGAAAATGATAACAGAATTCATCAAATAGACAGAGATATCAAGAATTGACTAGGTGATGTGTTCAGTGTGAAATTCAGGTGAAAGAAGGGGCTACAATAGGAAACGATTGAAGTGGCAGAATAGTATGATAAGGCTAATTAATGAACAGATTCTAAGAACAGATTAGAATAATAGCATATAAGTAAGGAATGAAAAAGGAAAGAACAACTACAGGCAAGAATAAGGATAGAAGAAGTGATGGATATAAGTAAGAGGGCTAGAACAGAGGGGAAAAAAGAAGAATGATAATGGCAGAAAAACACTACATGCTGCTAGTAATGGGAGACTTAGAATAGTTGCAGCACAGCAGCCTGTGATTGGAGTTAGAAAGAGAGAAAAAAAGAGTAAAGAAGGTTGAAATCGACAAAAGAGAGAAAATAGGGATTATAAAAAAGTGGAGAGAGAGAGAGAGAGAGAGAGAGAGAACTGGGCCATAGACAAATACTTCACAAAATAAATTTTACAGCTCTATATTATAGTTGTGAAGGCATTGACTATGGGACAAAGCGCTTCTGGATGGCATAGGCAATCGGTCGTCTTGCTTGTTTAGGGTGCATAGATTCAAAACATGGGAAACGGAAGGATTAAGAGGGTGGAAATGGAGGAGAAAAGGGGGAAAAACAGGGTAAATGATGAGAAAATGGGGAAAATAGGGCAGCAGCAGCAAGGAAGGGGAAGAGGAAGAGGAAGAAGAAGCAGTAGCAGTCAATGGCAAAGAAAAGAAAGAACTGCCACTGCCACCGTCGCTAAACCTTCCAGTGTCACCGTCTAAAACAGTCACCAGCTCCATCGCAAAACCTTCCAGTTCTGCCATCGAAAACAGTCGCCAGTTCATCTTCTCTGCAACTCGAGAGTCGTTCTCTGCGACTCTGAGAGTCGGGCTGATATTTATTTGTTAAACTTTTTTGTTTATAAGTATACCTTTTTGTATACCCATATTTGCAATTAAGTTATAATATACTTTTACTTTATTTATGGACCCCTCTTCATATTTATAAGTAAGGAAATTAAGTTTTCTATATTTTACCTAAGCCTCCTACCCCCTATTTACATAGAACCACATTGCATGCCTAGGTGATGCCTAGGCACCTGCCTCATTGCCAAGACACCCTGCCACCGCTTTGGGTTGTGTAGATGCAATGACAACCATGCTGTATATAAAGACAAAAAAAGAAAATAAATTAAAAGGCAGGGAAATAGGACTCTTACTAACAAACTTCTAATGAAAGACTTTTAAATTATAAACTAGTAATAACCAAAACTAACTCAATTCAACTATATTCTTGGACCCCACAGCAATTAAAATTTTTACATAAAAATAATCCCACATACCCTCCTTGGATTTAATATTTGGGCCTTATATTTGAGCCAAGTACAATTAAAACCAATGAGGTTAAAAAAAAGCCCATGACGAACTACTGTTAAAACTGGGCCTATTCTTGTCCTGTGACAGTGTGACTGCATTAGATGGTACCAGTAGACACTAGGCACCATCTGGAGGTTTTGGAATTCTTTCTAATGCTCTCTTTTATAAAATAAAGATGGTTCCCTTAAATGTAGTTTGTCCACTTCTTATAAAAGTAAGCCTTCTGAAATTGTGGAGACTCAAAACTCATCCTGAATATTTTGCCCGATTGAGTCACTCTTTTGTAGGTATACTCCTGAACATAAGAGAGTTTAACGTATATTAGGAGTAACTTGTTTTTTTTCTAATGTAAATTTCGTCTATATGCTTTCCAATATTAAATTTTATTGTGAAGTAGTGTCCTCATAAACTTGCAAGATCTGCACTAGATGATTTATTATTCTGTTGTTGGAAGATCACCAGCTGAAGATATGCTTTCACAGGTCTTGAAGTATGTGGAGGGTCTATGCTGGGTCATGCGGTATTACTATCAAGGTGTCTGCTCTTGGCTATGGTTAGTTATATGTTTCAACAGATAATGCAAAACTCTGTCTATTCTTTTTTTTTTTTTTTAATTATTTTTGTAATGTTTTGCCAATGTGTAAATGGAAGCCTGTCTATTCTTTTTCTTTTCCCCTTATTTGTTATAGTCATTGAACCACGGATTAAGGATCAATATAGTAGGTCAGACTGTTACCAGGCATAATCATACAGATCATTATGATTGTGCATGATCCTTGAACCAATGCAAGGGGCAAAAGCTTGGTATTCATGTGGATTTCCTGATCAATAGTATATCATGGATCTTATTGATGCCATCAAATACCAGCACATATTGGACTGCCTGTCCTATCCCCTACTGATGCTTAATAACATGCTTCCATCTGTTCACTTTCAAAGTATAAAATGCATGAGTGAAGATAACATTCTGAAAAGTATCCATTTGATGTGAGCCTTACTAAGAAATGAGTGCTTGTACAGACAGGATAATGGGAGAAGTGAAGGCTTTCCTCCTAATTATGCAGTATGTATACAGATCTGGAAGGGAGTTTTGTTCATTCCTACCAAGAATGTTCAAAACCAAATATTAATATGGTTGGATGATATATACTATTCAACCTACTATGTTCTTTTTGTACATCATAAAATGTGGAGATACACCAGAAAATATCTATGGTTTGGATGATTAAGATCAATATATTAGAGTGAGTTTGGCCTGACATATCCTTGATGAGAGAATGAATGGTGGCTTACCTTAGCATCTCCACCGAGGGGGCTTCATTCAGTTTTCCCCACCTTCCTAGGAGCTTTGGAATATTGATAATCATTGTAGTGCTTACAAGTGGTACTTGCTTTTTCTGCTTTTATCAGGTACTATCCATATCACTATGCTCCTTTTGCGTCCGATCTTAAAGATTTGGTAGATCTAGAGATCACATTTTTCCTTGGAGAACCATTTAAACCCTTTGATCAGCTTATGGGAACCTTACCAGCAGCAAGGTTGTTATATTTCTGAGTTCTCTGTTCTGCAATTATTTGGAATGGTGACATTTTACATTGAGCATTTAGACACTGTTCTTTTCCCTCCTGGGCTGACGGTGAAGCTTAATTCTTGTTGCAGTTCCAATGCTCTGCCTGAACATTACAGGGCACTGATGACTGATCCATCATCGCCAATTAGTTCCTTCTATCCTGCAGGTAAAGAAGTTTGCTGCTTAAACATTGTTTCACGCCTTTCGTCTGTTACAACATTGGTTCAAATGTTTCTTCTCTTTCTTATGACGTGGGGTTTCTTTCTGCACACAGATTTTGAGATTGACATGAATGGTAAACGCTTTGCGTGGCAGGTATAGTCTTGCCCTTAATCTCTGATCGACAGCTTATATCCATAGATCCTTGTCGTGTAAACTGATGGGATGCATTTCAAATTCTTTTGGAGCTTTAGGGCATTGCAAAGTTGCCGTTCATTGATGAAAGAAAGTTGCTTTCTGAAACAAAGAAGCTTGAGGACACTTTGACGGTGCGTCAATTAGGATCTTTTCTTCCTTTTCTTTTTCTTTTTCCTTTTGTCTTCTATACTCCACTGCAATCTTCACAAGCATCTCTAAGATTTCAGAAACAAATGAAAATTGGATTTCTCATGAGAAATCAGACATCTTGTAGGAGGAAGCCTTACTGTTACTCCCAAAAAATGTGGTGGGATATTATATTGACACTAGTTGGTAATTAGTGGGAAACTTTGTGTTTTTCAACTCCTGATGGTTACCCATTGATTCGTTTTAAATGTTTCATGTTCAATTTCCAATATTGGTTTTTGATTTTTTGTGTGTGAAAATCTTTTTATTTTTGGTTTATGCTATGGATGCTGATTTTGGTCATCTATGATGGGGTACACAGGAAGAAGAAAATGCTCGAAATAGAATGATGTATGATTTGCTGTATGTCTATGAAAGCCATCCTTTAGCAGGGCAAATAATTTCATACTACAAACTCTGTTATCATTCAGTCCCTTCGAAAATATTCCCCTTTCAAATTGACCCAGATAAAAGGTTGGTTGGTATATTACTTGCTTTATTCATTCTGTTCTGGATGGTTTTTGATAATGCATATATACATGGGTTTTAATTACTGGATTATTGCAGTGGTGGAATGAATGGCTACATTTGGTTATGTGAAAGAAATGGGTTTAAGCAAGTAGTTCCTTCCCCAGTCAAGGGGTTAACAAGCATTGAAAACAATCACGCCTTGTGAGTCTACTATCCACTTTGCTATTTTTGGTTTCTAGAGCTTCAGGTTTTTCTGTTTTTCACATGCAGCATTCTTCCATGCAGAAATGCTACTTATCTTAATCCTCAACCCCATAAGCACATTCCAGAACCTCCGGAAGGTGTAAACATGCCCAAAAAGGTATTCAAATCCATTAACCTTCTGGTTTTCTATAGAGTAGATTGCAATCAACTATTTACTCATTAATATTGATGAGGACATTGTTGACTTTGTTGTGCAACTTCCTTATTCTTAGTTGTCCAAAAGAACACCTTAGTGGCTCTAGATATTCTCTTCTATTTTAAAAACATTTGATTCCTTTTGGCATTGGTCTGTAATTACTTTAAATGATATTGTTGTTTTTGGGGTTATTATATTTTTCTATTTTTAGGAATCATTGTGGTTTACTATACGTGCATTTTTAGGGTTATGATATTTGTATATTTTTAGAAATTGTAATATTCCATTGTGTGCTTCTCCAGGGATGCTCATGTCTGACGTTTAGTTAACTGACAGATTATAAAACCTTACGACATAAAACCGTTTCCCGTGTTATGGCATGAAGACAACAGTGGACGGCGTTCACAACCCAGAGAGAGGTAATGGCACACTCCTCAAAATTTTCCAACAGAAAGTCCATTAATCCTATTAGTGGATATCTTGGTAACCATATGGCAGGACAGGTGATCTCCTTTCATCCATTCCATTGGTTTGTCCTAGTTGGAACATTACACACACCCACACGGTGCAGTGAATTGGTGGTGCTGGTCCTGAAATTCATCCAACAGGAATAGTCATGTATTTTGATATGCTTGATGGAAGGGAATCAGGGATGCATGAAACAATAGTGTCTGCACCTTTACATGTTGGACATATAGGGCCATAATGTCATTAAGTTTGTTAATAAGAGATGCGTAATACTGCAGGTAGTATAACCCTAATAGCCAATATTTCGTCATGAATCCATGGTTTACAGCAGTCATCCGTCGTAAACTTTATTATCATTAATCATTTTGGCTTATTTGTAGAATTGGAAAAAAGTGTTTCCCAACATTTATTTGATTCTTGTTTTCCAGGCCACAGGTACCATGGGCTATATCTGGTCCTGTCTTGGGAGAAGCAGCTCATCGGCTGCTAAAAAACACACTTCAAATCACAGCTAACGCCCCCACTCCCTATGCATTGCTGGATCCTCCACTTCACAGGAATTTCCATAACCAGACAGCTAATAGACCTAGGCCAGCTGGACCTTCTGGATATGAAAGAGGATTTCCTCAGGACCTGAATTATTACAATGGGCATTACAACCCTCTTCAAGGTGCTGTTACTAGCTCAAGAACAGCCCCTGTTTTCCATGAGGTGCAAGACAACAGACAGAATTTTAGGACACAGGATGGGCTACCGTATCAAGAACAATACAACTTGCACACAGGGCTGGCTGCCTTGACATTTGAAGAAGAAATGAGATTTCGGCCACATCATGGAGTGCCAAGTATTGGCTACTCCCCAAACCTACAGCACTCAACGGGTTGGAATGTGGGCTCCCCACCTTTGCCACCCACCAATTGGATTGCCAGGGAAGGAACTAGAAATGCAGACATGTATTGTAGACAACAGGAAAGTTCGTCCCATGTTGAGAAGCAGCCGAAGAAGGTTTATCAAATTAAGACGCGAGCACCCCAGGAGACATCAAATCCAGGGCATGACCGGTGATCTTTGGTGCTCTAGTGGATCTTTTTCTCCTTTTTTATTACCACTTCAAATGCATTCCCCGGGGCTGGGGGCGGGTGTGGGGGGGAAGAGAGGGGGTGGGGGGGGGGGATTGAGATTCACCATACCACTGTCCATCCATAGCTAAGGAGCAGATCAGCCAAATTTTTTCCTTTATTAATAGGATCTTACACATTGAGTGTAACATTGGGTAAGTGGATTATATATAGAAATAGAATTGTGCTAAGATAACCTTCGGAGACAACCCGAGACTCCAGACGATGCTTTTGTTTGTCTTTTCTTTTTAACTCTTTGAGGAACCCCAAAATTAAACAAACATTTTTTTTGCTTGTTTGAACTCTGATTTTTCTGATGGATGTCTTTGGGGTTAACGGAAATCTCAATTCTTTGCAGGTTTTTGCTGTTGATAGGATTTTGCTATTTAGATGACCTTTTTGCCTGTCTCATAATTTGTCTATTTCACCCCCTTCCCTACCGCACAGGGAAAAAAAGAGAGGTAGGCTGTCCTCTGTTTAGTGTCTTATAGCCTTGTAATCGAATTTTTATTGGACCGAAGCACCCCCATGTCCTGTTTTACCACTGTGGATAAAATCGGGGTGAAATTGAGAAGTAAATTCGATGTGGGTAAAACTGAAATTTGATTTGATATAGGTACGGTCAGATTTTACAAGGAACCATGTAATTGTGGTGTGATTTATGATAATTATTTATATTTAAAATAAATTAATATAATTAAAAATCTATAAATAGATTAAAAGGTATATATCATTATTGTGATAATCTGTTATTATTTCTTTATGTTTAGTGTTTTCGGTAGAGCTCACAGCAACTTGTAGGATAGAGAGAAATTTTGGGCTTGAAGGATAGAGAGATTTTGGACCGATTTTGATCAGAGTTTTGTTTCAGATTGTGGATTTGGGACAAAAGGAGAAGGGTTTCAGATTCTTTGGAAGAGGGATTTTATACAATAGAGGAAATATGCAAGTAAAGAAGACAACTGAAGGGTTTAGGATTAGGGTATATATTTAATCAGGGGTATTATTGTTTTAATAATTTTTTTTTTCTTCTGACAGTTTTTAATGCCCACAAACTAACTGTGTTGATTATTCTGTTGGTCTCTCACTTTTTTAAAGAGAATATAATTCTATGTAGTAAACCAATTGTCAGGAGAAGGTCTGAATAAATTTCCTTTTTTTTTTTTTTTTGTTATCCTACATATTAATTGAGTCCAATATAACCTTTGTATTTGGAAGTCCTTGAGGAAATAAATTAATTGAATGAAAAGGGGTAAAAAACTCATCTTATTTCTTTTGAATCTTTGTTCATATGGAGAGCTAGTAGAGGTGATTTCCCACAAAGAGAATCAAAATCTCCCCCTTTCACCTATCAAAACAAAAATCTTCCCCCTTCACATCTCTCCCCTCCCCCATCACCATTAGGGATTGTAAGCATTTTTATTTTTTATTTTTCCCCAACCATATAATGCCATGAAGCATCATATCCACCGAGTAAGATTTGTTCTTGAAAGAGGAAAAAGAAAAAGGAAACAAGTAACCATATGAAATCAGGTAGACTAGAAAACAATGGATCTTCTCTTTAGTTAGAAAGAATGGGCAAAATCAATACAATTAAATAACAAATAAGCAATTTGTTTAATGATCAAACTAACATTTCTAAAACTACCATTAAACTGTCACCTAATCAACTTCAGATCAGATAAGTCATACACATTCTGCAGAGAGCAAGTGCGATTGATCTTTCTCTCCACGCCCACTCTTAGCCACATTCTTCAACTTCCATGACATTAAGATGGCAAGACCAGCAATCCGGAATCTCCTATTACCCAATCTAAATGGTTCCTCGGTTGATAGCTTTTGAAATCCCCACCGGCTGGGGGTCGGACAAACCACAGCATACAGGAAAGGGACTACACCTGTGCACGCAGCCATTGAGTTACCCCCCATTGAAACAACTATATTCACAAACCCACGCCCCTGAATTCTAAAACAGTGGTGTTAACTTCGTAACTCTCAGAGCAAAACACAAGTCAGAGTTTAAATCCCCTGGAGATTCGGGGCTTTAAAACCCAACCAAACATACCAGCACGTCTTGTCATGGATTCCACGACCAGAAACCAAAGTAAACAAATTATATAAGTCTAGGGTTTTTCCATGTACATCAGAGGTTGTATACAGTCAAACTAAATAAACAAAAAAAAGCTGCCAGCTCTCAATTTCATCAGTTTCCTGTACAAATTCAACTCAGCCTGCACCCTCTCCCCCATTTTCCCAAACACCCAACCAAAAAAATAAAAAAATAAAGAGTCAAATCTTTATTGGGAAAAGCCTTTCGCAAGGGGTACTATGCTTCCTCACATGGGTTTTTTCATTATTTATTAGAGGAGTTGTTGTACTCCTTGATGCTAGGTATTTGGTTACTTGAGTTGAGGTAACCATTCTACAAGAGAGTTACAAGTATGAGGTGATAAGAGAGGATTCGGTCAATGAGGGGGGGACTGAGTATTGTTAACAAGAGATGAGGGAAGAGATAAGGGAGGACCCGGTCACTGGGGAGAGACCAAGTGGTTGCTATCAGTGGGTTGGCTACAACAGTGGGTTGGTTATTATTCTCTGTTATCAAATGGAAATAAACAAACCACCCGGCTCAATACCTGCCATCAACCATCTCCATGTTCTCAAGCACCATTCTTGCATTGAGTATGAATCCAAGTTACTTTATCCATTATGATTACCTGAATTACCTGAAAAGAAAAGAAGATACAATCATTTACTATCCAATTAGAGAAAATAACTGCTGGAACTGTAAGTATTAAAGCCAATTAGAGCAGCAGGGGGAAGAATAAGGCCACACATTCAAGTGAGAGGTCATATAGGTGGCTACAAAAAAAAATTGCATTTAAATGATATTTCAGTCAAAACCTGGAAGAAAAAAAAATAATGTCCTGGAGTACATTTTTCTAATGAAAATAAGGAATAGAAGATTAGAAGATAATGGATTAAACAGTACATGATATTAAAGCAAACCTAACTGGACTTCCAATTTTAACAAGCTCATAGGTATAAACTAAGGAAACCATAACAAAGTATGCTTCAAACAAGTTAACCAAACGGGATCCATGTTGGCCAAAAATGATAATGTTAGTTCTAGCAGCCCAATAGGTTAAAACAAAAAAATGAAAAATGAAGATGTTAGTTATAGCAGTACAGTAGGTTAAAACAAAATTAATCCCCTGGACTGAATGCAGCCAACCACCATGTGCTCGGAGGACATTGCTGGACGTATCAACTTGGAAAATAAAACTTAATCAGACCATTGCAAATCAAGTGGGCACTGCTTCCTTGTCACAAAGCTTGGGCCAATGAATTAAGATTGAGCAGAACAACAATATAATAGTCATAATAAAAATGATAATAACATAACTATAATAATATTTGCAGCAATAGAAATGTCCAAACTTGGTCCAATTACAAAGGCTTCAGCTGTCACATCAATTATAGCTCAGCTTTAATGCCATCATCAACATTGCAAAACATACATGTAACTTTTGCGAGAAACAAGCTCAAATATTACATCATTTAATACAAAACAGTACAGGAATCCATATAAAAAAACTAGGGCAAGGGATCTACATGCTGCTGTGTAATATAATATGGCACGCTAGGTTTTATTGACCCTTGGATGAGATAGGAAGTATCGCAGTCAGCCTCTCTCTCTTCACTGCCTCTGCACTCTATGCAACCACCCCACCACCACCGCTGCAGCTCTCCAACGTCCCCTCCACATCTCTTGTCGCCGATGATGCCAGAATCAGATCTCAGGTGGTTCAGAAGGTGCAGCGGCAGTGAACCTCTTATTTGTTCGATGAATCCTGGGGGGAATTCCAGCACCTTCCAACTCATCGGAGATGAGGATGTGAATCAGTTGCTTAGTTCCATTGCTTTGCCAGAGATGGGCATGTGGTGTGGGAAGAGACACCTAAGAAAAATCCAGCAGCCAACGTGCAACCACCATCTCTCTGCATCTCTTGGTCGGCTTCTGCTCATGGTCATGAAAGCATGAAGGACGATCAGGGTTAAACAGGCATCTTTTGTTTATTTGTGCTTTAATTGCTTCCTGCTCGTTCTGCTGCAAATATTGGAACTGTTGCTTGGAAAGTCGCCTCCCTGAGAATTCAGCAGTTCCTGCCTACCTGGTTGAAATTTGGCTGTGGCAGGGCCAAAGAATATCTGAATGTGAACCAAATCTACCCTCCACACTCTAGAGACGGTGAGACTATATGATTTTCAGTAACCAAAAACATAGATGACACAATAGAAAGGCTTAATTTGTGTAAGGACAAGGAGATGAGATTACAAATCTAAACATGGATTTATTTTTAAGATATGGGTGTTCGGAAATCTCTCCATTCAGTTTCACCCAATTACCCAGCAGTCGTTTTCAGAAGTGTGGGTACCAACTTCTGTACTCCTAGAGTTCATCAGATATCTAAACTGGAGTCATCTTCATTGGAGTTCTTGACGAGGAACTCTTTCATCTTGGCAGTCCTGGGGTGAAGAAACCGTCGGAGCTGAGGAACTGCAAGTTTTCGACAGGCATCTTCTGTTTGTGCAAGTCACGGGCAGTGGACAGAGTATGATTGATGCAGTGACAGTGGGGAGAGAGAGAGAGAGAGAAATTGTGCTTGATGTGGTGGCAGTGGTAACAGACGACAAAGATTCATTTCATCTCATCCAACGATCAATAACATGCTAGCGTGCAAAATTCCATTACAGACCACTAGCATGTACATCCTTTTACAGAAGAAAAAAAAAAAAAAAAAACTGATATCAAGGTCTTCATACCATAAGTAATAAATGCCAAAATCAAGAAAACGATACTTCCATCTAAAGATGAATGTCTTCTCTCACTGTGCACGAGGCTTGTGTCCTGCATTATTATTTGTAGCACTGGCTTCTCCCCCGCAATGCATGGCATGTGTGTGTGTGGATTGAATTGGAAGCCATTTGATACATTTTTATAGAGGTGCCAAAACCTAGGATGCACTGGTTAAACCAGTTGGGGCTGACCAAAAAAAGATCAAATCAGACCTACCATTTAATAAACGGTCAGATCATGGTCTTAGTTGATGTGTTAACTGGTCATTCCTGGTGCTGACTAGAAAACTGACATGGCAAAAACTGACCAAATATAGAAATTGACCTAAACCAACAGATTAAAGATCGATTAAGTGGCCTAGTACCTCTTAAGTGTTTGCGTCTCCTTTTATAACTTGTCTCACAAACATTTTCTTTCTCCAACCGATGTACACCTTTTACAGAGTCTCTCTTAACGTTTTCTTTCTTTGACCGATGTGGGACTTAGATTTTTCACACTCCAAACATGCCCTTCCTTTGCTGTCTCCACAGCTTTAGTCCCTACATCAACTAGCAACTATGTTAGAAGGTAAGGTCCTTGATTGGATGGGTTAATTATCAGTTGGAAATCGGAGTCATTAAAAATTGAACCAATTGGTATGAGCCCGATTATAGACTCGTAACTGACTAACCAATCATAAGTAGGTCAATGTCTAGTCTAGGACCACTGATCAGTTAAACGGTGCAGTAATGATCTAGGGTTTTAAAGTGGTGGGGACCGATTAAGCCTGACCGAAACTGACTAGTTGATAATCATTAATCTTGTTCATCCCAAAATGCACCACCTGTGATAACTGGATTCAACTTTCCATGTATTCTTTTCATTAAAAATACTGACAAGACCAACTAATGAAGCCCCCACCCACAAGGGGGCGGGGACGGGGGCAGAGGAGTCGATGTTCAAGAAAATAGAAGATCAAACTCATATTTTTCTCTAGATGTACAAGAGTAAATTACGTACTTCTTGCCTGGTCAACCATAAGAGAGCAAGAAGCAACAGGCAATAAAACAGAGCAAGATCTGAAAATGACGAGCCAATCCCAAAGCACTCACCTAACACACACTCAACCTACGGCTAAGCTCACTCAACGAATTCAATTTATTATTCATTGTAGTTAAGGATGAACTGGTCAGATTTTGGGTTTTGGTTATAAATGTTCAAGATCCCCAGAAAAAAAATTGAAATTTAACATAAAGCAAACTGTAACAGGTTGACCAAATGAACCCCAAATCCCATGGAAGACTGCACCAAATCTGCTGGTATTGTAAGACAGATACAAACATAAGGCATTGCTTCACTATTAAGGATGTGTTAGCTATTTGACCCACCTTATTGCCATCCCTAATTTTGTTATTCAACAGCAAAGTGTCGGATGACTCATATGCATGTCTAAGAGACATCAGAAAATGTAAAACACATGCATTTATAACCATAAACAAGAATAAAACTGGCCAGATCAATATCTTCAAACCAAAGAAAAACACAGAATATAAAAGTCACATACCCACTCTTGGTGTTCCTTACTCTTTGGCCTGTCCACACCCCAGCAAACTACAAAGTATACCAATTTCAGGAATCCACGCATGCTCACCAAAAGGAATGCAGGGTTATGAAATGAAATGTCTCTTACAGAACAAAATAAGAACCATATGGGAACCATAAATTCACCCAACAGCAACTAGAAGATGAAAAACATTTCCCTTTGCCTCCCCATTCATCTCACACTAATTTGCCAATTAGATTCATAGTTTTTGCATATTATCCATAGAAACACCTAGACCAAGGATTTGTTTTAACCCTCAAAGGAACAAGCTTACATCAGATGTTTTAGGGGACAGGTCTCTCCGTGACCAGCTAAAAATATCCTCCAAAATCTAGAAAAGGATGATTACACTCAACAGAACTCCCTCTCGTTAAAAAAGGGCGGTCCCAAACTCCCAGTGCACGAGGCTTCCTTTATTGCAGGGTCTGGGGAGGGGTAGAACCGTAGAATGTATGCAGCCTTACCCCTGCAACGCGGAGAGGCTGTTTCCTTATTTCAACCCAAGACCACCAGGTAGCAATATGACAATCTTACCGTCACACCAAGGCTCACCCTCTAACTCCCTCTCGTTTAAGCTTGACCTTAAAGTTGACTTGAAACCATCCTCTCCCTAGGGTGTTGAAAAGGTCAAGTAACACGTTGCTACCGCATGGAAATATTACTAATATCTTCTCCTAGCAGTCTATCATCTGATAGGGGTTCCAAATCAAGAAAATATTAAATTCAACAAACCCACTACTGTCTCATTCAATCATTTCTCATCTCTAACCTTTCAACTTTCAAAATCAAAATCCAGGTAATTTAATGTCAAACCAAGTCAACAGTGCCCCCCCGGGCGGGGCCCCGCGCCCTGCCCCACGTTAAATCACTCACTAACTTCAACACAGATAACAAGCAACATATTCAATGTAAGCTGGTTGTTGAAGTTCATATATGGTCATGAATGCATGTTGCGGGGTTATTTGTCATGTTGCAGCTGTAAGCTAGTTGTTAAGGTTCATATATGGTCATGTATGTATGTCGCAGGGTTATTTTTCATGTTGGGAATTTGCTTAATGAAAATGAAAGGAGATACAGTGACATTTTTTCTTGGACAGATGATATTGTGGAGTTATTTAAGATTTGCTTCCTCCCTTCTTTTTCTATTTTACCTTCTCTGTCAGTTCATGAACTTGTATCAATGCTAGAAACATGGCAGCCGAGCAATAGAATGATCCGGATATTCAGATTCACTCCTGAGTATTACTGTGGATCACAAGTAAACTTAGTTTTAGGGTTCTCATGTGGTGCAGCTACCTTAATGGTTCACTAATTTACTCAAGTGTTCAATCCTAATCATTTCTTAAGAGAGTGAGAGCAAGATTTAGCAGCAGTTCACAATTGGTTCACGATGAGACTTTTAGATGACATCATAAGAACAGGACTACAACATTGCAGTTCAAAACTAGTTTCTGTCATTAAGCATGGGGATTATAAAAGTGGAACCAGAATCTGAAAATTTAGGAGTGGAGTTAATTTATTATACGGAATCCAAACACAGAAAAACATGGTCCCTTTTGGTTTCTTATGGGAACTGTACCACCACCAAGGCATTTCTGGGCACTAAAAATCAAATGAATTTGGCTCCTAAAGCCAACAACCAGTATATCATTTTTTTTAAGCTTAAATTCATTAGATGCAGTTGTTTAGTGAATCAAAGTCAAAATTTCCTGACAAAAGCAATATTAACACCAGCAAACTTAAGAGGAAACAGGGTATACAGAACCCAGGAACCTAGCTCTTACAAGACATCTACACCATATACTCAGCAAATAAATTGTTAAACATGTTAAAACAAAGTAACATACGGGACTGAAAGTCCATAATCCTAGATGGACCTTTTTGCCATATCATAGACAATTAGACATGACTGATCAAAGGCTGATCTGAAGACGGGATGGCCTGAGTCAAGAAAACCCTTGACAGAAAACACTCAAGAATAAAATCACACATGGAAATGCTTCTGTATGTCATCTATGATTTTTTTGACCAAGTGGCATGTTTCCATTCCCTGACTACTTCCCTCTAATCCATCCAAGAGCTATATTAAATATTCAAACTTTCTCAGGAAATTAAGTGTCATTCAAGAACTACATTAGATAGATTAAGCCCCATCCATTAAGCAACTGAGTCACTGGGTGGACTGTATCCATGACCAGCTCCGAATCATGTAAAATTTAACATGAAAAGTTTGTAACAGATGATGAATCCAGGTCCAATAGATAGCAAAATGAATAATTCATAACGATGAAAATAAAAATAATGAGACAAAGCATAAAGATCATCATGCATACCTCAATGGTTTCTGTAATTTGCATCAGATGACAAACCTTTAACAGTCCACAAGAACTTCTAGACATTGACATATGTGCCTACTCATCATAGCATGTTTTATTTCACAAATTGCACAAAAATGCAGTCTGTACAGTCTCCTCACAAAAAATCTGCAATGATCATGCTGCAAGCTGACAAGCGGACTACTGAGCTGCCCGCATGGTCCCCTCTCACAGGAATGTCCTCGGTCAATCCATAGAATAAGCACATGGTTCTTCCAACTTGATTCCTAAAACATTCCGTGTCTAAGGTACAAAATAATGTAGTATTGGTAGCTTGCATGATTCAGTAATCCACCGAAATCTCTACCATATTGTTCTTAAACACAATAGGAAAGAGTTAATAAGACTGCTACACCATTGCTCTGAGAAAGGAAAACATCAGGTCAAATAAAATTAGCAAAAAATTCCAATTACAAGTCTCCCAACGACCCAACCCCTCACCAAAGAAAAGAGAGAGATAAACACGTAATGGGATATGCAACCTCTGATGAACCCCAATCATGGATCCGCAACCTCTGACCCCTGAACAGATGCATGGGCATGTAAAGGTTGTAGGTGGTTCTAATAGAACAAGAGGGAAGAGTGGACCCAATGGCCACTGCAGTAAATATACTACTGATATAGAGGTTCATATTTCTTTATTCTTCTTGTTCAATAAATTAATTTTACAGCCATGAGGGAGAAGAGGGAACTTCAAAAGCTCACAAGTTAATTCTTCCAAGAACAGCAAAAGTTCTATACCAGCCCACAAAATTTCAGATGCAAAAGGGGAAGGCATCACTTTCTTGTCGAATCTTAGGAACCCGGAATTTTCAGGGAGCCATCATTGAATCTGAGCTAACTTAACATTAGAAGCAATACTTACATCACAAGCTGCAATCAAGTTCCTGAACCTCAATTAAATCAACCATTTGCCCAATCCCCCCAAGGCATCAAATGGATCTGGTTCAAATTTCAGAACCAGATCCATTATAATCTGGACATGGGATTGAATTTACCTAATAACCCTTACTTGGAGATACATATGGACCATATCCACTCCAAGATCAAACAGACACATGGATCAAATATTGGATAGATATGGAAGTCCAAGTTTCAGTCAATACCTTTTCTATAGATTTTTTTCCATTTTTTTTTAAATTGAAACCTTTTCTATAGCTATGAAGCATGGATCCATTCAGTTCCATGGCCAGGATCTGATCTGATCCACATCCAAGCACCCAGAAAAAACTGCAGCCAACTGTTCTGTTGATACAGGCCCATTAAGCAAATGGATGCATCTCAATAGATCATTCCATGCCCCAGCCTCACTAAAAATATATACACCAGTAAACCCTGAGAGATATGTGAACATTTTTTTTTAATCAAGTCATGGAAGTACTTACGAATATTTGGCTTCCAGCCTGTCCCATGTAACAGTATAGCAGAAAACCACAATTTCAGGAAGCCCTACCATGAGATTATTTAGAAATTTGCACCAGCAGTAAATTATATAACAGAACATATAGTATCTATGCTACTCAAACAATGCCATAGGGTTTTAGCATCCAAATTTTATTTTCAATATTATCTGAATTTGAAAAAAAAAAAAAAAAAAAAAAGAAGAAGAAGAATAAGAAGAAGAAGAAGAAGAAGAAGAAGAAGAAGAAAGAAAGAAGGAAAGAAAGAGAGAGAGAAGCTAGATTAACTCTTGACTTGCAATTTCACAATAGTCATATGTAAAGCTCCAAAAACACATACAACATGCTCATCAAGCATTTGGCAGGAATAAATTTAAGTTGCCTGGTTAGATCCAATAATCACCTAAGGAAGATAATATGCACTACTTCCAGCAGAAGTAAGGGGAAGGGTGTTACACAGGGACTCAGAATTATACTGCTTCACATCCACATTAGCAACTTGAGAACCAGGATCAGTTGAGTATAACGATATATTGATGATTCCGGACCTTCCACAAAAGCCTGGGAATGAAGTCCTGAAGTAGAAGCAGGAGAATAATGCACAGGAGCACCACAAGAACCATGGTGATTAGGTGTAACTAAAGCCACTTTCTCCTCCACTTGAGTCAACTTTTACAATGATGATACATTATTACACATGGATTCGGCAATGAAGGGATGCCCGCCCAGCACTTGGGGGAGTGGGGAGGTAAAGTTCAAACGCAAAAGCTTCACTTTTGACTCCATGAGTATAAGTCACTGTGACAGTTGCATCACAAGAGCATTTTGAGACCTTTTGCAACTTGTAATCTTGATGAAACAAACTTTCACCAGAACCCTGAAAACTACACTGAGAAAGAGCAGAAAGGAGTTGAACACCATCAACATATTCCAATGGTATCCTCTGAAAGACGGTAAACAATTTCCACTGGAAAATTGTGAACAACGCACAGAAGCAGCATCCGGGAGTCCAGATTTAACAGTAGACTAGTGTATAACACCATCAACATAAGCATGCAAACAACGATCAGAAGCAATGATTTCAGTTTTCACATCATATACGTCTAATGTACCACAATCAGATGCATGGATATTTTCTTCAGTAGCCACAAAATTAGAATAGAAATTACATTCTGATAATCGGTTATCTTGGAAGTTTGCTGCACAGAAATTTTGCCTAGAGAACAAAGATCAGATTCAGTGCCTTCAACATCAAGCTTTACTTCATAAAAACAATCTTCCTCGCCCTCTGAACTAGATTGAATCATCCAACAGCAGAATCCAACAAAGGTTTATTTTCCTTCACAAGTTCATCTTGTGTGGGACCAGAATGAAGAAGAGATGGAGAGTCAATAGCAACTTCTTGAGAATTGTAAGGTGTGGTTCTCTCCCTGGAAGCTTGAAACACAGCTTGACCAGGACAATCTGAAGGATTGCACATCAAATCAGAAGTATCATGTGACAAACCACTAATATCCTCAAAACCAGATTTACCAGAATCAACTTCATCTTTTTTTACTTGATTATCACAGACAACATCCTCATCAGAAGCACAGATATCAGGACCATCTAATGGACCAGAATGAAGAAGAGTTGCAGAGTCAATAGCAACTTCTTGAGAACTGTAAGACATGGTTCTCTCCCTGGAAGCTTGAAACACAGTTTGACCAGCACTATCTGCAGGATTGCACATCAAATCAGAAGTATCATGTGACAAACCACTTATATCCTCAAAACCAGATTTACCAGAATCAACTTCATCTTTTTTTACTTGATTATCACAGATAGCATCCTCATCAGAAGCACAGATATCAGGACCATCTAATGGACCAGAATGAAAGAGAGATGCAGAGTCAATAGCACCTTCTTGAGAATTGTAAGGTGTGGTTCTCTCCTTGGAAGCTTGAAACAAAGCTTGACCAGGACCATCTGAAGGATTGCACATCAAATCAGAAGTATCATGTGACAAACCATTAATAACCTCAAAACCAGATTTACCAGAATCAAATTCATCTTTTTTTACTTGATTATCACAGACAACATCTTCATCAGAAGCACAGATATCAGTTCCATCTAATGGACCTTGCATCACATCAGAAGTATCATGTGAAGAACCATCAGTATCCTGGAAACCTGATCTAACAGCTGCGACTTCTTCATTTTTAACTTGAGCATCATGGACAACAACCTCATCAGAAGCAGTGACATCAGGCTCAGCAGGATGACCAATATTATATACCATTGCTGCCTTAGGCCTATTATCACCGCTTTGGACTACAACAGGCTCCACAACTAGACAAGAATAGAACAAGATTGTAAGCGACGAAATGAAAATGCAAATATAAACCTTACAGACCAATAATATATATCAGTGATGAATTACCTTCAGTACCATTTACATTCCCCTCAGAGAGTTTAAACTTCAACAGAAACTTCTGTAAAAGATCTGTACCAGGGAACACTAGCATATTCATGGATCTCATTTCTTGTTTATGTGACTTCTCGAGAGGTGTGAAACCGAAAACTACATTCCATGTATGCATGAGTTCGGAGATGGCAGGTATGATCAGTTTCTCCACATTTAGAGAGCAGAGGACCTAAACATTGTATTAGCATAAGTTATTCCCCCAAAAACAGTCAAGATTGGAAATGAGAAAATTACAAGGTTGAAATCGAATTAGCTGTGCATAGAACCCACGACCAAGCATAGGCACAGAAAACCAAAAAGTTATCAACTGCCTGTGTATGTGTATACAACTAACAGTATCAACATACAACCAGATTACATTTGGTGCTTTTCTATGTAAATTACAAATTAGTTCTGTTTTGGCTAGGTTTTGGGGATCAGTGATACCTTATCAGCAAGGCAGCAACTACACCCAAACTTTACCACTACACCCAAACTTTACCAGAATGCACTTACACATTAAGTATACAAGAAGGTTTTCCCAAAACAAGTAACTGGTTTCCACCCATAACAGGAAATTGTAATGTGAATTGCTTCAGAATCCCCTACTCGTAAGCAATCATTGGAAAGGAAACCAAGATTAAAAAAAATCAAAAAATTTATCACAAAAAACAAAACGAATGAGAACAAATTCAATAACAACAAATGCTTCAGTAAAATTTAAATACTAATTATTTTATTTTTACTTTCAGTAAAAAACATACCGACTCAATTGTATCTAGAAGAAGACGGCACATTCCTTGACGCCTATAATTATGACGAGTCCCAATGAAGGGCATCTCTGCTAATCTTGTCCCATGGATCCTATATAATCATAAGATTTATCAGAGTCAGAGGAGGAGCATGATTACTACAAATGAATCCTGGAAGCTAAAAAGTTCACCAAGTAATGTAATTTGAATTAAGCTGCTTATGTTACAAAAGAAATCCTTAATTATGTAATTTATCTCTGTTCACATGAAGAACATCTTTCTGTTGCTTTAATCAAGTCCAAGTCTAAAAGCAATTCATATAAGCATAATTTCAAACTAGGTCCTTTATTTAAAAATAAAAATAAAAACTCACGAGTTTTGAGAAACAATGCTGTCATTTTGATACATAAGACAACATAAGTAAATACAAAGCCTAAGTACCAAAAGCCAGTAAACAATAACAAAGAGTTTCAGCTACCAAAACAAACCAATTCTGATGCAGATCAGGATTTGCTCAAGGAGGGATCGCAAGCAACAATCAAATGGGCCTGGCCCATTGGGTTAAGCAATCAGCAAAGCAGGCCAACCAAGCCAAGAAGAAACACTGTTCACGGCACTGTTCACGTGAACAGTGCTCACGTGAACGGTACCAAACCCCAGCTCCAATAGTCGACAGCAATGTTAGTATTTGATAGATATTAGGACTCTTTTGAATGAGAACTATATTCACTTTCCTAAAATATAGGTAGGATTAGATATTTAGAAGTCCTTAGTTTCCTAAAAATTGTTTAGAAACTTTCCTATTATCTATAAAGGAAGTTTCTATTTATTTATTTCAGTTTTTAGAATCATATAGTCTGTTATTTAGGAAGTTTTTTATTGTTGTAACTCCTATTTTGTAGCTTTTGAAGAGTTTATAAATATGAGGAAAACTAAGGCTGATGGGAGAGAGTTTTTCCAGAAAAAAATTACAGAGTTAATTATTTTCTGGTTGAGTCTCACCAGGTTGTGAAACTCAACCTCTTATTCTTCTTCTATCATTCTTCTTCTTCATGTTGATCTGAGCATTCCATCTAATTTTCGAACCTGATCTACTGCAGAGAGTTTTATAATAAACTGAATTGCTGCTACAGTCATTAGAACCAACCCAGCACCATTCCAGATCTGGCGGTAATCTGGAACAGCAACCTTGCGACTTCAATAACTCCCTCAGTTCTGATTGGATCTCCTTCATCTTTTGAAGTGTGTTCACATCTATGCTTAGGAACCTACGATCCAAATTTCATTGAAAGTTAATGGCCAGATTTTGAGATAAGTGATTTTTATTCAATACTTTCTATTTCTGTTTTAATTGGACTGTGAAGATCCTATTGCAAAAGAGGGTTTTGTGATTTGTGCTGTGTGGAAACCCTACTTTGCACCAAATTCTGATGTCCAACCATAGTTTTGAGAACCATACCAGTGTTGAGAAATCAAATAAAGGTAAGACCAGAACTGGATATCTCTGCATTTAAGTTTTTAACTATAGCCAAAAAAAAAAGACTCCGACCAGCATCAGTGTTGAGAGATCAAATAAAGGTAAGACCAGAACTGGATATCTCTGCATTTAACTATAGCCAAAAAAACAGACTGCGACAAGCATCATCAGACCAGCTAATTTCCACAGTTTTTTTAGCAACCATGTAAATCAGACAGCTTCAAGAAAACATTATTTTCAACTTCCCAAAAATCTAGTTACAGAAACGTCCCATAGGAGCACCTACCATTTCCTGACCTTTCCAAAATCAATCATACAATGGCAAAGAGGGACAACAATGGATCATATTAGAACAGGGACCTCCCATTCCACCCTGTTCTGGGATTGGGTATTGTTAACATGAGAAAATAAAACACTATCCTAACTAACTGCTTTGACTAAATCAAAGCAGTTAGTTCTAATTGTGTGGACTGGTGGACTCATAATTAGTTTATTAGTTTTCTTTTCCTATTTGAGTTTACTTTATCTTTCATTTATAACTAGATCTCTGACTTGTAGAGTCCTAGATCCTATCTAGTAATTCTGTAGTTGCTTTCTATTTTCCAAAAATATAAACTACATGGAGGAGAGCAATAAAAAATCAACTCTGCTCTCCCTTTCTTCTTCTTCTTCTTCTCGTTTTCTCTCTATTTGTCTTTTCTGGTTTTTTGTTAATTCCTTTTGTTTAGAAATATGTTACCAGAGCGGGTGCCGTTTTGAGAGTCGTTTAAAGTTCTTCGTCATGGAGTGCAGCCACCATTGTTGCCTCCACTGCTTATGCCTTTTCATATTTTACCTACTGCTGCTATACTCCATCGATCAGATCATCCTAACCCAGATCTGATTATAATTTTTTTTTTGTCTGCTTCCATCTACTGCTGAGTTGCTGTTGTTACTGCTACTAGGCTGCTGCCAACCTCTTCTAGTGCAGATCAGACCTTCAATCTCAAATCTGATTTATCTCTGCTGGTGCCACTACTTGCTGCCAGAAGAACTAATCTGATTGTTGGCGATTGTTGTCTCTACTTGTTGCCGACTAGAGCTGATCAAATCTATTCAAACTCGATCCGATCTGCTCCCTACTTGCTGCCGAAACGACTAATCTTCTGAACAAACTGTAGGGTTCAATCTTGACTCCTGTTGCTAACCTCTTACATTGCTGCTCTACTGATTTGCTCATCCACTACCACAAGACCTCTACTACTTGCACGTGATGCAAACTACTACTACCTGATTGACTGGTTCACAATGACCTATACTGTGTTACTGCTACTACTACTTGGTTCATAGTGACCTACACTGTGCTGCCACTATTACTGCTGTTGCGACTACAACTGTTGTTGCTGTTACATTGTTTCAAGCTGAAGCTCTCACATTTCCTCATATTCCAGCTTGACGGGGGTGTCAGCATAATAAAATAAAACACTATCCTAGCTAGCTAATCGTGCGGACTGCTGAAATCCTAATTAGTTTATTAGTTTCCTTTACCAATTAGGCATATTAGTTTCCTTTTCCTATTTGAGTTTACATTATCTTTAGTTTGTAACTGGAACTCTGACTTGTAGAGCGCTAGATCCTATCTAGTACTACAAATATAAACTACATGGAGGAGAACAATAAAAACTCGATTCTGCTCTCCCTTTCTTCTTCTTCTTCTTCTCGTTTTATCTCTATTTTTGTCTTTTCTCATTTTTCGCTAATTCCTTTTGTTTCGTAACAGGTTTGATATAATCCTAATCACATAACAATTGCATATGGTATTTGGATAACAAAGGGTACCCACCGGGCCCCGCCATACCTGGTTACCTTGAAAAGTTAGGGAGTCCAATACCTGTGTTGCAGGGTCACCAGTATGGTTTTGCCGTATTTTAAGGGTCAGGTATGGTATTGGTGATACCCCTACTGAATCCACCCCTTTACAATTTGCAGTTCCTACAAATTGCAATTAACTGGTTGTAAGAGAATCAAATATTATGAAAGTCCAAGGCTAGGAAGGCATTAGCGGAATTTTCTTCCTGGGGTGCCACAAGGGCCAAGCAAACCACTTCCAGATGCCCATGTACTGCGCCCAACCCAGATTTTTTTAATTTTGATTCATCAGAGTCATTTTCTGTCTACATAGTTATATCCATTTTATAGATTATTTGGTCATGGGTTTGAGACTCAGTCCATTTCAGTTTGATTTATGTCTGGGAATAACTTTATCAAAACTACTGCTTGTTAGGTGTACATAAGTACTAAGTAGTGTTTGGGCACAGTCAAACCAATGTTCATAACAAATCACTTACTCATAATCTAAGTTGCAGTTCAATTAAGGGTCAAGACAAGCTAAATGACGAGCACCTTTATATGGCACCTACAATCACCTCTTTTAGAATAATGGAATGCTATAAACTGTTGGCTAAGTGATGACTTGCAAAAAGGTAAAGTTTTGGTGGATTCTTGATTATTTCTCTCTCTATCTCTCTTTCTTTCTCTATACGTTCTCTCTCTATCCTCTACATCGATTTCAGGTCAGTTAATCCAAAAATTAAACCCTGCAGATTTGATATTCTATCAGAATTCTCAAGATTAATTCTTGTTAATGCTTGTTTTACTGAACTGTTCTTCATTACTCCCAAAAATACTGTCATCAATTTGCTATTCCAGCAACTTAGTTTCAAGTTTTGTTCTTGAAAATGTAAACCAAATCGATTTCTGGTTTCCTAACTGAAATCCAACACTTCTAATCTCATCTTTCTGATTTGATTTTCAAATTTTGATTTCAGATTACAGTTCTGGTACTGTTTAATGTGTGTAACAAAATAAGAAGGAAAATTACCCAAGAAACAGACCGAGAAAGAGAGATAGAAGAAAGGTGGGAGAGACTGTATGTCTGCTCCTATCTTTGTAGTTTGTATTTATAGAAAGTAGAAAACAACTATTAGATAGGATCTAGGACTCTACAAGTCAGAGTCCTAGTCACAAATTAAAGACTAAGTAAACTCCAAATAGGAAAAGGAAACTAACAACTAACAAGCCTAATTGGCAAAAGAAACTAATAAAGCAAACTAATAAACTAATTGATGGCAAAGAGGGTTTAAAGCAAGTCAAATTAATAAGCCCTCTTTGCTACAGGACCTTAATTCAGTCCAATACAAAAAATCTGCAGAGAAAAGTAATGAAAAAAACCACTTATCTTGAAATCTAACCGTCAGAATTAGATGAAACTTGGTATGGATGACCTTTGTAATGATTGTGAACACCTTCTGAAGTTTGGGGAGGATCTGAAAAGAACTATAGGAGTTATGAGTCTCGAAAGCCTGCTGTACCTGCTGTACCTGGTACCGCCCAGATCTGGTTATAGTTCAGCTAATGTCGATGGAAATTGGTAGCAGATCAGCAAGACTTTAGCATACTCAGCAGAGAACAGTGTCGCCAGCCAATATTGATTGATTGTGAACTAAAACAAAGCTTAGAATCTCAAAGAAAGAAGAAGAAACAATTGGTTGAGTCTCACAACCTTGAGAGACTCAACCAGAAAATAGAAGTTTTAAACTTTACTTTTTTCTGGAAAATCTAACCACCAGCCAGCTTCTACTCCTCTTATTTATAATGAGAATCCTTACAATTAAAATAGGAAAGAGATAAAACTACTAAAACTAAACCTCCTTATAACATAGGAATGTTTTAATACAATGGAAAGAAAACTTTCTAAATCTGAAAATAGGAAAGTTTCTAAACACTTTTAGGAAACTAAATTTAAGAAAGTTTTTAGTTTCCAAACAATTAAAATTCCAAATAACTAACACTATTTTTAGGAAAGAAATAAAAAAGAGTGAAAATCTGCTGTTGGTACTGTTCACGTGAACAGTACCGTGAACACTGTTCACGTGAACAGTGTGGGCTGGTCAGCAATTGGGCCTGACCCAATTTTAGACTTTCGGCCCCTTCTGGAGTAGACTTGGGCTGCATCAGCTCCCCCCGGCTTAGAAACATTCGTCTCCGACGAATGGAGGAAAGACATATAGCGATCATAAAAATCAGGGTCGATGCGCTTGAAGTCATCTTCATGTATCCACGTGCTGTCACTACGTGGGTGCCCTTTCCACTTGATTAAGAACGACTGGTAACCTCCACCATTGCGAGTCATAGTATACTTGGAGTCCAAAACATCTTCAATTTGTTCAGCGGAAGGAACGACAAACTGTGGAAGACGTAAAGTATGTTCCGTATCTCCTTCGTCAGAATGATGACCCGTGTAGAGAGTCAAATCAGCAACGTTGAAAATGTTACTGATAGCCATGCCAGGTGGGAGCTCAAGGACGTATGCATTAGTTCCTATTTTCTTCAACACCTTGTAGGGACCCATCTTCCGTGGATGTAACTTGGTAGCTTCACCAGGAGTGAATCTCTCAGGAGTTATTCTCACCATCACCATGTCACCGGGCTTAAACTCCACATAACGGCGATGACGGTCTGCATTAGCTTTGTATGCTTCATTGCTAAGTGCTATTCGCCGTCGAACATCTGCATGTACTTCTGTGATATGACGGATAAATTCATCAGCTTCAATACTCACACGCACTTGAGGTGGGAGTGATACAAGATCGATAGGTCTCTTGGGTTGGATACCAAGCACTATTTCAAATGGTGTACGGCCCGTGGTCCGATTGACGGAGCTATTATAAGCAAACTACGCTATGTCAAGAATGGAAGGCCACGTCTTCTCATAATCACGAACAAGGCATCGGAGAAGATTACCCAAGCTCCGATTTACTACTTCGTTTGCCCATCCGTTTGAGGATGGAAGGCGATTGAGTAAAGCAATTTAGTATTTGTCTTCAACCATAATGTCTTCCAAAAATAGCTCATAAATTTCACATCCCGATCCGACACAATAGTCTCGGGTAGCCCATGGAGACGTACCACTTCCTTAAAGAATAGGACAGCAACATGCCTTGCGTCAAAAGTCTTCCGACAAGGGAGGAAGTGTGCCATTTTTGAGAATCTGTCCACTACTACAAATATAGAGTCATATCGTTCCCTTGTGGATGGCAAGCCAAGGACAAAATCCATACTAATGTGCAGCCATGGGGAATGAGGCACCGGCAATGGTGTGTACAAACCAGAATTTTGTTTGGTGCCTTTAGCTAGTTGACATGCACGACACCGTTGGACCACATTTTGCACATCATGGGGTAAGTGAGGCCAATAGTAAAGATCTGTAACTTGTGCTATTGTCTTATCACGACCAAAGTGTCCACCTAAACCACCTCCATGTAACTCCCGAATTAGGTATTGGCGTAGGGACGTCTTTGGGATGCATAACCGTGTTCCCATAAACAAGTAGCCGTCTTGAATCGAGAACTTTGGATCGGTTTCACCTTGCTGTAATTTTTGGTATATAGTACCAAAATCTTCATCTGCTATGTACTCCCCTTTGATATGCTCAATTCCTGTACTTTGGGCTGAAAAGGTACTCATCGTATTCACTTTGCGGCTCAATGCATCTGCTACTTGGTTCTCTTTTCCAGCTTTATAGTTGAGGGCAAAAGTAAACTCTTGTAAATATGAGATCCACTTAGCATGTTTGTGACTAATGGTCCGTTGGGAGTTAAGAAACTTAAGTGCTTCATGGTCAGAGTAGAGAACGAACTCTTTTCCAATGAGGTAGTGTCTCCAATGTTTGACCACCGTACTACAGACATAAAGTTCTAAATCATAGGTGGAATACCTCTTCTTGGCATCATTGAGCTTCTCACCGTAGAACGCCACCCGGATGTTTTTCTTGCATAAGTACCCCTCCAATTCCCGAGTGTGAGGCATCGGTAGCCACCTCGAACACACGGTCAAAATCAGGTAGGTGTAGGACGGGAGCTTCGATTCTGACTTTCTTTATAAGATGGAATGCTTTGGTGGCTGCCGGGGTCCATTGGAACGGACCTTTCTTTGTCTTCATGCACTCTGTGATGGGTGCCATGATAGAGCTAAACCCTCGTATGAACCTCCGATAAAAGGAAGCAAGACCGTGGAAACTACGAACCTCGGTGAGAGTTTTTGGGAATGGCCAATTAGTAATGCTTTCAATCTTGGATGGATCAGCTTCTACCCCTTTGGATGTAATAATGAAGCCAAGGAAGACTACCTTGGGGAGCATAAAAGAACACTTCTTCAAGTTCAAGTACAACTTCTCATCTCGAAGGACTCTCATTACTCGTCGTATATGATCTAGGTGGTCTTCGTGGCCTTTGCTGTATATTAGTATGTCATCAAAGTAAACAACAAGAAACTTACCGATGAACGGTCCGGAGTGTTTGAGTCATTACTCTCATGAAGGTACTAGGGGCATTAGTTAACCCGAAGGGCATAACCTTCCATTCATATAATCCGTCTTTCGTTTTGAAGGCTGTTTTCCATTCATCGCCGGGCGAATACGGATTTGATGGTAACCACTCCGTAAATCAAGCTTCAGAAGACGGGAGCACTCGTCAACATGTCCAACATATCATCAAGCCGTGGAATAGGGAATCGGTATTTGACAGTGATTTTGTTGATTGCTCTGCTGTCGATGCACATCCGCCATGTTCCATCTTTCTTAGGTGTCAAGAGTGCGGGTACGGCACATGGACTCATGCTTTCTACAATGAAGCCCTTTTGTAATAGTTCATCCACCTGTCTTTTGAGTTCCGCATGCTCTGTAGGACTTAGGACGGTATGTGGGCAGGTTTGGTAACACCGACCCGGGGACTAAATCAATTGCATGTTGTATGTCCCTCATTGGTGGCAACTCATTAGGTAATTCTTCCGCAACAAGATCTGCAAAATCGGACAAGATAGATTGTATAGGGTGGGGAAGGTTAATTTTTTCGAGGGGTACAACTTCCCTAGCCATGAGGGCTATCATTACACCTCTTTCTTTACTTGTTTCTTCAAAGTCTTGTTGATTGAGTATCAATAATGGGTGATCAATTTGCTGTCCAGCCTTTGAGGATGGTCCTTTTCCCTTGTTTTTGCTAGTAGTGGTTGGCTGGTCCTTCTTTAGAGCTTGAAGGATTTGTTTACGCTTCAGTTGTGCAGCTCGTAACCTGTTTTTCTCGGCTGGTACATTAATGGGTTTCAATATCATGGGCTTTCCATCAACATCGAAGTAACATTGGTTCTTGGTACCTCCAACCAACACATCATGATCATATAACCATGGCCTTCCCAATAGTACATCGGTCAATATCATGGGGATAACGTCACACCATACCGTATCATTGTAGACCCCTGCTTGTAACGGAATCAAGCACCTTTGACTTACTTCCAATGTATTACCGTTGAGAAGTGAGACCTTGTACGGTTGAGGATGAGTTTCAGCCTCTAGTTTAGCATCTATTACAAAAGCTTGTGACACAACATTAACACCGCTACCGCTGTCCACAATAATTTGAGCAAGCTTAGGTCCACTAGACATGCGGGTGGTAAAAATACAATGACGACGCCAATCTTCCCCTTTTGATTCAGCCACTAATATCCGACTCACAACATGTATTCCAAGGGATGCTTCATCTTCTTCATAGTTATACTCCAGATCATCAGCTAGGGCAGCATTATCATAGGAATCATCTTCTTGTGGTTCCCACACTTGGGAATCAGCATTGGCTTCCACGAAGCCACTAAGGAATTGCCTTTCACTTTTCTTGGACAATCCCTTGCATAATGGCCATAGGCATTACAATGATAGCATTGAACACCGTTATTGGGGGTTATTGGTCCCTTTCCCTTTTCGGTTACCGTGGGAGTATGACGAGGTGCAGCCACGGTGCTCTTGGGAGTTGGCATGGGTTTCTTGCCTTCATTAAAATTTGGGGTATACCTTCTAGAGGTCTTTAGGAGTTCTTCGACTTGAAAAGCTTTATCAACACAATCATTAAGACTTACAATATCAACCACACCCATTTTTTCTCTTATTTCGGTCGTAGTCCCAAACGGAATCGAGATATCATTTGATCATCATTGTCTCGTGAACTCGACCGTGCACATAATTGATCAAATTGGTATACATAGTCTTCCATACTCATATTACCTTGACGAAGATTGTTCGGTTGGTCATGCAACCTTCTTTGGAAGGACCGAGGCAAATACTTTTCTTTCAATTCTTCCTTCATCTCCTCCCAAGGAGTGGGTTCTCTACGACTCCTCATGAGACTATATTCATAGTTACGCCACCAATCGCGAGCACCCCCACTAGTTTGGAGCGGGCCAATTGCGGCTTTCTAGGTTCGGGTAGACTAAACCAATCAAAGTAGTCATCTAGGGCATTCACCCAATCATGAAAAGCTTGGGGGTCTTGTCTTCCATGGAACTCCTTAAGATCCATTCGCACCTTATGGGTTTGATACCGAATAGGTTGATTGCCATCATAGTCTTCATAGGGTGGGTCTTGGTATTCTTCTCTAGGGACTCTTTGGGGAGCCCCAGGAACACGCCTTGGCATTAGGTTGGCTATGGGAATTTCTCTTCTAGGGGCTTCTAGTCTGGCCGGCCTAGGATTATTCCGTTCCTCCAAATTACTTATTCTTCCATCCATACTGTCTAATTTGGCATCCAATTTGGTCAATCGTTGGAGAACCAAATTAACAAGGTCATTGAGATTATTGGACTGATTAGGAGAGTTAGAACTCTCCTCGCCCATGCTCGATACCAATTGATGGCAAAGAGGGTTTAAAGCAAGTCAAATTAATAAGCCCTCTTTGCTACAGGACCTTAATTCAGTCCAATACAAAAATCTGCAGAGAAAAGTAATGAAAAAAACCACTTATCTTGAAATCTAACCGTCGAATTAGATGAAACTTGGTATGGATGACCTTTGTAATGATTGTGAACACCTTCCGAAGTTTGGGGAGGATCCGAAAAGAACTATAGGAGTTATGAGTCTCGAAAGCCTGCTGTACCTGCTGTACCTGGTACCGCCCAGATCTGGTTATAGTTCAGCTAATGTCGATGGAAATTGGTAGCAGATCAGCAAGACTTTAGCATACTCAGCAGAGAACAGTGTCGCCAGCCAATATTGATTGATTGTGAACTAAAACAAAGCTTAGAATCTCAAAGAAAGAAGAAGAAACAATTGGTTGAGTCTCACAACCTTGAGAGACTCAACCAGAAAATAGAAGTTTTAAACTTTACTTTTTTCTGGAAAATCTAACCACCAGCCAGCTTCTACTCCTCTTATTTATAATGAGAATCCTTACAATTAAAATAGGAAAGAGATAAAACTACTAAAACTAAACCTCCTTATAACATAGGAATGTTTTAATACAATGGAAAGAAAACTTTCTAAATCTGAAAATAGGAAAGTTTCTAAACACTTTTAGGAAACTAAATTTAAGAAAGTTTTTAGTTTCCAAACAATTAAAATTCCAAATAACTAACACTATTTTTAGGAAAGAAATAAAAAAGAGTGAAAATCTGCTGTTGGTACTGTTCACGTGAACAGTACCGTGAACACTGTTCACGTGAACAGTGTGGGCTGGTCAGCAATTGGGCCTGACCCAATTTTAGACTTTCGGCCCCTTCTGGAGTAGACTTGGGCTGCATCACTAATTAGGAGTCCAAGTCCTAGAAACTAACACTAACTACTTTGACTAAGTCAAAGCAGAGTACGGTTACAATTCTATAACTCTAACAATGTAGAATCCCTGATATTAGTTCATACTTGAATTCTGTTTTAAATCCTTAAATCTGTCCATTGATTTACTGAAATCGTCAGGGTTTTGGTTTCCTTACTCCAGGGTACCTCTTCCATATCTTTAAAGTTTAAATTTGACCCTGACCCTTGGATTTAGATCAAATTTTAGCACCCCGACACTACCACACTCGGATTTACAGACACTCGGTTTACGGACGAAATCGTATAGAAGGGATAAAGTGCATGGAGCAAAGAAGGCTCATTAACTTAGAATTCCCACACACCATAGAATTTGAATAAAATTACTCCATCTGATGAGAGGTATCAGCATCTTGCCCAATTCCGGTTCTGTTCATTCTATTAAATCAAGCAATTGACCTGAGTTTCCTCTTAATCAGATCAGTATTTACTGAGTTATTTGATTTTTCCAGATTCTGATTTGGTTCCTTATTCCCTGCGATTCTGGTGTATTTGAGGTTTCTTAGTCCTAAATCCTTAGGAGCTAAGAAACCACATTACTATGGTCTGTGTTGCAATTATGAATCTTAGGAGAAACCTAGGCAAGAATCAGCATTATCAAGGGGACATCCAAGCAACAGCCCCTCCTCCCCTAAAACCCCCAAAGGGGGAAGGGGAAGAGTTGTTGCTAGCTAAGGTATGGTCATGCACTCCAACTAGGTACCTAGGCCACCACCCAATATACATTGCAGCATGTAACTATTCTACATATTTGTTATGTATATCAACTCTTATAATAATGCAAGGGTACGAAAAGAGTCAACCGACTAATATGCGTTAGTTGTTCATTGACTATTTCTTATTTCTATTAATTATTGGAAAGAATTCTCTCTTCTTAGCCGCAATTGAGAACCAGTGGCTTTAAGGAACCATATGGATCATTATACAGTTAGGTTGAGCAACCACAAACCGGGAAATCCATGCGTTTGCCTGTGGGTCACTTGGCAACTCCATTTAAACATGCCCTCTTTGGCATCCTTTTCAGGCACTTCTGAATGAAAAGCCTCCTTGGACCCTATGCATATCATCTTCTCAATGTATACCAAGTTGACATAAGCTTTCACAAGTTCCTTTAGCTAAAAAAGGCTCTTATGTCATGTATATAAAGGTCACAAGTACTACCAGCATCTGTTATCACCCATAATTTATATTTCTTATCCCCCTCAATTTTCCATTTACTGTTAGTAATTTCAAAGTCTTATGTATTATTATTTTCATTTACTTCTAAAAAGCCACTGTTAAACCAAGAAGTATGGTTGGCCTGTCCAAATTGGGAACGGAAATCCTTTTCAGCCCAATGACTCCCCAGTTTTCAAGAGTAGATCTGCAGCGGTTCTGGTATCCTCCATCTTTAAGGTTTAGAGAACCATTCGTTTCTTCCAAGAATCTCGAAGTCAAATGCTTTTTTCCAACCAATCAGAAGCATGGTGAGCCAAATGCCATGACGTTAAGAGGAAGATTACCTGATAGATGCTGCAGAGATGATTTCATCACCCTTCTCCAGAACAACAGTGTAGAAGCCACTATAATTTAAACGATTAAAGTTTGATCTGCAAAGGAAAAGAAGATCACTCAAATACAGATGCAGATAATAGCAAGTACAGCAAAGTCAAAGAGTGTGTAATGGCTAAATAATCAAGCCATAACACTGGTGTAAAAACTCAAGCAAACACGGGAAATCAGGTCTGCAACGTGCTCATGCTTTCCCAAAATTTGTAAAAGCAATTAAAGTAAGTATTAACATAAAATTAAGGAAATTCATTCTCCAACCACTACTTTGTTCCTCAAATCGTGAACAACTAGAAAAGAACCTAACCATCCTAGCAATGACCATAAAATAAACAGATCACCAACTAAATAATCTACAGTTTCAAAGGCTCCAAAACTGGCCAGAATTCCAATACTCTATTTCATAGTGACAATGCTTAGTTGGATTTCACAAAAATTGTAAAGCTCAGAAGCTCAATGATGCAGCATCAACCAAAACTTTACTCTTCCTAAAAAATATATATATTCATGAGTCCTTACCCACAACTGTACAGAACATTGTGAATCAGATTGATCCCACTCCTCCGGTCAACGATGGGTAGAAAACACTCATCCATGACAGCAAGTGCAACAGCTAGCTTAGAATTGCTTTCAACCCTTTGAGGCAGCATGCGGGGAGACATATCAGAGTCCAAGTCGGAATGCTGAATGAGAGTCCATGAAAATCCTTCATCTAGCTCATGTTTAACACCGAGAAGCTTCTGTAATCGCTCAAAAATCTGCAGAACACCCACCAAACACAAAAGGGAAAAAAACCAAACCATTAATACTAATGTATGTGATCTTCAATGAGCATATACCAAATCAAAAAATAGAAACAGGATTAAACAAGTATCAGGCAACAAAAGCTATAGAACTAAGGACCACATTAGAGCTCCCTATAATCAATAGTTTTAAAACAAAAGTTTCATTTCGGCTTGGACCAAATCAAAAAAGAAAACAGAATAAAAAGAAGTATCAGGCAACAAAATCTAGAGAACTAGAACAATTTGAGACATTACACCAAGACCTTAATGCTTGAGTCACCAAGCATTTCATTTCGGCTTGGGCCGAAACTGAAATATTTTGGCAAAATTTTGGAAATTGCGCTGAATTCTTGAACAATAGATAAACCCTGACCTGACTTCTCTTTTGGAGAGTGCTAAACAAAAGTTCCAACACCAATAGGGCAAAACTTTAAAACTTCTTACCATTTATAAACAATGTAGAAATTGTTTAATCCATACGAAAAAATTGGTTATAAAAACCTAGTTTTGAACATATTTCAGAGTTTTCAACGATACCTTTAAAACCGATAAGTGAGAGATATCCAGTAAAAAAGAAAAGGTTGAATTAGGTTTTGAAAGTGAAGCATAGTTTCTTTTTTCTCAAGGTTTATTAGATACTTCCAGGAAGAACATTGTAAAATTGTGATCGCAAATTAGGTCCTATTGCACAATAAGGCTAACAGTTACACCCAATGAACAAGTTTAAGAACTACTTACCTTGAACAATAGAGAAAAATGCAACTCCAGAGTATGGAAGGACAGCCAGGTATTAGAATTTTATAACAATGAAACACGGTTTCAGATTTGAATCAAAATTAGGTTTTTTTCAACCAAAAAACTTTCAGGGTGAATGATGTTGATCTACATAAGAAGATTCTAACACCAGAGCAGGAGTCTGACAGTTTTCTACAGGTCCTCTCTATGCATTCTATAAATAAAGACTATATCCTCTTCTTATCAATTTATATACCACTTACTGTCAGCCATGGAAATTTTCTTCCAAAAATACCACTCTTCATTTTACAGCTCACAGATTTTGCACAACATCTCTCTCCTTTTTTTTTTGGTTGAAATACTGATAAAACAGCCTATCCCCCTCTCTTCCAATCTTCCCACTCCCACCTAATTAAATCTTGGTAAAACAGGACTCGGTTATCAATTGCCCCAAAATATTCCATTCTGAAAATGGTGGTTTATTTATTTATCTTTATTTTGGCAGAAGAAGGAACCTAAACTAAATGGGCAGCAACCAATCGTCCAAATTCATCAAATGAGGTTTGCAACAGGTCTTAGGGAGAAGATGCCGATGAACTCCAAGTCCTGTGCATCTATCTGCCATCAGTTGTGAGGAAGTCAGTTACATACGCCTCTTTAAAGGACTTGGATTAAACCATTGACGACTGAAACAGCAAGAGCTACAACATGGATTTATAAAATTAGAGAGAGAAGCAGAAAACTAGAAATGGTTTTTGTTAATAAACAAAGAACAGAAGCCAAATTCTTGGTAGATCAGAGTGAAGCTGTTTAAAATGTGTCAATGGGAAGCTGGTTTATCTTTTTTTGAACCGCAAGTCCATTCAATGTTTCCCCTCTCCCCACTGAACTTTAAGACTTCTTTTTTTCTTGGAGAGCAGCAGTAAGAAGTATATTGATTTCAAAGGATGTTAAGGCTCTTGGCCATTACAGTCAGAGAGGATGAAGACCGTGACAGGGGGTGGGGAGATACACCGAACAGGTTCAACTGAAGTCTTGCAATCAAAGCCACAAGGATTTGGACTAGAGTTAAATAATCTCCTAGTCCAGGAGAAAGAAAAGGCATCGAATCTCAAACAAGGCCAAGGATTAAGTGAGAGTTTTCAGAGGAAGGCACTCCACCATTTTCAGGCAGTTGACCACAAGCTTGAAAATGACTCAATCATATCCTTCCAGAATCTGAACCTTTAAGATGGCATATCATGTCTCAGCAAGCAGCAGCATCTTCTGCCAGAAGGGAAGAGGCAAAAGGTTTGGCAGAAACCTTATTTTTCAGCCACAAGATGTAAGAGAGATAGACGAAGAGGTGGGGAATGGACCTTATTCATCACCTTTAAGGTTTTGAAGGCCGTGAAATGGAAATTCAGCATAAAAAGGGTTAATTTGGGCATAGGAATATTTATAAGTGATGGAAATAATACCTTCTCGAGGAAAATGGGGTTTTGGTCCTTTTTTTCCACCACTTTGAGGGGAGGAAGTTACTGTTTTGTGTCTAAGCACCACCCTAATATTCAAGTATTTCCCAGGTGGATCAGGTCCTTCCCCCATATTTTTACTTCCACCAGCAACAAAAATAAATCCACTAGTAATTACCTTCAAAATCAACTGAAACCACTAAAAATTACAATGATTTTGGTGAATCACCAAAACTATTTGAGTTTCAGCAACGATCAAAATCAGGATTGGAGTTGAAATTTGATTCCTTGCAAAGAACCTCAGTACTACACTGCTAAGCAAAGCCAGGCACAAGCATTCAATGCCAGAGCCTACTGAAGTAGCTAATATACATTCTAACAAAAACCTGGAATAATAAGTAATACCTTTTTGCACGTGTGACCACAAAAGTAAGAGCATGGATTATTGGAATCAACAGGTACAACATCTGTTTCCTCAACACACAACTGGTGATCTGCAATAACGAAAAAGTTTATTAACAGGCCCTAAACCTTTCACATGAACAATATTAAAAAGAATGTGGAAACCTTTCACATGAACAATATTAAAAAGAATGTGGAAAACAAACAAATAACAAAGAAAGAATAAATTCAGAATAACATGGAAAAAAAAAATAGTACATTTTTTCTCACACAGATTGCATTTGGGTAGTGCAGAGGCAGTTACAGGATCCTTCTGCCCAATACTACCACCAACTCCTCCACAGAATCTGCATGAACAATTTGGACAATGCCAATCACCAGCAGGAAGCATCTGCAAAAAACAGGAATGAACATGACATCTACTAAATGATATGAAAAAGGAAATTTCATGAGTAATTCCACAAGCAAACAACTACAAAATATATCATTGCCATTTAAAAAGAATTAACTTCACATTGTTTTATTTGGAAATCAAAGGATTTACCAGAGTAACACATAAAAAGAAGAGGAATACTAAACAAGCTGCTTTTGGGCATCTGAGATGATATTCAGTACTGCCTCTCAAGCCCATGCAATTAAGCCCCAAGATAACCCCCCACTAATAAACTCAATAAATAAATAACACAGCAATCCCTAATTCCTTTTTCCTTTTATGCTTCAAAAACTCTAATAGAGTATAGTACGCACCAAAAAGGATAGTAACAGGAAAATGAACAAATTTACAACCTATCAAAACATCGAGAAATGTGATAATTTATGCACACCTGTATACCCAAGCAGCTTTGATGGAAAGTTGAAGGACAACCATCGCAACAGATCAGATCCCCACCATCTCCACAAATGCCACAGGTGTCATCATTTGGGTCATCACCATCAAAATCTACGAATTGGAATCCACGGCGTTCAGAATCGTCCTGTTTATTCCATGCATCAAGCTGGCACTGAAAGAGAGAAATCCCAGTCTCTAAAAAAATGTTTTGGAATGGCTGCCGTAATTTGCTTCCTGCATGAATCTCAAACCTAGAAACACTGAGGATTTTGCTACAGCAACCACAGTGAATGCCATCCCGGGCAATCCAACCCTCCAGCATCACTCGTGTGCGCCTCCTGTTCTTGTACTGCACTTTCCCGCTCAAAGGAACAGTTCCCGAATCTACAAGCCAGGAAAGTACAGTTCGTTTTCCAGAGTATGGAATGAAATCATCACCATCTAGATTCATACCAGTCTTGGATCCACGAACCAACAAAGCACACCGACTTGGCTTTTTAGTTTTCTTTCCTGGTAGCATATGAGCGCTGGATGTATTTTTAGTTTTCTTCTTCATTTCCTTCTCAATCTTTCTTCGTGTCTGCCTTGTTAGTTTACTAAGCACTTCATCTGCTACCGGAGTAAATGGGAAATTGGTCCTACTAGACTTACTAACACAGCTTCCTTCGTATTCTCTCTTAAGCGCTTCATAAGCATTTACAATTGACCAGTAACCCGTTCCCGCAGGACTGATGTACACCGAATCAAAGTAGTTTTTGTCCTTCCTAGGTCTACGATCGATTTTCCAGCCAGCACTGACAAGCATGTCCCTTATTTGATTTCGTAGTAACTGCTTCTCTGTGCCAGAATGTTTTTCTCTTTCCTCTCTTTGAGTTGGCAGGGGGATTTCATCTTTCATAGTCTTGTTTCCTTTGCTCTTTTCCACTTTTTGGGAACTACAAAGATCCATATCCTTTGAATTCAACTCTGATGATATATCCTTGTCCTCCACTTTCCAATCACAGGCTTTCTTGCTTTTAGGTGATGTTAATTTCTGCAGATTTAGCTGGTTCTTTGGTAACAAAGAACCACGTTCATCACGGGATTTGTTTTTCAAATAAAGAGGATAGAGTGGTGTATTCCAAATGGAAGTGTCTCCAGAGTCAGAATCCTTTCCATTTTCTTCCGTTTCCTGGTAACTATAAGGTTTTCCAGATCCAAGTACCTTCTTCTTATTCTTGATCATCACCTTCAAGACACCATTTTTCCCAGACAGCCTGATAGTTTCATCAGCAGAAACCCTTGCCTTTCCTCTTAGCATTCTAACAGAATGTGATGTTCCATCTCCTTCTGCCTCAAACTTGTTCTTCTTATCCAAAAGATCAGTTCCTCTTTCCTGCTTAATTAACAAGCTGCTAGTCCTGTCAAAAACAGTTTTTTTCCTCTTCGCAACCAACGTGCTTCTGCTACCTTCGTTTCCAAGTTCCTTCCGCCTACCACTTTGCTCCCTCAGCTTCATACTCAAAATGCTGTGCCCTGCAGTACCATTTGCATCACCATCAAAAGGCGTCTTCCTAGGCTTTCTTGTGTCAACTATGGGATCATCAGTGTATTCAAAAACATCCAGCCTACTTCTCTTTCTTTTACTTTCATCTTCAGCAAATCTGTTCATACCAATTTTGGCATCTCTACTATTAATGTTTTCCGACTTAATTTTCTTCCTGTCAATTTCAAAATCTCCCTTGCTCTTAGAACAATCTACACTACTACTTTTAGGAGCAGCAGAACCATTACTATCTCGAGTGGTTCCACAGACAACCTTTCTACGAGGAGAAACTAGCAAGTCCGAGTCAGATTCAGAATCCATTAGTACCAACCGCTGTCTCTTCTTCTCTTTATTTGAATATAAAAGCTTCTTCTTCACAGAAGTAACATCAGCACTCGCCTCATTCTCTTTCTTCCTGACGATCAATCTGCTGCCCGAAGGCAACCTACCCTTCTCCAGCTTCCCACGCCGATCACCACCTTTCATCTTATACAACCACAGCAGAATCCCCAAATTCAAGGATTTCTTCCCTGAATAAAGAAAGCAGCACCTCAAACCCAACAAAAAACCGCACCAAAGCAGCTGCGCCAGAAACCCTAAAGAAGCCTCCCATCTACCACCATCCGTAGCTACAAACCTTGTTTTAAATATCCAAGAGCCTAAAGCAGATCTGGAATATCTACTGAAGAGGTGCAAAATAGAAACAGGAAAACAAAGCAAAAAAACCTGTTCCTATTCTGGAGTTCAAGATGGTTACCTTCCTTGGAACCACCGAAATTCCGATGTCTGGTGTATCCTCGAAGAGATCACAGCGTTCTGTGTAGATAATTTCGAGTGAACGAGTCTGAACAGAAAACGAAAATCGGTGCAAAAGTGAGGTAGCTTTGTCACAGAGAGAGAGAGAGAGAGAGAGAGAAGGGTTCTTGCTGGCTTTTTCTGAGTACTACTTATACTATGCAGCTTATGCTGCACTTTATTGCTTTAAACCGGCGGAATTGATTTGAATGTAACGTTAGATTGGAATCACATTAGCGTGTATGCTCATTTGATTTTACACAAATGCCCCCAGTTCTCATCTGACTGGTAATAACCAAACTCATGCCATGTTTGAATGTCAAAAAAATGAACTCCTTTCATTTTTAAATTAAGGCTGTCTGTTTTTTAAATCAATAAGATAGATAACACACATACCGTCGCTTTTGTTTTATTATTATTATTATTTTTTTCTTGACATCCAAACATAACCTAAGATGATCTTTCTTTGCATTTGCGTCTTCTCGCGATTTGATATCAATTCCATGAGCCACGAAAAACATACTCTAGTTAGATGTTCGAAGATGTTTTTTTAGGAATTAAATGATTTCTCGAGGATTTAGACCATGTCCATTGATTTGGAAATTATCCATTTTTGTGTAATTCGATATTGAATCTTAACTTCTAAAATAAGAATTAAATGTTAAGTTGAGTATGGAATTTACTATGATGTGTTCTGTTTGTTTTGACGTAAAATCTTACCATAACAATTTACATATAACATTTTATATATACAAGTGTTTTTTTTTTTTTAATATTTGTTTTCAATAGATAAAAATAAATAAAAAAATCAAAATCATTACTTTATGAGCAACTCTCCCTGATTAATAATGCATGTTTGATCCTATCAATGCTTTGGTACTTGAAGTCTAGAAAGAAGTTGCATTCAAAGCTTAGATTCTTCTCTTCTGTCTTGAGCATTTTCTACAGTTTGAGTTCTGCCTAAAATGGCTAAAGTTTGATTGACTTCTGCCTAAAATGGAGGAACTGTAACTGAGTGGGATTTGAAAGAAAAAGATGTCAGTCTTGAGTTCTCTATATTAAAAAAGACAATTTGGGATCAGAATTCTTGAGATGCTTAAAATGTGTAACTCAAATTTCAGAAAACTCTTCCTAAGAATGTACCATTCCATTTTAGGAATGGCATCTATTGTCTGTTACATCATCTAGATCTAGATGATCCTTTTTGAAGGACAGTCATTGTAGAACAGTTAAAATTTAGATTTCCATTTTTTTTTCAGCCACAAACCATATTAGCAAATCTAGCTGTTCTAATCGTAAAATAAGAAAACTTCCATCTTCAGTAGAATATAATGGGTTTGATCGTCTGCAGCCATGCATGCAGTCTCTACAGTCTTATTTGGGTTATTGGATTGTACTAGTGCACGTATAGATGCATTCTCAACGGCTCGAAAACGACTGTAGGATACCGAAGTCCAAATATAACCAATAATGTTGTTGCAAATAGTCCCACGAATTTATTTTTTTCATAATACCCTACATTATTACCCTTAACAATAAAATGAACAAATAACTGTAAGATCATGCCATCAATAAAAAAATCATTATATAGTCAAATCTTGCCAAGAAAAATAAGATGTCACCTTTGTTTGGATTTAATTAATTACTGAATCAATTGATTAGTGGAGTTCACATTACTTGGATAACCAATTTAATCTGATTCGATACTCAATAAACCAACTTGATTCATTATGATTTGGGTCTAGAGTTCTTACAACCCAAGTTATTTATTTTTCTCATTATTCTCATGTACTAAGAGAACAAAGGTATTTCTGAAGATTTTTTATCAAAGTTTGGATTCAGATAATTTGATGGCATATTAATTAGGGTTTCATGGTACCTGTCATTTATTTTTTCCTGCCTTGGCAGCATTTCCAGTCTTGATCCTACATGAAAAACAGGCCAAATTGGAAAATGTCAGATAAACAGTCCATACAGGAAAAAATGAAACACAAAACGAAAGCAGCTTCCCTACCTTCTTTACACCATGGATATTCTTGTTCTATTCTTGTTCTTTCTTCCTTTCTTAACATGCTTCCGTGATTTCTGAACCTTGGTATCAAGTTCATACTGCCACAAGTTACCAACAAATGCATTCTACCCCAAGTCCCAACATAAGAATAATAAAATTTGGAAAAACTATTATACAGAAGAAAATTCTTTATTTTCTTTTAATGAATACAAGCCTTGAAAAGAGCATAGAGGCTAGGAACCAGCAGGATCCTACTTCCGATTTGCCCAATGAACTGGGTAACAACTAACAAAGACTCCATTTCAGGTCAAAGCCTTTCTGAGCGAGTGACCAACGAACATATGAAGCTCATACAGTCCCGCAGCCAACACCATAATGCTTATAAAATTAATGACAGATTGCATATTAGCAGTAGTTATAAAATTAGGGTTTCTGTTAATTTTTTTTTTTTCTTTTCAATTGATTATTGCAATTTAATGCTCATCTGGAAATGGGCATCTCATGCTGGACTTGCACTGCAAACTTCTTGCTTTATATTCAAAAAAGTACAAAGCATTCATTTGTCCTTGTAACCTTCCTTTCCAGGTGGATGTGAAGCGAAGCATTGAGGATGGAGAGAAGAGGTTCAGTCAACTTTTAATTGAAGAAAGGGAAATTTGAGGAAGAGATACTTGTCAACGTGAACGAAATGAGTATATAGTGGTAAGGTTATCCTATGAGTAACTTCAACTGAAATTCATCCAGTTTCCTTACGTTTTTAGTAACATGATAGGTTGTTTATAAGATCTTTTGGCACCATTGATTTGTTTATCCGGGTGTATCTCTGGTATACACTACAAATCTTTTTAAAATCTAAATTCTGTCGCTTTATGTAATCAATTTCTGCAATTTTTTTCCCTATTTTATTTTGGCTGGGAGAAAATGTTTTATTGTTTTTTTTCCCATTTCATTTTGGTCATGTTTACCATATCCGTTGAATTACTATGTTGCTTGTTAAGGCAGAGGTGGAAACTAGAAATTCATGTTCTTATTTGAGTCAGTTTCCTTTTCAGAGTCTTCTTGCGTTAGAATACTCCCAAAGCAGCCTGCGATGGGGAAGTTTCCTAAGCTGTTTTATTTCTTTCTTTCCTGGTTTGAGTCTGATACTGTCCAGCACTATTGTATATAATAAGCGTAAGGGGCTACAGCCTAACCAGCATTTAATGAATAAAGAAAGCTTTGTTGTCTTTTGGTTCTGGATTTCAGAGCAGCTCTTGTGGATTCAAGGGTGTTTTGCTTAGTGGGCTCAGTAATTGGATCTGGTGGATTCCAGGTTAGGGTTTTGGTGGGATTCCAGCGGACAAGTCGGGTGGATTCCTGATTACCTTTTCTTCTTCTCTCTCTTCCCTATTGTTGCAAACATAAGTTTGGTCGGATGGTTGGCCTCTTGCTTTTTAAAAGCAGGGGCGGCTGGGAGGAAGTTTTGGATTCGAGTTTCCTCTCTTGCATCTGTTCCCCACCCCAGTTCTATAACTTAGAATAAGTACTCATCCAAAAAAAAAAAAAAAAAGTCAGTTTCTGAACTTTCTTCTCCCCATGCTATTTTCTTTGTCTTTGATCCTGTTTTGCTCCATTAAATGGTATAATACTAATTAGTCTTCTGTCTTGTTAATCTTTTGACTTTCCCTTCTGATTTCCTGTTTCTAAGTCTAGTTTCAGTTTATTACCCAAAAAAAAAAAAAAAAAAACACTCTAGTTTCAGTTTCTATTTCTCAGATTCTCCTTGGGTTTCTAAATTCTGGTTTCTAGTTCCTAAAACCCCTTCTTCAACTTTACCTTCTAAATTTCGATGAGTTTTCTTGTTTTCTTTTGTCAAGTAATCTCTGGTTTAAAGTCCCTAAATCTTTTCTATCGATTTTGACATTTCTCCCAGGGTTATGGTAACCTGCTAAAAGTGGAATTCTTCAATTATCAAAATCTAACCTTCAGATTTCTTTCAAACTTTGCTGTGATATTCTATTGCCTATTTGGACTACTTGACCAGAATCTTAAGCCCATCTGATCTGTTTTGATAAGTTATCAGATTTTCTTTGTTTGCTTATTATTGTTCCTATCACTGTGGTATGGAAAACCATGGTTTCCTAACCCTAAACCTGTTAGGTGACTAGAACCCCATTATGCAGATTGTCTCTGGCTTAAGAGTACTGCAGAACTATAGCATTCCCCAACGGTGTTATCATCAGTCTTTATTGTATTGGACTGAACCATCTTGGTTGACTTTTCATTATCTTATCTGTCCTTTAAGTGTCATAACAAAAATTGGTTTCTATATCTATATTTTAATACTTATGTATTTCCTGTTTGGTTACCCAGCATCTTGCACTGAAAAGTTTAGGTGCACCTACTCCTGACTTTTAGAATTATTCCTTCAATCACCAGAAGAAACCATTTGCTTCATCCATCCCTTTCTAATTTGGCAACACACGTCCTCTTTAATTTCCTATTTTCAAGGATGATTGAACCAAGATATTGAAAATGGGTTCTTGGGGTATCTTTTGGTCATTGATACAATTAATTTTCAGGATGCATGTTCTAATAGTTTGGATAAAAGTTCTAATGCTACTACCATGCAATCTTTCATCTGGGCTGAGGTAGGACTGCAGGTCCAGCAACCCCCCACCATCCCCAAGAAAAAAAAAAATGAGGGAAAATATTGGATGAAGAAGACAGGAAAGGACATAGGATAGTTCTTTAGGAAGTTATCAAATCAACAAAGAATGATAAGGTAGAGACTTAACCACAGAAGGCCAACATTTTTCTATTCCTTGCTCTATGTTGTTAATTAAGTTTCCCATTGTGCTTCTCAGAGACAAAGAGAAAGCAGCCCTTGACCAAGTCTCTGTCATAATAGCACCCCCCCACCCCCCCAAGATAGTGATCGTGTTTATATGTTCTCAACCATGCTCTTATCTGGATGGACATGGCTTGTGTACTATGTCTGGAAAAACAGGCTACTTGTTCTTTTAATGTCACCTCTAATTATTCTTTATGACCAACCTCAAAAATCAACTACAGAAATGAGGTTGGGCTTTGTCCCCTTTGAATGAATTTCTCCATTTCAGTGTAAATATTAGTTTCATTTGTCTGCTATAGTTTTTTTTTTTCTTTTCTTCTTTGGATTATTGAGCTTTGATTATGAATTGTTCTCTTATCCTATCAGTAAGAAAAGATGTTTGGCTTCTGAATCATATTTTGTGGGGTCCCCTCCCACCCTCTTCCCCTCTTTCTTTGCCCTTTTCTGTTTCACATTATTTCTTATCCAATATCCCCATTTTCTGATAACAAGACTGGTGGCTGTGGATGGATTTCATAAATTACCTATCATCATTGGTAGTGCAGACTTGAAGGAGGCCTTGCAAAAGTTGGGTTCCATTTCCTTTAGCAAAACTCAGGTAATAACAGTAAAATATACCTTACATGACATCCACTGCACTTTTTGTTTCAGTTCCTGAAATATGTGTTGCTTTACATGCCAGGTAGTGGAGGTGTTGTGGACTCCTCAGAAAGAAAATGACACTCTGTTAGAGCCCAAAACTTCTTGAAGATTACCCACTTTTGAGGCCTCTATAAGGATAAATAATCAGTTTAACCTTGTATAAGTTTGTGAAATAAGTATGAGGTAGAGTGGTAAGGATCCAAGTGGCATCATTGAGCTTGTTGTACAGTATTTGTAGATAAGCAGGGATGTGTCTCCCACAAACGAGATATTTCATTCACTAACTGTGATGTGTTCATTGGTTTAAATCTAAAATGTTTACTGTCTTCTTGTTCAAATCTACTGCTTCACATCGTCTATGCTAGTTGCGGCCCAGATGAAGATCTGAAATCACAATTTGTCTTTAAAAAAAGGAAAAGAAGGATATGAAGCCAATCTGTTTGATGTGGTGGCTCATAGCAGGATTTCAGCTTGAGTGGCATGTGCATGGTTGTGGCATGTGCATGGTTAACTTCACTCGTTCAATGGGTGATCCAACTCCTCAGCTGTGGTTGTTTAATTGCATTCTTGGCTTCTTGCTACATGGACTTGCTGCTTTTTGCGATTGCAAGCCATTCTCTGTGTTCTTTAATTGATATTTGAAGCCATTTTAATGGAAATGGTACTGCGATGGCTATTTAAAATAAATTATAAAAAAAAGTGGTACTCCAATGATAACCAATGGAGCCCCCATTCCTTGGTGCTACCTGTAAAATATTACTCTTTGAAGTTGGACAGGGGGACATTGTTTGTGGTGGATTGATCTCTTCATCAAGTTCAGAAAATCTGTGTTAGGAGGCTATGTAAATCTAACCATCACTCTAGAAGTGATGTCCTTCAAATCCAAAATGGATGATTACATGATTGATAAAGATAGAAAGTGTATTGGATCTTGAATGAATGAGTGAAATTCCACATGTTGGTCAATCTGTGACATTGAATTCCCAATGGAAGGGTAAGCTCCTCTTGGGACAGACAGTACATGTGGGAAAAAAACCCATTGTGACAGTGGGAAGAACTGATTGAGAAAACATCTAGAATGATTATGTGATTGGTGAAAATATATGAGATGGGGAAGTTGGACTAGGTAAGAGAAGGAAAGTTGGAGAACCAGACCTAGCAGGCCAAGAGGAGACAATCAGCAGTAGTTTCAACTAGTAGGCCTCAAAGGCCTAGTCACAAACCGCATGAAATGCTCTCTCTTGAAGGCCATTCTCCGCGGAATAACAAATAGATGAGACCACAGCTTATCTTTTATTAGTTTGTTCGTGTTTTGTATCATGAATCAAGACCACTCCCACTCAACAAGACTAAGGCAAATCTCCTCAGCTTTTTACTGTCTATGCCATTTTCTATAGGACTGTGGTCCTGGTCCCAGATTCAAGGCTGTATAGCCTGTGGCTGGCAATGTTTGCATAGGAGTAAAGATCTGAAATCAACCACAACAAACAGGGCAACCATTTGACTCGGTTACTTATCATATCTTATTCATATGATTAATTGATTTAAACCATGCTTTTCACTGTTTGTTTCTCAACCTCTCTCCCCATCAAGGTGATTGGGTTGTATTGTCGTTGGTTCTCTTCCGGAGCTTTCTAAGGATTACACCTATAAAGGGGGACGCAAATTAGGCAGTTAGGGCGGGTTCGGAAACCCAGTGGCCACTCTGATGCCTAAGTTAGAACTGGAACCAAGCAGTTGGAGTTCTGAATCAATGGAATACAAGCTCCCGTAGAGGTGAGGTTTAGCAGAATGACAGGAGAGAGTAAGTATGCCAAAAGTTGGATCCCGTTACCTTCATTATAGTCTCTATATGTAGAGGGGCATGGAGTAGCATGGATTTAGGCAGGATCTGAGTGATCGCATTTGATCTTGGGCATGTTTTGAATCTTATATGAGCTGTCTAGAGATGGTGTTGAATAGAGCTTGAGGTGATTTGAACCGAGGAAGGAGGGAAGGTTGAAGTGGGTAGAGACCATTTTCAGCCAGACCTTCCTTGTGTGCTTGTCCTGAATGGAATAACCAGAAGCATTAAAGAGGAAAACCCAATGATTGTCAATTGAAAATTTATGAACTGATAACAGGTTGGTGGAAGCAGTGGGACAATGGAGAATATTTTTCATATGAAGGGAATGAGAGAGAAGAAGAACCAATATGGGAGATGTGCAAACCTTGACCATTACCAACTTTTACAGAGTCTGTACCAGCATATGGAGTGGTGATGTGTAGAGCTTCAATGTCAGGGGTGATGTGGTTGGTGGCACCTGTATTAATGTACCAGGTATCAACAACATTGTTTGTGTGGGAGACCATGGCTGCCAATTTATTTAGGGGACGTCTTCCTTGATAAGCGTAATCCATTCTATGGTAACAGTCTATTGCAAGATGACATATTTTGTGACAGATTTGACACTAAGGTCTGTGAGAAGATGAACCACCTGTGGGAGCACTAGTGGGAGAGGGAAGAAGGCCAGCATCATTAGAGAATGGTGATCGTCACTGAAATGGAGCACCGCGACCACCAATATGGAACCTGCCGTGAAAGGAGGATTGACCACGGCCTGTGTGTGGTTTACTTGGTCTGGTTGCAGCAAAGGCAGTGGGAAGATTGTGTGAGCCTTCCTTAGCAAGGGATATTTCTTCACAGATCAATAAAGTGCAGTTTAGCAAGTGAGAGGGTAGCCGTGAGTCCACGGATGTTAATGGAAGATGCAAACTATCGATACGATGGTGGATGACCACTAAGAACATATAAAATTACACCATCTTCAGTGACTGGAGAACCAGAGGCGGCGAGTTGATCAGTAACATGCTTAAATTGTTGGAGATAATCAGACGTAGTCTGAGTTCCCTTTTTTGTTCGAGTGAGTTGCTGTTTGAGAGCTATGACGTTAGCAGGAGATGTTGAAGCATACCTTTAATTGAGGAGATCCCATGCCTTCTTGGCATAGGATATTCTGACAATATAGGGGAGAACAGTCTCACTAAGTGTGCCGCTGATCCAGGACAACAACATTTGATCTTGTTCATACCACTGTGATACGATTGGAACGGGAGAAAGTGTTGTTCTATCAATGAGATGCATGAGTTTGTGAACTCTTAGAATAGGTTCAATGAGAGATTTCCAGAGGTAGTTGCTAGATGAGAGTTTGATAGGAATGAAACTTGTGATATTGGAGATAACCATGGAAGGAGGCGTAGTTGGGGGAGCACCATTGCCGATAGTAAGGCTAGGAGAAGGGATAGGAGGCGTAGGTGTGGACGATGCCATTGGAGAGGGGATCGAGAAAAAATTGAGGTGTAGCTTATGGCTCTGATACCATAAAGATTGCAGAACAATAACAATTGGAGATGAACTCTGTAAGGGTAGATGTAGTAGGGGTTGCAAACCGGACGGTACACAACTTGGTTTTGGAAGATATGGTACTAAAAGTTTTAGAGCTGCTTGATGTATTTCATTTACAGTGGTTTCTTTATATAGAGATTATACAAAAGGGATGAATCCTGTATGAGCCGTTACAATAATTCAAACTCAAAAAATCTAGTTACTAATCTTATCTTTATCTAGACTGAATTGGTAACTATTCTACTAACTGATCTTATCCTTATCCAGATCTGATTTGATTGTGCATAGCTTATCACTGTCGTTGTAGTTTGGACAAAGAATGTTGGTGTACCCATAATCTAATCCCTTAAAAATAAGGGTTAGACATGGATAGGAGAGCCTCACAATTGTCAAACGACAATCCTACGATAGGCTTTCCTTGAGTGTTTTCAAGATTCTAGCTTGCAAACATCTTCAGGGACTGGCATGTGGTCGAGATTGGGGGGATCCTTCATAATAAAGGAAGATTTGCAGTTATCCCGTATTCAAGATTATGGAGATGGCCTTTCCATTTAACCCACCTATGAAGTGGCATTTGTAGCGAGTTTACACGTGTCGTCTTGATTGAGTGTTTATGTAGGACACTTGTCCTCTTCTGATTGGCAATTTCATTATTCCCCTATAGATTGGATCATATTCTCTTATTGCTGCAAGCTGTTTACATGCTTATTTCCTTCAGTATAATTTTCAATATATTTTCTTAATCCAGAAAAGTTTTTGGGGGATTTAATACTTCACTAGAGAAAGCTTGAGATATGAGTGCAAGTTGCCACAGTGGGTCATGGATATTGGGATCCTACATAGAGCCACTATAGCTTGCGGTTTGTACGGTTCCTTACTATGTTACTTTTTGGTCGTGGAATTCAAGCTGAGAAGGACGTTCGGTATAAGAAGAACATTCAAGAACGCAAGTATTAAAGTAATCCCTGGCTGTTGTGAATCTTAATCTTGAAAAGCATCCCTACCCTCTTTTTATTGCTTATTTTTCTTCCTTGAAAAAGAAGTGCAAGATCGTATCATCATCATTATCACATTATTAATGCAAGAAAGTAAAAAAAAAAAAGTATAAAGCTTTACAGTGATTCAAAGACTGTCCTGCACATCACTTTTCATTTTCAAGCTTTCCCACTTTTTCCTAACATAATAAAAAATGCATTATTGATCTACCATTACCTTTCCATAATGCTTATCCCCTACTAAAGTTGGCTGTCTTAATCAAATTCAATCACAAATTCTGCTTTAAAATATAGCTTGGCCTCGTGTGCATGGAAAATGAAAAAAAACTTCATAATCTCTTTCTTCAATGAACCACTTTCAGGTTAGATATTTTTTATGGGCTTCTTCAGTGATGACTCATGGTCGTATGTGGGGGTGTCAGCTTGGAGCATGGAGATCAGTGCTGGGTTTGGCACATTGGGAGAAAAGATGAGGCATGAAGCTTTAAAACTTTCGGCAGATCCATACTGTACTGTACTGTCTGGTTATTGTCATGTAAGGGGGACCTAAAAGCAGCAACTAAGGACCCCAGGTCCCCTATATGGAACATGTCACATAATTTGAGGAAAACAGGTTGTCAAAGGTTCCTAGACATGAGTTGTTTCAGCAGGACTGATAATGCAATATAATTCAATGACTCAAGAATCTGGAGTTCTTCCTCTACAAAAACAAATAGACATCACCTTCTTTCTTCTCATTTATAATATTCAGGCTCTGATGTAATATTTTGTAATTTTTCAATTGTATTTTACATTAAAACAAGTAGGAAAATTTTCCTTTTCCTCATTTTTACATGGTAATCAACAGAAAATTTGTTTTAATACCTTACCAAAAATGGGTAAAGTGATTCACAGTTCAGGGAGTCTACAAGCTGTAAGAAAATTACAACTTAGTTCATAATTACAGAGACGCCATCATCTTCTCCAATTGGCTTTCCCCAACAGGGAAGTATACTTTAGGGGCAGCACTAAAGGTATAATGCCTGCTAATACAGCTTGTGTTTGAGGATCCAGTGAAAGAATTTGAGAGCCTTAACCTCTCAAACATCAAAAAAGAAGGGATGTAGTCCTGCGAATAGGATGAGGAAGAAAAGAACTAGTGTTCAAATACTCTGGACTAGAAGATTCATCAGTTGCCTCAGAATTGGGAAATTTCTTCTGGACATGAACGGATAAATATATCTTGTGTTCCTTGCTTTCGGACCTTGGAGATGAAGCATTTAACTTGATTCCTAAATGTCGATCACAAAGCTCCCGTAATTCCATCAGATACTTTGCTTTGAGCCATCTCACTTCCTGTCTGATCTCATTATCGTGATCATCCGAGAAGTCACAAGCTAATGAAGGATTAGTAGAACCATGGTCTATCACTTTCTCATCTTTGGAACAGAGCGATTGATCCACCTGCTCATGGTCCACATCAGAGTGGGTCTCCCCATAAGATTCAAAACTTAATTCAGGGCTTTCATGCTTAGCCCAGATATCAGCATACTGTATGCAATCAGAATGGCTTGATAACATTGGTGCACCCTCTGTTATACAATGCTCTGACCCTTCAACTTGGTATGTGATCTCTTCGAACCGACCATGTGTTTCAGAACAACCATGATGAGAACACTGGACTAGTTGTAGGTTCGTGGCTCCTGGCTTATTCTTAGAGAGATAGTCCATAAGGGAACCAGTGGAGGAGCCATTGGAGTCACAGTTGTCACAGAAGCTTGCATTTGCATTTTCAAAGAGGGGGCTTTCCTCTACGCCATGTCCTGGCTTCCATTCTGGCACCAATGAAGAAATCTCCCCATCGATCATATCTGCTATTTTAGTCTCATCTTGATCAGTGATATCTAACTCAACAACCATTTCTTTTGCCACACTCAAAGCCGTATCTGTTTCAATGTCGAAAGGAAAGTAGATGTTTCGGATTCGGTCTGCATGGGAGAATTGCAATTCTTAATTTGAAGCTAAAACAAATAAAGAGAATCAAATTATAGTTATGCAAATCAATAAGACACCAAAAAAAAAAAAAAAAAAAAAAGGAAGTCAAGAAATCTATATCTAACCTTCTTTATCTGCAATTCTGAGCCTCAAAAAGATTCCATCATCTTCTCTCTTCCTCCCTTTGATGGAAATGTCTACATCATCAGAATGGTCATCCTCTTGGTAAGTGAAAAGTTCAATCCCATTGTGTTCAATCTCAGACAGATGATGATAACCCCATCCATTCTCCGGTTCATGATCAAAGCCATTAGAGTAGCCATTAATCAATGAACTGCTACTGTGATGGAGCTCATAGATAGGCTGTCTTAGGAGAGGACCCATGTCATCAAGTTCTGGCCTCAATTCTATTGCCCTACAATCGGTGCCACAATCATCGATTTGAAGAAAAGGATCCTTCAAAAGCTCCCTCGCAGAGAGCCTTCGAGATGCAGTGGCCAGACACTTCTCTACAAACTGTCTCACTTCAAGATCCCTAACTTTATACAGAGCATCTGGTTTCTTCCCCTATTAGATACAACAGAAAAACACTGTAAATGGATAAAAACCAGAGAACCAGAGACGAGAAGGAGCGAAAACAAGGAGAAATTGCGAGTTCTTACAGATACAACTTTCTTGTAGATCTGAGCAGGATGGGTACATTCACTGTAAGGATATTCAAAAGTGACCATTTCCAAGACGCACATTCCAAAAGAATAAATGTCAACAAGTTCATTGTACTCCTCTTCATATACTTCTGGGGCCATGAACTCTGGTGTGCCTGAGTGAAAAGAGGAACAGTGAAACCCAAAATATATGTGAAACTTCCAACCTAATTCCTCTCTCTTAATCAATTCATGTTCAATTAGTTGCAGAAAAAAGGGCATTTAAAATCAGAAACGCTTAGCAAACCCTTCGCGTCAAAAGCATGAAAAGACGGTTTGTTGATGAAATTTTTCAGGGATTGCAGAAATGTGTAACGTACCTACACAGTGAGCGGCATGTGATTTACGGAGGATTGCAGCGAGTCCGAGATCGCCAATCTTAACTTCTCCTTGATTCCCATTTACGAAGATGTTGTCACACTTGAGATCTCTGTGAATCACAAGAGGGTCATGGCTGTGTAGATAAAGAAGACCTCTCAAGATCTGTCTACACCAATGCTTCACCGCTCTAATGTTAACCCTCTTGTGCTTCTCCCGGTACCTTTCCAGAAAAACCAGGAAAATGAGAACAGATAAACAAAGAGCCCCAAAAGGAAACAGATCGAAAATACTTACTGCCTAAGAGTCCCAGAGGTGAACATCTCGGTCACAAAGTTGATGTTCCTCCTTGAAGTATCAACCCAAGATGTATAGAACTTCATGATATTCTTATGCTTCAATGTCTTAAGAAGATGGATTTCACAGTATAACCTCTCGAGATCTTCAGGGCTCTGCAAGAAATCATAGAGCTTGACCTGGTTCCAAGCGACTTCAATCCCTTCATACTCATCAAAAGCTCTGTAACTGCATCAACCCACAAAAACAGAGAACAAAATTATCAACTACCCACTTCAGAAAACTCAATAAATGACCCAGAAAAAAAAATCCAAAATCACATACACTGTCTTTGATGCTCCTTTGCCAAGGATTTCATTGTACTGCAACAAAGAAATGAAACCCAATACCAAGCTTAGAACTCTTACAAAGAACACAATTTCAAAATTAAAACGAAAAGCAGAGAAAAATGGTGTACCCTCCCATATCTTCCAGTGGGATCAACTTCGACAAACTCAGAATACTCTGGTTCAATCGGTGTAAGCCCATTCATTCTGTATTCATTCATGGTTCTTCTGCTGGTTTAGATTTGTTTTCTACCTTGCAAATTATAACCGTATCGCTTCTTTTCTCTGAATCAAATAAGAAGAAGAAAGATTGTGAATCAAATAAAAATTAAAAAAACAATCAAACGAATACTGTGGAGAGAGATCACGAGAGCCTCAGTGAGTCCATTTAAGGACAAACTTCAACTCATATACAAAAAAGCATCCCAACCCATCCACGACAAAACATGACAAAACGGAAGAACCGAAGAAGCGCTCTCTCTCTCTCTCTCTCTCTCTCTCTCTCTCTCTCTGTCTCCGTACGCATACGTACCCAAGCAAACGTAGATGGACTCTATTAAATCTCTCTACAGTTCCCAACTTGTTACCGTAATCAGTCTCTCTCTCTCTCTCTCCTTCCTGGAATTTTCCCTCTATCCCTATCTCAGCGGTACCAGACGTGACCCACCTACTTGTAGAGCTCTGCGGTCGATCTGGCTGTTAAACCTATGGGCGAGATCTCCAGTTGCACGGACGGTCACGATCGATGAAGAATGGCGGCTCCACTGATACTGTTGTTCTTTTTTTTTTTTCCCCTGGTAAGACCACTGATACCGTTTGAACCTCAGATCCATGAGAAATGAAAGAATTATAGATAGTTCAGTAACATCTCATCAAGAAATTCTCAAGTGTGGTTAGCACTTGGTTAGTTAATACGCGTATTATATGCATATTATATGTTATATTATTATTTTTATTATATTATACGTGATTTACGTATTTTGTTGAACGATAACTTATTAGACTTTAATGAGTTCCTAGTTATCGGGTTTAGGAAGATTGATCGGTGTTGAGTTCGGATCATCTGTATGTACATGTACTTCTAGAGTATGAGACCCATTGAATGTGGACAGTGATGAAATCTCAAAAATGATACAAGTACATGCAGGTGAACTATTCCCACTGGTGTTCAATAGGTAATTGAAATCCGATAGATTATAAGGCTTTAATGAGTTTAAGGAGAGCTTGAAGAGGAATCTCTTGACTCAGTGGGGTCATGTACTTGGATGGGATTTTGAGAACAATGAAGAGATAGTCTAGAGATATTCAATATAGGGAAATTTTCATCTAGCACTAAAAAAGAATTGATAAAATCACCTACCACTTAAATTAGATAAACGTTTATCAAAAAGATCCAAAAGCAACTAACAGAACTAACTAACAGAGCTGTTAGTTGCTAATGTCAGCCGTTAGAAAATATTTGAATGACAATAATACCCTTTTGTAAGAGAAAAAAACTCATTTTTTTCATCGGAATTTGTTTGATTTTTTTTCCTATGTTTTAATAAAAAAAAAGCATTAGAGAGAGAGAGGATCCATTAGAGAGGCAAGTAGAAACAGTTTTCTGCTCCTACCGTTTGGTGTAGAGTCCAAGTTAAAAAAGAAGAAAAAAGAAAGAAAAAGATCCTGTCAGGACAGTTTCAAGCTATCTCATTTGAAATTTGAGATATAAGGTATGTTTATTAAGAACTAGTTGCTGTACTTTCTGATCTTTATTGTCCTTCCCCTTGTTTTTTAGTTCAAATTTGTGAAATTTAAGTGCTTTGTTTGTTGTTTCTGTTGATGTTCTCCATAGAAAAAATTTCATCTAACCCCCAAAAACTATGTCAAATTCGATCTAACCCCTAAAAGTTTCAAAAGTCTCATCTAACACCCAAAAGGTTTTCAAATGTCTCATCTATCATCCAAAATTTTTTCACCGTTAATCAAAGAGATCCCACCCGTTAGTAGAGTCCCGTTAGTTGCAAATATTAGGACAATAATACCCTTATTCTAAAAGTAAAAGACAATAATGCCCTTATTCCCATCTGTTTTTCAAGTTTCTTTCTTCCCAAGCCCTAGAAATTTGGAGACGAAGAGCAAGAAACAAGGAGATCCTCCTCTGATCGTTTCCTACATCGGAGTTCAATGTCTGCAATTTTTTTTTTCGTTTCTCTAAAGATACTTCAGTTAAAAGGGTTTTTGTTGTTGTTTTTTTTTTTTTTTTTTTGTCAGTTAAAAGGTTTTACGGATGAGTCCAATCCAAGCAAGAAACGAAAGGGGATCTATATAGAGATTGAGAGAAGATTACGGGAGAAGAAATAGGGATTGTGGGAGAAAAGTGAAGGAGAAGAAGTAGGAAGGAGAGAAGATAGGGAGTGGGGTCATCGTGGCCAGAGTGAGAGAGAGAGTCCGAGAAGAGGGGAAGGTGAAGAAATTTTAGAAAAAAAAATAGGGATTGTGGGAGAAAAAGTGAAGGAGAAGAAGTAGGAAGGAGAGAAGATAGGGAGTGGGGTCGTTGGTGGCCAAAGTGAGAGAGAGAGTTCGAGAAGAGGGGAAGGTAAAGAAATTTTAGAAAAAAAAAATAGGGATTGTGGGAGAAAAGTGAAGGAGAAGAAGTAGGAAGGAGAGAAGATAGCGAATGGGGCCGTCGCCGTGGCCAGAGTGAGAGAGAGAGTCCGAGGGTAAAGAAATTTTAGGGAAAAAAAGATGAATTGTGGGAGAAAAGTGAAAGAGAAGAAGTAAGAAGGAGAGAAGATAGGGAGTAGGGGCAGATTAAGAGAGAGAGTCCGAGAAGAGGGACATATGATTTCAGAACAAAAATTCCTCATGGCTCCACATCATCTCTATAAAATCGGAGACAAGTAAAAATAAAAGAAAGCTTCATTTAGCGAGATTTGTAGAACTTCAGGCAGGATAATCGAGATCTGGAAAGGAATAGATTTTCTTGACCTAGATTTCGAAATGACCAAGCAATCGAAGTGGAATATATTTCTTTTTAATGAATCTAGATTTGAGTTGGAAGGACTTGAGATCATTAAAGATTAGGTAATGGAGTACTAATGAGGATGATATAAAACATGCAACTCTGTCCGGCCATGGTAATCGTTATTGATCATGAATGATTCTCAGTTCCCGATCTGAGATACAACTTGCAAGTGATGAAATTTTATGATTTTTTTTTTTTTTTTAGTTTTATTTTAATGTTTTAAAGAAAGGGTAAATTAGTAACTTTATCTCATTTTAATGTTTTAAAGTTTCAAAAAGAAAGGGTAGAAATGTCTACTCACATGTTCAGTCAAGTCTGTCAGTTAAATGGGACCAGTTAGAATTTCTAGAAACCATTGGGTAGTAGATCGAATTTGACATAGTTTTTGGAGGTTAGATGAAAAATTTTCTTCTCCATAACATTTGAACTTTTCTTTTCTTTTCTCACTGATTATTACTGTAGTGTCTTTGGATCATTTTGTAAACTATAATGGTTGGTTGATAACTTGATTTTGGTCTACTGGGAGAGTTCTTCGTCAAGATCGATGGAGAAGATGACAGTAATAGCAAGAACAACAATGCTGTCAAGCAAGTTGTGGAACTAAACGGGAGTAAGATATGAAGGGATTGTAGTTACGATTTTCAGAAAGAAGGCGGTTCGGTGGGTAGAGATGGAGGCAATGCGGGCCAAAGTGGTGGTGGCACGGAGGATCCTCCGTCGACATTGATTGGGCAATTCTTGCATAGATAGAAAGCTTTCGGTTAGATGGCGCTGGATATGGATTTGGAGATGAATGAGATTCAGAATCGAATTTCAAGGACTCAATAATAGAACCATCATATTTACTAAACGATTCAAAACTATAATCCGGAGTTAGGGTTTCTCTTTTTTCCTTTTCTTTTCTTTTTTGATAAAATATTACAGAGAAACAGAGAGGAAAAAGAAAGGGGTATTAACGTTTACACACAGTTTCAACTCTTTCTCGTCAGTCCATTTCTCGTCAGTCCATCAACTAACATTTGTCTAATTTGGATGGTAGATGATTTTTTTTTAAACAACTTGGGTGGTAGGTGATTTGGTTAATTCTTTTTTAATGGTAGCTGAAAATTTCCTTTCAATATATATGGAACAGATTATTATGAATCATTGAATCTCATAATCATATAAACTTTAAAATTAAAAGTGTGTTTGATATGTATTCTTAAAATGTGTTCTAAATAAAAAATATAGTATATGTTAAGTTGATGTGGTATTTTTAAAATGCGTCTTTTTATACGGTTGGAATTCCAAACCCAAAACCAAAATGCCTCAAACTAGGGGTGAAGTTTGACCTTGTGAACTCGACCATGAGTCAAGGTCAATCAAGGCCAACCCAACCTTGACGCATGGTCATTCAAGGCCAACCCTGCCTAGCCAACTGGCTCAATTAGGGCCAATCAGGACCGGCTTTGGGTTAGGAAGTGTAGGGCATGAGTTGACCTTTTTAGGCCACTGAGTCATGTCAGAGTAAGAAGGAGGGGGAGGGGGAGAAAAGATCCTCTGGAGCGAGACCACTTTTGTAGTGAGGATCCTACCTACTCAAAGTGGATCCACGTGTATCCTGATACACTTTGAATGAATCAGGATACGTATCGATCCACCTTCAATGGATGAGATTCTCAATCCAGAGGGAGGGGGGGGGGAGTTTGTTTGGGTGTGTGAGGGTTGTTTCATATTGGCGGATTAGGTCAAGACTCAAGAATGACCATCCACCTACTATGTTGACTAGGAAATTAAGTGTGATTAACATGCATGATTAAGATTTAAGATCATTATTTTTTGTCTACTTGCTCTTAGCTAGCCTTTTAGTTTCAAACCCGAACTTAATTGATTTTTGATTTTTGTGTGCTCATAAACTTTCAACATTGAAGTCCTGTGAGCCTTTAGGGCTTTGGTTAAGCTTGGGATCATCAAAACTTCTTAGAGCTGTATTAAGAAATTACTAATTGTAAACATGAAATCCAACTAATTTCTTTACCTTAAAAAAAAAAAATCCAACTAATTTGTACACCTTAGAGTATATATATCAGAGATTAAAATTTATATATTTTTGGTAAAAAGTATATATGAGAGATTAAAAACCCCTAATTCTATTTTTTTTCCTTCTTAATTTCATTAATGACCATCCATTTGATTAATTTTAATAGTAAATTTCTATAAAAATATATTCAGAAATTTTTTTTTACTCATAAATAATTTTTTAAAAAAAGGGCGAGTTTTAGTGTGACGATAATGATATCATATTACAACTTGGTGGTCATGGGTTCGAAATACAAAAATAGTCTCTTGGTATTGTGTGGATATGGCTACGTATATTTTGTCCCTTCTCAAGCCTTGCAGTAATGAGAATCTTGTGCGCTAAGATACTGTTTTTGGAAATAATCCTAAATATTGTTTTCCCATTGAAGGAGAAAGAATGCTCTACTTATGGAAAATCAAAGAATTATTGCAAAAAATCAATCTCATACTAAAACATGATTATGGCAAATTGTTAGTCAGCATGATTTGCTTGAACTGGTCATTCTTCTCGTCTGCCTTCCAGCTCAATTAGACAACATTGTTTTAACTACAATGGTTTCTTGGTTACTTTTGATTTTCTTTAATTTATTTAAGAGAAAATTTTCTCCGAACAACAAAGTAGGAGTTACGCCAACACTTCGTTTCTCTTCTCCCTTACCCCCATTGAAAAATTCACCGCCACCCTCCTCATTGGTGAGCGTAGAAAACCCTGTTACTCGAATAACCGTGGCCTTTAATTTAATCTATTAATAATTCTTAGCATTGGGAAGCAATTGTTTTTTCATTTCAAGAGAAAGAGTGCTCTAGTGGAAAATCAATGAATTACTCTAAAAAATCACGTTTATGCTAAAAAAATGATTATGGCAAACCGCTAGTCAACTAGATTTGCTTGAACCGGTCATTCTTCTCGTATTACAAGGGTTTCTTGGTTACTTCTTCGCCTCTTTAATTAATTCAAGAGAAAAGTTTTTGGAACAATAGAGTAGGAGTTACATCAACACCGTACTACCTAATCTTTCTTCTCCGCTATCCTACTGACGAATTCTTGATCACGCCTCCTCATTAGTGAACGTAACAAACCCTACCGCTCAGATAACCCTTGCCCTTAATTTAATCCAAATTTCCAACAATAAATTTCAAATTTAAGGTGCTATAATTGGCTGCATTATTTTGAGTGTGAGACTCATATATGATCACTTCTTATAGATCCAACCATATATTGAATCTTGTTTCTGCAATTTATTAATTAATTAGAAACCTCACATGTGAGAAGTTCATGGATAGTGACATTTTAACTTCTAAGTGGAACCACCTAATAGACTGATTAAAACCCTAATCCGGGAGAAATGGTTAATCAATAGTCAATGGTCAACTACTCATCGGCATAGAATTTCCAAATAAGACATTACAGTTGCCGCATGCATGCAGCTATTCCATTTTGTTTTGCAGGCTAATTTGACCGTACGAAAGTGCCGTACTTAAACACTTGTCTCACATCTATTGGCTCAACTTATGGTTTGCTTGAGTCTTAATTTTTTTTAATTAAAACTCAATTTGATTAGGAAAAAATATCGTCTTTGTATATCCTGATGTATTATGAGTTGTCAAGATTTTACTGTCGCTTGGCAGTTAATATAGAAGATCCTGATCCATTTAATCATGCCTATCCATAAAATGAACAGAGATTGAGGGATCGGATGGCCCGATCGATGGATCGATTCTGATCAGTATCGATTGGAGCCAATCTTGTATAGCAATTGTTGCAACTTGCAAATACGGGTGTTAACGGGCTAGTTTTGATCTGGGTCAAATTGGTCTTGGGTTTTTTAGGGGGTAATCCAAAACATGTTCAATAAGAAATTCGGGTTGGGGTATGCTGCACTGTACACGTTAGTTAACGGGCCGGTCTGGTGTCAATTTGTTATCTGGTTGGTTTAATGGACTCTTGTCGGTCCGCTGTTGACTCGGTTTTGGTTTATTATATGTATATGTAGTAAAAAGTTGTGTTAATAGACTCTATTGGGCCATTATTGGGTTAGTCCGGATTCGGTGTTGGTTTTCTATATATTTAATAAACTGTTAGCTTAGTGGACTCTTATCGGTCCATTATTAGGCTAGTTTGGTTTTATTTATCGGGTTCAATTTCGGTTTTTCATTGGATTCTAAAAACACAACCAAAATCCTATCCAATAAGGTTCGGTTTTGGTTTGATCTGATCAGAATCAAATTGATTCAGTTTTGATTTTTTTTTTCTATCTCTCCATCTATTTGATGTAAATCCATTCCTGATTGCAATTCCACCACCCAAGGGTTGAAATCCTGGTCTCGGATACGGTATTAGTCATGTTCAAAATTGATTCGATATTACGGATCCATTGAGAAACCAACATGTGTCCCATCTTTATTTAAATAATATTAAAATCGGATGTTGGTCAAGTCCGAAAGTGATACGGATGGATCGATCCAGCCGAACCGCAACCACCTATGTAATTAGTGATAAAAGCCACCTATGTTCTTACTAGATCATTACCCTACTTAAATTGAAGGCACCACATAATATTGTGGACTTCCTACCTATCGGATTTAGGATTAATTCAATTTCAAATTTCCATGAATTTGATGTAAATGAAGGCATCACACAATATCTACTCCTACCCCATGATGGTAACTCCCCGAAAATCTTGACGAAGCCCCAAGATCCAAACAACTAGAGGGATATGCTCCTAAAATCAAGCCATTCTACGCCTTTTTACAATTAATACCTTCAACTAAAAAGGTAAAAAGTTCGATTCTTTGAGATTTACTGGCTCAATTACTGGCTCATTGATTCTCTCTCTCTCTCTCTCTCATTCTTCTTTACCCCCAGAATTTGCTTAAGTCCCTCTCTAGCGGAAGTCGGCTTTCTATATTCCTAAGTTCATCTGTTTCATCATAAGAATTGACTTAAATATCGGAGTGGCCATAGGGTTATCTAATCCACCCTTTACTATCTGTTTGTTTCTTGTAACAGGTGTCGTCATCAGAACTCCAGACCAAATCCAGCTATAACAATTCCTGCACTTAGGGATGGAACCAACGTATATATGCCGGGACTCCTACCCCATGATGGTAACTCCCTGAAGATATCTGATGAAGCCCCGAGATCCACATAACTGGAGGGATCTGCTGGAGCGATCTGCTCCCGCAATCAAGTCATTTCATGCCTTTCTACAATTAATACCTTCAACAACAAAGGTAAAAAGTTCGATTCTTTGAGATTTACTAGTTCATTGATTCTCTCTCACTGTCTAGTTCATAGATTCTCTCTCGCTTTCTTTCATTCTTCCTTAACCCCAAAATTTGCTTAAGTCCCTCTCTACGGGAAATCGGCTTTTTATATTCCCAAATTCATCTATTTATCGTCATAAGAACTGACTTAAACATCGAAGTGACCACAAGGTTATTTAACCCGCTCTTTACTGTCTATTTGTTTCTTGTAACAGGTATAATCATCAGAACTCCAGACCAAATCCGGCTCTAACAAGTGTAATCAACAATCAACCACAGGTCATGACTTACATCAAAGATGAGAATCTCTTTAATAAATTAAAATTTAGAGATTTAAAATCAACCAGGCTTCCACGATACTCCTCTGATGTGGGGTCTACCTGTAGAAGATAAAAAAAGATGAACAAAGGAGGTTGAGTTCTGAACTAGAGACTGCTCCGATTTTGAAATCGGAACTCCAAACAAACAGAGAGGTTGAGTCATATTATAGTAAGTCCAACCTGAGGTAGGAAAACGAGGAGTCGTAGAAACAAATAAATGCACACTAATGTAAATTAATGAACCTTGTGAATTGACTTGTTCCCCTCTAATCATCCAATGCAAGTTTAACCTCTCAAACGTGTATTTTTTTTTTTTTTTTTACAGAATTCACCTAGATGTACGTACATGTACCTTGTAAAAATATTATTGTGGGCTATATTAATTATACGGTTAGTTGGTTCAGTGGGAGTCTAGTTACATGTAGACCAGTTTAAGTATGATTAGAGATGGCCAACTTGGTCCACTGTGGGACTGGTCTAGGGGTGGGGTGGTATTATATATACCAACGGTTAGGGTCCCCGCAGCCACGGTTATTTTTCTCTCCTGTTCCCATACACAAAGAGAAATGAAGGGATTCCCGACAGGCTGTGGAAGACTTGGACCAAAGTATTCAAAGCTACAGGAAACGATCGAAAATCAACCTACAACAAGAGGTATGTGTCTCATCATCTCTTTTTAATGCCCATTGTGTTCTAGTAATCTGTGTAGTGTATCTGTTATAGTTCATGAAAAATCCTATGGAAAAATTAAAAGAGAACTGAAAAAGTCTTACAATTGGTATCAGAGCCTCCCACACAGATCTAGGATGGATGGGTAAGTATTCTAAAGACTGTAGGTTGAATGGATTGAGAAAAGAGAGATTTTTCTCTCAAATTATTCATACAAACCTGTTTAGGGTTTGGACCTTCAAAAAATTTTTTGATCGGTAAAAGATGAAATAAACTAGATAGGGTTGTAGATCTCAGAGAGACGGAGCTGATGAGATAAGGTAAGTCCCCATAGGTTTTCGGACACGCCCTCACGCCCCGCTTGAAAAAACGGGTAAGATCCAAGAGCCAGCGACTATTAAAAAAAAAAGAAAAAGAAAAGAAAAGAATAAGGCTGACGTCACTGGGTTAACTCGGCTAACCCGGAAACCTTGGCGAGTTAACCCAGAGTCAACCCAGGGCTGGACGAAACTGATATGGGTCGATCCAGAACCAACCCCGGATCCAAGGATTAGGCTCAATCCAAGCCCGGACCCGGACCGACCCAAGACCAGATCGTCTGGAACACATATGTGGCCAAGTACCCGGTCAATTTTGACCTGGCCTGAATCGTAACCTACAACCCGATCCACGGACCCACCAACAGGATATGAGAATCCGACCCGATGACCCGAAAAATTAACACGAGAACCCGGATGAGCGACCCAGTTGGATCGGTGGTTGAACCGTCGATCGGTTCACGATTTAGGCCGTGGTTCAGTTGGTACCAAACCGTTTGGTTCGGTCTGGACCAAAGTGTTTCAAAAAAAATTGTTTTACAGTAGGTTCAATCTCCCCATAACCGAACCCGGATAAACCGGCCAGAACCGGTTTAGGATGCAAGAAAGCATTGCCGACTTTGATCGGTGATTGTGGGCGCTTGAAGCTTTGGATTTTGACTCGATTTTTTGCGCTATATTCGAATTTTCATGCTGTACAGTTTGGTACATAGTTTGACATAGTTTGGTTATTTAGAGAATATGATTTTGACTAAAAAATGTCCCAAATTAGTTCGATTTGTAATTTTTCTGCTTTTTTGTCAATTATATTTTGTACCAAATGTTTGTAGAAGATTATAAGTGCATGAGGTTTTGTTTGTTGACCCACATGGTACTGCAAAGTAGGATTTAGGGATATCATTGTGGAATTAGGTCGATCCCACCAAAGTGGAACACTTAGTTTCACCATGATGTCTTCAAATTCAAAGTTGAATGTATTTGTAAATGTTTGTGTAAAGACGATGTACACCCACAGGTGACATTGTCAAGTGTTTTTCAAATTAGAGTTTGAGGATATTATGTAAAGATTGGGTGGATTTCACCAAAATGGTATACTCAGTTCTAGCATGAAGTTCTCTAACCTCAAGTTTATGTTTTTACATATACAATAAAATAATACATTATACACTATTCTCCCAAGTGTGAAAAACAGCTAACAAAGGCAATGTTAGCCCAAAGGTGGCATTATCAAAGACTAAAGGTATATTCATGCACATGATTAAAAAGGGTTTCGATTTTAGGGGTCTCATTAGTCCAAAGGTGATGGGATTCCAAGAATCATTATTCTTTCGTAGTTACTGTACAAAAACTGAGAAGACCACTATATCTTTATCCCAAAGGAGAATGTATAATTGGTTAACTTTTAGAAAAATGATATTGATTTGCATAGATATTTTGATACAATTAATGCAATTAAAAGGTGGGTGTATGGGTCTTCTGTTGTTTGATATTGTGTTTAGACTCATACACGGGTGTATTCGTCTAAGGATGACTATCCCAAAGGGTATTTTGATATATTAGATATTACATTCTTTGTCAGAAAAATATGTTCAGGTCTAGGTGGCTTGCATTATTAAAGGGGAGACATAGAGCTAGTGATAAGATTATTATTAGCTAATTTCAAGGTACATTGCTTAAAGATGGGTAGATTAACCAAAGATAGATGGTTTGACCAAATACTGTTACGTTAGATAGACATAGCTAGAAAATGATAAAGATTCTAGAACTCCCTAGATACTTTAAGTAGGATGGTTATGAACACTGTTGGCTCGAATGCGAGTTGGAATTATTTAGTTTCTTTACGTTCAAATGATTTTTTTTTGTTTTTCTGGTTTTAAGTGTTTAATTTGTTTTTATGTTTATTATTTGACTTAACATATTGATTCCCATGTTGAAAATATAATGATGTTATTTGAAATATCAGAATGAAGGTTTTTCCTTTCAACTAAATGGAAATAAATTATACTATTATGGTGCTTATGATGTTGTAAAGTAAATGACTGTATGCAATGTTGATTTTATTTGTTCTATGATGTGGTGAATAATTTTTCATGTTCGACTGTGTAATCTTAGGTTTTCTAGTTGTACCAGTCATAGTGCTGATCTCTAGGGCAATGTAGAGACAAATTAAAACAGTTTTCTTGGAATGATTGGAAAAGATTTATCAGTGGGAGTCTTTTGATTCTCTTAGTCAGTGGGAGTTCTTTTGATCTGCTTAACTAGTGAGAGATCAAGTATTTGTTTATTTATCCATGTCCGATTAAATTGCATATGGTGTAGTAGCTGATTTGTTGGTGAGCATGGTTATTTTTACTTGAGCATTTATTTTATTGTTTGAATGCATTCATTCACAAGATATGTCAAAGTTACAAGGCGGTATTTAACCAAAGAAGACGGTAAGCCAAAGTATGATGTTAGTCCAAGCTGGAGGCGTTTTGCCAATAAATTGGATAATGTCAAAGTGCGTTGACCTATAAGGATTTAAAGGTAACGGAATCGTAGTTAGTCGATCATTGGACTCATTTTTCATCTCAAAGCGATTTATGCCATTAAGTGGACCTTTGTATGTGGCTGATGGAAAGTGATACACCATTTGTGTTGGAGTACTTTTCGCTGTTGTTTGATATTGGTAAGCTTAATGACTAAGTCAAAGTGATTGAATTTTATGTAATTAGATTTCATGGCCATGTTGGGTCAATGGTGACTTTATAATTAATGTAGGCCAAGTGGGAGAATGTAAGAATATTATTGTGGGCTATATTAATTATACGATTAGTTGATTCAGTGGGAGTCTGATTACAGGTAGACCAGTTTAAGTATGATTAGAGATAGACCAACCTAGTCCACTGTGGGACTGGTTCAGGGGTGGGGTGGTATTATATATACTAACGGTTAGGGTCCGCGTAGTCACGATTATTTTCCTCTCATGTTCCCATACGCAGAGAGAAATAAAGAGATTCCCAACGAGTTGTGGAAGACTTGAACCAAAGTATTCAAAGCTACAGAAAACGGTCAAAAATCAATCTACAGCAAGAGGTATGTGTCTCATCATCTTTTTTTAATGCCCATTGTATTCTAGTAATCTATGTGGTGTATTTGTTATGGTTCATGAAAAATTCCTTGGAAAAACTAAAAAAGAACTAAAAAAAGTCTTACATACCTTTCACGTGATCCTACGACTATCCATATCCAATTATTCTTACACTTTAGAAAAGGATCCCACATCTCGTGGATAGTGATAGAATCCCGCAAAAAGTATACGTACGTGTAGAGAAACCAGCCTCCAAAACCATGGACACAGGTGGACTCAAAGCCGAAAGAGAAATTGGTTGAGGGGACAGTTTGGGACTACAAATTTTGTTTTCCATTATATCTTCAAATTTGATTCATGGAGCATCAATGGATGCGGCTGGCGATATAACCATGCATGCACCTTTTGGAAGATAAATTGCTTTTCTTAATATAACCTCGTTTGGATGGGTTAAATTTTAACCATGCAGAACTGACTTCGTTACCAAACACCTCCATTTTGTTTGCCTCTGTCCTTGAAATGAACCCATTGAGGGCCAAAGGGCCATCATCTAGAGAATCTCTTAAATCACGAGATTTGACTTTTTACTTGACTTAGTAAAAATATTTTGGACCTAATCTGTAATAATGCATGAGTTAATAATTAATAATGAGATTCACAATGTCAGGTTTTAGCAAAGTGTCAAATCCCTATAGATGAAGAGATATTCTCTTTTCAAAAATTTACCCTTCGATATCTGGAGTTCAGTTGCACACTGGCTACCTAACTAACCTGTAATGCTTTTATATACTTGGAAATCTTTTCATCTATTAATTTAAATTTTTGAATTAAAATTTTTATCTAGTATCAAATAATGGGTTTTGCATCGTCTCCATAATCTCCACGTGTCTGCATAGATCAAGATTGATCTATAATTGAACTGGTCAACAAAATAAGTCGAATAATTGTCTGTGGTCTAGATTTTTAAATAGGGGGATTGACTCATTGAACATATTCCAATATCTTTTATTTTATATTTATTTTGTATAAGTTCCTTTCTTTATACCCATTTCACTTTTAAAATAAAAATGGGAGGGTACTTTGATTGGTACTCTTGCTTATATTCATCAATGGGTATAGAAAACAACGACAGATCGTCCAGTATGAGGCAGGGGAAAAGAGATTTTTTTTATCATCCTACGCTAGTATTCTACAATGGTTATAGATTTCTACGAATCATTGACCTCCGACTGGGTGCCTGGACAAACAAACAATTGTCTTTAAGAAAAAAGAGAGAATAAGATATTGTCGGCATAACTTTCACTCTGCGAAGAATCTTTTTTCAAATAAAAATTAAGTATATAATTAAAATTTCAATATTTATACAATCATACCTCATCATGTCTTGTATGTTTATTCAAACAAGAGATAGAAAGAGAACAAAAATTTAGGAAGACTTGAACCATTATTTTATTATGTGATATAATAAGTGGTATATTTCCTGATAGGTCCACAGGATAATGTATATAATAATCTCTATTATGGAATTTATTTTCTAGGTTTTTTTTTTTTTTTTTTTTTTTAGGAATTTTCCAAGTTTCATATCTTTGACCATGGGTCATGGACCTCTTGGTTCCATGAAGACCGTACCAAACGGTCAAAAGATTCAAAACAAACAAAACAGTGAATAAAAAAGCCCGTAATAAAGCTAAACACCAAACAAGTACTTAGGTACCTTAAACGTACAACAAGTGACGCATGGAGGAGAGAGTAAATAATTTTCTACCAAAAAAAAAAAAAAAAAGTAAATAATTAATTACTTAATTCAAGGGCTTCCACGTTTACTGAGATTAGTGAAATTTACTGTTGAAAAGGATTACATGGATCACGACATAATTCCTGTTATTAATATCTAAGCAAGGGTTTTAAGATCATGGTATTGAAACTGATATTGTGAGGTTACTATTGGTTAATATCGATCAAGTATCAGTCATTATGTTAATGTACGTAGTATTCTTTTTTGGTATTGATTAGTATCGACTACGTATTACCCAGTATCTATCGGCTACGTACGTATTACCCAGCATCGTTCAGTACCCATTCTGATTCATCACCCAATACCGTATCCGTCAATTATCCATATTGATCAAGGCCAATACTTAAGAGAGAGAGAGAGAGACTAAGCACAGCTTCACGAACGAAGTTCAGATTTAACAAGGGTTTGTAGAACGAAGGGAATGTACAACTGGGGCACACTGGTGCAGATGAATAAAGGCAGGCCGTTTGAACGGGACTTATTTTCTTAATAGGCAGCACAACCGATCCGATATCAATACCTAAAACCATGGTTTTAAGCTAAGCATCTTTTATTGCAATCGTGATCGGCCGATTCAATACGGATACCTGAAACAATGATTTTAAGCTAAGCATCTTACATTGCAAACCCTAGCCCTCAAATCCTAAACCCTAAGCAAAAAAGAAAAAAAATTTCTTGCATTGCAAGAATCATGTCATGTCATTTTTTAAGGTGCACGGGTTTTTGTATTGAAAAAAGATCCTCTCTTGTTGCCGAGTTGTCAATCATCCATCAGACTTGCCAGTCTATCTGATGAACGATGGGCGTAGCAGGTTGACAGGAGAAAATCTAGATCCAACACTCGAAAGTGATTGTCTTATTGATGTTTCTTTCATGTTCCTTATCTTGTACAACTAGCTTTCTCGTTTCTCTCATTTTCAATTGAAATAGATCAGGATTGCTAAAATTCAGACGAAATCTATAAGATCAAGTTATCTCATGATCCACTAAGGTTTGGCAATGCCTGGCTGGTTTGCATCCGGTTTTTTTTAAATGTATGTGGATAGAGGTGGAGTCAGCCACAATTAGAAATGTGATTGATGAAGCCAATGAGAATCCAGTTTGAATTTAAAAAATTTAAAATCAAAATATTTTCCATATTAAATTTTTTTTGTAATGTTTACTTTTGGGAAATAAAAAAAACAAAAAAAAAACTTCATTTTCCCTCCCTTTTAGATATTATTATTTTTTATCTTTTGAAAATTAAAACTGAAAAAAAAAACAAGTAAAATTTTCTTATAAAATTTTGTGTCAAAACAAATGGAGCTTATGAGAAAGCTTCTCTATAGAGAGAGAGAGAGCTACGCCATCACCTCCCTCTATCTCTGCCATCTCCTAACCTTATTGATGAGAAAAATCCACACAAAACTTATTTATTTACTTTTACAATTCACTATAGTTTGTGGACTGTTGTCGTTGGTTTGCCTGGTGCTTCTGGTGTGTACATCTATCAATAAAGAAGCAAATTAAGCAATAGAAGGAGAGAGGGGGCTTCAAAAATTTTGTAATCACTCCGATGCCTAAGTCAAAACTGGTAACAAGTAGATGAAACTCTGTTTATGGACAATGACAAAGTTCCTATAGAGAGGGGTCAAAGTAATTTGATCTTAGAATGAGAGATTGTGAGTGTAAAAAGTGGGATCATGTTACCTTCGTTATGACCAATATTTATCGGACCATAGAGTAACATAGATTTCGGCCTGATTGGGGTGATTTTCAGTAAATCAAGGCACATCTCTGAGAGAGAATGATTGAGGGTTCGTATCCTCTCTCGATTAGGGGTCATTATTTGTCATTATCATGGACAATTCAAACTCCATACACAACTTCTACACCGCTTTGGTAAGTATAATGTTACATAATTTGTGGGAGAGAGAGAGAGACGCCGTATCATGGATAATTCATATAAATCAATGAAAATTTTCTGCATATAGTCACGTTGGAAATATTTTGATCCATTACGGATAATTCATGTGAACCTAATGAAATTTTCTATATGTAACCACGTTGGACTGGTAGATCGTGGTTTCCACTACTTCAACTTAATAAAAATGGTCTATCAGATTAATCCAGGGAAAAAACACTACCACTGCATGGATCGAGCTTCTCTGCAGTCGAGCTCTACGACTGAGATTCACCGTTGAGTTTTTAGGCGAGAATGGAAGTCTAGTCTTTAAACAAAAAATAAAAAAAATATTTAGAGATATTAGCAGGTATGAGGGCAGGGAAGGAGATCTTCCTATTAATGGTTTAAAAGAATTCTAATGTCCATGGATAAGAATTCTAAGACCTATGGTTGAAGGCTCGAGTTACAATCCGAAACTCTCTCCAACATTTTTCTTTCTCATTGATTTTTGATAAAATCACAAAAGATTTCCATCCACCCAAGCATATCGCAAAGATTGATACAGTGGATATTGACACTGCCTAATATATCTTGAAAAGATTTCCATCCATCCAAGATTGATACAGTGGATATTGATACTGCCCAATATATCTTGTAAATCTATAAGTTACCTATTATCTCTTTATGAGATCTGTACGGTTATCCATAATCACTCCATGAGATAAGGAGATGAGATTCTTGTATCAAATTCTATAAATTCAATACAAAGACAGAGACAAAACATACAATTGAATACTGAAAATATTTTTCAACTATTGTTTTGTTTTAATTTTTAATGAACCATTGATAGAGTGTTTTCTCTTCTTCCATTAATTAACAACTCTTCGACATATCTTATTCAACTTTAGCATTATTTATGTAGGTCCCATTGTTGGTGGACACCGATATTATATGATGTTTTTAATCCATTTTATAGCCTTGAGCCTCTGATTAGTTTTTGAAATTAATTAATGATTAATCTAATTAAAATGTGAGGTGTCGACATTTACTTTGACAAAAGAACCCAAGACCTGTATGAAAAACTTACAAATCGATTTTGTAAGCAACAATATCTCTGATGCAACATGGGGTCATGATCATTACAATAGTAACGACAAGATTCAGGTATTGAACCTTGATTCATGAGAATTTATCATTAATGTATTTTTTATGATGACACGTCATTGGTTAACGATCATAACTTAATGGAGGGGTTTGAATCATATTTTCAAAAGTAAATGTGTCAGTGATATTATCACAAACAATGGTAGACGCAAGAAATTAAGTTATACTATGAAAGATATAATTGAAAATTTCTCTTATAAAATTGATATTGCATTTAATATGAATTTTTGGAACACATATTAAAACTTAGATCCTATAATTTGATAAGAAAAAGAGGTTTTTTTTAAAAAAATTCAATTTTTTATTTTGATTTTTAAACAATAATAATTGTGATAGAATGCATTTTAAGAATCTATACCAAACACTTGTATTAAAAAAGATTGTTAATTAAGAGCATCTTCACATTACATTTGAAAAACGTGGGCTTTCTCTCATAATTTAATTTTAAAAAAAAAGAGGAAAACAAGTTTTTTTTTTTTATAATTTGAAAAGACATGCCTCCTTTTTCATTTTTTTATTTTTTTATTATTATTATTTGTATCTTGAAAAAGACATAGTTAACCATAAATCTAAACATGGCATGAATGCACGCATGGGGAATGATTTCTCAATCTTTTCTTCCAGAGATATATCAGAGTAATTGACATATATCATATATTTCATGGCTAGACGTTTTCTTTTTATTTTGTATAAAAATAATTTTTTTATTATTTATTGGGGGCAAGGTTCATTTATTTTCCATGGGAATCTTTTTTTTTTTTTTTCTCTTTTTTTTTTTGTAAATTGGGAATCCTTTCCTTTCTTATCATGTTTGTATTAAATCTGTCAAATATAAATTAAATGATTTTTTTTCATATGTTATCATAATGCTTTATAAATGGTTTGAAAAAATTGGTAAAATTTCAATCACAAGACAAACTCAATAGGAGGGAGACCATATAATTATTGATGGACCACTAATTTAGAATTATTAATTTATTTAGAAGATTCTTTACCTACCCTTGAAATGCTACATCGTTTTGCTTGTGTGGCAAAGAAATTGTCAGAATGTTCAAAATTTAATTTCTTTAGAACTTATTTTCCACATAAAGATTTCTTAGAAAATTTTGTGATCCTTCAAGGACAGACAAGGGAATGAAAGTGATTGACAAGGAAGCTCCTTTAAGTGTTCTAGTAGGTGGACCGACTCTCGAAAGAATTTTCAATACTCTTAGAGAGAGAATTTCTCCATCACCGGGTAATAAAAATCATAACTGGAATTCCTCTTTCCAAATATCTCTTTGTTCTCTTACTAGATTTTCCTCTATACCTTCGCCGTCTTCTTCATCGTGTTGTTTTGATATGTGTTCGAGCCTCCTTAGAAATTCTTCCAGAATAAGTTGTATGATGGGGGATTATGGGTCATGGGTGAATCATCTTTGTAAAAAGCTGAGGGCTTTCGCATAAAAATAAATAAATATAGATCTGTCGCTTCAACTGGATGGAAAGAAAAAAGAAGAAAGTTTTAATTCTTACAGAACGAAAGACTGATGCGTTGATCATGCATTTAGAATTTGGATCGCCTGCATGTATATTGTATATGTACTTTCCGTAAGATCCATCACTCTCGATATGGTGTGAAAGCTACCTCTAGATTGTGGGATGAATGCTTACATACTTAATTCACTTTTTTAAATTTAGCAAGGTGCATGCAAAAATACTGAAAATTCATGAATCATGAGTCATGACTCATGCTGCTTATATTGAGCAATGATTGGGAGATATTTTTATACCCATTTCACTTTTAAAATAGAAATGGGAGGATACGTACTTTGACCAGTACTCTTGCTTATATTCATTAATGGGTATAGAAAACAACGACAGATTGTTCAGTATGAGGCAGGGGAAGAGAGATTTTTTTTATCATCCTCCGCTACCTTACAATGCTCGTAGGTTTGTACGAACCCTTGATCTATGACTGAGTGTCTGGACTTTACTGTGAGGCAATCATCCAAGTGAGCAAGCAATTATCTTCAAGAAAAGAGACAGAGAGTAAAATATTGTCGGCATAACTTTCACTCTAAGAAGAGTATTTTTCTTAATAAAATTGAGTAAATAATGAAAATTTCAATGTTCATACAATCATACCTCATCATGTCTTGTATGCTTATTCAAACAAAAAATAGAGAGAAAATTTTCAGGAAGATTTGAACCTTTATTTTATTATGTGATATAATAAGTGGTATATTTCTAATGTATATAATCTCTAATAAGGAATTATTTTCCAAGTTTCATATCTTTGACTATGGGTCTTGGACCTCTCCGTTCCCAGGAGGACCGTACTAACAGTCCAAAGATTTAAAAAAAAGAAGAAGAATAAGAAGAAGAAGAAGAAGCCCGTAATCAAAGCTAAACACCAAACAAGTACTTAGTCACCTTAAACAACAAGTGACGCATAAAGGAAAGTAAATAATTAATTACTTAATTCACGGGCTTCCACGTTAACTAAAAGTAATTGAAATTTAGTAAAATTGAAAAGGACTACATGGATCACGACATAATCCCAGTGATTAATATCAAAGCAAGAGTTTTAAGCATTGTTTTAGTTCATGGTATTGGAACTGATATAGGTATTGATATTGGATGTGAGTATCGATTAACATCGGTCAAGTATCTGCCATTATACTAATGTGGTATACTTTTTTGGTATTGATCAGTTTCTGCCACGTATTGTCCAGTATTGGTCAATACCCATTGCGATTCGTCAACCAACACCATATCAGCCAATTCTGCATATTGGTCACATCCAACACTTATGAGAGAGAGAGAGACACCAACTGTGAAGAATCATTTGGCGCGTAGTGAATTACCAAATAGATCAGCACAACTTCATGAACGAAGTTCAAAATTAATAAGGGTTTGTAGAATTAATGAAGGGAGTGTACAACTTGGGCTCATTGGTATAGATGAATAAAGGCAGACCGCTTGAACGGGGTTTATTCCCTTAATACCGATACCTAAAACCATGGTTTTAAGTCAAGCATCTTTTATTGCAAGTATGATGTGATCGGTTGATTCGGTATGGATACCTTAAACAATGATTTTAGATTAAGTACCTTGCATTGCAAACCCTAAACCTTAATTAAACCCCAAACCCTAAGCGAAAAAGAAGGAAAATTTTCTTGCATTGCAAAGCATAATGCATGTCATTTTTTAAGGTGCATGGGTCTTTGTATAGGAAAAAGATCATCTCTTGTCTCCCGATTGCCTGTCATCCATCAGACATTCCAGTCTGTCCGATGAAAGATGAGCGCGATTGGACGACAGGAAAAGATCCAAATCCAACACGCCAAAGTGATTGTCTTATTGATGTTTCTTTCATGTGCATTATCTTGTCGAATTGGCTTTCCTTTCTCTTAATTTCAATTAAAGTAGATCACGATTGCTAAAGTTCAGACGAAATCTATAAGATAAGTTATATCATGGTCCACAAGGTTTGGCAATGCCAGGTTGGTTTGGATCCGGGTTTGGTTCAAATGTATGTGGATAGAGCTGAGAGCCACAAATAGAATTGTGGCTGATGAAGCCAATGAGAATGCAGTTTGAATTTAATCTTTTTTGTTGAAATATTTATATTTTCTTGATTCCGTTAAAATTTTATATGAAATATATTACATATTAAAAAAATTTCTAATGTTTATTTTTGAGAAATAAAAGAAAAACCAACTTCATTTTTCCTCCCTCTTAGATATCACTATTTTTTTTTATTTCTTGGAAACTAAAACTAAAAATTAAAAAAAAAAAAAAAAAAAACGTAAAATTTTCTTGTAAAATTTTACGTCAAAACAAATGGAGTTTATGGGAAAGCTTCTCTGAATGGCAGAGTGAGAGCTATGCCATCGCCACCCTCTGTCTCTGCCGTCTCCTAACCCCTAGTTTGTGGATTGTTGCCGTTGGTTCTCACCAGGTGCTTCCAGTGTGTACACCTGTTAATAGAGAAGTAGAATAAGCAATAGAATTGGGTTGGGAAAGGGAACTCTGTCTGGCCACTGGCGAGTTCCAATGAAAATGGAACTCTGGTCTAGAAATGGAACTTTGTCTACGGAAAGTGGCAGAGTTCCAATAGAAAAGGGTCAAAATATTTTGATCTTAGAAGGGGAGATTGTAAGAGTGCAAAAAGTGGGATCATGTTATCTTCGTTATAACTGATATTTATCGGAGCATGGAGTAGCATAGATTTCGACTTAATTGAGGTGATTTCCGGTAAAACACGGCACATCTCTGGCCTTCCCGATATGTGGAGTTGGGATTCTCACTTTCCGATCCTTTAAAAGTAGGGGTCGGACATGGGTAAGAGACTTTCTGGGCCGTCGGATTGCGATCATGCGATAGACTTCCCATTACAACTTCCGATCCTCTAGCTTGAAGATCTTCTTGCTAGCGCACATGGTCATATCAGAGAATTTTCCCATAATTATGTCGATCTGTGGTTATCCCTGAGATCATGGGGATAACCTTTCCATTCATCTTTTTTTGTGATGTGACGTACACCCGTTTGCTTGCATGGGAAGGCACACGTTTGCCCCTCATTGAACGAGGGTTCCGGACACGTGTCCTCCCTTGATTGGGGGTCATTATTTGTCACTATCATGGACAATTCAAACTTCATACATTACTTCTACACTCGCTTTGATAAGTATACCGTTACATAATTCGCGCACGCGCGGGGGTGGGGGGGTGCGGGGGGCGGATCTCATACAACAACCAACTTGGCAAGGATTGCAAGGATCAATCCTAAAATGGCAAGGCAAAAGTTACGAAAGATAGAACCGATCACAAGCCGATTTTGATATGGATCAGGATCGGGTGGGGCAATCCCTTGCACAATTCCGTGCACTTGAACGTTTGGGAGAGAATGAGTATTAGAGAAAAGAGAGAGAATGGAATGTTAGCATAGCTCCTCCGACTCTGTAGTTTAGATAAAAATTTCCCTTATTTTAAATACATATTAATGGGCCATTGATAGAGTGTTTCCTCTTTTTCCATTAATTAACAATTCTTTAGCGGACCTCATTAATTAGTAAATCTTCAGCTATACATGATAAACTACTATAAGAAAATCGTTTGAGATGGTATGACTATGTTTAACAGAGACTGTTAGACGTTCTCGTAAAAAGAAGTGATTTGATTCAGATTAAAAGATCTAAAAGAGCTAAAGGCAGATCTAAAATGATTCTAAATGAGGTAGTGAAGAAAGATGGCATCCATAGCTTAGGCCTTGCTTTAATTATGACATCGAACAGAACTAATTAGTGAACAATAATCGATGTAGTCGATCCTATTTAGTTAGGATAAAGTTTTGTTGTTATTGTTGTTGTTGTTGTTGTTATTGTAGTAAATCTTCAACCAACGTTATTCTATTTTAGCATTATTTATGTAGGTCCCATTGTTGGTGACACCGAAATAATCTCAAGTTTTTAATCCATTTTATAACCTTGAGGCTCTGATTGGTTTTCGAGATTAATGAATGATTAATCTAATAAAAATGTGAGATGTTAAGTCCTCTTGCCTCTAGCCGTCTAAGGTAGACTTTTACTTTGACAAAAGAACCCAAAATCAGTATGAAAAGCTTACAAACCGATTTGTCTGATGTAATAACATGGGGTCATAATCAAACCAATAGTACGGACAAGATATCAGAGGTACAGAATCTTGACTCATGATAACCCATCAATAATGAATATTTTTTTTACGATGACACGTCATCGGTTATCTTGACTTGCCAGAGGGGGTTAATTGAATCATGTTTTAAAAAGCAAGGGTGTTACTGATATTATCGTGAACAATGATAGAAACATGAGATTAATCATACTACAAGGTATAGTTGAAAATTTCCTTTATAAGATTGATGCTGCATTTAGTATACATTTTTGAAACACATATTAGAACTTAGATCCTATAATTTGATAAGGAAAAAAAGGCTTCTTTTTTTTTAAATTCATTTTTATTCTATTTGTTATTTTGATCCTAGAAAAAATATTTCGAATAGAATGTGTTCTAAGAATTCATACCAAATACAGTATAAATGTATTGAAAAATTGTTAATTAAGAGCATTTCACAGTACATTTGAAAAAAGTGGCCCTTTCTCATAATTTAATTTTTTTTTTGAAAAAAGAGAAACAATTTAAAAAAAACATTTGAAAAGACATACAATATTTTTATCTTGAAAAAGGCATACTTATCCATGACTCCAAACATGGCATGCATGGATTGGGATCCTCTTTGGTGAGGTTAGCTCTGTAGTGAGGATTCTATCCACTCAAAGTGAATCTATGTGTATCTCGATGTATTTTGAGTGAATCGAAATATGTGTCAATCCATTCTGAGTGGATGGAATCTTCATTACAGTTGTGGGTTCCCTATAAGGGATCTTTTTCCCATGCATACACATATGACAAATGATTTCTTAATCTTTTCTTCGAAAGATATATCAAAGTAATTGACATATATCAAATATTTCATGTCTAGACGTTTTCTTTTTATTTTATATAAAAATAATTATTTTATTACTTATGGGAATTTTCCACGAGATTTTTTTTTTTTTTTGTGTGTAAATTGGGATCCTTTCCTTTCTTGCCATGTCTGTATTAAATCTGTCAAATATAAATTAAATGATTTTATATGTTATCATAATGCTTTATAAATGTTTTGAAAAAAATTGGTAAAATTTCAACCACAAGACAAACTCAATAGAAGGGAGACCATATCAATAATGACATGACCACTAATTTAGAATTATTAATTTATTTAGAAAAATCCTTACCTATTCTTGAAATGCTTTATTTTCTTCAAAACTAATTTCAAAAACATCCAAATTTTTGCACCTTGCGTTGTAATGGTCAAAAATGGGCCCAGCCCGAACCCACCCCCCCCCCAACCACCCCCCCCCCCCCCCCCACCCCACCCAAAAAAGCAGAGGCGGTCCCCCCCCCCCAAAAAACCAAACCCCCCCCAACAAAACCAAAACCACAACCAACATAAAAAAAAAAAAAAAAACCAAAAAAACCACAAAAAAATCCACCCCCCCCCAATTTCTAAAATTTTATAATTTTAATTGTCAAGAATGTTACAAGATTTATTTTTCTTCAAAACTAATTTTTCAAATAAAAATATTAGAAAATTTTGTGATACCTTCAAGGAAGGATGAAATTTTTTATAAAACCCAAAAAAAAAAAAAAATTTTTTTTTTTTTTTTTTTTAGGAATAAGAGAGTGATTGACATGGGAGCTCCTCTATGTGTTCCAGTCAATAGAGTAATTTTCGATGAATTTTCAATGTTCTTGGTGAGAAAATTTCCCCATCATGGGGGAATAAAAAACATAAGTGGAATTCCTCTTTCCAAAGATGTCCTTGTTCTCTTATTAGATTTTCCCCTATACTTTCGCCGCCTTCTTCATCATGTTGTTTCATCCTTCAGGGATGTTCACTAGGTGTTCGAGCCTCCTTAAAAATTCTTCTAGAAAAACTTGTATGTTTGGTGTTTATGCGTCGTGGGTGAATTATCTTCATAAAAAACTAAATAAATAAATATAGATCTATCGTTTCAATTACTGAATGGAAAGTAAAAAGAAGAAAGCGTAAATTCTTATAGAACAAAAGAACGATGCGTTGATCATGCATTTAAAATTTGGATCACCTGCATATATATATATATATATATATATATATATATATATATATATATATATATATATATACTTTCCATGAGATCCATCACTCTCGATATGATATGAAACCCACTTCATATACTTTCCATGAGATCCATCACTCTCGATATGATATGAAACCCACTTCAAGATTGTTTCTAGATTGTGAGACGAACGCTTACATATATACTTAATTTCACTTTTCTAAATCTTGCAAGGTGCATGCAAAAATACCAAAAATTCATGGATCATGAATCATGACTCATGCTGCTTATATTTAGAGAATTATTATTATTATTATTATTTTCATTTTTCCATTCTGTAAGTGGGTATTACCTATTAGGTTGCAGATAAGATTGTTAAGATATGTCTTTAATTGGTTGGTCTATGGCCATTTTGCTAAAAATGCGATTTTTTTTAATAAAAAAAAGAAAGATAAAAAATACAATTAAAGTTTTACTGGACATGCAACTCACTTATAGCTTTTAAGCCATAGTAGAAAACCACCAACAGAACCAGAAAGAGAAAAAAAATCTAATAAAATACAAAAAAAATAGACCATCAACCTGCTCCCCTCTTACTATAGTCTTCTTTGAAGAAAATGTATCAGGTCTTTACATCCTTATTATGATTTTCTACCACTACCATAACAATCTCTTCAAGATTAAAAATCTGACAAATATCAATTTTATGGATTCAAATCGTCTCCTCCCTGTACTTCAGGGAGGAGTGGCGATGATCCTAGTGGATAGTCGTCACGTGGAGTTCGGATGAATCCGACCTCTCCATTTGAGTCGACACTCTCTTATCAATTAGACTTGTTGACCCGAAAAGAAGAGTCCGATTCATCCGATCTTTAGATAGTGACTATCCACTGGGGTCGTTGCCCTTCCTCCCAAATTTCAAAGAGACGACCATGTGGATCCCAACTCTATTCCTCCTAAAAGTTTCCACTCAATAAAAACCCCACCATGCGTCTGGGATGCACCGTTTTTTTGTCTTTGATTACTAATTTGCGGGCCCATTACGTACACCATATCTGACTGACGTGTTTCCTGTTCAAACCACACACAAAGTGAATGGAGTTTGTCTCATAGAGGACACACGTTGGCAATGACGTGGACATCTTGGACTATCAAAGTCACTGCCAATCAAAGTCACTGCCATTACTTTAACGCACTTAGAGCTTGGACCACTTAAAAGCCCGGTCCTTATGCGGCCAAGCTGGCAGAGGTCTAGAGTCTAGAACAAGATTCGAAGTATCAGGATCGATCAGAAATTGATATAATCCCAGAAAAGATACAATACACAAAAGATGAAACTATTCTCATACATTAACACACAACTTATAAGAAATATATCATATATCAAAATAGTGGTAGGTAAGGGTGTCAAAAATGGATTCGGCCTGATAGCACGGATCGAGTTAGCTCGATATAACTCAAATTCAATCCTAATTGAATCTTAATAGACAGGTTTTGATCTCAGCTTATAATGCCCGACATTGTTTCAGTCCAGATCGAAATCAGACCGGATCGACCCGTTAAGAAACTCGAAATAGTCCGAACCAATAATACCTAACCCGAACACCGGTAAGGTCGATCCGGATCCAGTTTCTTAATTTTAATGGTTTTAAAATTTGATAGATTATATTACACTGTTATATTTCATTTATTGATCCAATAGAGTATATGAATCTATAGTTGAAAAGAGTATGTTACTTGTTATAATTTACTGAATTACATACATATAGAATTAATGATGTTAATTTTATAGATAGAAAAATTTCAGGAAGGTTTGAACCTTTATTTTATTATGTGATATAATAAGTGGTATATTTCTAATGTATATAATCTCTAATAAGGAATTATTTTCCAAGTTTCATATCTTTGACTATGGGTCTTGGACCTCTTCGTTCCCAGGAGGACCGTACTAACAGTCCAAAGATTTAAAAAAGAAAAGAAGAATAAGAAGAAGAAGAAGAATAAGAAGAAGAAACCTGTAATCAAAGCTAAACACCAAACAAGTACTTAGTCACCTTAAACAACAAGTGACGCATAAAGGAAAGTAAATAATTAATTACTTAATTCACGGGCTTCCACATTAACTAAAAGTAATTGAAATTTAGTAAAATTGAAAAGGACTACATGGTTCACGACATAATCCCTGTGATTTATATCAAAGCAAGAGTTTTAGTTCATGGTATTGGAACTGATATAGGTATTGATATTGGATGTGAGTATCGGTTAACATCGGTCAAGTATCTGCCACTATACTAATGTGGTATACTTTTTTGGTATTGATCAGTTTCTGCCACGTATTGTCCAGTATTGGTCAATACCCATTGCGATTCGTCAACCAACACCATATCAGCCAATTCTGCATATTGGTCACAGCCAACACTTATGAGAGAGAGAGAAGAGAGAGAGAGAGAGACACCAACTGTGAAGAATCATTTGGCATGTAGTGAACTACCAAATAGATCAGCACAACTTCAAGAACGAAGTTCAAAATTAACAAGGGTTTGTAGAATGAAAGGAGTATACAACTGGGGCTCATTGGTATAGATGAATAAAAACAGGTTGCTTGAAGAGGGTTTATTCCCTAAATATCAATACCTAAAACCATGGTTTTAAGTCAAGCATCTTTTATTGCAAGTATGATGTGATCGGTTGATTCGGTACGGGTACCTTAAACAATGATTTTAAACTAAGTATCTTGCATTGCAAACCCTAAACATTAATTAAACGCCAAACCCTAAGTGAAAAAGAAAGAAAATTTTCTTGCATTGCAAAGCATAATGTCATGTCATTTTTTAAGGTGCATGGGTCTTTGTATCGGAAAAAGATCATCTCTTGTCTCCCGGTTGTCTGTCATCCATCAGACATTCCAGTCTGTCCAATGAAAGACGAGCGCGATTGGACGACCGGAAAAGATCCAAATCCGACACGCCAAAGTGATTGTCTTATTGATGTTTCTTTCATGTGCATTATCTTGTCGAATTGGCTTTCCTTTCTCTTAATTTCAATTAAAGTGGATCACGATTGCAAAAATTCAAACGAAATCTATAAGTGGTCCACAAGGTTTGGCAATGCCAGGTTGGTTTGTATCCAGGTTTGGTTCAAATGTATGTGGATAGAGCTGGAGAGCCACAAATAGAATTGTGGCTGATTGTGGCTGATGAAGCCAATGAGAATCCAGTTTGAATTTAATCTTTTTTGTTGAAATATTTATATTTTCTTGATTCCGTTAAAATTTTATATGAAATATATTACATATTAAAAAATTTTCTAATGTTTATTTTTGAGAAATTAAAGAAAAACCAACTTCATTTTTCCTCCCTCTTAAATATCACTATTTTTTTTTTATTTCTTGGAAACTAAAACTAAAAATTAAAAAAAAAAAAAAAAAAAAAACATAAAATTTTCTTTTAAAATTTTACTTCAAAACAAATGGAGCTTATGGGAAAGCTTCTCTGAACTGTAGAGTGAGAGCTATGCCATCGCCGCTCTCTGTCTCTGCCGTCTCTTAACCCCTATTTTGTAGACTGTTGCCGTTGGTTCTCACCAGTGGTCTCACAGGGGTTTGGAATTCCGGCACTCGTGTAACGACTCTGGCCGGGAAAGTGGAATAGTTCCTATTGAAAGGGTCCAAAATATTTTGTCTTAGAAGGGGAGTAACTGTAAAAAGTGGGATCATGTTATCTTCGTATGCCAATTTATCTGGATGGAGTAGCTAGATCCGGCTCCTAAATCAGGCCCCCCCCCCCCCCCCCCGAAAGTGGAATTGGAGTTCCCTTTAGAAAAGAGGAGAAGGGGAGAAGCTCGGCCCCCCCAATAAAAACAAAAAAAAACACCACTACCTCAGGAAAGCGGGATGGAACTCTGTCTAGGGAAAGTGGAATAGTTCCTATAGAAAGGGGTCAAAATATTTTGATCTTAGAAGGGGAGATTGTAAGACTGTAAAAAGTGGGATCATGTTATCTTCGTTATGACTGATATTTATCGGAGCATGGAGTAGCATAGATTTCGGCTTAATTGAGGTGATTTCCTGTAAATCACGGCACGTCTCTGGCCTTCCCGATATGTGGAGTTGGGATTCTCACTTTTCGATCCTTTAAAAGTAGGGGTCGGACATGGGTAGGAAACTTTCTGGGCCGTCGGATTGCGATCATGCGATAGACTTCCCATTACAACTTCCGATCTTCTAGATTGAAGATTTTCTTGCTAGCACACAGTCATATCAGAGAATTTTCCCATAATTATGTCGATCTGTGGTTATCCCTGAGATCATGGGGATAACCTTTCCATTCACCTTTTTTTGTGACGTGACATACACCCGTTTGCTTGCATGGGAAGGCACATGCTTGCCCCTCATTGAACGAGGGTTTCGGACACGTGTCCACCCTTGATTGGGGGTCATTATTTATCACTATCGTGGACAATTCAAACTTCATACATTACTTCTACACTCGCTTTGATAAGTATACCATTACATAATTCGGGTGCGGGCGCACACCGGGGGGGGGGGTGCGGGGGGCGGATCTCATACAACAACCAACTTGACAAGGATTGCAAGGATCGATCCTAAAATGGCAAGGCAAAATTTCCGGAAGATAGGCCCGATCACAGGCCGATTTTGATATGGATCAGGATCGGGTGGGGCAATCCCTTGCACAATTCCGTGCACTTGAACGTTGGGAGAGAATGAGTATTTGAGAAAAGAGAGAGAATGGAATGCTAGCATAGCTCCTCCGACTCTGTAGTTTAGATAAAAAATTCCCTTATTTTAAATACATATTAATGGGCCATTGATACAGTGTTTCCTCTTTTTTCATTAATTAACAATTCTTTAGTGGACCTTATTTCATTTTCATTAATTAGTAAATCTTCAACTATACATGATAAACTACTATAAGAAAATCGTTTGAGATGGTATAACTATGTTCAACAGAGACTGTTAGACACTCCCATAAAGAGAAGCGATTTGATTCAGATTAAAAGATCTAAAAGAGCTAAAGACAGAACTAAAATGATTCTAAAAGAGGTGGTGAAGAAAGACGACATTCATAGCTTAGGCCTTGCTTTAATTATGACATCAAACATAACTGATTAGTGAACAAAAATCCATGTAGTCGATCCCATTTAGTTAGGATAAAGTTTTATTCTTGTTGTAGCAAATCTTCAGTCGACTTTATTCTACTTTAGCATTATTTATGTAGGTCCCATTGTTGGGGACACGAAATAATCTCAAGTTTTTAATCCATTTTATAACCTTGAGGCTTTGATTGGTTTTCGAGATTAATGAATGATTAATCTAATAAAAATGTGAGATGTTAAGTCCTCTTGCCTCTAGCCGTCTAACGTAGACTTTTACTTTGACAAAAGAACCCAAAATCCTTATGAAAAGCTTACGAACCGATTTGTCTGATGTAACATGGGGTCATAATCAAAGCAATAGTACGGACAAGATATCAGAGGTACAAAATCTTGACTCATGAGAACCTATCAATAATGAATTTTTTTTTACGATGACACGTCATCGGTTATCGTGATTTGCCAGAGGGGGTTAACTGAATCATGCTTTAAAAAGCAGGGGTGTTAGTGATATTATTGTGAACAATGGCAGAAACATGAGATTAATCATACTACAAGGGGTATAGTTGAAATTTTCCTTTAGAAGATTGATGCTGCATTTAGTATACATTTTTGAAACACATATTAGAACTTAGATCCTATAATTTGATAAGAAAAAAAGGTTTTTTTTTTTTTTTAAATTCATTTTTATTCTATTTGTTATTTTGATCTTAGAAAAAAAAAAATATTTCGAATAGAATGTGTTCTAAGAATTCATACCAAATACAGTATAAATGTATTGTAAATTTGTTAATTAAGAGCATTTCACAGTACATTTGAAAAAAGTGACCGTTTCTCATAATTTAATTTTTTTGAAAAAAGAGAAACAATTTAAAAAAAAAACATTTGAAAAGACATACAATATATTTATCTTGAAAAAGGCATACTTATCCATGACTCCAAACATGGCATGCATGGATTGGGATCTTTTGTGGTGAGGCCAATCCTGTAGTGAGGATTCTATCCACTCAAAGTGAATCTGTGTGTATCTCGATGTATTTTGAGTGAATCGAAATACATGTTGATCCATTCTGAGTGGATGGAATCTTCATTACAGTTGTGGCTTCTCTACAAGGGATCTTTTTCCCATGCATGCACATATGACAAATGATTTCTTAATCTTTTCTTTGAAAGATATATCAGAGTAATTGACATATATCAAATATTTCATGTCTAGACGTTTTCTTTTTATTTTATATAAAAATAATTATTTTATTACTTATGGGAATTTTCCATGAGATTTTTTTTTTTGGGTGTAAATTGGAATCCTTTCCTTTCTTGCCATGTTTGTATTAAATCTGTCAAATATAAATTAAAGGGTAATTGACACATACCACCCCTGTACTTTAACTCGATTCCAGATAACTTAATAAGTTGTTAAATCGGACGAATACCACCCTTTAATTTACACCATATTGACGAACCAATCAAGCCTTACAATTTAACCTATTTATTCTCTTGAATATGACCAAAATACCCTCTAATGTGAGTTGAAAAGTTTGAAATTACCCTTTGCATGTTGCAGGTTGCAGGTTGCTTTGAAGCAAATTCTTCTTCTTCTCCGGCAACTGCGACGATTGTAAAAAAAATACAAATACCCACACGAAAGTGGATATCGAGTGGTGGGCGAAGAGACAACTTCTTGCAACGGAACAATTGCTCTCCGACCTTTACTATCTTTAATCTTAAGCCAGAAAAAAAAAAAAAAAAATCTAGAGACACACCACCCGCAAAGGAGAAGTGTGGTTTTCTTAAGCTACCGTCCCCAAATCTCCTTCCTGCAAACCGATTGGAAGTGTAGATGTTAAGAAACGAAAGAAAACCACAATCAAAAGAAACATATTTAGGTTACAGAAACCCTAAATCGATCACCAAGAATGACCAAGAAGATCAAGAAGAACAAATTTAATTTACAGAGAAACCTAAATCGACCCCAAGAGTACCTCTGATCAGAACCACCGATGATCAAGGGTTTCTTGCAAAACAAAATTCCTTTTGCTCCCGAATGAAGAGAGGAACCAAGGCGACGCAGTGGGTTTTCTACAACTGAATATGAACCAAATCGAGTGAAGAATGAAGCTAGAGAAGGTGTTGTCGTGGTGTTCTAGTCATTCAACTAATCTTCTTCAACTCTATCGTCCGTACAGAAAATAGGGAAAATAATAACAAGAATAATAGGAGAAGAAGAAGAACAAAGGAAAAGAAAGAGGAAAAAATCAAGAATGGTTGGACCAAGGGGTAAAATTGTATATTTACTCTCTTTGTTTAAGAATGGTTGAACCAGGGGGTATCTCGTCCGGTTTATCAACTTATTAAGTTATCTGGAATCGAGTTAAAGTACATGGATGGTATATGTCAATTATCCTAAATTAAATGATTTTATATGTTATCATAATGCTTTATAAATGTTTTGAAAAAAATTGGTAAAATTTCAACCACAAGACAAACTCAATAGAAGGGAGACCATATCAATAATGATATGGACCACTAATTTAGAATTATTAATTTATTTAGAAGAATCCTTACCTATGCTTGAAATGCTACATTGCACCTTGCTTGTATGGTAAAGAAATTGTCAAGAATGTTCAAGATTTATTTTTCTTCAAAACTTATTTACCAAATAAAAATCTTAGAAAATTTTGTGATCCTTCAAGGAAGGATGGGGATAAGAGAGTGATTGACATGGGAGCTCTTCTATGTGTTCCAGTCAATGGAGTAATTTTCGGATGAATTTTCAATGTTCTTGGAGAGAAAATTTCCCTATCACGGGGAATAAAAAGCATAAGTGGAATTCCTCTTTCCAAAGATGTCCTTGTTCTCTTACTAGATTTTCCCCTATACCTTCGCCGCCTTCTTCATCATGTTGTTTCATCCTTCAGGGCTGTTCACTAGGTGTTCGAGCCTCCTTAAAAATTCTTCTAAAATAAGTTGTATGTTTGGTGTTTATGCGTCGTGAGTGAATTATCTTCATAAAAAACTAAATAAATAAATATAGATCTATCGTTTCAATTACTGAATAGAAAGTAAAAAGAAGAAAACGTAAATTCTTATAGAACAAAAGAACGATGCGTTGATCATGCATTTAAAATTTGGATCACCTGCATATATATATATATATGTACTTTCCATGAGATCCATCACTCTCGATATGGTATGAAACCCACTTCTAGATTGTTTTTAGATTGTGGGACGAACGCTTACATACTTAATTTCACTTTTCTAAATCTTGCAAGGTGCATGCAAAAATACCAAAAATTCATGGATCATGAATCATGACTCGTGCTGCTTATATTTAGCAATGATTGAGAGAATTATTATTATTATTATTATTTTCATTTTTCCATTCTGTAAGTGGGTATTACCTATTAGGTTGCAGATAAGATTGTTAAGATATGTCTTTAATTGGTTGGTCTATGGCAGTTTGCTAAAAATTTGATTTTTTTTATAAAGAAAAGAAAGATAAAAAATACAATTAAAGTTTTACTGGACATGCAACCCACTTATAGCTTTTAAGCCACAATAGAAAACCACCAACAAAACCAGAAAGAGAAAAAAATCTAACAAAATACAAAAAAAATAGACCATCAACCTGTTCCCCTCCTACTACAGTCTTCTTTGAAGATAAGGTATCACGTCTTACATCTTTATTATGATTTTCTACCATTACCATAATAATCTCTTCAAGATTAAAAATCTGACCAATATCAATTCTTTGGATTCAAATTGTCTCCTCCCTGAACTTCAGGGAGGAGTGGCGGCGACCCCAGTGGATGGTCGCCACGTGGAGGTCGGATGAATCTGACCCCTCCATTCGGGCCGACACTCTCTTATCGGCTTGACTTGTCGGCTCGAAAAAAGAAGTTGGATTCATCCGACCTCCACGTGGTGACCATCCACTGGGGTCGCCGTCCCTCTTCTAGAATCTCAGGGAGGACATGATGTGGATCCAACTCTATGTGAATTCCCCCCATAGGTAATCGACCTGACGATGCTTTTCCACTCAATAAAACCCCACCATGCGTCAGGGATGCACCTTTTTTTTGTCTTTGATTATTAATTTACAGGCCCATTACGAACACCATATGTGACTGACGTGTTTCCTGTTCAAACCACACACAAAGTGAACGGAGTTTGTCGGATTCACATCGTCTCCCGCTTGGATTTGGGTGGGAGACTGGACGGTCTGGATGGATGGCCGCCATATGGCACTCGGAGGGATCTGAACCCTCTATCCGAGCCGACCCCCCAGTCAGCTCAGCTTGTTGACTGGAGAGTCGGCTTGGATGGAGGGCTCGGATCCCTCCGAGTGCCATGTGGCTGCCATTCATCCGGGCCGCCCAATCTCCCTCCCAAACCCAGGCAGGAGACGATTTCTGTTCGAGTTGGTCTCATAGAGGACACACGTTGGCAATGACGTGGACATCTTGGACTATCAAAGTCACTGCCAATCAAAGTCACTGCCATTACTTTGACACACTTACAGCTTGGATCACTTCAAAGCCCGGCCCGAATCCGAATCGTCTCCTATGCATACGGTTATAGGAGACTGGGCGGAAATCATCGGATAGCTGCCATGTGGAAAAGTAACCATCGGACGGTTGAAATACAAAACCAATACTATTGTATTTCTATGACGTACAACACATGGCCGTTTCAAACCTCTACAACGAATGTAGCGAGGGAAATAGGAGAAAAAACCCTAATCCGAGAAGATTGAAAGAAATCGGGCCTGAAGGATGAAGAGGGGATAGTTGCACACGGGATCTGAGCTGGATTGAGCGGGACGGGAACGAAGAATGAAGGGTTGCAGACCTGGTTTTCTGGTTTTGCCGTGACTTTGCACATCCGTTGTCTTTTTTGGTTTCTCAGGTAATTTAGGGCTTTTTGGTTCTTTGATTTTTTTTTCAGAAGAACGTAGTCTAAGAAACTCTTGTATCTTCTTCGTTTCTTCCTCTGTAATGGAAAAGAAGGTGGGGTTTCTTCTTGGAGGCTTATCGAAGGTGGGGTTTTTTCCTGGAGCGGCATTTTCTTATCCCTTTCTTCTCTCTGATTGATTTGGTAATGGTAGATCTTTTTGAGAAAAGTTGCAAGAAAGCTCGCGGTTGGAGTGTTGCATAAAAAAAATCTAAGAAAAACAAAAACTGAGAAAGAAAAAAACATTGCAGGAAAACAGAGAAAATAAGAAATTAGAAGAAGAAAGACCAAAACATTAAAAAAAAAAAGTAGAAAGAGAAGAGCAGAAGAAGCAAAAGGGAAGACGAAAGGGCGATTTCGTTCGGAGCTCGAGAGAAAAACGCAGAGGAGGGAAAAGAAAAATCATTCATTGTAGAAAAACAGAGAAAATAAGAAGCTAGAAGAAGAAAGAGGAAAAGCATTGAAAAAAAAAAAAAAAAAAAAGAAACAGAAAGAGAAGAGCAGCAAAACGGAAGAGGAAAGGGTGATTTCATTTGGAGCTGAAGAACATCAAAGTACTGTTGGATTATTGACATTCCACGTGGCGGTCATCGGACGCCTCCGCCAACTCTCCTATGCCGGTACGCATAGGAGACGATTCGGATTCCCCTTATGCGGCCAAGCTGGCAGAGGTCTAGAGTCTAGAACAAGATTCAAAGTATCAGGATCGGTCAGCAATTGATATAATCCCAAAAAAGATACAATACACAAAAGATGAAACTATTCTCATACCTAAACACACATAACTTATAAGAAATAAATCATATATCAAAATAGTGGTAGGTAAGGGTGTCAAAAAGGGACCCGGCCCGATAGCACGGATTGAGCCAGTCTGATATAACCCGAATTCAGTCCTAACCGAACCTTAATAGACAGGTTTCGGTCTCAGCTTGTAATGCCTGACACTGTTTCAGTCCAGACCAAAACCAGACCGGACCGACCTGTTAAGAAACCTGAACTAGCCCGAACCAATAATACCTAACCCGAACACCGGTAAGGTCGATCCGGGCTCAGTTTCTTAATTTTAATGATTTTAAAATTTGATGGATTATATTACACTGTTATATTTCATTTCTTGATCCAAAAGAGTATATGAATCTATAGTTGAAAAGAGTATGTTAATTGTTACAATTTACTGAATTACATACATATAGAAGGAATGATGATGTTAATTTTATAGATAGAAATAATAAAATAGGTTCGATAAGCTTGATAAGCTCGGTCCGGACCGAACCAGCTCGAAATCACCTCAATAAGTCCAACCCGATAACAAATTGATACCGGACCAGCCCGTTAGTTATTGTGTCTAGCGCAGCCTAACTCAGCCCGAACTCTTAATGGACATGTTTTGGGCTGGACTTATAAAACCCGACACAGGTTCAGTCCGGACCGAAATCGGCCCGGACTGGCCCGTTGACACCCTTAGTGGTAGGGCATGGGATCACACTAGTTGGTATAAAAATCATTTTCTGCCAGGGGTTTGGTAGAAGACTCGACTGCATTCAGTCGATGCCCGACAAGTGGGTGTGAGATGGATCCGAACCGTCCATCCAAGCTGATCATCGAGTCGACACCTCTCTGTGTTTCACCTTATTGGCTGGGATGATGGATAGTTCGGATCCAGTCAACACCCACGTGTTGGGCATCGACAGGATATAGTCGAGTATCTTGCCGAACCCCTGACAGAAGATGATTTAGATCCCACAAGATGTGTGAAATGACATCTCCAACATCAAGTCAATGGAAATACAGGGGCAAATGTCACACATTTCACCCACTTGTTAGGGAGAAGGAAGAGAAGAAAGAGATATATTGGATTTACCAAATAGGCCTTAGAAATAAGAGAGTGAAGCTGGAGAGGATTTGAGTCCTCAGAAGGAGGAGGAAGAAGAAGAAGATAGGGTCGGGTTGGGCCGGATCAGGCTCAGCTCAATATCTCAACCCCTAGGCCAAACTGACCTTGAGTCCGGGCCTTGACCCGCACTCAGAGCTGGAGTATCTCAACCCAAGCCCTCTTTGGCTTAGGGTGAGCTTGGGGTTGACAAGACCAAACTTGCACTCCAAACAGACACACATTCTGATTTTCTATCACAAGCTGTTATCTAATCTCCCTCTCTGTGTATTTTTTTCTAGGCCTGTAACATTCACTCTATATTAGCACTATTGAACGTGGCTCACGCTAGCTTCTGCTTGGGGTGTCAATCGATTGGTCTCAATCAGGCTTAATCGGTCATCACCATTTTAACACCCTGCACTATGACGGCTAGCTAATCAATCCCTCATTGGCGAGGTATGGACACATTTATATTCGGTCAGTTGGTCTGAGTCAGTAATTAGTCTTATGCTAATTAGGCTAATCGGTCTGTAAATGGATTGTAACTAGCTCATACCAATACAATGTAAATAAAAATAAAGAGAGATGTTGATTTTTTTAATCCATAATTGTTCTCAAGTTGTAGATAAGATTCATTCTTGTAGGATCATAAGAGGTTTTTATTTGGCTTGTAATCATCCATATAGATGAAGATGAGAAATGAAAGAGAATAAGAAACGATTCAATGTATTAGTTTTTTAACGTCAGGGTTGTATTTGTTTGGTTAAAACCAAGATTCAGTTCGATTTAAAAGTATATTTTATTCATTTGATCGATTTGATTGGACTACATCATTGTTGCACCAGGAACGCCCGTTTAATAATTAGTCCAGACTTAGTCATGTTTAATAATCGAAATGATCGGTCTCGGTTCATAATGGTCAGACACGGACTGGCATGGACGGTCACGATTGATGAACAATACCACTTTTTTGACTGATAATGTTTGAGGCCCTTACATGAGGTCTTGTTTCCTTTTCCTCTTCATCTTCTCTGAAGTTCCATAGATCAGGATACGAGGTTAGTTTCTCTTTCTTCCTTCCTCTGAGTTATATATCTTCTTATTCAGATTTGTAAACTCTGGCGCCAAAGAAGGTTCGCATCGTAGAGTTGCAAACATAATGACTAAAACATATCTCTAGCTCGATTTCAGTCTCTTGCTTGCATATTGTGTTGGATTTTACTGAGCTCCAATTGATGTTCATGAATGTTAATTAGGCTTATATCTGATAGGAACGTGCCGGGTCGAGGAGGAGAAGTTGAATTATATCTGAAAGATATGATTTTTATGTTCAGGTTGGTGAGATTATCAGCAGATTTGAGAAGAAGGGTTTCTCCTTGAAAGGTAACTTGTTTGATTCTTTGTTTGAGTTGCAGTGTAACAGTATTCATTCAACTTTCTTAGTTTTTAAAATATTTTTCGAATTTAGGTTTGAAGTTGATGAGCGTGGACCGTCCCTTTGTCGGGAAGCACTATGAGATCTGTCTGCCAAGCCATTCTTCAATGGTCTTGTTGAGTACATTATTTCTGTCCCTGTGGATTCTATGATCTGGGAGGGTTAGAATGTTTTCAGCGCTGGTTGCAAGATAATTGGAGCTACTAACCCCTCTGATTCTGTTCCTGGAACCATTCGTGGTGATTTCGCTGTTGAGATTGGCGGGTAATCACCAGTACCATGTTTACCAATTACTAGCATAATGTTTGCAACTTCCACATTTTCCATCGATGGGCTGCATAGGGATTCTCCAGAATGTAACAATCCTACTGGGAGTAGGAGTTGGGAAAACTGCATAGTTTTATGGGCAGGTCTACGGGGTCTCAGATCAGAAATTCAAAATACACTAATGTAATAACAACCAGATAAAGACAAGAACCAGGTTTCAGAAATCAGAATTGAAGAATTCTAGGAAGAGAAGGATTTCTGAAATCGATGGATAATGCAGGTCTAAGGATAGATTAGAAATTATAACAAGATTCAGCAATAATAGCTGAAAAGAATTCTGAAATTGGATTAGAAATTCAGTTCGGAAAACAGATTTCTGAAGAATTTGACTTTAACTAGGAAAACTGAAATTCAATTAGAAGAAAGAGTGCAATCAGTAACTAAACTAGAAACTAAAATAGAAAAGTAAAACCAAGAAAGATTGAAACTTGACTAACAGAATTATAATTAATCTAGCGAATCAGAATTATATACTAGTCTATGGTCTAGAACTAACTGCATGTTTGTCGATTATGAGAGGTTAAAAGGGCATGAAAATAAGAATACATCCTCTGGAATTTTTATGTTGAAGCTGAAGAAGTTTCCCTCTCCGTACTTCAGGAATTTTTCTAACTTTTGGCCATAAAGATTCTAAACTAAATACAGGATTATTTATAGATATGACCACCACATGAGAGAATATTATCAAGACTGCCATAGTGAAACATCTAGACTGGATTATGATGTTGCAAAGATATGCATGTCGTCTGCATGAAATCCTAAATTCATATATCCCAAAAGTTAATCACTGGAGAGAGTAGTTAGTTGTTTACTGAGGTTTCTTAAACCCATATTTCATGTAGTGGGTGTTGAGAGACTTAATTATCATGGACCATGCTGCTGCTTAGATATGGAAAACAAAGGTGTCTTTTTTATCGGACTGAGTCTTATAAGCACCTATCTTAGACTGCTCCAACTCTAGATCCCAAACTGATCTGGTTGCTGGCTTCAAACTGTGGAATGAATGTCTATGTGGATACCTATTTGGATGGTAAAATCCCTTTGTGGATGAGTATCTCAAGTATTTACTCTTGAAGATTGAAATGAAATAAAGCATATTGCACTTCAAGGTTCAAGAAGGAATTTGGAGCCATAAAACTGCTAATTCCAAGACCTATATATATATATATATATATGACCAGAATAGAAGAATGGTAGTAAATTATAAATCTCTCAAGAACAGGGAGGAGAATTAGAAGAAATTAGTGGAGCCAGAAGAAAATATTAGAGAAGAAGGTAGGAAAGATCACACTTGATCGTAGAGATGAATAGAACTAGAACGAGGTGGAGGATGATCAGATCTGGAATACCAGTCCCATGTGCACAGCTCAAGAACTCCAAAACTCTTATGAAAAGTCAAAATTCTTTACTCAAATCATATTTAACTGATGGGCCTATATTACATATATAAGGACCTTTTTGAAATTCCTAAATTGACTTATACAAGGAGTCTTAATCACTTTCACACACTGAATAAAGTAAATAGACTCAAAACAGAATAAATATCCTAATCTAACTCAAACACTTAAACTACTAATCGCTTGTACTGACTTCACCCAATTTTATGGGTTTATAAGTTAGGCCTGTTGCAATGAAACCCAAGAAAATAAAAAGTCCAACCTATAACATAACTATCCAAAGCTTATTTTCAGCCCATTGGACTGCCACCTGCCCCTTGTGGGCCTTCTAGACTTACATCTAGGCCTCCGGGATCAATGTCTAATGCAACTGCATCAATTCCTCATGACATGTTCAACACCGATCTTCTTTCAGCCCGAGGATGAAATTTCTTGCCCACATATAAAATCACCAACATGTGATCCTTTCTCATTAATGTACTGATGTGGTAGGAAGAACTCGATAGGAGAATTTTCTTTAATAAAATCAGCAAGCGCCTCTTGTTTAACTTCATCAGTACATACCACCACTTGTTCAGCCACGTTCTTCCTTCTTGTCTTCATTAGCTTCCTTGATTTCCCTTCACTTATATTTCAACAATTTTGGTTGTACCTTCTTTGATGCAGTTGCATTTACTATGCCGGCCTTTAAAACATGTAAATTGAATAGAGAGTAGTGAGTAAACACACGAGTAGAGAATGCAACTGTGGTTGAGTACTAGAAATGTTTGCAAACCAGCTACCATATGATATCTAAGGAAGAAGGGAAACAGCTCCAACTGCAAGGCCTAAATATTGGATGGTGGATTGTTATCTTGAATTATTCCCATCCTTTGTATTTTTTTACCAAGTCTCTTTTTATCTTTTCCTGACATTGCTTCAGCTTTTTCCAGACTTGAAGGGGGACAAGTGGACTGAGAAATAATGGGGAAGAAGGCGTTGAAAAATGAGGTTGAAAAGTGTGATGTTTGGTGGTGGTTGACTAATGGGAGTTGTGTGGTTTCATTCTTGTGCATTGTCATCTTTGCATTGTTGGTGCGCCTGGGGGTTTCCTTCCATCCCTATTCAGGTGCTGGAGATCCGCCCAAGTATGGTGACTATGAGGCGCAGAGGCATTGGATGGAGATCACCCTTAACACTGCTACCAAGGAATGGTACCACAATAGCACCACCAATGATCTCCGCTATTGGGGACTTGACTACCCTCCCCTTACTGCCTACCAGAGCTATGTGCATGCTCTCTTCCTTAACTACTTCCATCCTGATTCTGTTGCCCTTTTCACCTCCAGGGGTCATGAATCCTCTCTTGGGTGAGTTCCAGTCACTTGCTGAATTCTTTTATGCATAATTATATCCATAATTTTTTGTTTTGTAATATTTTAAAAGCTCTTCTTTCCTGCAGAAAGCTTCTCATGAGGTTGACTGTGTTGTCTGCGGATGTCCTCATCTTTTTCCCGGCAGTTATTTGTTTCATTATGGTCTATTATACTGGTCGCCGTAGATGCTGCAAAGAAGACATTGCATGGCATTTTGCTATGATTTTAGTCGGCCCATGTCTTATCATAATTGATCACGGACATTTTCAAGTATGAACCAATTGTTTGTGAAAATTTCAGTTTTTATTTCCCTTTTTATTTTTTTAAACTTTATATACTCTGCGTTAGGAGATTGCATACTTATATGGGTTCCTTGCCAGTACAACTGCATTAGTTTGGGCTTTACTGTTGGAGCTGTTGCTGCCATCTTCTCTGAAAACGATTTGGTTGCTTGTTTCTTGTTCAGTCTTGCACTCAACCATAAACAGGTTTTGTTTCTTTCTCTAGTGCTGCAGTAACCAATTTCCTAGATTTTATTTGTTTCTCTCCCCTTTTAATAAATTTTCTAGTTAACAAAGGGCTATTAACCAGTGCTGGTCCTACCTACGCAGGGTCCTGGGACGGGTGAGTTTGTACTCGGTCCTAACCTTTAGTAGTCATGCTCAGAGTGGCAGCCCTCAAGACTCGAACCCGGGCATTTGCCCTGGGTGGCCCTGATTTTTAACCATTACTCTAGTTAATGTATGATTGAATTCACTAGGTTTATGAATCTAGTTTGTTGAAATGTTTTGGTTGGTTTTGAAGTTAATTTAATGTGCTTGAAAGGCTTGCTGATTTGGCTTGACTCAATCATTAACTAGGTCAAAGGTCCCTTTGTTGGATAAATCTGACAACAGTACGACTTATGTACATCAAATTCTTAATTTCATGTAGTTATGACGGTGATTTATATTTGGCTGTATTGTCTTTGGTTTCTGGCAGATGAGTGCTTATTTTGCTCCTGCATTTTTCAGCCATCTCTTGGGGAAATGCTTCAAGCGTCGGTATCCACTGCTTGAGGTGTCAAAACTGGGTTTGACAGTTATTGGAACATTTGTTCTTATTTGGTGGCCTTATCTTTATTCAACAGAAGCATTTATGGAGGTAAGAGCCAGAATGGAATCCCTCCCCTATTCTCTTTTTTACTATCTTTCTCTAGTATATGTCATCTTTGGTTGCTGATCCTTCTATGTTTTTTATGTGATGTATTACCTGTGGTGATTTACGGTACTACCCTAATGTATGACATAGGTTCTCTTCCGCCTGGCTCCTTTCGAGAGAGGGCTATATGAAGATTATGTAGCTAACTTTTGGTGTACCACTTCCATGCTTATGAAATGGAAGAAATTATTCACAAGCCAATCACTGAAGCTTCTCAGCTTGAGTGCAACTGTTCTTGGTATTCTTCCCTCCATGGTTCAACAGCTAACGTCTCCAAGTGATCAGGGTTTTCTATATGCATTACTGAATAGTTCATTTGCGTTTTACTTATTCTCATTCCAAGGTATGATATATGAAGTATCTCTCTTTTTTGAACTTCTCTTTCCATTGGACTTCTCTTGGGAATGTTTTCTGACAATTAGCTGCAATTTTTTTCATGGGGAAAATGACAGTTCATGAGAAGTCTATCCTGTTGCCTCTTTTACCGGCAAGTTTGTTGGCTTTGGAAGAGCCTCTTCTATTCAAGTGGTTCACATTCTATGCCATGTTCTCAATGTATCCCCTTCTTTGCCGTGACCGTCTGATTTTACCATACGTGGCTCTACTTGCACTCTTCCTCTTTATTTACTATTCACCAGGTGGCAGACAAGGTGGAAGAGAGGTTTATGTCCCCAAATGGGCTGGGTTTGTGATGTCGTTGCTTCTCTTATGTTCTTTTCTACTTCATCTCATATACTTGGCATTTCGACCTCCAGAGAAGTATCCTTTCATCTTTGAGGCCCTGATTATGATTCTTTGCTTCTCACAGTTTGTCTTGCTTACTGTTTACACAAATACAAAGCAATGGATGTTGTTGAACAGCACTTGGATGGAGAAAGAAAAGAAACTTGTTTGAATTCCATACATCGATGTGCATGTGTAAACATATTTGAGGTTTAAATTAAATTAAGTTGTTTCTTTAGTTTTCTAGTTTGTGTTTTCATTTTGTCTTTCCTTAAATAATAGCAATTTTTTATTCCTGTTTTATTCCCTCGATCAATTTGAAAAGTGAAGATAAAACACTTTGGATGCAAAAGTTATAAACTACAGTAATCTTCAAATTTGATAGCTTCTCTTCCGAACTCCCCTCAGTCTGTACAGTTTGAGCTTTGAAGCTAATAATAGCTGATATGCTTTAAAAAAAATGTTTGCAGAATGGATGATTGATTGCTTTGAAGTCCTGAGATCTGAGAGGGTTATTGTCCAAAATATAAAGAATATGGCAAAATGAGTGAAAGAAACTTCCCCACTTAATGAGTGTTTGTTCTATCCCATGGGAAGGTCTGTAAATGCTTCACTAATCTTACCTATGGATGTCTTCCTATGCTGGTAATAGACATCAAAAGAATAAAGTGATGGTTGTGATTTCTTGGTCGATTTTTTTTGAGGGATCTTGGTTCTTGATTTGGTGTCAGTCCTTCTCTACCCAATGGTTCAATATTGAGGCCTTAGTCCTATTCGACTTCTTAGTACTTGTGCCCACTTGTCCAGGCCACTTTGTCAACTCTCTACTCGTAAGAAGAATAGTGCTCTTTATCAAATTCTAAGCCGGGTTATGAGTACAATGAGTCTGGTGTTAATCTTTATCCCAAGATCCCTGCAACGGATAGATTTTAGTTCTCATTTCGTATATAGAGCATTCTCGGCATAAACGATCTTAGCCTGCTTTGGCCAAGGAAATTTGTTCGCCATGGGCTAGACGAATGGCTGGATTGAACGTTGAGCAAAGTTTCTCCCTATTCTATTAGGTAGGGGGCTAAAAAGGAAGATGAACTTGCTAAGGTAGGCGGCATAGAAAGCTATCCGGGGGAAAAGTGGATCTCTTGTGATTTTTTTTTTGTTTGGAAGAGCTAGCTCTCGTTCTCTCTTCCTTGTTGAGTCGTCAACAGCTTTCGTCACAATTTTCAAACCGAAATGAGGGGTTTTGCTACATAGTGGTTGGAACAAGATGTCCAAGCGGACCAGTAGGTAGGCGCTCGATAGAGCCCTCATACTTTTTTGAAGAAGGTTCTATTAGTGGAGTGGGAAGAGCAGGAGGAAGTTAGGCACAAATTCCCCTCAGCAGTAAGTGAAGGAGGAAGAGTTGGCGACCGGAGAGGAAAGAAGAAAGGCATGGGAGCAAAGAATCCACTCCATAAGCACTGACCCAGGCCAGAACAACGAACGAGCACCTATTTGACTCTCTGGCGACTCTTTAGCCGCAATTATTTAGGCTCTGAAAGAGTCGAGATTGAAGCCAATCGTGGATTGAGTAATTATTTTAGAGCAAGCCTGGATTTGTTAATGCTGCCTTTGTGATGACAGGGCCTATTTTTTTTTTTTTGGGTAGCAAGATAACAGGGCTTACTGGGTGTTAGAACGCATTGACCAAGAAATTATCCTGTATCATACGTGAAACACACTATGGCAAAAACACCTAAGACAAACCGATGCTGCATTTGGTATGCATTCTCAAAATAGAGTATGCATTCCTAACATAGAATGAGTATGCATTTCTATCGCTTTTTATGATCTAAGAATGGGAATACATACCAAACGTTATTTTTGTTATATCAAAATGTGTTCTTGACCTAGAATATATACCGATAATACATATCGAATGCAGCCCAAATGTCTATTAATGTTTGATTGCTAATTGCTGAACGAGAGAATAATTTGGATTACCAGTTATATCCAGTGCCAACATTTCTATCTCATGGTTTGGGTTCTGGGGGAATGGTGGAAACTGGGAACCCCACCCTTCCCCATCCCTGCAAAAAGACATCACATTCAACTTCTCAAAATTCTTCATTAGGTATGATGCTTCCAGAGATACTGTTGCCTGTTGGCCCCTATCTTACGTTTTAGTTTCACTCCAGCTTTGAACTGTAGAACAAATTTTTACTCATGGTTAAAAGGTAAAATATGTCTATTAGGCAGTGAGAGTTGGGGGTAGGGAGCAGATAAGAGTACCTTTCTCTATGGACAGAGCATCCATGGTCTATCCTACAGGGTATTGCTTCCCTTCCTGGGGTGTAAGGAGGGGTTCTGAACCGAAATCGAGAAACCAAATAGAAACCAATCGGTAAAAATCGAGTCAAATCAATTGAATTAATTGGTTTGGTTTTGATTTTACACATAGTTAAACGGTTCGATTGTAATTTAGCACCATTAAATCGGAGGTTAACTGATAGCAAATAGATTAAATAAAACAGAAAAGAAACCGAGTAAATCTGGTTAGGAAATCGAATAAAACTGATTAACTGTTTAACTAAATATATAATATTTCATACGTAGAATACAATTTTAATGTTTTATGTCTTGATATAATGTCATGCTCAAGTAATATGATATTTTTAGTTTATTATTTAATGTTCAGTATTTTGTTGTTGAACTATTACCGTTGTAGAATATTCGTTCTTTCCCATAAACTGTGTAAGAAATCATTTATGAACCAATTAATTAAAACCTATAAGAAACCGGTAAATCAATTGTTAATCGGTTCGGTTTTTGTTTAGAAACCAAAAACTGATTATTAATGGATTTGGTTATGATTTCTATTAATGATAACCTCAAATTTTGGATCCCCATTGAAGATACTATTTCCTGCATCTTTATTGGTGAAATGAGAAATCCTCCCTCATGTATATTATATGCCACGTATGAAATCCTTTCACAGTTTCCATCCATGAACAGGCCCAACTCACACCGAAGAACACTTCATCACTGATGACTCATCAGTCTCTTCTCAAAAGTGGTTGGTTGCTCCTTTTCCCAAGGTCCCATCTTCAAGCGGTGAGAAGAGAAAAGGATCACTCTACTCCTTGTTGGTTTTTCTTTACAGAAAATAATAAAAGATTGAAACTGGTGCGATCCAGCTCACCTCCCTAACATGTAACAAGTGAGAGAGAGAGAGAGAATTCTCCATCACCTCTCTCTTGCCCGTTAATGGCGCAAATCAAGACAGCAGGAACCCACAAAAAAGCTTATGCTGATCCTCAAGATGAAACTGGGGCTGATGATGTAGTTACTTGGGATCCAAATCTAAGCACCCACCACCACTCCAAAAGCAAGACCTCTCTGAAAGTTGCCAGATAATCATAAACCTTTCCCATTCAAATATCAAACAAAACCAAGATCAAAACTGCAAATCCCACCTCTTTTCTGGTTCAATTTCAGTCTTTGAGAGCCTCAGATCAGGAGAAGCGAAACCATGATTCCTTCCTGCTTCAGCAATCCCGACCAATTGACTCACGACACTCATAAACCACAAAACCTCATCACCTGCATTTACCAAACTCAGCTCTGCAACTTCCCAACCTTTTTGACGATAACATGGACGAAAACCCTTTTCTCTCATTCCTTAATCATTCATGCTGCTGATTCATTCTCCATCACTCTCTCTCTCTACCCATCAACCTTCTCCTTCTTCCGAAACCGGCCTGGCTCCAAATCTCTCTCCCTCACCCGCCAACACCACCACCGAATCAAGCTCTATTGGGATTTTACTAAAGCAGAGTTCAGCCGGAACTCGGCAGAGCCTGTGTCTTGCTTCTACATTGCCATCGCCTGCGATGCCCGCATCGAATTCTTCCTCGGCGATCTCAGAGACGACGCGCTCCGACGCATTACTGGAGCTACCCGAATCCCTCTTTCCGCCGAGCCCACATTACTATCTCGTCGTGAGCATGTATTTGGGCGCAGAAATTTCATGGCTACAGCTCAGATCTTTGGATCGAAGCACGAAATTGGGATCGAATGCAGCGGTGGAGTGTTGAGGGTGAAGGTGGACGGTAAAGTGGGTCTGATCGTGAAGAGATTAGCATGGAAATTCAGAGGGAACGAACGAATTGCTGTTGGTGGATCTGAAGTGGATTTCTATTGGGATGTGTTCAATTGGATAGCAGGATCTGGTGGTCATGGAGCGTTCGTGTTCCAGGTAGGAGACGGTGGAGTCTGGCCTGAAATGGTGGGTCAGGAGAAGAGACTCATGAAGAAGAGCTTACCATCGTCGTCATCGCCGTCGGCTATATCGTCGTCGCCGTCTACGTCTTGCTCGAGTGTTTTGCAGTGGGCAGAAGAGAGCAGTGACGGAGGGAGGAGTTCTTGTTCTTCTTCTACCAGGTTTAGTAGGAGTGGAGGTTTCTCATGGCTGCTGTATGCATGGAGGAGCGACTGCAATTAATGCATCCATTCGAGTTTCAGTGTGACTGTGATTCTGTGAGTTTTGAAATAATGTTAAATTTTTTAGATTCTTGAGTTCAAATGGAAAAATTCACTGTACATAAACTAGGGTTCATTTCAATCTGAAGTTATATATGGTGCCATTTTGGTTGTAGAATGAAGCCTGATGTGGGAACTCAGTGAAGAGGAAAACTCTCTCTACCCTGGTATCCAAATCCTCTACCCTCTGCAGTTGCTGAGTTGCAGTTTGCACAAAAGTAACAGAGCATTGTTGACACTTGTAAAGTTGCAGAGAGAGACAGAGAGAGAGAGAGAGAGGGGGGAGAGAGAGATTGACAGCCACCGTTGAACCTACCGAGAGCCCCTCGGTAGGGTCAGGTCATGATACGTTTATATTCAGTTCGATCAGTCTTAAATCTTAATCCATGATTGATGCTATATTAATCAGCCTTAATTGATCTCTAAACAGGTTACAATTCTGAGGTGATCATGTAAGGAATCGAATCCTCTCCTCCATGGCTCCCTGGCTCCCACCCCATCCAATCATCGGAGGGGGCTGGAGTTTGAGCCAGCTCACCCCTCCAACGGTTGGATTGGGTGGGAGCCAGGGAGCTGTGGAGGAGAGGATTTGGATGCGATCATGTAATGCCTAACAAACCATTGGGAACAGGCCACTAAGGAAAGGTCCAAACTCTTGTTGGTATAATGATCCCTATCATCTTTTGACCTCCGACCGAGTATCCGACATGTTTATTAAACGGTTTTGTCCAGTTTTGGATTTCACTTGTCAGATTTGATCAGGTGGGCTAGAAATTGACACCTCTAACTTAAGGGTGTGAAATTTGAACCGAAATCTAAGGTTGTGTTTAGCTTTTTCAGAATAGAGAATGCATTCTTAACACAGAATGAGTATGGATTAAAAAAAGATGAATTTTAATTTTGAGCTAAAAAACACGTTCGATGATAGGTAAGAGTTTTTTTACTGCATTCCATGATCTAGGAATGAAAATGCATTATCAAATATCAAAATGTGTTTTTGATCTAGAATATATACTATGAATGTATACCAAACGCAATCTAAATCTTTTATCCAAATCAAATTGTTTAAACCGATACGATAAACATTTTTGTTTTTTGAGTTCAGAAAAGTGAAATTGAATAATAATTGGTTTGGTTTGATTTGAATAATTTAAAACATCGGTTCTAAACTCTATGGCAATTGACAAGTTTTTTTAGCTTAAGATGCCTCATTTGATACGAACTGGAGATCATCTATTTTAGTAGTTGGAGATGAGGAAAAGAGAGCTAAACTGATTAGGAACGGATTAACCAAATCCAATAGCAATCGGATTTGGTTTGCACCTGAAACTGATTAATAATTGGTCCGGTTTTGATTTCAGGATATTATCATCAAACTAAATTATTCAAAACCGAATCAATTAACACCCTTAAGCTGAAGCATCCTATGCACAACCCATCCACCCTTAAACGGTGACGGTGTTGAGCCGTTCGTTACATTGTTTGTCTGATTCTTAGTCACCATTGCTAGTTGACCTAATGGTTTGGAGATTGAAATAAGGATGTAAATAGATAGTCAAAAATTGGAATTTGATTTTAGATGTATTAGGGCAAGGGCATCCGGATCTGAATTCAGATAATCCGAAACATAATCCATCTGATCTGAATAAATATCCAATTAAGGGTTTCGATGATTCGACAGGTTCCAGAGGATGAGGAAAAGAAATTCATGCATCTAAGACAACTGAGAGATATGGATTAAGAACGAATCATATCTAATAGGGGAGAAAAGTCCAGATGCATAAGTCAAGTGAAAACCGATAGTCAAAAACCCGAATGTGAACCAATATTTGTGTCCGTTTAGGGATATCTGAATCCAATAACATCCAGATCTAGGTCTGTCGGACCTTCCGTTCCGTTTACATCTCTAGATAGGACAGTCAAATTTGATCAGTGCCTGGGGATATGGGCTCCTGGCCCATATTCGATTGTGACCCAATACCTGTGTAATAGCTAAAGTGGTAGCGAGTCGGTAGCAGCGAACGGTAGCTCTCGGGACTATCTTAAAATCTATTGGACTTTTGGGAAGGCGGTTGGAATCAGGACCGTTGATCCGGTATATCGAACCATGGTTGGGTCACACTGATTGCTGGTTGAACAGGCATCGGTAATTACTTGGATCATTCAGAGACCAGAAGATTACACATTCCAAGCCCATGAGATCAGAATATGTAAACCTTATCACCGACTGATCCTAATTGGATGGTGATGGCATAGGCTTGTCCGACATTGGTTGAAAGACAAATATAAGTTGATAGAGAGTTTTTCTCCACCAACATTCACCCATTACTGTGATCTCATTATTACTCTCCCTTCTTATTAAAAAAACTCCGAAATATTCTCTCGTTTTTCCAAGATTCCCATCTAACCACCAAAAGCTCTGCACTTTGGGTGGAAAGAAACTCAGAGCACAAGTGGTTTTCCATGGGCTTAGGAAAGTCAGAGAGGACATACCCCACTTGAAAAAAGATATGTAGTGCTGTATTGGGTTTTCTACCTGTTCCTACCATTGAAGTCAAGGGAAGAACTTCAATGAGGTTGCTCAAAAGTTTATATTATCTTTTTAAGAATTGTTTGGAAGAATAGAAAATCAGAGTGGGTGTTCTATCCATTTTATTATGTACACAAAGATGGAGAAGGTTAAACCATCACAAGAGTAGGTGAACTTCATATTCATCATCAATTCAAAATCCTTTGCCATTGAGATAGGTAATTTGGTTTCCTTTACTACATAGAACTGCTCTCATTTAACAGTGCATATTACAAGTTGGTGACAGAAGCAAAAAGTTCACCTATCTTTGTTAAGAGAGAAGGTTTCTTTTTTCTTTTTTCTTTTTTTTTTTTCTTTTTTTTTTTAATAAAAAAAAAAACTTAAAAAGGGTATTTGTTGAGCACGTGTAAGAATGAAGTAATCATCTTAATTCTCAACAATCCAAGAAAAACAAAGAAAGGAGGATATAAGGATGGTATTAACATCAACTTATATTCATGATGAGTGTTCTAAAGAAAAGCTCTTCAAGATTGAGAGCCAAACAAAATCTTTTATAAGATGCCCATCTGCTAAAAATCTAGTTATATAGTTCATGGGAAACTTGAAAATAAAAATGGAAAGAAGAAAGTGGTGCCCCTAAAGAAGCATATAGATGAGGATGTATGAGATTTAAATATGTATTGTATGTACATGATGCCTCCTTTGCTTTAGTTTCTTTGCAGGCCTTCTAGGCCTCCTTGTTTTGATGGTAAGGCAGGCTTGTTTGACTCCACCAAGATTGACCAGAGGACCTGCACATCTTCACAAGGGCATGACTTGACATCCTCATACAGGATGTATATCCCACTACCTGCAACAACAGAAGTTTGAAAAAGAACAAGGAGAAAAATGGATGAATGACATTCTGTTCTCTCCCCCCAGAGGGAGAAAGGTTGTGCAATCCGGATTTGATACAGCCCACAAAAGAAAAAATAATATAGAAGTAGCAGAAAGAGGAATGTAGTATGGATTAGAAGGAAACAATGAAGCATGGAAAGAATTGAGGAAAAGAAAGCATGCACATCAAAGCTCTCACCAGGTGAAACTAAAATGTATCTAAACTGAAGATGGGTAGGAAGGACTTACTCTTTCTTTGAGCTGAGTGCAGACGAACCCAGAGCTTCTTCAATGGAGAAAGGAGGGATTGCAGCCACCCCATTTGGAGAAATGGGTGTAGTTCATGGTAGGTGAAAGGGTGAGAAGGAAATAGAGAGATGTTAAGTAAGAAAAAAACTGTAGGTTTGCTTAGACAAGGGTGAAGTCTAGATCACTGTTCCATAAAAATATTTTTAGTTCCCTTGCAGAGCCAATCATGATTGGAACATTTTCCTCTTGGTGCAATGTCTTTTTCACTACCTCTTTCTCTTCTAGGAGGGGCCAACCCCTTTCAGTCATTTTTACACTTCAAAAAGCTCTGCTTTTTTCCCTTTATATCACGTATGTTTATATGTCCCTTCCTCGCTATAAATATAACAGTCCTTGTGCCTGAAGCCACATACTTACTTTGAAACACTGACTTTTGTCTTATGATGTATACACCTACTAGTGGGACTTCTCTTTCTGCCTTTTTGTATCCTTCTTGTATGCCAAGTAACACCAAGCCCTGAGAAGAGTCTCCTACAAGGACTTCGATTTTAATGGATATATTTAGTAATCGTACAAGAAAGAGTGGCATTTGTTGCACGAAAGCCTTCACAGAGGGGTGCTGACTCTTCTGTTTTGGCATCCTCACAACACTTCTGAACTCTTATTTAAGAGTGTTACACACTACTGGATCCTTGAGATTCACACCTTACTAATCTTAAGGAACATCAGAAGGTGGTGGATTTCCTCCTCAAATGGATAACCACATTTCCATGAAGCATGTTCCTCCTCTCATCAAACATATTGAATAGTCCTACCATTAATATAGCCCTTTAGCATGGACATAATCAACTTGGACCATCCAGTTAGACAGGCTGCTGTGGATCCAGTAGTTCAAAATTCAAAAAACTGCCACCAAAAGGTTTAATATATGAATTTATTTTTTGAATATCTCCATTTCTGTAGTCCATATGAAAATGAATGCAGCTGATTGGAGCTATTAAAGTCCTTATACTAACACATTCACAGGTACCATATGTCATATTGTTTACGGTATGTGAAAGAGAAACTGAAAAATTAGCTCTTGCAAAGAATTATATTTTCGACTACTGGTGATTCACATTTTTTTTTTGTCTCCATGAAATCTAATTGAATCATGTGATTTCTGGTTGGAAATAAAAATGAGCTGAAGTTTATGTGATTACGGGAATACGCTACATCCTTTGAAGGTTAATTGAAAGCTCTTCATTAGGAATGTAACTACTTCTTTAATTTGATGTTAGAAGCAACAACCAAACAAACAAAAAAAAAGACAAATTCAGTAGTTCAGATATGAGTTAAAGATAATTGTCCTGAGTCAGAAAAGATGTGCTTTAAATCCTTGCTTGCTTAATAATTTACCACATCAGTGAGCTGGCCAATGTGTCGATATGGATCAACCTTAAATGTTCGACCTAGAAAAGAGAAGAAAAATTCATACCTTAACAGGTTTGACAGTCTATTCAATTGGGTCAATCGGTTCAAATGGTACATAAGCCTGATCTAAATTATACTACAATTTTGAGATCAAACTGAACCTTGAAGAGGTTGGGTTCTCATCAAGTGAACCAACCAAATGGTCAACAATGGGTTTTGGAGTACCGCAAAAATGTCTAGTTCATGACTTCATTTTTTTCATGATACAGAGTTTTATTAACTAATCAAGTCCCATATTATAACCAATGAAACATTTTCTGATTGTTGTTGAGTTGGGGATTCAGTTTCCTTCCAACCTCTAGAATGCAGCTGGGATCATTGCAATTTCTCAAGTCCTTCATTCCCAAATTGAACTATCATTATTGACATAGACATTAAGCAAAGTGAAATCACACTGCAGGAATGAATCATAACTGGCCATCAAGTAACTTCACAAGGTAACAACGGCAACATTTACAAATAATAGCCACAATAACAATAGAAACCACTTTGTATCCCCCCCCCAACATTCTATTGGTTGTCCTAAATCTTCAATAGTCTAAATTGATGAGCATCCATGGCCAGTATGCCAAAGTGATGTAACAGGATGACTGAAGTCTTCTTATGAAGATGCGAATTCTCATATCCATCCAGGGAAGCCAAAAACTATACAGCTCTTCATAGGTGGGTTCTCTGGCCCCAGCTGCAAATGGTAAGCACATGTAGTGATGCGTTAACTCATTCTTTTGTTTGACCATTTGACACTCCCCTGAGAAGGTATTGAAGAAATGCTGTTCCATAAATATAAAAGACAAAACCTCCAACGTCCAGTAGTTCAAGTAGGTTAGATAGCTGCGCAGACAATAACCAAAACGAACAGAAGTGCAGCAGATGCCAACACCAGGAAGATGACCTGGCAAACTTTCCAAATCCATCTTTTCCAGCCAAGGGAAATGGTTTCTCGTTTCTGCTCGTGAACAGGAATAAATTAACAAAAATAAGGGAAAAGAAAGACTACTAGGACAATCCAACTTGTACGGGGACTGCAAAGTATACTGACTTCTGGATGCATCATCTTTCTTCTTCTTTTTTTTTTTCTTCTTTTTTTTGTGGGGGTGGGGGTGGGGGTGGGGGTGGGGGTGGGGGAGGGGGGGAGGGAGTAATTGAAGTTGTCAAAACCATAATGCTAACAAATTGAATAGAATTTTAAGATTTAAATATACAAGATGATGGAAACTTACCACAAAAGAAACCAGCAGCTCATGCTCTTGTTTGGAGATGTTAATCTTTGTATCATCTGCATCAGAATGAGACATGTCCAAAATGAAAAAATTACAAAAAATAAAAAATTACAAAAAAATCCCCTCATAAAAACTGAGATTCTCAACCTCTCAAATTTTAGGCATGGAAGTGCAACTTATTTACCAAAGCACTACCATCCTCATATTACCATTTTCCACCTTATTCCCATGTGTTTTTTATTATTATTATTATTGTTGTTATCACTTCTCATGCATATATACATCTATATTCTTGAATGTTCCACACATCAAATAAATAATCTTTTGAAGAATGATCCGAGACCATCATTTGTAATGCACTGATCCCCCTACATCTATAGAGTTCTAGAGGGGTATCTCACCAACAATGATACACATAGCAAGACATGACAATCATCTGTATAACCAGTTTCTAAAAAATGAGCAAATGAATTGAAGTAAACAACAATACTTATTTAAATCACAGGGATTCTTTTAACATTAATTAGAAGGGGTAATATTACGAGCTACTCAGAGGTAAGTAGAAATTAATTGTTCATTGCTTTATACAGTATGAATATGAATGACGAAGAGTGAAGAATAAAATCTTACTCTCCCAACAGATTAGTTCTACTAAAGTTACTCAAGAGATGGGAAAAAATTATACACAATGGAAAATAAAGGGATCACTTTTTTTTCCCAGTTTACAGCTACTTAATCTAGAGATGTCTAGCTCTAGAAACTGGAAAGAACATGGAGAGTGCATATTCTAGGTTTTTCTAAACTGAATATCAGTAGGAGAGGGAATCAAAGCAAAAGGAAAGACAGAGAAGACACTTCTTACCACTCATGTATAAACCTTCAACCCAGTTTTGGGCTACTTCCCAAGACAAGGCTCGCTGGATATGAGAAGTTTGGATAGTACGTGAGACACATTTGATTGACATGGACCTTAGTATAATGCTCACTTAGGTTTAGCAAGTTTACTTGATGCGGACCCGGGTCGAGAGAAACCCCATCGGGTCTGCTATGGGCCCATCCAAGATACATAATAGCTGAAACTTGATCTGACGGTAAACACATGTACAGGTATGAAGTCTGGTCTGTACTCACAGTATGGTAATCTGATGGGACTGAAACTTCAAGAGTAAAGGAGGAAGAAACAGAGGATTAGAAAGGGAAAGATGATCCAAGAGAGAGAAGGGAAACCAGAGGGTAAGAGAAAGAAAACCTACCCACAGATCAGTAGGGGAGGAATGAGCTTCCACAGCAATGGGGAAGGGAACCAGCCGAGAGAGAGATGGCCCAACCGAGAGAGGAAGAGAGGAAGAGAGGGAGAGCAGAAAGTGCTCTGCCCGTAGGCACCCAAAAACCCTTTTTCTCAAATCTCCATCATCTATTTCATTGATAAAAAGGTCTATAAATAGACTTTACAATTTAATTAATTGCTAAATAAAAATTCTAAATAAAAAGATGATAATCAAAGAAGACTCCTAACTAAAGAAGACTCCTAATTAAAGAAGACTCCTAATTTAAAGAAGACTCCTAATTAAAGAAAACTCCTAATTAAAGAAGACTCCTAATTTAAAAAAGACTCCTAATTAAAGAAGACTCCTAATTAAAGAAGACTCCTAATTAGCCTAAAACTCTAACTAAAGGATAAATACATCCCTTTTTATGGAAAGAAATAAAACTAAATCAAATTACAATGATTTTTCCAATTAAAATAAACCCTAAAAAAAATATTCCCATCCAATGGATCCAGCCTGCATCATTACTACTTCTATTGGAGTGGCCTATAAATGCGTTGACATATTGAATTCACTAGACATGGCATTCTTTTCAACAAAGTTGAGGAATCAACATATTATGGTTCTAGAATATGAAGGAACCATATATTTGGGACCTAAAGGTATTTAAATTTCCCCATCTTCTCTTCACCATTGACCAACAGGACAAATTACCGAGACAGAGATCAGCATATGAGCTCAGTGCTTAACAAACTAATGATCACCCATAAAAAAAATAAAAAAATAAAAAAAATATTGCAATTGATATGAAGAAATGGGTGACCAAGAAGATCTATGAATAGCTATTTGGGAGTTGGGATTGTCTTTTTCAGTTGAAACTTGAAGACCATACAATTTGGGAAGTCATCTAGATCAGGTAGTTCTAGAGGAAAATTAGCACATTTTATAGGTTCTCCTTTAATATTTTCACAATCAGTATAGATGAAGAACATTCGCATTTCCAGCATCTACTGAAGAACTAAGAGATGTTGGAGCCATACCTTGGCTGTAGCTGCTAATCGATTCTGCAGGTTCTTCAATATCTTTAGCAGGCAAGCTTCCAGGACTGTATAAAAGAATAGATGCAAATACTAAATAATTTCTACTGAACTAACAAGATCAACCAATCTTGTGATAGGATTTCACTGGCTGTCAAAATAATTTATCAACAAATCAGAAAATGCTCAATCTGACTAGAATACAGACCAAAATTATGAGAGGGTTGCAAATAGAAAATGCTCAATCTAACTGGGAAACAGAGCCAAAATCATAACACGGTTTTTGTTTTTAGCTTCTCTCCTCTTTTATTTATTGAAGGGAGGAAAGCTACATCAACGGACAAACTGACGACAAGTGGAAGCTACATTCAGATGAATTAACTCACAACTATCAACAAAAAATTAAATTTTTAAAAAAATGGGTCATAGTGGAAATTGAACAATATCAGTTGCTTCCTGGTGCTAATAAGGCTCCTGAGAATATAGTCTACAGTTTAAGAATGACAATATCATACATTCACTGACTTAGATACCCTCCATGAAAAGGAGGAAAAGGAACTAAGTAAAACCACAATGACTCACACCTGCTTGCGACTTGTAATCTGTAGAGACTAAGGGCCATTTCTCTTGTCCTTAGCTGAAGCTCTGATAGCATGTTTCGCCGGAGATCCAGATCTTGATTGGTCCTGCAGATTCATCATTATAATTCCACCTTAATTTTCCATCTTCTTAAATCAGAAGTTGTATAGAAGAAAATCAAACGATAATTGAACAAGGTTCTTTTTCTTTTTTTTTTTCCGGTAAAAGATAATTGAACAAGCTTATTACATTCTGGCTATAGAATTTGACATACATCAATAGGCCCTGAGCTTGAAGAGACCCAGAAAGAATAAACTTTGAGAGAATTTACAGCAATCACATGCTAGAAAACCATATTTCAGCAACAAAAAAACACATTGACCTAATCAGTCACTAAGATCAATCAAATTCACTAGTCACTAACCAAGATCAAGAAACATCAAAAGCAACTTCTAGCAGAGAAAGCACAGACAATAGCAAGGTCAAGAGAAAAGAGAAGAGAACAAACAAGATGGGCTTTGCAGCTGGGTTGTGAAGAAGGGATTCCAAACGGTCGAGCTTGGGTCCGAGCTCCAAAAGCTTCCGGCGAGCATTGTCAGAGACACTTTGTCCTGGGTTCTGGTCTTTGATTCTACTCTCTATCTCTTCTATCAACCTCGAAGCCTCTTGGGCTTCTCGAATCCATGCGTCGCCAAGAAGAGCTTGTTTAGACATTGCTTACTCGTGATAGATCTAATTGTTTGGAGAAAACTGCAACAGGGAAATCGTGAATGGCTCCTGAAGAAGCGGTGAATCGGAGACGCCGAGTTGTAGTTAATGTGACATTCAAATCTAGAATCCTGGATAAACTATTCCTCTTCTCACTGACGAGTCATAATTCTATACAAACACGTGGCATCATAAATAGCCACAACTATGGGTGTCAACGGGCGGTCTGGGCCGGTTCGGTCAGGGCTGAACCGGTGTTGGTTTTATAAGCCCAGCTCAAAACATGTCCATTAAGAGTTAGGGCTGGGGTGGGCTGCGCTGGACACAATAACTAACGGGTTGGTCCGGTGTCGGTTTGACATCGGGCTGAGTTTATTGAGGTGATTTCGGATTGGTTTGGTCCGGATCGGGTTTATCGGGCTTATCGGGCCCCTTTTATATGTAAACTATATAACCTATTTTATTATTTCTATCTATAAAATTAGTATTATTCCTTCCATATTAATGTAATTTAATAAACTATAACAATTAACATAATCTTTTCAACTATAGATTCACATAATCTTCTAGATCATGAAGTGAACTCTAATAGTGTAACACAATCTATTAAAATTTAAAACTATTAAAATTAAGAAATTGGGCCCGAACGGACTTTACCGGTGTTTGGGTTGGGTTTTATCGTTTTGGGCTAATTCGGGCTTCTTAACGGACCGGTCCGGTTTAGTTTCGGTTTGGGCTGAAACGGTGCCGGGCTTTACAAGCTCAGACCAAAACCTGTCTATTAAGGCTCGGTCCGGGCTAGGTTCGGGTTATATCGAGCTGGCTCGGTCCGTGCTACCAGGCCGGGCCCAGTTTTGACACCCTTAGCCACAACTAACTAACGACATTTCTTAGGGGTGTTCTTGAGAGCATGTCACCCCCATATACTAAGTATTCTACCCCCTCAAAGTGGATCAGTATGGATTTTAATTCACGTATAATACATCGAGATATATGTAGATCTACTTTTAGTGGAAGAGAACTTCATTGCAGGGGTGGTCTCATTGTAAAAGATATCAATCTATTAAAATATGGGTACAAATCTTCTCCCCATTTGATAATCACTACAGTAGACATGTGAGGGACCCACGCTATATAGATGGCTCTCGTTCTTTAATTGGTACCACGGGAAACCCGTGTCAATAAATAAAGGACTCAAATAGTCTCTTATTGTTGGAGGGACTCTAGTCAGCAGGTAGAATTCACTCGATACTAGGGAAACTTGACAACTATTGACCATTTTTTCCATATATGAAAGAGCAAATATCGTTGCCTAACAGCGTCTCTTGCATCTTTTCACGTAGGCAGTGCATTGTCATTTCATTGCTCTTGTCAGAGGGCATAGGGGATGCAGGTGGGTTGGTAAGATCTCCCATGACACACCAATCGGTATGCAGAATTCGGTATCATTAGTTGGAGGCTCACAAGGTCAAAGTGGCGATAGAAAATACTAAAAGGAGAAAGAGTGCAGATCCTCTAAGACCTCTCCTATTGATACCACAACAGAGATGTGCTGGAAAAAGATCATTTGTAATGAGGCCACCCCTGTAGTGAGGATCCCACCCACTCAAAATGGATCCGCGTATATCTCGATGCACTTTGTGTGGATCGAGATATGTGTTGATCCATTTTGAATGGGTAGGATCCTCACTACAGGGTGGCCTCACTACAAAGGATCCCTACCAGCCTCCCGTAGTCTATTACCAAATAACGACCACCGTCAAATATCTACAATGCCATTTATCGGTCAACGAAGGAAGATTGGCGCCTCTCCCATTGATATGCGATACCAGAAATCCACATCCATTGTTTTGGACCAAAAGTTTAAAAGGAAATTGGGAAGGAAAGAAATTATAGAAACTATTGGAAATTTATATATATTTTGGAAAAAGAAAAAGTTTAAGAGACATTGATAGATATATTTAAAACATATCACATTCTTTTAATTGTCTTTTGTCTTATTTTCAAAAGTTTTTTAATCAAAAAATAAAATGAATTTTTTCACAAATGGATCTAACATTGTATCATTGTCAACAGTTATTATTATCTCACATATTTGTTTAAATAACCATATACTATGATATAAGTTACCTTCAATGAAAAAATGTGTTATAGTAAAAGAGCAAAAATGTAGTGCTACAAATTTTTAATACCTCGAAAATCCCTTTACACTCGAATTTTAACCATTTCATATGATTATTTCAGATTAAAACTTAATAAATGTTGTGATCTACTTCCACATAAATATGTCACATGTGAGAAAAATGTGACCATGGGACATGATGTAGATCAACAAGATTTGGAACATTTCTAATATTGATTTAAATATAAGAAAAAAATGAAGCAACTCAGCTGAATTCTTTGATAGGCAAACTAACTTAAAAAACTCTGGCATCTATTTTCTAAGGAAAAAGATTTGGTCCGGCAGTCTAGTCTGTCCGGCCAAGATCAGATGGGCTGGGTCACACAGAGAGCATATCGATGTATTGACTAGTAGTTATTCATTCTAAAGTTTAAACCCCAAGAAAAGGTGCACAAAGTCATTAGCAATTTAAAATTTTAATAATATCTCCATCACTCTTTCTCTTTTATGATCATGTGAAACTCTTATTGTACACTCATCAACCTCAAATCCCACTTAGACTTTCAGTTTTGGTTTGTTATTGAAGTGCTAAGGGACTCTTATTATTTCATTTTATCTTCTTATATGTATATTTAGTAAGAAATTAGTTTAATAGGTTCTATCGGGCTGTTATTGGGCTATGTACTTTGGTTTCAGTTTTCCACTTGTATAGCCAGCCCAAGGTTGACTAAATGGGCTATTATCAGACTGATTCGGTTTGATTTTGGTTTGGGTCTTTTGGATTAGTTTGATTTGGGCTTATCAATTGATTTGGTTCATTTTAATTTTTCACGTCATTCTAAAAACACAGCCCAATTACAATTAATAAGATTGGTTTCGATTCGATCCACGTTGAAACGAACTAGTTCAATTTCGGTTTGGAACCAATTTTGACACATAATCATCATCATTTCGACCGGGATTTTTCGGGCCAGTCCGAGCTTGGGCATCAGATTCGGCTAGTCCAACACAGAAATGAGTCAGTTTTTTTTGTAAAGCAAACTCCAACAAACCTAATTGGTAATGGTCCATTAGTAGGTTTATCAAATTTCCTTGGCCTGATAAGTCCAGCTTTTTTTTTTTTTTTTTTCCCTTGTTATACGAAGATTTTATTCAATTGAAACAAGGAGAGAAACCAAGGTCACATTGATACAAAGATCATTCAACTAAAGAGTGGACGGTGGTCATGCATGTATCCCTGAAACTGACATGATGGCCTGGGCAAGAGAATGCGCTATATTATTGACATTCCTTATAATAAAAGAAAAGATACAATCCTCAAAACATCTAGCAAGATTCAGAATATCCGACAAAATAGGGAAGATAAGAACATTTGAGAGCTGATCTAAATCCCTGATATGATATGAAATAAATGATTCAGCCATTGACATGTATAATTAGTATCCATGGAAAAAACAGTGTGTAATCCAGAACCAGAATACAAACCCTATAGTCCAACACACCATATTTGTCCTTGTCGATATTATCTTTCAGAGCAGAAAAAAAAATTTGGGATAGAAGAGAACATCATAAGAATCCAACTGGAGTGAAACCCCATGCAGGAGAAGGAGCATGAAGACTCACAAAATACGTCAGCCCTAGAAGAGAAACAGAACCTTGATAACTCGAACATATTTGTTTTAATTTTCCAAACGATTTTGACTTTGGAAACAACAAAAGACGACACATATTCCTACTCAACTCCGCCATACTAAAGAAGAAAAAAAAATTGCAGATGAGGTTAACAAAAACTTCCAATCTTCCATCTCGATATCTGAAGGTCTTTCAATATTAACAAGTTACTAAACAAGTCAGAGATTCCCCAAAAATCAAATCTTATAATAAAAGTCAAAGACATGAAAATAAATTGATTGTTAACCAAACATAGATTTTCCCTTCCTGGTTTTGTTGGCTTGCCTTTCTTCATCACTTCTGTAATGATTTCCGATGCCATGTTCGACGTCCCGACCACGCTTTCTCTTTTCCAATACCTCCACTCTCCTCCTAACCCCGAAACGTAGACTTCTGAGTTCTGAATCACTTAAACACAAAGAGAGAGAGAGAGAGAGACGACGTACAAAGCGGGATGTGAAACGGTGTGCAAGTTGTCTCTCTCTCTCTTCCATTAGTATCACTTTTCACACTTCGATCTTAATAGTTATGATCAATATATATATATATATATATATATATATATATATATATATATATATATATATATATATATGTACTTTGGTGTTTAGAACCTCTGAGATTGTGAAATGTGGCGGCGTCTGATTTGAGGAGAGACGATGGATATGAGCCCACCCAATGGTGGTTTCATCTTTGACCTGTAAACCATGTCGTTGTATGGTTTCTTGTACAACCTCAAGAAGGGTAAGAACGACTCCCGGCTCTTCTCCGTCTTGCTGACGTGGCAATCCCTGTCCTTCCTGAAGAACATAGCTGGGGATTGAAGGAACGATGGTCTTGGCGTCTTTGGATCGCTGTTGTTGTTACCGCTTCTGGTGACTAACGGCGTTGAAGTGAAGAAATGGTGGTTCTTCCTGGTGGGTCCAGGGGTGCTGCAACGTGGCGTCCTGGCAGCTGGTGATGCGAAGGAGAATGAACGAGCGTTGATTGGGGAAATGAGGGCAGGTCCCATTAAAGTTGGGGATGGATTGGTGGTTCCCATCTTAGATGCTGACGTGTCTGTCAAGCTTAGGTACCAAGGTTTGACAGACTCGAAATGCTGGGAGACTGTAAAGGAGAACCGAGTGGATGACGAAGTACCAATCCTTCCTGTTGACGGAATTGAAGAGGGATCGAATCGCAGCGAAGAAGCTCGCGGGAAGGACGAGAAATCATCATACTCCAGTGACTCTTCGTAGTCGAGTGAAGACACCACCATCGTCACCGCCGATAGGTCGACGAACGGACGAACACCCTGTACAATGCCAAGCAGAAACAATTTTAAAAAGGGAGGGAAATAGGAAACCAATGGATAAAGTCGAAATACCCTCAGAAGGAAGAGGAAGAATACCTTCCACAGGTAAGAGAAAAGGGAGGGAGGGTCGATGACGAAGGACTTGTGCAGCCGTCCGGGATAGTATTCCGATACGATCTTCAGTGATGCCAGTAGTAAATTCATAAAAGCCGAAGCAGATCTGAAAAAGCCTGTAATTGCACGCGTATCATATCAATAAACGATTCTTGGTCGTTAAGAAGGAAAAATTAGACTTTCAGTCTCTGTTAAAAAAGATTCCCCAGTACTTTTGCAGAAAATAAAATTTTAATAAAAATCTCTACCAGTCATTATCACAACAGTCCAGATTGACCTCTTCTCGGACAACTCAAATCCCAACTTTGTCCCTATAGTCGCAACTATTACTGTAGAACAGATGGGGACATTTCAGGGGCACCCTACACTCTACTCCACTGAGAGCCGAATCCCTATCTGAACTCCAGAATTTCAGAAATTGCCGTTCACCGACAATTTCTTGTGCCTACTCTGCCATATCTGCATACCTCCCTCATTAATTATTAGAGATAGAAAGGCAAAGAAGTTGACTCAGAAAATCTCATTATGATTCATTGCTTGGCTCCTTTTCCCGATTATATATATTTTGGGTAATTAATAACCAAGATTTCAGCGAAGCATATTACAATTGCAGACTTTCAATTATGAAGGAGTAATTATTCTTTGGGAGAAGCAATAACCAAATTACTCAGAATCAATTGGGACGAAGAGAGCAAAGAAGACGACTTACTAGCATCGAAGAGGAGGACGAACTGTTCGACGTTTTTAGGCATGGATCCAATGGCCACTTCAAGTGTAAAAACCAGTAAACGAATATAGCTAAAGAGGTAAAACAAGCAGCATTAGATGGAGTTCCTCTAAAGCAAAATGCAAGAAAATTTGAAAATAAACATAAGTTGCTTTTTCATACTTACAGTTTCTGAGAGTGGAACTTTTGATAATCTTGGTTAATACGGAAAACCTGTAAAGAGAAAATACATTAATTTTTTCTAGTGTTTTCTTCTGAATTAATTTTACAGAGGGAGCCAGAAGCCGAGTAGTACTTACTGAAACAGGCCTGGAATCGTCATCATGACCAGCAACATAGGCAAAACCCTCGGCGAGCTCGGCAGAAAACTCATCTGCAATCAAATATTCTGTCCCCACAAACAAAAGAGGAAACAGAAAAGAAAGAAGCAGGAATTTTAGTTTACTTGAATTTTTTGGTTTTTATTTAATCATCTACGTTTTCCACTGCTTTAGATGTTTGATTAGTCCAAACAGAGATGCAGAAAAGCAAAAACAGAGATTCAAAAAGTAAGAAACAAAGGAGGGGACAGAAGAGAAGCAGAGCAAAGTGTTAAAATGGCGGTTTTTCCCGCATTTGAAGATAGGAAAAGGAAGATTCTCTAGAAGAAGAAGTGGACCAATAATAAGAAGACGACGAAGACGAAATTGTACCAGTGCCAATACTCTCCCTCCAAGAAAGGCATGCTCTTAAATGCTTCGCTGCTTTCTTCACACTGTCTCCTTTTGCTTTTAGAAACCGTTCCACACAAGCATAGTTGCAAAACTTTTCCTATGGAAGAAACAGGTAGTCCATGTTAAAACAAGAGGCAAAACAGAGTGTAAAGTGTAAAGTGTAAACAAAGCAACAGTATTCTCTCTCATTGATCTGCAACAAAATCAAGACATAACCGCAAATTCTGAAGCTTAGATGCAAACAGAAAACAGGAAACAGCGTGAGAACAGACTCATTCTACAATGTATTCATCAGATCCCGCTATCTTTCGATCGGCTTCAGAAAATAAAATTAAACAAACAAAAGCCGGCAATAGATCGATATAAGCGTTAAAAAAAGAAGAAGAAGAACAGTTATCTCACCTGTTTTACTGTAAGCGGAGCTTGTTTCCTTAATAACGCAAGGACAGCTTCTACCTTCTCCGTATCTTTGTCTTTCTGATCTCTCTTCCCCATTCCGAAAACAAAAGCAGGTAGTAATTAAGAAAGAGAAAAGACACAACAATTGAGTTTACTTGTTCCTTACTCAACCAGCCATTTAAAGTTCATACCACAGTTGCAGAGTGAGGGAGAGAGAACGACAGAGAGATGACATTTGAGACCACGTATTTATAGCGCAGGACAGAACCTCCACGTGGACTAACGGATGCCGTTACAGAGCAATCGTCAACCCCGTCGAAAGCTAAATAGTAGATAATGAGATTATAATGATGGCAGATTCTGATTTGTAACGGAAAATGTCGGCAGCGTGCCCACCTACACCACCTCCCACTATTATGAAGATAAGAAAATCCTGAGATTTCAAAATCAGATTAATTTCTTCATCCACATGTATACACTATGGTTTTCTATCGCCTTCCATATGGTATGGGATCTACTTCTAGAGTATCAAAATAAGTATTAAATAAGAGTTTTAGTGGGTGATGCTCACATCACTGTAGGGTCTGGGACACGATAGAATGTACGTAATCAATACTCTTGCAATGCGAAAAAACCGTTTCCTTAATCAATTTCTAAGTAATGTTTTTTGCAAAATTCTAGTTACATCACAGCTAGATATGGACTTGTCATATGATGCATAATCGTCAACTATCATATACAAAAAGGATTCAAAAGTTTCGCAATCACATCTTATCCTATGAAAAAAGTGCATTGGAAGAATCATTCCACGAAATAAACGCAATAGGAAATGGAAGAGGATATACAATTGAAATATCTATAACTTTTCGACGTTCCAGGTATGCCAAATTTTTAAGACAAAATTCTTGTAAGATTGGGAGATAACATTCCTGCTCTTAAATTCCATTGATTCTGTCTCCCTGGGAACAATTTGAAAGCTGAATATTGTTTGGTAAATCCAATCTGATTCTAATCTCCGAGGGAGTGAACCAGACTCCATTTGACTCTAAGATCCCAAATTTGAGAGTTAAAAAAAATTAGTTCTCGTTGTTCTAGAGCAAATGAAACAATCTAAAAAAGGGAGTCGAGTCAAAACGAAGGCTTGACCGCCACCACCACCGTTGCCACCTCCACTAACCACCACCGCCACCACCACCACTACCACCATCATCCATCGCCATCACCACCAGATCTGGAATTGATTTTAGATTCATTTTTATCAAACGAGATTCTATTCTTAATAAGTTTTGGAATTAGATATAGAACAGTGTTATCAAATGATATACTACTAAAAAAACTTGACTCAAGAGCAAAACAACGGATCAAAAATAAAAATATTATCAAACGAGGCCCAAAAATCCCATACTGATTCAGATTTTTCCCTTACTTTCTATTACAAAAATAAATTCAAAATTTCTTTATTTGACAGAAAACAAAAATGTAATTAATTTCATTAATTTGCATTAATTTCTTGGAGTCAAAACATTGATATTTCCCCCAACAGAAATCAAGAAAAGAAAAATATTAAGTCCGTCACTCTCACGGCAAAGACCGGCATCTTTGATATATACAGTAGAGAAGACCCACAAACTGGCGGACATTTACCACGTGGCAAATTAAATCTGACTTTGTTCTGAAATTTTTTATAACAATCTCCAACCGGGTAATATAAAAAAGAGGTTGTCATCTGAAAGTAAACTGGCGGTTTGTCTTAAAATTTCCAAATTTCGAAACCCGAAGTCAAAAGAAACAGAGATTTAATAGTAATAAAATAATAGATGAAGACAAAGGAACAAAAAAAGTGGGAAGTCGTCCCTAAGTATGAGGTGTGAAGGGAATATGGGTTTCTGTGAGCGTATTGTAGGCCGGTCAGTACTGTGTTTCTGACTTCCCAAGGAAGTCATCACACTGTTTAATTTAATGTTTAATATATACTTATATTCCTAGAATGTATTTAGTGATACAAATGTTTCATTTGTCTTCATTCATAAGCTAAGAGATTCTCTCCCTCTCTCTCTCTCTCTCTCTCTCTCTGTCTCTCTCATCATGTGTCAGCAACAACTTGTTGGAGACAAGTGTACTTACGTAAAAGTTGCAATCCATTTGTTTTGATCTTCTTTTTTTATACCTTACCTAACCTTAGGATTTCAAATTTTGAACCTTGTTTTCCAGGGTCCAACACATGTTCATGGGGTTGAAATGTTAAAATGTATCACCCACTACCCCAACACACCATTATGTAGCCCCATACTATTACCAATCATTGTCCTCCCCACCCTACAATTTCAAATAAATTCCCCACCCCCCATCCCAAAAAAAACCCCAATGATCCCACATCTTCCTATCATGATTTTTCTTACATTCTCTTTCCTCTTTGATACGTTTTCCATTTATCCATTGATGGAGTGTTAGAATTCCATCCCATCCAATCGTCAGAACCCACGAGTAAAAATTACCGTTTAAGTGAACCAAGAGATGGAAAATTAGATATTCGACTTGTGAGGACTTTAATTCAGACTTGAGAGATTTGCATGTTTCCCTTCTTTTATTCTTATGCTAATGACCCGTAGTTTGAGTAATCGATATTGGTCATAGTATCAGTCGTTCAATATCGATATGATCTTGATCTGGATCAGGATCAGTTGGTATATCCTCACTTTTGGTATCAGATCGATTCTCACTTTTGTTTGAGTTAGACCAATTATCAATGAACATGACCAATTTGGTCAAGAAAATTTGTCCTTGCTAAACTAAGACAAATCTGTAGTAATCGAAATTATTGGAAAAAGATTCTCTCCTAGTGCCGAACTTGTTAGTTATTTATCAGAAGAATTGAGATGCATTGATATACATGTCAAACATCGCAGCCATTTGGTGGATGACTGACGCGATTGAACAAGAAAAGAAGATCTAGATCCAAAATTGCTTACTATACTCTTTACAACATGTGATTTTATGATAAATTATTGTTTCGCGTTTGAATTTAGATACTATATTCTAATTTATAAATAATTATAATTAAAAAAGGAAAAAGAACAAAAAGAGAAAAAGAAAAAAAAAAAAGGAAAGTGGTGAGCTGTTATCTTACTATATTATAACGTTAAGAAAGAAAAAGCAGGCCCTTGGTCCCGTGACCGTCCACTAAAAGATTCTTAATTAGTGAGACCCTAATGATCATCATATCCCAAAAGCTGAAGGTCCTTCAGGTGGGCCCTTTGAGATACTAACTTGCCTAAATAGAATTAAGTTGACTACGGGGGTGTAAGAAATAATCACAAGTGACGGGACCCACATATACTCTATTCTATCCACATCCAGCAATCAGCATCAAACCATGGCCCCACCAAAAAGGGGCTAGATTAATTGGTTCCATATAAATTCAAAATATATATGATAATTAATGATTAAAGCTTTTTAATCTCATCTCCTCGTCATACTGCTTTTAGCTGGTGGTTCTGGTTCCAACTACCACCTCGGTTCTTGTACGGAGGTTTAATTTCTACACGAGTAATCATATGTTTTTTTTTTTTTTTTTTTGGTAAAAAGTAATCATATGGTTCGGTGCATGGGCCACTAGTACCAAAAAGACAAGAAAAACAATTTGTGGGACCATCCTCAAATATATGATCATTTTCATTACACACGTGTCCAGTGCTGTCCACATCAGCTCTAACTTGGACTATATCATGAGAAACGACGGCACCCGTTGAACTTTCAACTTAAACGCCATATTTGTTTGGTGGGATTTTTTTTTTTATTCTTTTTAAGGTGTATCTTAACTTTTAACCTGATTAGTCTCGTAAACTCATATTGATCCTAGAATCATATAGATTGAATCATTTCAAGATTAAATAAGAATCATTCCACTTATATTCAAAGTAAGGAAAGAACTTTAGAACCTGTTTGATAAAACATCTACTCCGGATTTATTTTTGGTTCAAATTTTTTCCTCTGCTCTAAGAGGATTCAAAAGTATTTGGAAATAGAAACATATTTGGTAATACAATTTTGCCATAGACTCCATAGTGGTGGATGGTGGCACTAGTGGTGAGTGACGATGGTTGGTGACGGTGGTGGTGGCTAAGGGTGACGGTGGGTGGTGGTGGTGGTGGTGGTGGTGGTTGTTGGTAGTAGTGGTGTGGGGTGATTCTTTTTTCTTCCAAAATATATTCCGGAGCAAAAAAAAAAACATTTATTTAGTACTCTAAGGGGGTGTTTGATAACAGTTCAGAAGTTGGATTTTGACTTCTGGAGCATAAATGGAGTAGAAACTTGTCTGGTAATTGATTCGGACTTCTGGAGAACCCATGAGTGAACTAGCTCCAAATAGGTTCTAAAATTCAATTTTTTTGGAGCATCAAATAGATGCTTTTCGACTTCAAAACATAATTTTGGAGTAAAAAAAATCACCCCACACCACTACTACCACCAACTACCATCGCCACCACAACCCATCAACCACCACCCACCATCGTCACCACCCTCCACCACCCACCGCCGCCACCACTACCACCAGCCACCACCATCACCCACCACCACCACCACCATCCACACCACACATTCCATTCTATACAGTTACTCTAGAACACAATAGAAAAACCATTAACTATGAATCATAAAGACATATCTATCTGTGAAGTTTGATTCCTCTATGCTCCAAGCTTTGATCGAAATTCTTCGGTTACAGTCTTCCACAGCCTCCAGAGGATATCCTAACGTCTTTTGCTAATGTGTTCAAAGAGAACTGATTAATTGTAGCTGTGGGAACACTAACCCAGTAATTATAGAATACTGTTATAATCATAAAATCCTTCCTACAATAGAATTAGGGTTACGAACCTATCTCATACCATGTGACGAATTAAACCAAATCGATTCTACCATATTCATTGGACTCTCATTGAATAACTGATTTAGGTAATTATTTAAACCCACATAAATCTAACAATCTCCTCCAACCACTCTTTTATGTTTTCCAATGTTTTTTATTCGGTTCACAAATGAAAAAAAAAAACACTAAAGAAAATAAGAAAAGAAAAGTGGACCATGTCGAAACTTCCCCATTAACAAATTATAATGACAGAAGGTTTAGATTCAAAAGTGAGACATGTACAAAATTAGATATGTACATTCAATCCCTTCCCATTCTTTCACCCTAAAGGTCAGAAGGATTCCCATGTCGGTTCTAAGGCTGTGTTTGGTATCATTTTTTTTTGTTTTTTTATCTATTTAACATTCAAAAATAAAATGTTGTTTGGTAGCTATAATAAAAATAGATGGTAAAATGAAAAACAGATTTGGCGTATTATGTCTAAAAATGATTTTGAAAGTCTTCATCTTCCTCTGTCATGGAGTATCTATTCCTCTTCCTCTGTCAAGGGATTATGGAAAGAAATCAAACCAGGAACCATCTTTGGAGAAACGATGTCGCTTCCGTTGGAATGATTGTCGTCGTCGTTGTTGTCACCGTCAGAGCCGTCTCTAGGAGGAAGTTGCAGGTCTGCGTCTCTGTGCTTTACTTTCGTTCGTCAACGAGAAGAGTGCTTGAAGATTTGATTTATGGTGGTTTTATAAAATGAAAGTAAATTACTTTTTTAACTCTTTATTTTAACACATATTTTAAGTGTTTTGCACAAAACACAACAAAAATAATTTTTGATCAAAAATCAAAAAGAGGTTGAGACCTCTTTTTGAATTTTGACTTGTTTTTATTTTTGTTTTTCATAAATAGCACTCATAAATTATGCCAAATCTCTTCAAAACTATAAATTTGAACAAAAATCAAAAACAAAAATGATACCAAACACAGCCTAAGTTTTTGTACCCAAGAGGGGTGGAGAAATCATTGCAATTTTCATTAGCCCACGTTTGTTCTATTATAAAATTTTCCGTTTAAATAATATTTTATATAAACTTTTTCCTATTTTTTTAAATAATTTTCTTACTTACCAATTTTTTTTTTCTTTAACATTTTACTTTAGAAAACTATATAATAAAAAGAAAATTTTTTTCCACCATTTTACATTGAAACAAGCAGAGTCTTAGGAATGTCTAGACTTATTCACTTTGCTTCAGGGTTCCTGCAATCAATCCTTCATGCAAAAGACAGCTTAGCAGTTGGACTTAATCAGACTTAGGTCGTCCAGATCTCTTTTGCCATTGGAAACGGGGAAAATCCAGAAGGAATCCACATTCCCAAACAAACAAGTCCACGTGCATGTGTACGTATCAATTACCACAAGCTTTTGATTGAAAGGACTGACTCACTGACCACATTCCGTGCTTGGCTGAGGCTCTGAGTCACTCACTCGCTGACACGCTGCCTATTGCAAGATGGAATTGGACGATTTCGCTTTTATCAAAACATAATCTGTATTCTATCTCCATTGCAGGTTCAGAATCCTGAGAGAATCAGATGGGTTTGGAAGCCATAATGCCATATCTTTTGGATCGGGCATCTCTCAATTTCGGAATGAATTTGAGTAGAGGCAGTGTCAAGTGGGGATTCTCATCCTCTCCTCTAGTGGTTTAGGAGGACAGCGGCAGCCCAGTCCCGATGGTCAACATGTGGCTCTCGGTGAATCAGAGGCCCACATTTGAGCTGACACCCAGCCGACAAGCCAAGCCGACAGGGGGTGTCGGCTTGAACGTGGGTCTCGGATTCACCCAAGAGCCACGTGTAGGGCATTGGGACTGGATTGCCGCGTCCTCCAAAAATCACTGGGAGGAGACGATGTAAATCCGTCAGGTGGATGGCCGACACTGGCTCTACTCAAGTTCATTCCGAACCTGAGAGGAGTCCGATCCATATCTTTTCTTATTCTGTCAAAGCTAAACCTTGGGGAGTTCACATGTGACTTATAACAAAGCATTGGTATATCATGTTGGACAAACTCCAAACATCGAATAACAGCTAGAGAAACTTGAAGACATGAGAGGATCTTTTTCCATTCTTGGGACCCATGATCTATTCACATTATGTATTTGTTGTCATTGATGATTGTTCTTTTCTTCAGGGTTCAGGCGCAAAGACCATAAGAGTATTTTAGGAGTGAAAAATGTTGGCCTCTAATAAGGGATATTATTCTACTTCACATCCATAAGGTGTTAAGGACTGTTGACAACCGCGCTTGATACCCACGACTGTTGACAATGGCACTCGTTGCCCCTGTATTTTGTGGTTTTTATGATGACCCAATGAGTGGTCAAAGAGAACGATATCAAGTAGAAAGACCCAATTAACCATATGAAGTGCATTTGCACCAGATGAAAGCACTCTTTCTGTAACCTCCAAAAAATAACAAGAAAGAGGGTTTCCCATGCCAATAGTATTATCGAGCAGAATCTCCCACACCACCTTAATAGCAGAGTGTTGTAGACAATTTCCTAAATAGGAGACCCACATGGTTAGAGAGAAAAGAGAGCCAGATGTGAGAGGAACAATAAGTTTTTAGATCCCAACAAGAATTGGCTGGTGGGCCAAGACTGAACCCAAATTTGGTGGGCTTTGTTTGGATCTTCAGGCCGTGGGCTTCATTCCAATCCAAACCAACGACGCTTAGGTCTAGACCTGCCCAAACCATAATGGGCCATGGTAGGCGAGGGCTAACCTGGTTTTTGACCAAAAGTTGGACAAGATCATAATATTAGTGCCCGCTCCAGTAGTTAACAATTTAAATGGACATTGATAGGCCCAGTTTTGAGGCCCAATCCGGCCTGCCTAAGATCTGTCTTATGTAATGGAAACCCCACACCAGCCCATCAAATTATCAATCCCACTTCTTTCATCTCTTTATGTGTTCTTACTTCTAACTCATCTATAACCTCCTTTGCATGTTTCATGTAAGTGGAATTGATCACTTCTGATTTTAACAAACGGTTAAAAATCGGTCAAAAATGATCAAACAGTCTGAACCCTAAAAAATCTAGAAAATTTTGACAGAAATCGGATCTGGCCGATTCCAATCTAATTCAACCAAAATCAGTGATCCAATTCCAATTCTTAATACCCCCCTCCAATCATATCTTTTTAATAGTTAAACATTTATTTATTTATTAAATAGGGGTATTATGGCGATTTGGACTTTTGTCAGGGCTATTATTGGGCTGGGCCTTAGGGCTGGCCCATCTGGTCCAGGGCTGACCAGACCTAAACCGATATGATTTAGAGACCCAACCCAAATCTGGCCCAATACTATCTATGGGGTGGGGTTGGTTTCTGTTTTAAAAGAGTGGGTTTTCAAATGGGCTTTAAATGGATTCCAATGGGCTTTAAAAGAGAGAGATAGAGAGAGAAAGTGAGTTTGTAAAGCAAGGGATTCATTTTACAAGGGGCATTTTGGGGATGTGAAGGAAGAGAGGCTCAGGGTATTTTGGGAATTAAACCCTAGGTATAAATAAGGGTGAGTCGTGAAAGAGGGGAGGGGATTTCATGTTATCTGCTAATTTGGGAAATCAGTCCTTCAGGGATAGGAGAAGAACAGAGAGAAGGAAAAACAAAGAAATAGGGTTTCGGCAGCTTCGATTTTAGATTTCCGACGTATCATTCTCCGATTTGGTTTCTGTGGCTTCCTTTATCATCTCATTCCACCATTTGCTAAGACGGTGTGAGCTATTGTTCCTGGACTGTGATCTTAATGATGGGTAGAGAGAGGGATTTGGAGAACGGCGATTATTCCCGTGGCTTTGGCCGCCGGAAACTCTCTTCAACTGTGGAAATTCCCGAAGGACGTCACTACGATGACCGAGAGAACGTAGGTTATTCGCCGCTATCTGGTAAGTCCGCCTCTCCTTCATACTCTCCCTACGATCGTCATCGTCGAATCCCTAGCCGTAGTCCGAGTCGCAGTCCTACCCGTAACAATGATTACAGAAGATCTCGTTACGAATCAGATCGCCGTCGTGATCGATCGGATTCAAACGGATACTATAACAACCCTGATTGGAGAAGCCCTAGGTCTCATGGAACCCTAGCCTTTGACAGTGGACGACGATTCAACCGTGATCAGAGGGATTTCCGAAACGGACGCTTATCTGAGTCCGAATCCGATGAGGATTTGAAGGGCTTGAGCTACGAAGAGCAGCGCAGGCTTAAACGCCAGAAATTGAGAAAGAACCTCAAGAACTGTATCTGGAATTCTACCCCCAGTCCTCCTCCCGGTGAAAGGTTTCGCTCCGAGCCTTTGGTTGAAGCCAAAGAAGTTTCGAAAGAAGACAACCAAAAGGGCGATAGGAGAGAGCAAGAAAACGGTACTGGTCCGGATGGTGATTCTGAATCTGAAGAATCAGGGGGAAGTTCGTCCGATACTGGTTCGCTTACTGAATCAGAGACGGATGATTCCCGGTCTAGGAGGAAGAGCAGAAGCCGAAGGAATGATCGGCGGAAAAGTAAATCTTCAGGTTCTAGGAGGTTGACAAGTAGAAAATCATTGACGGATACTGAATCAGATAAGGGCGTGAGTGAGTCTGAGAGTTCTGATGCTTCAAGTGAAGAAGACACGAAACGGAGGAAGAAATCAGGAAGGCGGAGTAGTACGCGAGGGAAGAAGAGGAGTGAGCGTAAAAGGAAGAGGACAAGGAGAAGTAAAAGGAGTAGAGATAGTGATTCTGATGACAGCCCATCTGAGGACAGTGCAAGTGAGGAGGAAAATGATTCAAGCCGGTCGTCTGATGAAGATGCCAGACTCGAGAGGCCGAAGCACCGTAATTCCTCTTCTCGTTCGAAAAGAAGCAAGAAAAAGAGGATTACTGAATCGGGAATTGAGAGATTAACTGAGGGTTCTTTTGATTCGGATGGTGATGCGGAAAACAACGTCGTGACTGATGACCCAAAGAAGGCTGAGATTAATAGCGAGTCCCTCGCATACAAGGAAATGATCGACTCTCAAAAGATACCTGATTTGGATAATGAACCATTGGTGGGACCTGTTCCACTTCCAAGGGCTGACGGACATATTAGCTATGGAGGTGCTCTCAGGCCTGGTGAGGGTGATGCTATTGCTCAGTATGTGCAGCAAGGCAAGCGTATTCCTCGCAGAGGAGAAGTGGGACTTACGGCTGAAGAGATTCAAACGTTTGAAACCCTGGGTTATGTGATGAGTGGTAGTAGGCATCAGAGAATGAATGCAATTCGTATTCGAAAAGAAAACCAGGTTTACAGTGCTGAAGACAAGCGGGCGTTGGCAATGTTTAATTATGAGGAAAAGGCAAAACGTGAGCACAAAGTCATGGCTGATCTACAGCGGCTGGTGCAACGCCACATTGGTCAAGATGTTGGTCCAACTCATGATCCTTTTGCTGTGAAAGGTTCGGAGGGAGCTGATAACTGATACTCATATACGTCTGATGTTCTCCATGTACTATATTTTACTTGCTGTTTTCTCTTGCGACATGGACCTCTGAATGCCAGCTAGGACTTCAATGTAGAACTTTATGAATGATTGAAGAATGTATTCGTCAATAACATTGAGGGAAGGTTAATTTCAATTTTTATCTATCAAATCAAGCTTGAAATTCTTCTACAGTTAGTGTTCTCTCTATCTGTCGGCATTTGTTAGATGGCTAAGAGTGAAAATGTTTAGAATAAATTAAATGCATTTCAATTAAATAATATATGATTAGATATATTTTTTCGATGTTATCTCTTAAGTTGGGGACTCTTTTTTAGAAAATTTAGTTTTTATGTTAACTCTTATAGAGACACAGAGAGAGGTTATGCTTGTCCTGTTTAGTTCTTCTCCCTTTGATGTGAATGGTATTTGTGGTTTCATCCCATTTGTTGATCCTGACTGGATGGTGTGTATTTACTGATTGGTATAATCTGTGACTTTTTGAATCGCCATAACATTCCGGTGTGACCTTGCCTGTTCCGCTTGGTGAATATACATGCTTGCAGCCAACTTATTGTTGGATTGATTATCCAGATTACAAGGAACTGCAAATAAACTGAGTGAAAAGACAGAAATGGGAAAGATTCAAAACAAAAATAGAATTGCAATCGAACCTGATCTTTTAACTTTGTAAAACGTTCAATATGGTTCATTATCACATAGACCATTAATAATTGGTATGAGGGGAATGATGGAATATGATTTCTGTCTTTGATTTTTTTTCCTAAGTAATTCATATAATTCTTAATGCATTTAATACTTTTGTTCTGACTTAAACAAAATGTTTCCAATTTATTATATTTGACTTGTGCTTGGTGAGATGAAGGTCATCACTAAAAGGAGGGAGGGAGGGGGGGGCTTAATTTGTACTGCTTAAAACTTGTGGAAAAAGCAAAGGTGAAACTTAAAAAAAAAAAGAAAAGAAAAGAAAAGAAAAAGTGATGGGGTGGTGGGAGGGAGCAAAGTGAAAACAGGTCCTTCTGAAACACCTCCATGCTCACAAGGGAACCCAGGACTTTCTTTTTTGCACTTTTTCATTTTTTTCTGCCATTCTGATCTGTTTGCGCATCAAAGATTCCCCTCTTTCTCCCCCCTCAATTCTCTCTTTTAGGTAGTAAAGCTAAACCTCTATCCATCCAATAACCCAGCTAGCCAGCCTCTTATGATCTGTTACTTTTTTCTTTTGGGATAAATCCTCTTTAACTGTTTTGTTTTGCGAATTTCAAATTTTATTTGTCAATGCAGAACTGTTTCATGTAAGGAAATGATGACTGTTTGTTTGGTTATGTTTTCTATATATTTATTATATTTATCTTGTCTTAATCAACATTCCTGGTTGAAATTTTTGTGTCTTGATGCCGAGGCTGTTCCTAATTTTGGAGCTGATGAATGTCCCTGGGCTCACTAGAGAAAATGTTGCCAGCCACCTTCAGGTATAGCTGCAGTTCTGTTTGATGGACTTGTTATCCTGATAGACCTGTTATCCTTGGATCATACTGTATTGCATCTCCTTGATGCGGTATTATCTTAATTTAGTGTTTTGTCTGTTGAATACTTATATTTGCAATCATATGGTACAGAAATACCGTTTGTATCTTAGAATGTTAAGTGGAGTAAACATGCCTTTCATGGGTCCAGAAGAAGCAAATTTCAGGTCAATGTCTTCACTTGTTGAGCTTGATCGCCAAGCTTTTGCTGTCTCAGGTCAACTTCCACATCAGAGTATTGCAACACTACAGGCAGGACTTGCAAGGACAACTACAACCACAGGCATACGCATGCCTGATCAGAGAAATATATTAGATTCTGAAATATCAAAGTTAAGATTTGGATACGGGCTATCCAACAGTGGTAAGCAAGTGCGCGTACTGCCGGGACTCCCAACCAGCATGGATCCAAAACAGCTACCTCATCTGCCTCATCTGCCTCAGTTTGTCCAATCATTTGGTGGTGTTGGTTTTCAAGTCAGTGAGGGATCCTCAGCCTTTCTAAACATGCCGACATCTCTCAGAAAAACTTTGTTGAACCATGTGCATGGTTTACATGGCTACCATGGTAGTCCTTTAATGATGCAGATGGCTCAAACCTAGTCAAGGGCGCCATCATTGAATGAGATAGCAGATGGTCATGCTTCTCGGATCCCATCAACCATTGGGAAACAAATATTCTCAAATGAGATTTCAGGTCAGGTCTTGGAAAGAAGTAAGACCATTATCAATGGTTAAAGTGCAGGATGTCCTCTTTAGTGGTTGATTTTTCAATGAATCATATGACAGAACTTGCCGGAAATGGTATTCCTCTTGCTAGTGGTACTGAGATATCTACTCTAACATCTACAGGGATGTTTCAAGAAGGGGGGGAAACATGGGATTAAATGGATCAAGAGGCTTTGCGCCTCGTTATGATAGGATTAATTAGTTACGCCAGCCCAAAACCCATGACTAGGAATTACAGAATGTGGGGCTAAATTTTGACACCTCCCAAAATCTCAACTCCATTCAGCAACACAAACCACACACCGTCAGTTCTGCGTAACCAAGGGTTTGCTTCTAGGAAGAAGATTGGACAGAAGATGAATATGTATGTTGTTGGCAATGCAGTGATCTCCTCTGGAGAAGCAAATGGACATGGAGCACAGAAAACAGTGCTCAAGCCTCAAAGGCCTAACAATCCTCTGGTGGAAAATTCATTTGGAGTTGAAGTCTGAAGCAATACCTGATTTGATCTGTGAGACTTATTGCAGATCACCTTGGTCAGGATGACCTCATGACTGCACTTCTCAAACAGGTCAGTTTTCTGTGGTTACCTAATTGCAGTTTATTTTCCAACCTTAAGTTATGTTTCTAATCTGAAGATACTCTGATATCTAATACAATTCCCTCTTTTTATTTTAACAGCAGCAAGGAGTTGGTCTGGTTGAAAGCGAGTATAACTTTGATGGACATACCATGGACAATATTCCAGTGTAGATGGTCCTGTTATCTCCATGGTAGCACTGCTAATGTGCATAATTACCTCTATGGATGTATTACTTTATCTCGTTTTCTGTCAGAGGAAGGAAACTTTTGGGTTACTCTGTTTTAAGTAGTGAGGTTGCGGGGAATTCAAAGAATCAAGTTACATCATGCAACTACTTGGTGGAGCCTGAAGTTTATGATCCAATATCCTGTATTTTGAGGAAAAAGTTCTGCAGGAAACAGCTGCATGATGTAGAAAGGTGGTGCACTGGCAAAATTTTGACTGCTTTTAGTTTCTCAAACTAACAAACAAAGTTCTAATTTTAGAGAAGATTATGAAGTTGATTGTGAGTTTCCATGATGGCTAGTTCAGAGATTAAACATTTGAAGGCTTTACAACTTGTTGGTGGAGCTGGTGCTCTTTCTAACTCAAATAACACATCAGGTTTGTTCTTTAGGAATTGAATTTGATGTACAGTTTCCATTTGATTGCTAAAGACATGAATATAGATATTCTGTTTAGGTCATTTTCTTGTATTTGAGTACTTTGGGACTTTCAGTTTATGCTGTTGGAGATGATTTCTGCTCATCTAATAATATTCTCTTCTAAGACATTTATTTTTGGTTCTCCACTTCAATTGTGAGTCGTGGGTTCAGCAAATTTTTGTTATTCGAGCCTTAAGAGGTGTGATGGGAAATCCAATTTCCCAATAATTATGAGCACAATTTCATAGGGTCATGGCCTAATGCTGGTTCATTAGTCAATAATCAAGATTGAATTCTATTCTATCCACAGTCCTTTGAATTTGAATTCAGTCTTGACGTATTGGATAATGTTGGTTGTAAATCTCCTCGTTTTAGGCATACCACATTATCTGGATGAGTTCGGTTAATAATTATAGGCTCCATTGCAGGTGACAGTGCTTGTAATGTAGAAGGTGGGTTCTATTACCCCCTGTGATTCAGCTCTGGATGGCAACAAGGGAATACCTGACTCATAGATGGCATACCGTTGAGAATAGAGGCACAATCTCGGGTGGGGAAACAAACACAGATCAGAAACTGTGTTTCTCATAGGGCGGTCTGCGGAGGATAAAGAGAATAACAGGATGTCAAATATCTGATTTGTGAAATGTCAAATAAGCAACTTAGACCAGCAGTCGCAGTACCACAACACTAAGAGACTCTTCCCATGCACTTTCGTTCACAGTTGAGATTTTGCTAGGGATGATAAAGAAGCTTTGTATAGCTTTGAAAAGTTCACAATGTCCCGAGCCGGAGAGAAGAACTCCATGTTGAATCCATCAGGGCACGGAGCCTTGTGGGCTTTGGTAGACTTAATGGTCAAAAGAATCTCATCTTCTTCTGGAGGGACTTCTAAAGGAGCTTCATGATCTGCAAAGAAGAATTTTTGAATAATCTTGTGGAAATAGACAGTATTTTTATCACCCAAAAGCCAGTTGAGGGAGGGCTATTGGACAAATCCTTCTCTTTCCCCCCTAAAGCAGGGTCTGACATAGCTGATTGGCAGAGCGGATTACACAGATTGTAGCTTTCTTTTACAATCATGCACTGCAGTGGTGATGTTGCCTCAGAACCCCTTGTTCCGTCTACTCAAATTCAACTTCTCTTAGATTCTGAGCAAAGATGATGAGGGGAAGCTTAACTTCCCTGGTCGGCTTCTCCCAAGTCAATTTGACAACCCTCAAGTTGTCTACATGTTTAGCCACATATCGAAGAATTTGACAGGGCACAGGGCCAAAGGAAACAGAAGGGTGGATTGCGAGGATGTTCGGGTATAGATGTATGTGACTTCTAGGTATTCTTTAAAAAAGAAAAAGAAAAAAGAAAGTTCTTTCTGTCTAATCCAATGTCTAGCAAGTATTAAAATCCATAGGATTTTATATTTCCATTGCTGGACAAGCAAAGACTGTACAGATGATGAACACATGGTACGTGGTACCTAGTCTTTTTGGAAATTTACTGAGCCTTCTATGGAATATAAACTAAGAATGAAAACCTTGTATTTGTTTTAAACATGGATACAAGACTAGTAGAGAGAGAGAGAGAGAGAGAGAGAGAGATCACTGTTTCTGCATCCGGTTTTCCAGAATGCTAATGGCTCTGTACACTATGACATTGAGTTGTGAAAAGGAAATATGGTATAGACCGTGTGCTCCATGAGCTAATGCGTTCCATACTTCAAAACACATGCCTTGGACCATGCTAAACATGTCAATTAGTCCTAGCCTGGAATAATCTCCTTTACCCTCTTTTCCTCTGGACTTGCTCTTTTTGGATTGTCATGCTACATTTGATGCAGCATGAAAGGAGAATGGTTTTCATGTTCGCTAGGGATATTAACAAATTGACTGCTTCCTTGATTAATTCAGACTTTCTGTAGTTCCTTCCGTGGATTGATGAACAGGGAGTTTGATTTGGCTTACAGGGTTGAAGGAAAGCAACTATAGGCTCTGCATATTTGGTCCTAAGGAGACTCTTGGGAAGCTAACACAAAATCGATCTCAAACCAGAGAAATCTGTGGGAGTTAATTGCAATAGGATGGACAAAGATAGAAACAAAAATTAAAATTGATAACAAGATTTTTTATTTATTTTTTATTTACAATGAAAGATTATAAAAGGATATAAGTTGCGGATCCCACCTAAGCCTGGACCAGTAGCTCACCAATCAACCCTAGCTTCACACCAGGAACAGCATCACTGTTGCTCAATTTCATCTCAAATTCTTCTTCCAATTGTTTATATACACCTCTTTCTATAGAGAGGCTAAAAGGCTTCTAGACTTTCATTGGGACTTCCATCGTATATTTATTTCCACGTACGTTTTCCAAGGACTTACAGTAGGACTGATTTCAAGATATTCAATGAATTTTACATTTTCAAGGATGTTTTTTTTTCTAATAACAATGAAACTAACTCCACTAACAATCCCCCCCCCTTGTTTTTAATCGATTTTTGCTCTTTAACGAATAATACCCAATCCGAATTTGAATTATATCAATGATTCTTTAAAATTCTCGCATTTTTTGTTTAGAAATAAATATCGCGGAATAATTCTTTCAAATCCGAATTATACCGTATAATTCTTATACTAAAAAACTATTATTATCTTAGTGGATGACTTAATGCCTTAATTCTCAAACAAAGTTTTTTAGAAAAAAAAAAAAAACTTAATGCCATAACTATTTGCATCTTTTCCAATCTAAGACTAATTATAAGTCTAAAAATCACGTTATAATACAAAAAAGATCAGTAATTTCATTTTTTTTTCCTATGTGAGATTAAATATGAGTATGAAAATCGAATCATAATACAAAATAAATCATTAATTTCGTTAGACAATGTAAAATTAAATATGAGTATAAAAATCATATCATAATACAAAGCAAGTCATTACTTTCGTGTGCTTTTCCATCGGGATTAAATATGAGTCTAAAAGTAAATATTATAATACAAACCATGAGGAAGTAATTAACGAACATGAAAAAGAGATGGATTTAATGGGGATGATTGGATGAATTTATGAAAATGTTTGAATTTATGAACATCAACTCTACTAAATTGGTATTGCAATCATGATAAAATCTAATGATCCACATTATATACTGTAATGAAATGTAACAAATCCACCTTTATACACACATACCCATCTATTATGTATTATATTGTTATTTATACATTAAATATTATTCTAATGTCACTTGTATATTATGCAGGTGTGATATTGATTGATAGTGTGAAATATGAGAACCAAATATTAAAAATTAACATCCGAATTTTTTGTGTGAATTTTTTTTAAACAAAAGAATAATTCCCAAATCGATCCGAATTCGAATTTTATTTTAAGTCCGTTTTTTTGACCGCTTCTTTGACCGAATTCTTAAATTATCAAAACGACTCATTTCGAATTATTCTCCTTCCGAATAATTCCCGAATCCAAATTAAATAACTATGCCCCCACCCCCCCCCAAAAAAAAAAAAAAAAAATGAAATTAGCTTTATTAACTTATTGAATCCTCAAGACTTCCAAACTTCAGAGGACTAACTAGTTAAATTTCTCTGAGTCACTTATCCCTCATGCATGAGTTTTCAAAATAAACCCATTATACTAGAAAACGTAAAAAGACCTATTTCATGACCCATATAAACCATTAGGCTACTTGTTTAACCCATTATATTAGGATTGTGTTTGTTCTGACATGAATACCTGTGCTGAATCCTCTTTTGATCTACATCAGGACTGCTTTTCTTCCAGTGTTGGTTGCTGATTTTGACACTCCTTGCTGTTCTTTTATTGTTGATGATTTTGAGGTACTTTTATTTATAAATTTGCTCAAATAATTTTTGGTGGTTGAATGGAGAAATAAGCCAAATTCTCCTTTGTTTTAGTCACTTTTTTCCCTAACATTTGGTTGCTTTGATATTGTTCTGTTAGTTCTTTAGTTTCAGCTTAGAGTTATTTCTATGAGGGTTTAAACTTTCATCTGGGTTTTTCTCTTTTGCCTGGATTTAGATTTTCTCTTGTTAGAGATGATTTGTATATTGATCTTCATCACTTGAAAGTGATTTTTAGGCAAAATGCAGATACAGTTGACTTAATTGGGTCCCAATTGATATAAAGTTTCCCCCCCTCTCAATTCTATATGTGCATTTCTTTTTATGACTTTGATTTTTCTCAATTTTATTCCTTTGAAGGTTGTTGGAATTTCAAATCATTTGAGACAAAATTTTTTTGTCTTTTTAAATGCAATTTTTTTTCATTCTCATATGTCAAAATCCAAACTGAAAATTCATATTGCTTCACTACTTATTGTTTTCTATAGACCCATGGAGTATTTCTAAGCAAGACCCAGTCAGTCTTTCCCCAGGCCTTTCCTAAACTTGTGGGATTTTAGATTTTGACTCTCTTACTTGAGTATAATACTATTAATAATTAATGCATATGTTCCATCTGGAATTTAACTCATCTTGAATGCCATGAAACCTGCAAATCATTTAGCCCTCAGAACTTGATTGTTGATATGGGCATCCTCTAATCTTTGACTTGCCAAGATGATTTGTGCACATTGCTCCCATCATCTGTATCACTCCTAGTATCTGAGGTGAAATAGAGTTTGACAGAGACTTGGTGAATCATGGGTTAGGATCATGGTTGCTAGCAAGCTTTGTTTTTCTCTTTTCAAGGTTTGGTTGTTTTGCTTTATCAAGCTTCATCTGTATTTCTTTGAGACTTGAGAAAGTGTGCTTAAATACCTTTATGTTACCTTGTACTGTTACTCTTTTGATCTAAGCTTTCTTACTCATTCACTACTTAATATTATTCTTGATCCAAAACTAGAAATGATTGATTAAAAAATTGGAGAGAACAATTTAGAGACTGAATGATCTTACTGTAGAAAAGCAGTACTAGTTGGAGAAAGATATCTTTTTTTTCCCTTACTTTCCCAGGACTTGGATCGTCTCCGGTCCGTCCAGGCGTCCAGTCGTGGATTGGGCGGACTGGATTAAAAGGACACGCATACCAATACATGGGGAGGGTGTCCTTTAAATTCAGTCCGTCCATCCATGACTGGATGACTGGACGGATTGGAGACGATCTTTTTCCACTTTCCTATGGAAATAGTCAAATCTAATTGAAAACACATATCTGTGACTCTGTACTGTACTGCTTTTTTTTTTTTTTTTTTTTCATTCTTGTTATCATTTTACAACTAATGGGGGTTGGCAACTCTTGACCTGCCAACCACCTGCCCTTAGCCCTATTCCTTTGGTTGGGTTCTTTTATTTCTAATCTAAACCTGAATTTGACCCAATCTGACTTAACCCATTACCTTCCATATTCCAACAGTTGGCAATTCAATCCTCCTTTCCACCCTATCTCACTACTTTTAGGTTTTTTTTTCCCCTCCTTTTTAAGTGAACATGGTTAGTGGATCTTGTAAAGTTTACAAAGATGCTAACATGGCTGTTAATCTAGATATGAATGGGTCCATGTTATAAAGAATTCCGCACCTATTTCATCTATCAATTTTCTGTTATAAAAGTATCAAATAACTACCACTAACCTCTAATATATAACGGATGTTCTTATCGACAACGATCCTGTGTCAACAGTTTGTTCATCCTTCTCGTCTTAAATACTAAACTACTCCATGTATATTGTAGTTTCCTTGATGAATCATCCGTGATGACTCAATGAATGTGTGTTAAAACCTTAACCTCCTCCATGATGGTTCATACATGTTTGACATGACATGCTAATATGGATAAAAAGTTGGCTAACTATTTTACTAATCCTCGAGAAGTTGATCAAGATCACTCCCTCTAAAATAAAATAAAAGGCATAATGAATTATTATTTGCCCCATTCCTATTATTTGGGACAATAACAACCACAAAAGTAATGTCAATCACTAATTTTTTACATATATAACATTGGAGTTGTTTTATTTTAAAAGAAAGAAGAGTTTACAATATTCTTTTCCCCATTCTCCTTTTTCTTCATAGAATTAAAAAACAAAAAAGAAAAAGAAAAAGTATCAAACAAGAAAAGTGAGAGAGAAGTTTTTTATTCATTGCAAAAAAAAAAAAAAAAAAAAAAAAAAAAACACTTTTGATAAGTGAAGACAAGAACTTTCTTAGTAATAGGGGAGGGTCCATCTCTAGTCTTTATCCTAAAAATTTCTCACATGTAATGTCATCAGCTTTTTGATTTATCTCATGACCTAAGTATCTATCAATGATGAACATATATGAGAATGATAAGCTGAACCAACCATTCTTCATTTTTGTCCAATCAAAACCCTAATTTCTATGATAAAAGATCTCTTTCATAAATGGTCTCCTTTATCATTAGGCTTTGTTTGGATTCAAAGGAATCAAATTGGGTTAGGACTGTATGCATCTTGAGTGCCTTATATAGTATATTATATCTCCAGAACATTAAATTGATTGCACATGAAATGGTTATACAAGCGTGGTCTGGTGTGGGTCATGCACCCATCAGGACCTGGGAGCACTAGTGCATGGAGGTTGTAGGAAGAAGAGAAACAAAGGCAAAAATTACAAAAAAAATAGCCAAATTCTAATGTTGGAAGATGGATATCATTAGGAGCAACCTCTTCGGTGCTCGAGAGAGTCCAGCGTGGATTTGAAGATCAAGATCATCCATCGCTCATTTCAGTAATCAGTACATGGGTATACACGATGAATAATTCTCAGCCATTGGATCTGCGCAGAGAAGATCCAAACTCATCACTCTAATGATTGCATGGAATAGGAAAGAAGGATGGTTGGTCATAAAATCATAAGGGGGGAAGGTAACTGCACTACCCAAGCATGGCAAAAAGTGCATATAAAAAGCTATCTGCTTTCATTACCTTAAACTTTTTCACTTTTTGGTATTTTGACTCAAGAATGATTTGATACGTATATAATACAATCTTTTGAATGTATACGTGTACTTATTATACATGCATGGATGGGACCATGATGAATGAACCCAAATCAAGTATTTCAATGTTTTTTTTTTTTTTTTTTTTTTTGGAGTCGATTTGGCCGATTCAATCAATCTCGAACGGAGTTTTAATACCATAATACTGGCTCAGGTTGGCCAACTGAAACATGGACTGAAATCTTCTCCCGTGCATCAGCCTGCCAGCCTAACATCTGACGGGTTGGAATACATAGGTATGTGTACTGGTGTATTTCAATTCGTCAGATATTATGCTAGCGGGCTGGAGCGCGGGAGAAGATTTTTTTGCCTGAAACATAACCCATTTCTCTTATTATCTGTTTTATTTTTTTATTTATTTTTTGAAAGCAGAAACTGGATTGACTAAGGTTTCACGCCCAGTCCATTTTCAGAAAAGAAAGAGTATAAAAAAAAGGAAAAAAAAAAAGAAGAAAATGATGTTTCAACCCAAAAAAAAGAAAAAAAAAGAAATGATGCAAAATAAAAGGATTTCTTTTTCCCATTAAATCTTGTGTGTATCATTTAATGAAAGATTATCTATGTTCAATTTTAATTGGCTCAATTAATCTATGGTTGACGTCAAGTGTGAAGTTAATAGGTAGAATTGACTAGATTTGAATCCGTGACTACCAAGCTGCCTAAACTAAGAGTCCTTTTCTTATCTCGAAATATAAGACACGATTATTGATCGTACTTTTTTTTAGAACATCTTAATAAATTTCATAATCTATTTTGCCGTCTTGTAGTTCCAACCATCTTTTTGTTCAGTACTGTAGTAGTTTTTGTCGGATTGATGTCTTGTATTCTTTGGGGTCCACGCAATTATAAGGGTAGTATTTGTATTAAGGTATGAGTCTATTATATGTACGAGGGTGAACTTGTAATTGTGTAGGATTAGAGTTTCTAGGTTTTCCTATAAATTATTTTTTGTGGAAAAATCTAGGTAGGGTCTGAACAAAGGAGAACATTTTATCAGGTGGAGAGAATTGTAGAGAGTTTTTTTGGCAATAAAGAATCTCTATTTCTTTGTAATGGAAGTAGGCATTCTGGTTTGGATACTGAACCAGAGCAAATCCTGTGTTAATGTGTTTGCTTGATCTTCATCTCTTTCTTTTGATGGTGTGTTCATTCCTAACAAATGATATCAGAGCTAAATTCTACAAGTCAATACAAATCTGGGAGAAAAAAAGGAGGTGTGCAAGATTTGTAAGAAGAGTTTTTTTTTCTCAAAGTCGATTAGATAGGAAGAATTTCATGACAAAGCATTGGAAAAAGAAAAAAAGGTAATTTGATTATTTTTCAAAAGATTGTCGTTGAAACCAAGAAAGAGATACGGTGGAAAGAAAAAGTGAAGGAAAAAAAAAACATAGTTTGTATTAAGAAAATTATCATTGCAAGTGTTTAGTTTTTTATTTTTCTTTGTTTCTACGGATTTCAACGTGAGAATTGGGAGATTTGAAAAGTAAGAATTAATTTGTTTTGTACAGTACCATGGTGGGAGGAAAAAAGAAAAAATAAAAGGAAAAAAAATATAAAAGGTTATTATCTCTGGGTTTTAGGGTGCTAGAGATTCATTGGAAGATATGGATTGAACAGATTTGATGTCTTTGATATTGATCAAATATTCTTCTGTAAGATCAATGGTGATTGAAGCTCTTGAAAATTGATGACAGACACAGAAGGTAAAAATCGAATTAATAGAATGATGGTGAAGAGTTCAAACTTTTTCATAGAACCCTTTAATAGCTATAATGATTTCATCTTGTTGCAACAATGGGTGAAGAATATTCTTACGTGGGAGAGGACTGTTAAGACTCTCAAGAAGAAATCCGACAAGTCGAAAAAATTGACGGATGATGAGTGGCTAGAGTTGAGGGATCTAAGAAATAGCATGATCCAGTTGTTTCTAACGGATAACACTCTTGATGAAGTCATTGATTCTAGGATTTTAGGGTGCTACAGATTCATTGGAAGACATGGATTGGACAGATTCGATGTCTTTGATATCGATCGAGTATTCTTGTGCAAGATCAATGGTGATTGAAGCTCTTGGAAGTTGATGATAGACACAAAAGGTAAAAATCGAATTAATAGAATGATGGTGAAGAGTTCAAACTTTTCCATAGAACCCTTTAATGACTATAATGATTTCACCTGTTGCAACAATGGGTGAAGAATATTCTTACGTGGGAGGGGACTGTTAAGGCTCTCAAGAAGAAATCCGACAAGTCGAAAAAGTTGACGGATGATGAGTGGCTAGAGTTGAAGGATCTAACAAATAGCATGATCCATTTGCTTCTAACGGATAACACTCTTGATGAGGTCATTGATTTGGAGGATCCAGAAGAAGTTTGGACGAAGTTGGAGAGCAGGTACAAGTCCAAGTCATTGACAAATCGATTGTTTTTAAAAAAATAGTTATATGATTTTTGTTTGTCAAATGGAGTGAAATTTTGAAGTGCATATTGATGAATTCAACAGGATTCTAATGGAGTTGTCTACTCTTGATGTGAAGATCGAAGAGGAGGACAAGACACTTATTCTATTGACCTCATTGCCTTATTCATTTGATCATATTATAACTACATTGTTATTTGGTAAGCTATCAAATTTGATGATGTTATTGTTGATTTGCTGATGAATGAGACCTAGCTAAAAAATAATAGTGAGGGGACGTCAGATGAGGGTAATGCCTTGGTTACAGTTGGTGGTCAGGATAGAGGAAGATCAAATGGGAGACAGGAATATGACAAGAATAGAGGTCGCTCAAAGTCACAAGGTTGCAAAATAATTTGTTATTATTGCGATGAGGAATGTCATATAAGAAGGGATTGTCTAAAGCGTAAAGAGGATAAAAAGAAAAAAGAAGACAAGAAGAGTGGAGAAAAATCATCTACTGCTAATGTCACAGAAGAGTGGAGTGATGGAGATCTCCTTCTCATTACTTCATCAGGTACGGATACTTAAGATTGGATTTTAGATTTAGATTGTTCGTTTCATATGTGTTCAGTTAGAGAACAGTTTACTACATATCATACATGTGATAAGGGTACAGTCAGAATAACAAATGATGCTGAAAGCAAGGTTGTTAGGATTATGATTATATAGATTCGCATGTTTGATAGGATTGTATGAACTGTAACTGGGGTTAGACATGTGCCGGACTTAAGAAAGAATCTAATTTCATTGGGAACACTAGATGCGAGAGGCTACAGATGTTCATCTAAAGGTGGAGTTCTTAAGGTCTCCAAAGGGGCCATGGTTGTGATGCAGAGACAGATGATTGATGATCTATACAGACTTGTAGGGAGTGTTGAAACAGATGGTGCTTCTGTTGGAACTCAAGCAAGGAGTATAGATGGAAGATAGAGGATGCAAGAAATTTAAGTTGTGAACAAGTATAGATCTGAGAAGAAACAAGTTTCTTTTGTTTCTTCGGATTTTGTGAGTGGAAGTGATCTTTCCAATGATGCTACAACAGTGGGAGAGATGGAATCACATCACATTGTATGGCGGTGAGCTGTACGAGACACCCGGACAAGTGTGGGCTATGCTGGTTTGGGTGTAGCGGTTTGGCAGAGACCGATTTTCAGAATCAACATCAACGGATTTTCTTCAAGGTGGTTTGCAGAATCCAAGCCAGTTGGATATTTGTTGGGTTGGTGTCTTGTATTATGTGAGATTCACGCAATTATAAGGGTAGTATTTGTATTAGGGTATGAGTCTATTACATGTACGGAGGTGAACTTGTAATTGTATAGAATTAGGGTTTCTAAGTTTCCTTATAAATTGTCTCTTTGTGGGAAAATCTAGGTAAAGTCTAAGCAAATGAGAACACTTTGTCAGGTGGAGAGAATTGTAAAGAGTTTTCTTGGTAATAAAGAATCTCTGTTTTTCTGTGATGGGGGTAGGCATTCTGATTTGGATGCTAAACCACAGCAAATCCTGTGTTAGTGTGTTTGTTTGATCTTTGTCTCTTTCACTTGATTGTGCGTTCATTCCTAACAAATGTCGTATTCAATCTCTCATTTCACACCTCAGAACACACTATTTTTACAGAGAGAAAGATGCTTTCACATATTCTAAAAAAAATCGGCCTAAAGTCATATATATATATATATATATATATATATATATATATATATATATATATATATATATATTTGGATTTTGCACTAACCATAGGATCAATGTATGTTTTAAAATTTTTACAAAAAATTAATCTTGATGATCCTCATAAGCTGTCCACATTTCTCCAACCCTAAATTATTATTATTATTATTTTTGGGTAATGAACAAGTTCCTTGTCCTATATGGTCCAATCCGACTTTTAGGAATCGGAATTGGATCACCATTCCTGTTGGATCAGTCTATTGAAAAAAAAAGAGACTGATTCCAATTCCTTAAATCACGGTCTGATCTACACAGGAACTTTGACCTCAACCACTTACTCCTAAAAAAAAAAAAAAAAAAAAAAAAAAAAAACTGTCTCTGTGGCATGAACGCAAACCCTAATATCTTAATCAAACTTGTGGCAAGTGAGTGGGGCAAAACAGATCTCACCCAATGAAAGCAAACAAAACAAGGGTGGGTTGTTAAGAGGTCGCTAATGTGACAGTATAGTAATATCGAATTGAGATTTGATAGATCAAAATTAGTTAAAGAAAGTTGAAACATACCCATTTGAGTTCTGCAACGAGAATCATTTTGATTCCAAACAAGTAGTTTTCAGGCATTTAATACAGACAGTTCTTTCTCTTATCACCCAACATTGAACCCCCTTGATCTTGATTGATGATACTGTTACTCTGTATATGGGTAATTCATAATTGGGTCAGTGACCCACAAAGCTTAAGTCTTGAGGTCTAAGCAGGGGAGGTCCCCATGTACGAACAGTTCCTGTAATCCTGTCAATCCAGGACAACCGACAAACTCTTCCACATTTGTATATATCCACCATTATCGATAATCCTCCTCAGAGTAACAGAGACAAAGTGAGGCAGAGGAAGTAACAGAGAGAGAGAGAGAGGGAAGAGGGAACAAAAGAGAACAGAATCATAAACAAAAGAGAAAGTAAAAACTAAAAAGTCCAGGTTTACTGAATTTTTTCTTCGCATCCGTCTCTCTAGCCCAATTGTAAGCACGGAAAAGTTCAGACCCAGCTTCAGCTATGCGAACTAAGAACAGAACCATGACAGATACATGTGAAGACCACATCTTACTTTTCTTCTTTGTCATATAAAATGTGAAAAAAAAAAGAAGATTTTTCCCAGGGTTTTTGTCATAAAACTTACATAATAAACAATGAAAAAAATGAATAATAAAAAAAAACTTCAAAAGAAGCATTTGCTAATTTCCCCAACTACTGTTTAGCATCCAGAGTCAAATACATTCCGGTAAGGAACTCTTATTCGATTAAATTAACAACATTCCATTCAAATACCAGAGAGAAAGAGACAGATAGAGGGAATGAGTTGGTATCCAATGTGTTTGATGGTTTTGGCGCTTGGCAGAGATGGAATGATTTGGTAGTCTAATGTGTCATCATGGTTTTAGTAATCAATATCTAAATGATTGGATCGATCTATCCGTATCGGTTTTGATGGTACTGCTCCAACCACTGCACTGTAGAGATCTAAAACACATATAATCATAACTTATATTAAATACAGTCCAAATAGTATAATTAGTAGTAATTTACTCTTCAATTTTGTTCCTCTCTGGAAGTCTTAACTCGCAAGCGTGTCTGTCAAAATCTTTAGAGAGAATCTTGTTTGATGGAGTAGTCTCATGGTGAAAGTTGGCATCATACGTTTGGTTTTTTTGACTTTTTTCCTGCTCTATTGCATGTAGGTAATGTCAGTTAAAGGTGAGGACCATGATTTATATGATGAGAGAGAGAGAGAGAAAAAAAAAAAAAAAAAGAAAGATGCTTTTTTTGCTTTTTTGTATTAAGGTTGTATAACCAGACTTTCCAGCAACCCATAGTTTCTGTTTTCTCCATCTGGGCTACTTTTGGGTCTCGACTCTTGGCATCTCTTCATCCTTCATATACACGATTTAAGTACTTTTTGTCCATTTATCCTGCTTTATTAAATTTTTTTTTCTGGATTATTTAAGAGATAGTGAGATAGTGATAGTGAGGCAAGTCGAGTTTCATGTTTGTCTGCTTCTCCTAATCCTTTTTAACGCCTACATTCTTCAATTTTGTCTCTAATTTTGAGGCGGGTGTCCTGCGGTCTTGTCGTTTCGCTTAACGAGTTGGTTTCTGGGTTTGTGAAGAGGGGTCCTCCAACAAACTCAAGCCCAGATCATATCGAGCCTTGAGAGGCAGGTCTTGAAGCAGAAGCATTCAGGGAGGGATCCAGATTCTTGAGTTCCTACTTATTTGACTGAGGTAGGAGATCTTTCTCCTCCTTTTTGTTTCATTTTTTTTTCTTGCGAGTCCTAAGTTTCATTTGGGTTCAATCTATGCTGCCAAAGAAAGATCAGATTGTGATTGTTGCCCAACAAAATTAGGGAAGAAACCAAAAGAAAAATTGTGGTTGTTTCTGGTCTCACGATGAAGGATTTCCCTTCCTGTTTCGGTGAGAATGGAGTTCAAGTAGCGGATTCGTCTTCAAGTACTAGCAAAGCTGCTCAGAATATAGTAACTTGCGTTTACCAGTGTAGATTGCGGGGGAGGTCTTCCCTGATCACTATTACATGGAGCAAGAATCTGATGGGTCAAGGCCTTAGTGTTGGGATCGATGACTCCCCTAACCATTGTCTCTGTAAGGTCGAGATAAAGCCATGGCTGTTCTCCAAGAGAAAAGGGTGCAAGAGCTTAGAGGCCGATTCAAGTAAAATCGACATATATTGGGACTTCTCCTCTGCTAAGTTTGGATCAGGGCCGGAGCCATTGGAGGGGTTTTATGTGGCTGTGATCGTCGATCGGGTGATGGTTCTCCTTATTGGAGATTTGGGTAAAGAGGCATACAAGAAAGCCAACGCGGATCCTGTTCCTTCCAATGCCATCTTCATCGCCAAGAGAGAGCACATTTTCGGGAAGAGGTTCTATGGCACCAAGGCTCAGTTCTGCGACAATGGACAGATCCACGACGTCACAATCGAGTGCGATACAGGAGGCCTGGGTGACCCATGCCTTTTCATCCGCATAGACAGTAAGATGGTGATGCAGGTGAAGCGCCTCAGGTGGAAGTTCAGGGGCAACCAGACCATCTTGGTGGACGGGCTCCCCGTGGAAGTGTTCTGGGATGTTCATAACTGGCTCTTTGGGACAGCTCTGGGGAATGCAGTTTTCATGTTCCAGACATGTCTCTCCGCTGAGAAGTTGTGGGCCAATCATAGTCATACCACCACTGATCCCACTATATTACCTTGGTTTTGCTCCCAGATATTCAAAGATTCCCAAAGACAAGGCCTTGGTTTCTCTCTGATTTTGTATGCTTGGAAGAATGAGTAGAGGTGTATTCTTCCTCGTTGAGTGCTAACAAATACTTTTAGCTGAGTGATGATTTTCATCAACTGTGTTTGAATTACATAAAAATGTGATTTATGAGAGGCTCCATCTTTTTTTTTTTCCTTATTCACTGTTCAAACAGAAGAGAAATGATATCATTTTTTTTAAACCAACCGTTCTATGTTCTTCAATACCAGCATATTTTGCTATTTTAAATCTTGTCCATTAAAATCCATTTGGAGAATGACTCCTGTCCTCCTCTTGTCATTATGATATTTTTGTCTCTGGGAAAGACCATCTGTTATGTCTTTGTTTGACATATGTGCATGGTGCAGGAACAGTTTACCATTTGCTTGTGCCTTGGGCTTATGTGGAAGAGATGTGGTGAGATTTTTTTTTTTGGCTTTTCGATCATATTTTCTATGGTTTGGAATAGAAGAGGTTAAACTCCTTGGAAACTTAATAAAGGTGGCTGTTTGAGGGTGGTTGTCGCTGGAACCCTGGAATGCAATTGAACAAATTCTGAGGGACTTTAGCACCAGGTCAAAAGACAGTAGCCAAGGTAAAAGGGCTGCTATTTTCTGGTCTCTCTTAAGTAAGGACTTTGAGGTATCAACTTTAGTTATCAGAACTAACTGCTCTTTTGGTTTGGGGAGTGAAATAATGTACTGCTGGTGTCTACAGTTTGTGTACCCCATTTGTTTTCTACAGTTTGTGTACCCCATTTGTTTAGTGTGTTAGCATTTTAGTATGCACTTTATGGCTCACTGAAACATCATTTCTGGGTTGTACTCCCTCAAGAAAATTTTTTATTTATCAAAAAATAGAAGTTATGGTACATGTGATCAAGGAATATACTAATTTAAAAAGGGGCCTAACCATTGTATCAAGGAAAAATAAACATAATAATATAACCAGATTAATGTGAATTCGTTCCTTTGTTGTGTTGTTACATAAACATTCAGCTATTTTAATTTGCTTATTGCTGCAGGAACTGAGTGAGGGGCTTGAATCATAGTTTTGACTAAATGGAGGGAGGTCAATCCAGGTTTATTACTTGTACGGTTTACGTGCTATCTTAAATTATTGTTGTAGTTATTGTAAGAATATATTGTGTTGCAATCTGATCATACTAAGCGATTTCCACCATTTTCCTTCATATGAGGAAATGATGAATATATCTTCTCAGTTTTAGATCCTGGAAATTTAAGAATAACTAAATGTCACAGAACTCTGTAATTTGTGTTATTGTTCCATGTTCCTATATTTTTCACATTCTTAAATTTGAGAAAATGAAGGAATGAAGAATTTTATTGTTGCATGGAGAGAATTGCTCAAACCCCTTTTAGATGGGGTTCTATAAAATCTGATGATGTGTTTGTTATGCTCATAAGCTGTATCCTTTTTCTTTTCTTCTTTTCATATTTTATTTTAGAGAAAAGTGCAACAAAAACAGGCATAAAAATTCAGCAAAATGGGTGTTTGGATTGTACACCCCCGTATTTTCAACCGTTGAGCTGCTTTACTCCTAAATGGACTTCATAACCATTTTTGACCTTTTTAGCTCGTGTGTAGGACTCCATCTTGGCTGCAGTTTTATAGATGTATATGGGCAATGGGGCCTAGCTGTTCCCCAAATTTGAGCATCAAATGAGCCGCCGTGTGGCAGATACCGGCTGCCCGTTGTTATGGGCCAGCACAACGTGTTGTTGGACTACCATCTTCCCAGTATTTCATTTTCTTGTTCATTTACCCCATCCAGGTTTATACCCATATTCCCGATCATATAATAGACATATTCCCCAGCATATAATAACCAAGTAACAAGGCTAAACCCTTCCCCATAAACAGGAGTTGGTTCCTCATGGTAAAGCATTGTCTTTGATCAATACAGTTGCTGTTTGCTGCTAGCTTCTGTGTCGATTCACAGTGTTTTAAAGGAGTGGATTCTCATTGGCTAATTTGCACCCATAAGGAGGGTCTAGGTGCTCCATTTTGATGTGTTTCTTCAAGTTCTGTTCTGCAAGTACCTCTTCAATAGCCATCAGCTAGGTTAGTCTTTCCCAGCTTTACCACACGCTGAGGATCCTCTGTTTTCAGGCTATTTTCTGTTACCTTGCAACTCCTCATATCTCTCAGTTCTGCACTGTTTGGCCTGAAATTTTTCCCCTCACCTCTGCATCTATCCCTCATAAATCCTACCAATAAACCCCTGTTCCAATCCTGATTTCATACCCATCTCACTACCTTACTATGTTCTGGATGCATGCTATCTCAGACCCATCACACCTCTATAGAGTAGAGAGAAGTCTGAGCTTTAGTTTGTGAAAATTTGATTTTCTTCCTTCTGAGTCCTATTCTGCTGTAAATTACATTCTATTTTGATTACCTGATTCTGTCCTAATTCTGATATCACAGTTCAAATTCTAATAATCAATTCAGTTCCAGATTTCAAAACCCTAGACTAAACCCCATTTTTCTCTCTTTAAACTACAAGCACTTTGAGCTAAAAGCCTAATTAGGGTTAGGTTTCATAGTGCCACCACCTTTCATCCTTTCTTGAAAGAGACAGAGAAAGAACCAAAAAGCGTTTTTGAGGTAAAAACAATGGGAACTGTAAGGGTGGTACCAATAATCTAACTCAATCTCAGGAGAAATGTATGTAAACAACCAAGAAGCAATTAAATATGACAACAGTAAAGCCAAAGTGTGCCCGGCACACAACCTTCATTACTAACAAGGTACTCAATAAATAACAGATATCTTAATTTTTCCTATGCAGTCTATCAATTAAAGAAGGAAAGGGCAAAGGCCATAGTGATGGATACAATACTAGAAGGCAATAATTTTGTACTTTATCAGAAGAAATTCCTGCAATGTGTAGTGCAAAAGATATGACTTTTGGTTTTATCATTCATTTTGTTTTTAAATTTCCAACTTGTTGGATTTTTATGTGAACGCAACATCATATTTTTCTCGTCTCAAGAGTTGTTTCTAAAAAGCTTAGCTCTTTCTATTCGTTAAAGGACAATGTAAGAACCCGAGGAAGATTTCTGTATATTTTCTTTCCATTGAAGAAGGATGACTTTTGTAGCAGATGGGAAGATTAGAAGACAATATATGAGGCAGGTAATCTTGAGTGTTAGAGATGTTTAGGGATTTTAAGGACTTGCTAGTTACCCATGCCCTTTCATGGAATTGAAAGTTTAGCAGGAGCATTTCTTTTCTTTTACATTTTGCTGAAGAGTAATTGGTTTTGTTGAAAAGTCAAAACTTACTTTTTCTTCGAGAGTGGGGATGGAATTTGGATGGATCAGTCATCAAATTAAACTTGGTAGCTATCACTGAAGTAGAGGTCCCAAAGATACTCTTCATTGTTATAGTCAAGGCACCTTGGCTGTGGTTGGTATTTTGGCCTCCTAAAGTGAGTCATGGACTGGGTGATATCTAGACCTTGCTAGGTTACAAAAATTGAATTGAATGTTTTAAATTTCAACGTAGAATTTTTTTTAAATTTCGATATTAACTTGTCATCTCTCAGGAAACCCTTGCTTGCTTTTTCTCTAGTTGATGGTCAGTTTCAAACTAGGTGGAACTTAAGTATTGATCTAACCCATATAGTTCTACCCGTCGATCTCTAGGGCCTAAAGCATGGAGAAAGGTTTTCGAAGAGTTGCCAATTTTTATTGACCAGATTTTCGATTTTAGTATGATATTGCATTTTCACTTTCTTGTCAGAGATTTAGCAGCCTTTCTTATCCCGTGGCAAGTGGCTTCATAGATAGATAGACTGTCTGCTTAGGTTCTCTTCTGCTAACATTTTCTCTAACTTTTCTTTTCCTCGTTTAATATTTACTTCTTCCTAAGCAAAGGAAATGTTGATTGCAAAAGAAAAATGATCAATTTTTGCAAACAATTTAGACTTTTACCTGGTTTTGTTGAACTCCTGAATTTATTTACTAGCATCCAGCAAAAGTCATTCTAGCTTGTAAGTTGTAACAACTAACACGCCTTTCTATCACTGTTGAACTCTTTATTGGTCAATTCATCCTTGTTGGCTGTATATGAATCTGAGATTATCCTGCCCCATAAAGCGCTTGAAACTGTCAACCCTAATTCAGAAAGTAGAAAAAACCAGGAGTTTTGTCTTCATAAAATTCTGAGTTTTTATTCACCCAAAAAAGAAAATTCTGAGTTTGTGAGTTGTATCGTTCAACCGAGATGGGCTGAGTTCAAGTTAATGGATAGCATTGACAGGATTTAGAAGATCAACTCTAACTGGGCCTGGGGAGTGTTGGGGGAACAGGTTAAGAATTGACAATGAGGAGCCGACAGCGTTAGAGAGAAACAGTAATTTTTTTGCTTTATTGGAATCTCCCTAATCAGAGTTTATGCACCCTTTCCCTACATTGTGTTTGTATGTTATATATTGTTTTGTTAAACTGACAGAGTTGCTAAATATCGGTTAATAAAGAAGCATACACAAAGACTGAGATGATTTTGTTGATATAAAGAGTGGTGGGACTAGTAAAGATAGATTCTGAAACAAATACATTAAAGTGAATTTAGGAGCTGCTGCAACAGGTTAAAGGATGATATGAAAGCATGGTTGAGATGGCTTGCATTTAGGTGAAGGAGGCCAGTGAATGCACCAGTAAGAAGTGATGTCGTGCTAATTCGAAGTGGTAAAGCACAAGAGATCGCTTAGGGGGAAAAAAAGGACAAGGGGATCTACTGTAGAACCTGGGTTGAAATATTGACAAATAACATGAGTATTTTTTAACTGTGGTTGTGAACAGGTGAAGGGTGAAACAGTATTTGTGTAGCTGACCTCAATTTGTTGAGACTGGATTTTGGTGAGTTGTGACTAAACTGGTGAGGAACTGAGGATAAAGCCGAACCCCACCTGTGGTAGGTTTGGAGGGTAAACAAATAGTAACCGTTACTAAAACCAGTGGTGCACCACTAGCTGCTGTAGAAATCATTCTACATGAATCTTGTTTGTTATTCTGTGATTCCTTTCTATGTTCGGCAATGACTTTGGGTTCAAAGTCTTCAAATCTGTTCTCACTATGTAAACTTAGGATGCACATCGTCTCCTCCCAGTGATTCTGGGAGGATGCGGCAACCTATCTTGGATGGCTGCCACGTGACTCTCGGTTGAATCGAGACCTACGTCTGAGCCGACAACCCCTGTCGGCTCGGCTTGTCGGCTGGGAGTCGGCTCGGACATGGGTCTCGGATTTACTAAGAGTCACGTGGCGGCCATCTAGGACAGGTTGCCACTGTCCTCCCAGAACCACTGGGAGGACAGGATGCGGATCCGTAAACTTATCTTCTTTCAGCTTTCTCCTATATCCTTTTTGAGCCTTGAAATTGCATCAAGTTCTTCGTTTTACTGATTTCATCATTGGTGATTGCACTGTTCATGATCTGGTCATCTCATTTTAACTATCCATTGAGTTGAGAATCACAAGTGTACCTCATTTTAGATGCACAGGGAAAGAAGGATCAACAAAAATAGGCACTTGAAATTAGAGAGCATTGCAGAAGTGATTTTTTAGAAATATTGTATTAAGGTAGATGGCTTTCGCGGGCAAATATTTACTCTTTCAATATCTGTTTCATTCGTAGGGCCAGCCCATGACCTCTCAGTATAGATGAAGTAGTTCCTGGTTCGTTTCGTCATCCCTCCCAATGAATCATTAGGATTCGTCTTGCGTTTTGTCTCTAAATAGAGACCTAGGTGATTCAACATTAGGCTGAAGGAACCGTGGCTTTGAAATGCCGAGCCAGGTGTTGATGCACTTAGGCAGAGGAGACTAAATGCTAAATCAAGGTGCTTTATTTTGGATTCCATATATGGAACATGTAAACTAGATGGCTGATGCTAAAAATGTTTTGAGGATGAAATTAGATGTAAGATTCAACTTGTTTCTTGCCCCCACTCCCCACCCTAGAGGTTTTGAGTGGTAGTTGCTTAAATATTCACTGTGATCACTTTTCAGAGGACTGAAATGATCACTATGGTTCCTTTCATTTTTCTTTCTCCTCTTTTATTTGATGTGTGATGCCTTCTACAATCATATCTGCTATATAATGCTATCTAAAAGGATGATTGAGTTACCTTATTTTCATGTGGTACTGTATAGTATGCATGATGGATAAAAAGATATAAAGATACAAAGATATCATAGCCTTCAATTTTCTCTGTCCTTCCATGCTGGTTTGCCACCGTTAATCACCGTTAATCAACTACCACTCCTTTCCGGAATTGATTGGTTCCCTTTGTATTCCTCTCTTCTACTTCTTCTTCTTCTTCTTCTCCCTTTCTTGAATTTCTACCAATACCCACTCTCTCTTCCTTTTCTCTCTGGAAAATCGAAAGACCAACACCCTTCTTTCCTCACTCAACCGCAACTCCCTCATTCAATCCATCGCCGGTTGGACAATGGGGCCATCGCCGGAGAGAAAATAAAAAATTTATCTCGTTTTGTTCTCTGCTTTCTCTAGCCAGACCCCATGGTTCAGATGCCCTGAATGCGATGGCTACACAAGATGGGAGAAGATGAGGGAGGGAGAGAGGAAAGGAAAGAGAAGGGTCATATTAGTAATTTTATTAGTTTTTAAAAATTTTCAATTGAAAAAAAGGAAAGGGTAAAAATGTCTAATGCTGATTTCCGTCTCCTCCGTCAGTTACTTGGGTGTAGTTGATGTTTTTTGAAAGGTATGGGTGATAGGTGATATTTCGAAACTATAATGGGGGGGTAGTTGAAATTTATTCTTTATTTTCTTCTTATCAAAATACATTTTTTCTATCTTGTGCACTTGAATTAAATTACTTGAAAATAAATCTCACAATATATAGAATAAACCACAGGGAAAGTATACACTGGCACATGAATCCAATTTACTTCATTCAGAAAAGGGTTAGATTTTTCTCATCTCATTGAATATATATGACAGGCCATGGTTGTTGCTTGCTCTGTTAATATTTATGACATGCCATGGGTGTTGTTTCTCCGTCATTTGCCATGTTAGGAGTGAGTTCTCACTAATCACTGTGATGGGGAGATTATCATCACCTTCAAGATTTTATTTAGTTGCAGGTTCAGGGTTCACGCTGTCAGTGTGTCAGTGTGTTGCTCTGTTGATTTAAAGCTTTATATGCTAGTCTCATGTATATTATTAAGGGGTTCTCATGTAGAACTGCAGTCAAGAAGGAACTTGATACTGGGTAGTGGGTACCAATTCTGCTGCTGCTGTTGTTGAACGCGGATCAGCATTTGGTTTATATTGGGAGTAGAAGATAGAGATTATTGATGAATTGCATGGTAGTTGCCTACTGATTATCTTTTAGTTATGTATGAAGAACTGAACCAAAATTTGTGTGCAATGTCACTATTGGCTAGAAGTATGTCTTTTCCTACGCATCCTTAAAATATGTGGTTATTATGCTCTTCTTAGATGTCTCCCAAGATAAAAGGGGATGAGATTCATCCGTTTGGGATTCAACCCAAAAGTAACAATCCTGCAACCGGCTGCATTTTGAACCATTCAAAGGAAGATTAAGATGGTCCACTGTTCCCACTTAAGCCATCTGCACAGCAAAACTCGGAATGGACGGCAAGCATCGGCTTTGAAGATTCGGAAAAGAAAACCCTCATCTTATCTTGAACAGTAAAGAGAGGGAAAGTTTCTTGGAATGGTAGAGTGGGAGCTATGTCAGCTCGCCCTCTGTTTCTCTCTCCTCGCCTGCCCTCTACTGTGGGTTTATGGATTAAAACGCGCTTTGGGCTTTATCCCCTGATTCTGACCTTCATTATGGATTATTAGGAAAAACAATTTAAGAAAAGAAACTAATTTTTTCTAAAAGAGAAAAATTGATGACAATGATGCAGCAATTGTGTAATTATCATCTCTTTGCGGAAAACACCTCTGTAAAATCCATTTCAGAAGAACCCTTTTTTGAGACCTTATCCACCGACGAGAAACAATGCCTTTGTAAAGGTAGATGCCTGTGCCTTCTCTTTAAAAATTAGCTTGATTTGTAATACAATTGGTTTGATCAGAAACTCAAAAACACTGTATTGAAATGTTCAATGATATAATTGGATTTATCACAGGTTGAAGCATGTGGGTCATTGATAACAGAGGTACATCCATATGCCATGCTCATCCCCATCGAGTTCTTTTTAAAGGATATTGGCTACCATAGAGAGCCACCTTCCTGTCTAATCAAGGCCCAAAACCTTGCCAGCCTCTCCAGCCATTCTTGCATAACGCCAGAGCTCCTTTCACCAGAGAGTCTAGAGGACTCGAGCTCAAACCTATCAAGACCCGCGTTTCACTTGAAGTTTTAACATGAAACAGATGCATCTGTTCACGATGAAATTTAACCCATAAGAGAGTCTGTGTATCCTTTCCTTCCCCTCTCCTTCCCCTCTGAAATTTGAATTTCCTTTGGGAACTCTGATGAAATTTGAACTTGAACCTTTAAATGCAAACTCCCTGTTAAGATTTGGCTTTGGGTAATTTTTTTCTTTGGGTGGATGGCCAATTTTATTTCTCATATTGCAGATGAACCAGAAAGATGAATTCCAATCAAAGGTGCCACGAGGATAGAGAACTCTTTTCGAGCAAAGACATCAAAAGATGAAAGCAATGGAGCATAGAGAATATAGTAAAAAGTTTCAGCTTTCCATCAAGACAACTGTAAACAAATTTACATAAGCAACAGTACACTTTCTTTGAAATCTTACTCCAAGGAGATATTGCAAGATCACAAGCGATAAAGTCCTCACCAAACAGAACTGAGACAAGGCTAACCAGCAGTTTCATTAGAGTTGTGTTTTACCTTCTTCTGTATAGTGTTTAAGTCTAAAGTGGACCCATACATCTTAAGCAGAGCTTCAGCACACCAGCCATGGCCATCGTCCACAGTAGGCATCCTCACTTCCACAAAGTGTGTCGCATGCTGTTCGATTGTAGGCAAAATAACCCCACATAGCACTCTCAGCACATTAGAAGCATCAACATCCATGCATACATTGATCTCTGGAATTCCTTTAGGAGCTGGCCGAATCCCCATGATCTTGAAGTAGCCCAAGAGATGGTTCTTTTCCAGAGTCTTTCCTTCACCTTCATACACAACAATCAATGCCTCGGTCTGGTTATCTTGTGCAGTTGTAAAATACAACTCCTTCCTTACCGGCATTGGAGTGTTCCGATGTATGATAGGTACAAAACTATTGCCATCAGCTCGAATTCCAAGGCTCAAAGGGGTTGCTTGTATAGTTAATAGGTCCAAACTCCCCATTGGGTCACTGATTCCTGATGCCACTGCACCCTCTAATGCAGCACCACATACTGCTGCTTCCAATGGGTTCATCCCTGGGTAAGCATCCTTCCTTCTACATATACCCAAAACCAGGTCTCTTATTTTTGGTATGCTTGAACACCCACCAACAAGTATGACATCACTTATGTCTTCCACTTCTACTTTTGCATCAGACAAGCATTTCAGCACAAGCCCCTCACATCTCCTGAATACCTCTTTGTTTACCTCCTCAAATTCAGTACGTTCCAATGTCCTCTTTATTGTTGAACCATTTGCCAAATCTATCTCAATTGGGACACTTGTCTGAGTAGTAAGCTTGTGGATTGCCTCTTGCGTGGCAATCCGGAGCAAAGCATTTGATTTGATTTCATTAATGCCATGACTTGAGAAGAGACCATCCAAATTGGGCAAGAGGCGATGCATTACATTCTGAAGCAGATCTTCACCCCCAATAACACTGCCTGATAAGGCTTTTATCTCAGAAACTCCTCCAGCTGTAGCAGTTACAGCTACATCGCAATACCCAGCACCCATATTGAAAATAAGTGCAATCTTCTCACATCCACTCCCCAAGTTTTCATGTGTAATCTGCCGCTGCTGTTGTGCATACAGAAGTGCTACAGCTGTTGGTTCAGGCATCAACCTGAGGACATTTAGACCAGCCATTGCACAAGCATGCTCAATCCGTGTCACTCGACTAAATGACACAGGAACAGTAAGGACAATGTTCCGTACGGCTCGCCTTAACTGAACTTCTGCCATAGCTCTTAATTCCAGCAGAGACACTACAAGGACTTCTTCAGGAGTCGTAAATCTCCAAACATTTCTCACCAAGGCTGCAATATACGGGCGGGCACCAATATCTAAAGTTTGCACTAGAAAGGGGAGATTTTTGCTGGCATGAACTGCTGGGTCTGTGTCCATTCTACCAAACAATCGTTTCATATTGAAGAAGGTAGAACCCGAGAATATTTCATACTCGTTCAGAGCAACTTGGTCACCGATACCTCCTGAAGGGATCTCATCTTTGAAGGTGACATAGGAACGCATCACCTTCTGGTTTCTAATATTCTTAAGAATCTCAACTTCAGATCCATTCCATGCTGCAACACTACAATGTGAAGTTCCAATATCCATTCCAATTGCAATTTCGGGATAGGAAGATGATGGCTTGTCCTCCCTGGATGTTTCCCTGTCAAATGCAACAGTGTATGCTGGTTCAGCCATCCCTGCATAAAAGACAATAATAGACTATGAGGGTGGGTCACTTTTTAGTTGACTCTCCAAGGGAAACATACTAGAATCACCAAAGGAACATCTCATGCCTATGGTCAGAGATGCAAAAGCACACAGAAAAATTAGATAAAACAAAACACAAAGGTTTGGATTGGTTGTGAGGGGATTTAATGGGAAAGGAAATAAAATTTTCAAACTTAAAAAAGAAACTTTTGTAATCATTACAGTACATGTTATCATACGACTATGTAACTAACTCAAAATCATTTCAAATATGGTTATTAATTTACACTTTACTTTGCATCCAAATCCCTGGCATAGAGGTTCCTATTTTTCATCCTTTAGGTACTGTTAATAACCCTCACATCCCATTTTGTATCTTCTTTATAACTTATATAGACATGATCTTGCTGGTGAAGTATTGATCTGATAGTTTGACACCACCAATATCGCATATGATCTTGCTGGTGAAGTATTGATCTGATAGTTTGACACCACCAATATCGCACGAGCACAAGTGTCACATTAATATGAGAAGAATCTACCACACGCACGATTAATAAGGGTTCTCGTTATGAAGAAACAGAAAAAAAAAATATGAAGACAACATTAGATTATGGTCACTGTTTATTAGATAAATACTTAGTTGGCCATAAGTTATCTAATCCATTAATCACACTGCACCTACTTATTTTTATATTGGAATAGATCCTTCGTCTCTAAACTCTTTCCAGAACATGCTCCAAATGTATCATAGAGGTTTAATAATCTGATGTCAACCTAAAGATGGGCAGAATACTGATTGAAAAATGGACTACACCTTTCTTCCTGCAAGGCTTCTCTTAACAAAAGCACTGCACCTTAATTCTTCCATAAATTCAATTTTTTTTTAAAAAAATCGAATAAAAGAATTTCAAAGATACCAATAGTGAGATTGGTGAATTTCAGCACAAGAAGCGTAATCTTATTAGCTAAAATGCCCAAAAGTGGATTTGAGCATGTTATAGCTAAAATGCAAAGGTGATTTTAAAAGTTCATCATGATAAAGAAAATGAGTTGACACAAAAAGATCCCCAAGGACCCCAAGACAATAATCACGAATAAGCCATTTTAGCTACATGTGTACTTACGCTCGTTCCTTCTTGTTTTCTTTTTGTTTGCTATATGTGTTCTTATTTCTATGGTGGCTGTAATGTTATTCAAATCCCTGCAAACTTAGACCCCCCTTGAATAAGATTTGCTGTTGTAGTTAAGAGGAACAAGCGATAACCACCACAATGGTGTCCTTTCCTCTGCTATATATTTGTCACTCTGTTCTAAGGAAAAACTGTTCTGCATGGAGATGTTGTTCTTGTACACTTCTTGTACGGTTCCGTACATCCGTTCTTTTCATTCTTAGACTTATTTCTTTATTCAAGAAGCTAGTTTTTGAATTGTAGATTCAATGCTGCTATGTTCCTCTCAGTTATCTCAAAAGTTAAACGTTCTACAAAGCATAACTGTTCATATAATCTAAACCTTCATCATCCCAAACCAGTATCTCTGATCTCTCACTAATGTTGTTAACCCAACCCCAAATCTCCACCAGTTCTTAATTCTAAAATCTGTGAGACCAGATCCAAAGCCACCAAGTAAAAAACCCACACTTACGTTCCATATGTTCAAATAACAAATGGTGTGCACTGCACCATCCTTCTAACTGGAAGTTATGTATTGTCAATTCCCATTACTTCTTTTTGAACACCCTTGTTTTACAACATTGGGGTCTTCCTATCTGGTTATCTCGCTAAATGATGCAGCCAAATCAATCGGCAAAGAGCAACCTCGGCAGGCGAACTGTGGATAAAGCTCAGTCAGAGCCACTCAACGAAAACCCCAACCAATTCAAGCTAATGAAAAACCCATGTAATATGATCTTGAGAATCCAACAAAATTCATGCATTCGAGGCCTCCACCCAACCACTAGCCAAGGATCCAAAGAACAGCAGACAATACGAAACCGTTCTGAACCATCAGTTCTTTCAGGAATAAAAAGGCAAAATTCAAAGCTCCAAATTTAAATCAATCAAAACTAAGCACTTGTCCTTAAAGAGAAATCCATTAGAACAAAACAAAACAGTTTTGTCAACAATGATTGAGCTAAAATAGTATCAGCTCTTCATAGATTTGAGTTGATTATAAGTTAAAAAAAAAAAAAAAAAAAAAAAGGAGTACACTAATCATCAGAAGTTCATGAAAAACGTAATGAATCAATGAAGAAGGAGAAGAAGCAATATACAGATCATTAGAAAGAAGAAAATGCAGGAGAGAACGCAGACTTACTGATAACAGGCAAGAGAGTTGAGAATCTGACACTTCACTTCTGGAGTTCATCCAGAATCTTTAAAAACTGGGTTGGAATTCGGAATTGGGAATTCTAGACCTTCCCAGAGGACCCCTTTCTCTTCCTTTTGACGGTTTTAAAAAATTGCGGTCGGATTTGGAACGATCGTTGGCATGTACCAACTGATGTTGAAACAGTTGGATAAGAATTCAAAGGTTATTTTAGTAAATTGATAATGTCAGTTGGATTCCTATCTGACGGTGGAGGGACTTGATAGCAGCTACCCGCGTTTTTTCTGACAAAAATGGAGGGAAAAAAATGATATTCTGTCATGTAATTAATAAGGAAACTGGATGCGCTTTCGAGACCTGGCAGGTAAGGGAGGTATATTTAGCCGCGTGGCAAGAAAGGTGTAACGCCACGATTGCATCTCAGGTTACTAGGTTTTTCTAGGTTTGATCGGGTGGATGGTCCGACCCCATTTTAACGGATGAACCCTGGTGCTTCTGGTTAGAATCTACAAACACGGTCCTCCGAATGTGGATAAGGTGAGCAAAGGGATTTGGATTCTTAATCCCATAGCCATTTCTATACCCAAGTCAAGATCAAACAACAAGCAACAGATAAGGGTCGGCTCCATAAAAGGTATGAGCCAAAGATACCAGGGGTAGTAGAAAGTTTTAGTGAATAGTAACTGTAATGGATAACCATGGTTGTGTGTTGCTGAGATTTATTTGTAGCAATGGTTTAAGATGAATTTATCATTGACTTAAACATAGGTGGATGCGTATTGGACACGCTTGTGTGTTCAATGCGCTGTTAGCAGACAAACAGGCTTACCTCCATAGGTTATGAAAGTAAGATGTATATTGATATGTCGAGTTATTATTGGACGGCATGGTCAACACAATAGGGTTCAACGTAGGAGTAGAGGATGGTGGATCTATGGATGCGTGCTCGTTACGCTATCCGTACAATAAAGGTTACGTACTTCGTATACTATATGTGCCATAAATATTGCATACTTGGTACACTATTTGTAGACCGGTTGGGTGCAACGCTATAGGCCTTAGGTCTACGTAGGTTGACATGTCACGCTCTCTCCCTTTCAATGGTTCTGCTGAGCATGGGCCAATATGCCGCACTCCTATTGCTCGATACCAAGTGATGTGTTCCTAATAATTGATATTATTTGTACCCAACAAACCTAAATCCCAATATTTGAAAAATCTCTATTTAGGATGTCTTAATTTTTAAAATTCCTAACTATTACCAATGAACGATGTCAGTAAGTTTTTTAAATTACTATTTTTTTTGGTGAACAAGTGGATGATGTCTCAAAATTTTTAAAAATAGGGTTTGGAGTGCCGTACTCATGTGTTAAAAAATTGAATTGAAATTAGGAAAAAATAAAAAATAAAAAACTAGTTTTAAATTTTACTAAAAAGTTTGATATTTTTGAAAAATAATTAGAAACAAAAAAATATTGTAAATAATCTATTTGTAGGAGAGTGAAGAGTATATGATTGAATTCAGCTGTGAAATGAAGAGGGGTTGTAATTATTTCATTACCCATGTGAGAGGGGCAAAGGGATCTTTCTCCCTAAACATGCCCTTAAATTAGAAAAGTAAGGGTTTCTTTATTTCAATTGAAGGTGTTAATCAGTGCGTTTTCAGTTTAACAATATAGTTCAATTTTGGTTCTGTGTGTAATGAATGAAACCAAAATCGAACCATTTATTATACGATTTTAAAATGCTTGTCAAAATCGATTATTAATCGATTTTGATTTTTTGATTTTTAAACGGTTTCATTGTTGGGAGGGAGAGGAAGAAAGTTAGGAATAAAGTAGAGGGAAAACTAAGAAAATCATTAAAATATTTTTAATCACATATAAAAATAGACTTACGATTTAGAAGTATGCAATGTGAAAAGCATTAAAATATAATTTATTTTTACAAATATAGACATTTAGAACTTAAAGTAAAGGTTTAGTAAGTTTTAACGGAACCAAATAGTTGATTTAAACGATTTCATTCTTGAAATCAGAATCGAACCGTTTAACTAAACGATTTTATTTCTAAAACCAGAATCGAATCATTTAATAATTGATTTTACAGTTTCGATTAAAACAGTTCAATTTGATTTTGATATACGATTTATTTTTATTTTTGACACCCTTAATTTCAATTATGCCATAATTGTTGTTGACATGTCTTCTTTGCCAAAAACTCAAACATGACAAATGCTTTCTTAATTTGGGGAAAAGGTAGTCAAGCCGACAGAGTGATGGCTAGTCCAACATTTTTATCTCTATTCTCCCTTGTCCCTACTAAATGATCTACCATCACTCTATCTATTGGTGGGGGCAGTAATGACACTCAATAACTCTCTTCTTAAAAGAATCTCCCACACCATATCAATTATGATATTTATGGTGAGTGGTAACTGAACTTCCCATAAATGGACTAACATATGTTCTTGCAAGCATGCCATACTCTTTTGGGTAGATATGTCATGAAGATAAGTGATCTAAAACTTATGGAAACAAAGTTACATTCCAGTCATGAGAAGTAAGAGTGTCAATTTTGTAACCCAACTAGTATCTCAGATCGAGCAAGCCCGAATTAACTTGAAAACAACTGTTAATAGACATGTTTCGGATTGAGGTATAACATATCTAACCGATCTCAGTCCGGTTTGGACTAGCCCAAAACTGACCCAAAAAATTAGACTGATGAACCCAAACCTGAAACCAATAATGGCCTGAACCAATCGATTTAGACCCATTAAACCCTAGGTTCTCTATTTTAGCCTTCTGGATAAATTTAATGGGTTCCTACCAGTTTCCACACGAATCGGCCCAATAAGCTAAGCCCGATGACAATCCAAAACCGGATCGACTCGTTATTAATGTGCACAGCACAATCCATTCCCCCTGAACCTCTTAACAGACATGTTTCGATCGAACCCTATAAAGCCCGACATTGACTTAATTAGGCCCAACCTGTCGACACCCCCTAACGGGAAGTCAATTGAACTATTGCCTCAAGGAGATACCTTATCTATGTGTATTTGGATCAAATTAACAATTAACATGAATATGAATTGAAAATAAGAGTCTGTTCTAAAGTCTAAAAACAAGAAATAAACGCCATCATTTTCAATTTACAAGCCTAACCAGTTTAGTTTGATTACTGCCTTAGCTGTCTTTCCGTTGAATGGTCAACCTCAAGACTGCACAAAATTAGAACCACCACTTCCACCTTGAGTTCACTTCATCTCATAGGTCTGCATGTGTCAAGTTATTCGTATCGGACACCGGAAAAATCGAATTTTGGTTCTTATTTGCAGACGCAATCGCATCGTCAACGGAGATGATGACGCAATCAACACGAACCACAACGTTATCAACTTGAGGAACCAAGCCATGGAACCTACGAGAAACGACGCAGCAGCGTCCTAAAGCTTTGACATCTTCGATCTTGTTGAAAACTATGAGTAGAAGAGTCTGGTAACCTGTCGAAATGGTCGATCTCTGTGTCGAGTTCTGAATCTGTCTCTTGCTCTAGGTCTTGTTCTGGCCATATCCGACCTGTGAGATCTACTCGGAGAGAAGACATCGAGGAACAGCAAGAGAGATCGACTATCCTGATCAGATCTGATCTGATCAGAGAGAGAGAGAGAACAGAGACAAAACCCTATCTACGAAGACTGCAAACCCCAATAAAAAGAGTCACAGAGTTTGCAATCTCTGTTCCTTTCACTTGCGAGATTTGCAGATCTGATGAATCTTGGAGACAAATCACTAATAAGGAAGGAGTAATTTCCAACCAACCGCATTGAAATTCCTGATCAAATCCTCGCATGTCTTTCCCTCTTTCATTCTCAAATTGCGAAACCAAATATTTTTAACGTAGAAGAAGAAAATATCTAGATACCCATATGGAAATCCCGCAAAATTTTGCAGATTCCCATCCAGGAATTCTTATTTCCTCATTCAGAGTACAGTAGCTATTTGCTTTTGGCTAAACAAGGATTGAAAGCCAGTTTTGATGGCAGAAAAGAGGGAGCCCAACGTTTTTGGCTGAATCCTGTAAATATTAGACTTTGGGAAAACTAAGGAAACCCACTACCATCTTGGGTGTTTCATCTTCAAAACACCTTGTGTTTCATCTTCAAGACACCTTGTGTTATCGATACAAATGGAAACAGTAGGGAATTAGAGAGATTAGAGAGATCGATGCAGAGGAGGATAAAATTGATCCAAAAAATCAGACCTATGAGTCTGAACTCGATAATGGTCCAGACCAAATCGATTTAGACCTCATATAAACCCAAGGTTCACTATTTGGATGGGCTTAATAGGTTTCTATCATGTTTTCAATCCGAAATAGTCTAAATCGGTTCGATAATAACCCAATAAACTAAGTCCAATAACAAATCAAAACCAGACTGGTTCGTTAGTTAATATACATAGTACAACCCATCTAGTCCAAATATCATAATAGACGTGTTTCGATCAAACCCCATAAAACCAAACACCGATTTAACCTTAATCGAAACTGGCTCAGCCCATTGACACCCTTATAAGGAAGTCAATTTAACTGTTGCCTCAAAGAGATAGTAATGTGTATTTGGATCAAATTAACATCAACATGAATGGAAAATAACAGTATGTTCTAATTTCTAAACACGTGAAAATAAACGCCATCGTTTTCAATTAACAAACCTAACCAGTTTACATTGATTACAGCAATATAGCTGTCTTTCCATTATCAGTCGATGCCAAAACTGATACAGACATCCAACGATTGAACAATACGTGGGCTATCCCATTCAAAAGTTAATGAAAAAAAAGAGAAGAAAATCTCGTATCATTCATGGCCGAAATCGATGTAACTCGACTAATCGGATACTGATAGTTTGAACCAAGGTTCTAAATTCAGGTATCGAATATAAGATCGATCATTTCGAAAACCAACCTTCCGATACCGACTTGGTTTTTTCAATATCGGCCGATCCTGGTCCGATCTAACTACAAAGGCATCATCTTGGAAGTAATCACTGATTCCTAGTACCTGTCAAGGCAGTTGGCAGTCGGCAGTCAGCAATCAGCACAAGTAAAAGTCCAACACGGAGACGATAATATTCTTTCAGAAATTTGAATCACAGTTCCAGACGCAGTTCTCCACCGTTTTTCCTGTTAGAAAACAAAACGTACGTGGAAAAAAAAGAATTCTTTTTCGTCTTTATCTTTCCTGTGGGTAAGGGAGGATGAATAGTCAAACTGGATTCATGGTTATAAAATCTCTGCAAGTCATTAAAACCTTAAAGAGGCCATGACTTACACCTTGTGCTTCATTTTCAAGACACTCTGTTTTTGTTCGTCTCTGTTACTATCTTTATCCCTCACCTCAAGCTCTCATCTCCACCCATTAGACCCACTTACACCATCTGAAATCTCCCAAGTTCGTTCCATAATCAAAGAATCGAAGCACGGATCCACCCAAAATCTAACCTTTCAGTACGTTGGACTGGATGATCCAGAAAAGTATACTCTGCTCAAATGGCTGTCAAACCCAGCCAACAACAGCAAAAGCCGCCCATCTCGTCGGGCTTTCGTTGTCACCAGGAGCAACAAACAAACCCACGAAATCATGGTGGATTTATCGACCAATTCAATCATCTCCGACCAGGTTTATAAAGGTAATGGATACCCTTTAATGACGTTTGAAGAACAGGGGACGGCGAATGAACTGCCATTCACGTACACACCATTTAAGGAGTCGATCAGTAAGAGGGGGCTCAATTTGTCGGAAGTAGTTTGCGAGACTTACTCGGTGGGATGGTTTGGAGAGATGAACATGAAGAAGCAACGGAGGTTGGTGAAGGTCCTCTGCAATTATTTGGATGGAACAGTGAATCTGTACGCTAGACCGTTGGAGGGGATAACTGTAGTGGTTGATCTTGATACCATGAATATAACGGATTATGAAGATCGGATAACAGTTCCGGTACCCAAAGCCGAGGGTACTGACTATCGATCATCCCAGCAGAAGCCCCCGTTTGGTCCAAATGCCGGACGAACCACTATAGTGCAACCCGATGGACCGGGGTTCAATATCACCGGCCACACTGTCAGGTCAGTCAATTCGTCTAGGCTCTCTTCGGTATAATTTATAGTTATGTTTATGAGTAATTTATGAGAATAAATTATAAATCATAAATAATATATATATATATTTTTTTTGGATAGAAAAATAATTCTTGTTTAATATCATTAATTTAATATCATTAGACATAAAGAAACGATAATAGATTATCATAATAACGATAAACACTTTCAAACCTATTTATCTATTTTATATAATTTATTTTAAACATAAATAAATATCATAAATTATATCAAACAATTACTTCTTTTATAATATATTATATAATATACATATCAAAAAGAACCCTAGTGTGACCGTGTGATTAGAGATGCCAGTTTGGCCCTATCAGCCTGAGATCATCTTGACCCACCCTAAGCCGGGGGGGTTAGGGCTGAGAAATTCTTTAAAAAGTGTTTTTTTTTTTTTTCCAATCTTTTCATGAATGGGTGAAAGAACATATCCTCTCGCTCCACACATGGAGAGCTTCATGGGATCCATCATTGAGACGTTGGGTCCTACACCTCTTGAATGGTGAAGGGTCAGTAAAGGTCATTGCGCGGGGAGAGGATCCAAGCTGCTGTTTTGGATTTTTGGATAGTTTTGTAATAACTGTCTTTAACTTGGGTTGCAAGTTGGGTGTAGAGCATCTTATCATTTTGTTCCCATGATCAGGTGGGCCGATTGGAAATTTCATGTGGGCTTCGATGTCCGAGTCGGTTCAATCATATCGATAGCGTCGATTTACGACCTTGACAAGCAAGAATTTCGGGATGTAATGTACAGAGGATACATATCGGAACTGTTTGTACCATACATGGATCCAACAGAAGAATGGTACTACAAGACATTTTTTGATGCAGGTGAATTTGGTTTGGGCCTATGTGCAGTGCCACTCGAGCCCAAAACTGACTGCCCAGCCAATGCAGTATTCATGGATGGGTACTATGCTGGGCAGGATGGGAAACCCATCAAGATTTCAAATGTTATCTGTGTGTTTGAACGATATGCTGGAGATATCATGTGGCGGCATACAGAAACCGCCATTCCGGGTGAAACAGTAAGTAGTCTTAGGACCCAGCCCTAACCCATATTCACTGTTTATGAGTTGATAACGAACCGGGTTGGTTTTGCAGATAAGGGAGGTTCGACCAGAGATAAACCTAGTTGTGAGGATGGTTTCAACCGTGGGCAACTATGACTACATTATTGACTGGGAGTTCAAGCAGAGTGGCTCCATAAAAATTGGGGTTGGTGTATTTTGAATCCCTTTACTAAGAATGGATTATAAACTTTAAGGAAAAATTACATGTATTACCCTTAGACTATGGATTGATTACATTTATCATCCACTAGTTTCTTACAATTACACATACCACCCATAGTTTTAGAAACGTATAGCAAAAAGGACTATTCCTTTAACGGTCTTAAGTTTAAATTTTAAAAGACAATTTTACCTTCATCCTATTCCCCATTCTTCTTCTTCACAATAGATTAAAAAAAACAAAAGAGAGAGAGAGAGAGAGAGAGAGAGAGAGAGAGAGAGAGAGAGAGAATAGTTCTTTATAGGACTCTTTGTTTATTTTTTTTAATTATTGTGAAGAAAAAGAATGGGAAACAAGATGAGGGTAAAATTGTCCTTTAAAATTAAGACTTAACATCGTTAATGGAATGGACCTTTTTGTTACACATTTCAGCAATTATGGGTGGCATGTGTAATTGTCAAAACCTAAATGGATGGTAGGTGTAATTAGTCCATAGTCCAGGGTAATACGTGTAACTTACTCTAAACTTAAACATCAAACTGTTCTTGGAGTGATCTATTATGTCCATAAATATGACTCCGAGTTTCGAAAATCGGATTCGAATTGGAGGAATATAGCCGATTCTAATCCAATTCGAATCGGAATCAATGGAAGGCGATCCTGTGTTCGATTTCGGGTTTTAAAACCTTGCTTGGAGGATAACATCTAAATTCTAAAATGTGTAACCACAGATTACTTCTTCACAGGTTGGGCTTACAGGTTTATTAGAAATGAAGGCTGTGAAATATAGTCATACAGACCAGATAAAGGAGGATGTCTATGGAACACTGATAGCAGACAACACCATTGCCGTATACCATGACCATTTCCTCACCTTCCACCTTGACCTGGACATAGATGAGGAAGACAATTCATTTGTCAAGTCCAAATTGCAGCCGACCAAAGTGATGGAAGAGAGCTCACCAAGGAAAAGTTATTGGAAGGTTGTTAGAGAAGTAGCAAAACATGAATCAGATGCACAGATTAAGCTTGGTTTGGAGCCAGCTGAGTTGTTGGTGGTGAATCCTAATAAGATGACCAAGATGGGGAACCACATTGGTTACCGACTAATTCCAGGTTTTCCGGTGGCCTCCCTTCTCTCCGACGACGACTACCCACAGATCCGTGGAGCTTTTACCAACTACCAAGTTTGGGTCACTCCCTATAACAAATCTGAGAAGTGGGCAGGCGGTCCATATGCTGATCAGAGCCATGGTGATGACACTCTAGCCATTTGGAGTCACAGGTAATATAATGATCCATCTTTCTTGGAATCTTTAGCACTTGACATGGTAGCCAGTATTGATTGAAATTATTTGTTTTGTTCATAATGCAGGAATAGAGAAATTGAGAACAAAGACATTGTCTTGTGGTACACTCTAGGCTTTCATCATGTCCCTTGTCAGGAAGATTTTCCGGTGATGCCGACACTAAACCAAGGATTTGAACTCCGGCCCTCAAATTTCTTTGAGAACAATCCAGTGCTGAAGACAAGATCACCTAAGAATGTGGAATGGCCTACTTGCACCAACAAGACTAGTTAAATTTTCTTCTCCAAGATGATATATCAATTTAGAATTCAGAATCAAATTTTCAATTTCTCCTTCCTCTCGGAACCATGTGATGGCTTGTTAGCCAATAAAATGTAATTTTTCAAACCTTAAATGGAGACATGCATGGTCATAGAGCCATCCTTGAATAAAACTATGGTGCACAAGTATAATTTGAGTATTATTCATCACTTTTGAACCATAATGGAAACATGCATCCGTTAATCACCTATTCTAACAAAGAAAATATGGTGCAGAGGTATAATTTGGGCATTATTCAGTTTTGAAAGCCAATGGATATTTTTTTTTTCTTCATGAAATATGAAAAGCCAATGATTTGGATAAAAGTTAACAGTACTAAAATTCAGGACCACTTAGGGGGGAAAATTGTATAGATATATAAGATAAGTTCAAGGGACAAAGGAGGTGAATGGGGGGGGGGAGGAAAAGAGCTTTCAAGATACTCTAGATAAGGATTCTAGGTCATAAGGTAAACAAATAAGAAAAAGCCATGAAGAAATTGAAGGTCCAAAGCAAGGCAAAAAGGAGGTCATTGCATATTTGAGGCAAATCTGCTAGACCCACCAAAAGAATCAGGACTGAAGGATGACTTTTGGCAAAGAAGGACAAGTCATTTGAGAGTTGGGGAAAACCCCACAATTCTCACTTTTGATACCGTTTCATAAATGAACTGATGGTTAAAAGAAAAAGCTCAAGAAATGTAGATATAATACATTATTGGGAAAATTTCATCCACCTCCCCTGTAGTTTGGTTTAATAACATGCGCCTAACATTTTTTTAAGATAATTATATTAACACCCCTTACTTTATGAAATATGGTTCAGACAGACCCTCTCCGATAGGGTAGGGCCGTTATCTGATGATGTATCACAATCCTAAATTATTTAATGACAAAATTACCCCCATGAACATGGGTTTAGCAGGATTTCTAGTTGGCTTTACTCATTTCTTCTCTTATTATTCTTGTTCATCCACATTTGGACTGGAACGAGAGAAAATTGGATAAGAGTAGGGCTACGTCGTAATGACGGTGCAACAGTCCGCTAGAACCCGTGGTTGCAAGAAGGTCAGGGAGCTTGGAGAATTTGATGAGAGGGTAATGGTAGAGAGGAGAGAAAAGAACGGAAGAGCTCAGAGAAGGGAAGAGGTGACCCTGCCCAAAGAAAGGGACAACCAAGATCTCATTCAACAGGAGAAGTTGCCTACATCATCATTGATATTAAGATCATCCAAAGCAGTTTGGTTTTTTTGCTCTTTTTCCTTTGTTCCTGAAGTAGGAAACTTTCATGCCCATTACAAAGGATATTGAGAGTTCAGTTTTCCTCAGGAACTCCTCAAGATTGTAAAGCAGTTTTTGCCTCAAAAATGACCAAATACCAAATACCATTAACCGAAAGACACAAGGGTTATCATTACAGCTATCCAAAATTTAATAATCAGGATCTAGCAAACACTGTTGAGGTAGCTGATCACTACCGTGGTAGTTCTTCCTCTGAATGATCAAGATCCAACGAATGAGGATCAGGTCCCTGTGGAAAACTTTAAATAATAAGACACAATAAATACCGAGGAGGGCAGCAGAGGAGATGAGTCCCACAAGGACACAACCGGAATCTTTCCAAATCTTAATCACTAAGATTTAGTTCTCCATCGTTTTTCTGAAAAAAATTCCTCTACAGTGGGAATCCCATCCATTCAAAGTAGATCGGTACTTATCCCGATCCACTCATTAGTCAGGAAACAATATGTACATGGAAATATCTTTCCTAAGGGTGGTGGTGCATGGAAGAATAATCAAGCGGGATTTATAGTTATGAAATCTCTAGCTGCAAGCAAGTAGTCGTTAAAGCCTTAAAAGGCCTTGTTCTGTTCTCTTCTCCACACAAAGCCGGGACGCCATGACTTCCACCTCGTGCTTCCTCTTCAAGACACTCTGTTTTTGTTCGTCTCTGTTACTATCTTTATCCCTCACCTCAAGCTCTCATCTCCACCCATTAGACCCACTTACACCATCTGAGATCTCTCAAGTTTGTTCCATAATCAAAGGGTCCAAGCACGGATCCACCCAAAATCTGACCTTTCAGTATGTGGGATTGGACGATCCAGAAAAGTACACTCTGCTCAAATGGCTATCAAACCCAGCCAACAACAGCAAAAACCGCCCACCTCGTCGGGCTTTCGTTGTCACCAGGAGCAACAAACTACAAACAACCCAGGAAATCACGGTGGATTTATCGACCAATTCAATCATCTCCGACCAGGTTTACAAAGGCAATGGATACCCTTTAATGACGTTTGAAGAACAGGAAGCAACGATTGAACTGCCACTAACCTAAGCACCATTTAAGGACTCGATTAGTAAGAGGTGGCTTAACTTGTCGGAAGTAGTTTGCGAGACATACTCAGTTGGATGGTTTGGAGAGAAGAACATGAAGAAGCAATGTAGGCTGGTGAAGGTCCTCTGCTTTTACTTGGATGGAACAGTGAACCTGTACACTAGACCGTTGGAGGGGATAACAGTGGTGGTTGATCTTGATACCATGAATATAACGGATTATGAAGATCGGGAAACAGTTCAGGTACCCAAAGCTGAGGGCACTGACTATCGATCATCTCAGCAGAAGCCACCGTTTGGTCCAAATGCTGGCCGAACCACGATTGTGCAACCCGATGGACCAGGGTTCAATATCACCATTCACCCTGTCAGGTCAGTCAATCCTCCCTCCTCTAGTGCACGGTTAATAAGTTTGAGAACGACAAACGTGCAAAAAAATCCTCTCCCGCTCAACTCCCGTCAGCCAAGGGCGGGATTTCAGTCGGCCCACCTCCCCATGTATTGGTAGGCGGACCGACTGATCCCCAGCCCGTGGATCAGCGGCAGAAACCTCCTACCGCGGGAGAGGATTTCAATCCTGAATCGTTCGGGTACAGATACATACGTGTATTAAACATAATTAGAATTTAATACAGGGATTAAAAATCCAGTTAAAAAAAACACATAGGATATTAATACGTACGTGTTTAATATGTCAATCGTTTTATTGAAAATACGGACATATATTCACTATGCAATATATATTTACATATGTTATGAAAGAAAAACATCATCCAATTAAAATCTTATGCGTGACAACCAAAATTGACTAGGTCGACCAGGCAAACAATGTAAGGTCTTTGGACCGAGACCCTAACCCATAATCACTGTTTATGAGTTGATAACGAATCGGGTCGGTTTTGCAGATAAGGGAGGTTCGACCAAAGATAAACCTAGTTGTGAGGATGGTTACAACCGTGGGCAACTATGACTACATTATTGACTAGGGGTTCAAGCAGAGTGGCTCCATAAAAGTTGGGGTTGGTGCATTTTGAATTTTACTCTTTTTGGTATAGTTTATATTTATGTTTATAAACTATTTATGAAAATAATTTATGAGAGTAAATAATGAGTCATAAATAATAATCGATTAATATCACTTGACATAAAGAAGTAATTATACATTATCACAATAATGATAAACACCTTCTAATCTAATTGTGGATTTTAGATTATATAAATTTATTTAGATATAAATGAATACCGTAAATCATACCAAACAACTATATATGTCATAATATTATATAATTAATTCTATAATACATACCGAAGAGAACCTTACTAAGAATTTATAAACTTAAACATCAAACTGTTATTGGAGTGGTCTATTATGTCCATAAATATGACTCCGAGTTTCAGAAATTGGATTTGAATTAGAGGAATCGGCCAAACCCAATTTCTTGGGTTCTGGCCGATTCGAATCCAATTCGAATCAGAATCAATGGAGGCCAATCCTGTGTTCGATTTCAGGTTTTTAAACCTTCCTTTGAGGATGCCAACAAATTCTAAAATGCGTAACCACACATTGCTTCTTCACAGGTTGGGCTTACAGGTTTGTTGGGAATGAAGGGTGTGAAATATACTCAAACAGACCAGATAAAAGAGGACGTCTATGGAACACTGATAGCAGACAACACCATCGCCGTATACCATGACCATTTCCTCACCTTCCACCTTGACCTCGACGTTGATCAGGAAGACAATTCATTCGTCAAGTCGAAATTGCAGAAGACCAAAGTGATGGAGGATAGCTCACCAAGGAAAAGTTATTGGAACAAGAGAAGTAGCAAAACATGAATCAGATGCACAGATTAAACTTATTGGCTTGGAACCAGCAGAGCTGTTGGGTGGTAAATCCTAATAAGATGACCAAGATGGGGAACCACATTGGTTAACATCTAATTCCAGGTTTTCCGGTGGCCTCCCTTCTCTCCAGTGACGACTACCCACAGATCCGTGGAGCTTTTACCAACTACCAAATTTGGGTCACTCCCTATAACAAATCTGAGAAGTGGGCAGGCGGCCCATATGTTGATCAGAGCCATGGTGATGACACTTCAGCCATTTGGAGTCACAGGTAATATAATGATCCATCTTTCTTGGAATCTTTAAAGCACTTGACATGGTAGTATTGATTGAAATTGTTTGTTTGTTCATAATGCAGGAATAGAAAAATTGAGAACAAAGACATTGTCTTGTGGTACACTCTAGGCTTTCATCATGTCCCTTGTCAGCAAGATTTTCCGGTGATGTCGACACTAAACAGAGGATTCGAACTCCGGCCTGCAAATTTCTTTGAGAACAATCCAGTGCTGAAGACAAGATCACCTAAGAATGTGGAATGGCCTACTTGCACCAACAAGACTAGTTAAATTTTCTTCTCTAAATTATGTTCTATAAGATGATGATATCAATAAAGTCTCAGGAATTCAGAATCAAATTTTCAATTTCTCCTTCCTTTCGAAAACATGTGATGGCTTGCTAGCCAATCAAATGTAATTTTTCAAACCTTAAAATGGTGACATGGTCATAGAGCCATCCTTTAATAAAAGTATGGTGCAGAGATATAATTTGGGTATTATTCAGTTTTGAACCTTAATGGAAACATGCATCCATTAATCACCTATTCTAACACATAAGATATGGTGCAGAGGTATAATTTAGGTATTATTCAGTTTTAAAAGCCAATGGATTTTTCTTTTCTTAATGAAACTGGAAGCCAATGATTTGGATAAAAGTTAACAGTACCAAAATTCAGGACCACTTAGGGGGGGAAATTATATAGACATAAAATAAGTTCAAGGGATAAAGGAGGTGAATTGGGGGGGGGGGGTGTGGGAGAAGATCTCTCAGGTACTTTAGATAAGGATTCTAGGTCTGAAGGTAAACAAATAAAAAATGGCATGAAGACATTGAAGGTCCAAAACAAGGCAAAAACGGAGGTCATTGCATATTTGAGACAAATCTGCCAGACCCACCAAAAGAATCAGGACTGAAGGATGGCTTCTGGCAAAGAAGGACAAGTCATTTGAGAGTTGGGAGAACCCCACAATTCTCACCTTTGATACAGTTTCATAAATGAATTGATGGTTATAAGAAAAAGCTCAAGAAATGTATATATAATACATTATTGGGAAAATTTCATCCACCTCCCCTGTAATTTGGTTTAATAACATATGCGCCCAATATTTTTCGTGATAATTACACTAACACCTCCTACCTTATGAGATATGGTTCAAACAAACCTTGTCCGTTACAGCAGATGATGTATCACCATCCTAAATTATTTAATGATAAAACTATCCCATGAACATGGGTTTAGCAAGAAGAACCAGGGTTTATTAGGATTTCTGGTTGGCTTTACTCATTCCTTTTCTTATTGTTCTCGCTCACCCACAGTTGGATTGGAACGAGAGAAAATCTGATAAGAGTTGAGCTACGTGATGATGATGCAACGGTCCGCCAGAATCCAAGGGTGGAGGAAGGGTAGGGAGCTCGGAGACTTTGATGAGAGGGTGAGGGTAGAGCGAAGGAGAGATGGAAGAGGAGAGAAAAGAAGGGATGATGAGGGTAACCTGGTAATTCCATAGCCTTAGATGTTTGCAGAGCTCACAGCAAGGGAAGGGGTGTGCCCAAAGAAAGGGACAGCCAAGATCTCATTCGACAAGTGAACATACCCACATCATCATTGATATCAAGATCATCCAAAGCAGTTTGGTTGTTTTCTCTCTCTCCTCTGTTCCTAAAGTAAGAAACTTTCATGCCCATTAAGAGGATATTGGGATTTCAGTTTTCTTGAGGAAGACCTCAAGATTGTAAAGTAGTTTTTGCCTCAAAATCAATAATTTTTTCCCCAAGAAGAGGCAAAGGTTACCATTAAAGCTATCCACGATTTAATGATCAGATCTAGCAATCACTGTTGATATAGCTCTGATTACAGTGGTAGTTCTTCGTCCATATGGTCAAGATCCAACGAATAAGGATCAGGTCTTGAGTCGCTTTCAGGTCCCAATATGACACAAGCACCACTATCACTATCCTCAATTTTAATGATTAACCTTTCCATACCAACTACACTGTGAAAATACAGAGAAAGGAACAGAGGAGATAGAGGAGATGAGTCCGACAAAGAGAACCAGAATCTTCAGAAATCTGAATCACAAAGACTCAGTTCTCCATCGTTTTTCTTCCCAAGGCTACAAGATTTACATGGAAAATTCTCTTTCCTGAAGTTGGAGGAAGGAGAATAGTCAAGCTGGAATCATACTTAAAATCTCTGCAAGTAAAAGCAGCCATTAAAGGCCCAGTTTGCTTTCCAGTTTCCACACAAGGCTGCGCCGCCATGCCTTTCATCTTCATCTTCAAGACCCTATGCTTATTCTCGTCTCTCTTACTATCTCTATGCTTGAATTCAAGCTCTGATCTTCACCCACTAGACCCACTCACTCCATCTGAAATCTCCCAAATTCGCTCCATTGTAAAGGGATCAAACCACGGTTCCACCCAAAATCTGACCTTCCAGTACGTGGGACTGGATGATCCAGACAAGAACACTCTCCTCTCATGGCTGTTAAATCAGGCCAACAACAGTAAAACCCCACCTCGGCGGGCCTTCGTCATCATCCGGAACAACAAACAGACCCATGAAATCACTGTGGACTTGTCGACCAGTTCAATCGTCTCTGACCAGGTTTACAAAGGCTATGGATACCCTTTACTGACGTTTGAAGAACAGGGGGCTGCAAATGATCTGCCATTAAAGTACGCACCATTTAAGGAGTCCGTAAGCAAAAGGGGACTTAAGTTATCAGAAATAGTTTGCGGGAGTTACCCGATTGGGTGGTTTGGAGAGATGAACAAGAAGAAGCAACGGAGGCTGGTGAAGGTCCTCTGCAATTACTTGGACGGAACTGTGAATCTGTACGCTAGACCTTTGGAGGGGATAACAATGGTGGTTGACCTTGACACCATGAAGATAACTGATTATGATGATAGGATAACAGTTTCAGTACCCAAAGCTGAAGGAACTGACTATCGATCATTCCAGCAGAAGCCGCCGTTTGATCCAAATGCCAGCCGGAGGACGATTCTGCAAGTCGACGGACCTGGGTTCAACATCACAGGCCACAGAGTCAGGTCAGTCCTCCTCAATCCTCAATCCAAAATGGGGTTTTGCTGAAGAGCAACTTCTCAATTTGTTGCCATGAACAGGTGGGCTGATTGGAAATTTCATGTGAGCTTCGATGTCCGAGCAGGTCCAATCATATCGATAGCATCGATATACGACCTCAAGAAGCAAGAATTCCGCCATGTACTGTACAGAGGATACATATCTGAGCTTTTTGTACCATACATGGATCCAACGGAAGAATGGTACTACAGGACATTTTTTGATGCAGGTGAATATGGTTCTGGTATCTGTGCAGTACCACTCGAGCCTAAGACTGATTGCCCATCCAATGCAGTATTCATGGATGGGTTCTATGCTGGGCAGGATGGAAAACCCATCAAGATTTCAAATGTTATTTGTGTGTTTGAACGATCTGCTGGAGATATCATGTGGCGGCATACAGAAACAGAGATTCCGGGAGAAGTGGTAAGCAGTCCAATTTCAATGGTGATGGGTATTTTGACTGTTGATTGATTGATCTTCAAGTGGGTTGGTTTTGCAGATAAGGGAAGTTCGTCCAGAGATAAATCTAGTGGTGAGGACGGTTTTAACTGTGGGGAACTATGATTACATTATTGATTGGGAGTTCAAGCAGAGTGGCTCCATTAAAGTTGGGGTTAGTGCATTTTGTATTCCATCAGACTGGATTATAACTGTTCTTAGAGTGGTGTTTTATAACTATACTCTGCTTTCTTACAGGTTGGGATGACAGGTTTGTTGGAAGTGAAGGGTGTGAATTACACTCACACAGACCAGATAAAGGAGGAAGTTTATGGAACACTGTTAGCAGAGAACACCATTGCTGTATACCATGATCACTTCCTAACCTTCTACCTTGACCTCGACATTGATCAGGAAGACAATTCATTCGTCAAGTGCAAATTGCAGACAACCAAAGTGATGGACGACAGCTCACCAAGGAAAAGTTATTGGAAGGTTGTTAGAGAAGTGGCGAAACATGAATCCGATGCACGGATTAAGCTTGGTTTGGAACCAGCTGAGTTGTTGGTGGTGAATCCTAATGAGAGAACCAAGGTGGGGAACTACATTGGTTACCGTCTAATTCCAGGTTTTCCAGTGGCTCCCCTTCTCTCTGATGATGACTACCCGCAAATCCGTGGGGCTTTTACCAACTACCAAGTTTGGGTCACTCCCTATAACAAATCTGAGAAGTGGGCAGGTGGCCTATATACTGATCAGAGCCATGGTGATGATACTCTAGCAATTTGGAGTCTCAGGTAATATGATGATCCATCTATCTTGGAATATTTAGCACTTTACATGGATTGAAACTTTTGTTAGTTCATAATGCAGGAATAGAGCAATCGAGAACAAGGACATTGTCTTGTGGTACACTGTAGGCTTTCATCATGTCCCTGATCAGGAAGATTTTCCGGTGATGCCGACACTACACGGGGGATTTGAACTCCGGCCCTCAAATTTCTTTGAGAGCAATCCAGTGCTGAAGACAAAACCACCTAAGAACGTGGAATTTTTTCAGAGCAATCTAGTGTCCAGTGTCGATGACGAAACCACCTAAGAATGTAGAATGGCCTAATTGCACCAACAAAACTTCTTAATATCTTCTCCAAGATGATGAGATCAAGAACAGAGTCTCAGGAATTCAGAGTAAAATTTTCAAGCTCTTCCTCTCAGAAGTATGTCCTTTTGCTTGATGTCCTAGAGAGAGTTATAGGTTAGAGCACTTGGAGTATCTGTGGCCATTAAAGCAGCTTATATACTGATTCAAGCCTCGTTCACATTATCCCTCTTAAAGTGTAAAATGCTGATGGATCAGTATCTCTGAATAGGCGTGGCAACTGGCAATGTACACTTAATTCAAACAGTGATGCCTCCAGTTTTTTAGTAAATTATTTGTTGTGAATGTCGGATTTTAAGGATCTTTTGCCTAGAGCTCTCTGTATGACAGTCTGGAAAGAGAGACAACAGCATTCCAGGTAGTAGAATGAGTCAAGAAAGTTAAAATCTTATTGTATTGATCCCTGAATTTCCTGGAATGCAAAGATAAACTACTAAGTTTCATTTGGAAGTGGCAGGAGATGCAATTATTTTTCATGCCATTATAAACCATACCTGAACTTGTATCTGCCATGATCGGCTTGCTTGCCATTCAAATTTCATTTTAGGGATCTTTTGCATAGAGCTCTCTGTTTGACAGTCTGGAAAGAGAGACAACAGCGTTCCACGTAATAGAGTAGAGTCAAGAAAGTTAAAATCTTATTGTATTGATCCCTGAATTTCCTAGAATGCAAAGATAAACTACTGAGTTTCATTTGGAAGTAGCACGAGATGCAATTATTTTTCATGCCATTATAAACCATACCTGCACTTGTATCTGCCATGTGATGGCTTGCTAGCCATTCAAATTTCATTTTTCAAACCTGGACACCATTAGAATAGGAAATATTTTCTCCTTTTTTTCTTTTTTCTTGGGAGCATTTTGGACTCCCTTGGTTTTTATGCTGCTTGTGGTACCAGATGACAGGATCCAAGTTGTATCCAAACACAAGAACAAAGATATACCCTATGGTGGAATATTTCCTTGGAATGGCTAACAGTTTCTTTAAATCTGAATTCTTCACTTTTAATTTTACATGTCACAGCTGTGGTGACAATCCAAATAAATATGCAGGTTTCACGTCACCTTACATGTGGCAAAACAACTACATTGTCACCCTCATTGGAAATGTACTTTCATAAATACAGGCTTTCATTAGTGAAAAAAAAAATTGGTGTATACCTGGTGGTCAGTGGTTACTAAGCTAGAAGAGCGAGATAAGCAGATTGGAATCTATCAGTGAAGTAAATGAGAATGATGAAAATTTATGGATTGGTTCTGTTGTTTCTTCTTATGTAAGTGTTTTTAGGGTATAGAATATGGTTTTTAGTAATCTGAGATGTTAGAAATAGCTTTTGATTTTTGAAATTGAAATTCTACATTTCTAATAATTACTTTCATTAGTAATAATTTTGTCTATCTTTGAAATGGAAATTCTATATTATAACAAGCCAAATTCTGTGGCCACACTTTATTCAGTTATTTGAATTCTCTCAACATATTATATATCACCTTTTAAATGGAAAAGCATTCAGTTAAAAAATTATTCGTTTGAAGATTCTTGACATAAGGGCCCCTAGACCATATTCTGTGGTCCTCTTAAAAGGCTCTAATTGTGTGTATGTGTTTGGGTTAACACTATTTAAGGTTGTGTACATAACACTTAACCAATATGCAATTGTAATTGCTCAGCTGAACTGACCCAATCCAGCTATACTGAAATCCACTCAAATAACCAAACCACCAAATTCTACCAAACCTGTAGATGAAACTTTTCAATATATGGCACTGTGATAGGCCATCCTTGAAACCAATAATTTCAAGAATTTTGGCCCAACAAATAAAACTTCAACTAAGGTATAATACGAGATGTGAAATTACAATGAATCACAGCTGCATTATGGAAATATGCTGTGCCATCATTTGAACCAAAATTTTATAAATTTTGGTCACTACAACAAATTTACATGCTCTACAATCTATTATTGGAGTATAGAATTCTCAAGCCAAATAATGAATAATGTTCATGTTGATATCACAACCCTAACAATAAATTTTATATATATATATATATGTGTGTGTGTGTGTGTGTGTGTGTGTGTGTGGAGGGTTTGGGGGTTGGGGGGGAAGGGTATATATATTATTTTTGTGTCTGAGGGAGGGTTTTGGGGGTTTTTTTTTTGGGGGGGGGGGCACGAAAAAGAAAAATCTAGACCCAATATTACCATGGAACACAAACCATTTCTTGCTGTATCATTTATCATACATGATTCACAACCCATTTCTGGCATCATTATGAAACTGTCGAGGAAATGTGCTAATGCCTTGTCGGTATCGTTATTATACATGGCTAAGGCTTCAGCAACACTATTCGAGGAGAAACCCATTTCACACAGCAGGTTGTACCCATTTGCAAATTCACGAACCTGAAAACAATTCCCATATTTTAGGCAAACACATGTTTTTGTGAAATCGGTACACATGTGCCGGGTTGATTCAGGACATCTCTAATTTTCTATGTGCTTGGTAGTGATGAAGCCCTCTTGAGTTCATCCAGGTATGACTTCTGGCTAGTACTTGTCATAATGAGTAAATAAGAAATTATTTTGCATACTGATATAAGGTAAATACATGAAGCAGCGAGAATTGATACATGAATCCAGTGATTCATAGGTTACTGGATTCTTAGGTAAACATATTGATGAGATAACTGTAGTACTCCGCAACATAAAAAAGAAATCTGCGCTATGGTCTGAGTCTGAGGAGAATAAAATCTACCCCCTCCCACATATTAAATGATGGGTAACGATTATGGAAACTGGATAATCTAATTTAACAGATTGGTCAAAACTCAGATTGAGCAAGAAGTTGAGGGGAAAGAGGGCACAGTTTCCCAGATTCCCCATCTTTTGTCTCTATGTCTGTGCTCTTAGGCCCTAAAAAATGAAACACCATCCTCCAAAGAGTCAATGATATCACATTCCAATAGTAAATATGCCAGCTCTGAAAATAAAATTCAGGGTCTAAGACCACAAAGTAGAAAGCCAGAGAAATTTTAGATGTGTCTATACATACGTCAGTTCTTTAAGAGACATGTGAATCCATCCCAAAGGCAACACTTTACGGAAAACCCTTTAAAAGTTAAAGTCTTACACCTAAAAAATCAGGCAAAATGCGCATACCTCGCCAGGAAAAGTTGGAGAGCACACACACATACAGAGTTGGCTGTCTAATAACAAAAAACTTTTTTTATTTGATCAGGAACCATATTTCTTATTGAGGTGCCAAACATCAAATTTCATCGTAAAAAAAGGAAAGGGATATCAAGTTTTCAACAGGTTTGCTCATTATTATATGAAAAGAAACTTTGCCAATTGATGGACACCACAACGATCTTCCGTCAAGGAGGGAAGAGAATGTTGGACAGTTGCAACAAGTTACACAGTCAGACCCCTTTGAAAGGGTAAGAAATAGAAGGAAAAATGAAACTTCCATTACCATAAAACTGATATATCCTTAAACTACAAGGCCCATCAAATCCATGTTACAAATCCACCTTCGTGTGTGTCATGTGAATGGCAAAGAAAACCCCAGGATTTTACCTAAGTAAATTATTATCATATAAACACTCAAGAGTTTACCTCATAAAGTCATAAAGTATTTTCAAAAAATCACATGGGTACCTTAGTTGGATTATCTCCATAGTTCGCAACTGCAAGGCACACAGCTTCTCGACTAAGTCCTGATGCAATGTATTTGCTCACAACTGGATCAGTGACAGAAGAACCCTGGGGAGGGCGGAGAAAAAGAAAAAACAACATTTGTCCAGTTCCATTTTGACATTAGTACAAAAATCCCAAAAACTGACCCTAGTTAAAGATATTATTGGTTTTGCTTTTGCATGAAAGCATCTTGATAAAAATAAAAAATAAAAAGTGAACAAACTAGCCTGAAAAAAATTACATGGCCCCGTAATTCTAGTTTAGGTTGAGGGGAAGTAGCTTCTTTCAGACATACAGTTGTCATGGAAAACCATTAAAAATAAGATGAAGAAGAACATTTCCACTTAGCAAGGGACCCACAGGATCTGTCTTAAGGCTTCCAAGCTGTAGCATTCTGAATACAAGGGACTTCCATACAATCTATTGTACGGCCACCCGGCATCTCACTAGCATCCTACATGCATTTTTTTCCCTTGGGTGAATGTATCCTACATGCATTAGCATTACCTAGCATGTCCAAAATTTAGAAAATACACCATAATTTAAAAATAAAATAAAATAAAAAAAACCCAATAAACTACCCCCTTATAAGGGTTCAATATAGAAATATATAAAGTTAATGTAATTGCATTGAAAACTAAGACATAAGAGATGCTCTAAGAGATCTTCAAAAGCTATCAAACTTGAAGTTCTCTTTGAAACAATAATTGAAGTGTTATAGAATAGTTTAGTAAATCTATTCCTAGTTAGGTGTTATAGAATGGTATAGTAAATCTCTTCCTAGTTAGGTCAGAGATAGTTAGTTGACCTATCCTATCTCATTCATGTAAATAAAATTTTTTGGCAACCCAACTGTCCATGAAATAATGCAAAGCATTTCTATCAATAAAGAAATACTGTAAAGCATTAATAAAAGAAACCAAACAAGATTACAATAAGAAATCAAAACTATTAAGCATTTAACACTGACCCACACCTAACCTCAAAATATGAAAAAGAAAAATGGAAAGGAAAGCTAGGTCAGAAAGGACCTCTGTCATAACCAAAACACGTATGACCCAAGCAATGTACCCTTGTATAAAACCTAAATCTTGACCGGGTTCTTCAGAAAAAAAGAAAAGAAAAAGAGGAAACTACAAATGACCATAAAAGAAAGTATGCTACAAAGGAAACATAAAAAAGACTGCCGGTTTGGCTTAGGAACAAAGGTCACCATTAATTGGTATGCTACATGGGAAACCTGTAAAAGACAGCTAATTTGGCTAGGAACAACAGTCACAGACTCACAGTTAATCAGCAAAGCAACATGCCTCAACCCTATATGGCTGGTTCTAGAAGCATTTTTCCCAATGCCAGTGGGAAAACCAATTTGAGATAGAGCCCAACCTCCACGTGGGTTGGGATCAGACCAAGGTATCCATCAACTTGTATTGCCAGCTTTTATTTTTTGAAATGTAAAAAATTGAATATTAGTCAATAATTTGACATTCACACCAAGATAGACGATCTTTTCAAATTTAAAATACAGTGTCAATAATCTCAACCTGGATTGAATGCATTTAGTTTTAAACAGTACATATCATACTGAGCTATGGGATTAGGCAACTTCAAAACACAACGCGGAATCAGACAAACCAAACAGGTTTTTCGATCAATGCACATAATATACATTGTAGCTTAACCAGTAGGGACTAAAGCCACTCACAAAGTCTGGTCACAATAAGAAATAATTGGTGATGAAATCCATCATAGTATAGTTACTACATCATGACAAAAAAAAAAAAAAATTGCAATTCTAAGGCGTAGTAAGGTTTTTCTTTTTCATTTTTCCAAAAGAAATAAAATACTAAGAAAAATACTGTACCAAAGGGGTTGTTGACTCTGCAGATTTAGTTGAGATATGTTCCATCACAAGTCTACTCCAATTAGGGTTCTCCTTCCCTGCTCCAGCAAGTACTTTCTTTTCAAGGTCAAAGTCAAACTGCAATGTGCTCAGGTTAACATCTTGCACTTGGGACAGCTGAGGCTGTGGTATGCGTTTTCACATGCAACACAATACAACAAGTATCCATATTAAACATTTAAAACAAAGAAAGAACCACATACATTGAAAAAAATTAAAAAAAATAGCAAACATATAAACAAGAGTCAAGTGGAAAGTCCATAGTTGCAGATGCTGTACTTCCCACTTGGCTCGTGATTCATATTTACTTCAATGCAGACATCATTTGCTCATACTGCTTCTAATTCCTAGTCCTGTTCCATATGAATGGAAACTCAAAACACCTTGTGTTTTTCCTTGAAATATGGGAAGTATAGTATATTAATTTATGCTTATATAACTTGTTTCTATCTATTAAAAGAGAAATGAAAAGAAAAGAAAATAAATGACCCACAGTGCATAGGGAAGCACTCACAGGTGGGGTTATTCGGTAGATTATCAATAAGAACCAGTTAATGAATATTAGGATCTCGCAGTTGTTGTCTCGTTGATATTCCATCATTTGATTTCAGAAAGAACAAAAAAATGGGTAATTCAATCATCTTCTGTGGAAAATCATGCATAGAAGGCAACGAAATAACGAGTAAAATTTAACAATTAAGAAAACCGTGGGATTCGCACAAGGGGGAAACAGATAATCCGTTAAAACAAAAGAAAAAGAAATTTAATTACAAAAAAAAAAGAGAAGGCAGAGAAGGAAAGCTCTCCTGAACTTACAAGAAGATGATGGTACAGAGGTCTCAGGAAGATGAGAAGGTCGAGCGGTGGGAGAGATAATGGATTGACCAGGCTGACCCACTCTGGGATAGAAAGATGAGCCATAGTACTGCGGATGACCCGTTGAAGTGCTCGAGCTTGATGATGCTGTTCTGTACATTATGATATGTGAATCCTACGTAGAGACCCCTCTGTTCTTGTAATTTCTATCCAGCAGACAGCGAGCACACCTGGAGACTACAAAACGGAAGGACGAGATAGAGAAGGAGACCAGCGATCTCGGTGGAATTTCGAGGAAAGAACAACCACCTCTGGAACTACACTGTAAGGGGAATTTTACCCAAAAAAGAAAAAAAAAAAAAAAAGTGTAAGGGAAATATAAACGGGCCGGAATGAGGAAGGCCCATCCCAGCCCACACCAGGAAAAAAGCCCAGCCCGTTATAAAATTTTAAGGTAGCAACTTTTGGTATTTTACATGTCCATTTTGTATTTTTAATTATAAAATGAACAATTTTAAGTAGTATAAAATTTGAAATTAGTGTAGGAGCTTAGAACCTAACCATGATGCGGAAATCATAAAATATAGAACCGAGTTTTCCTTCACCCATGATGAATAGAGAATCTCTTCACCGACCACCTTTATTGCAGTAGGATGCGAAATCATTAAATTTTAGGATAGTGAAGAAATCATTATATGACAATTTTTTTTTATTATTGGGTTTTTTTATTTTTATACTTGTATTCCTTCTTGATGCCAGGCACCCAAAAAAAAAATTAGGGGTGCCAAGGGCCAGGCTGGGAAGGGGTTTTGAAACCCCAAGCCCAACCCGGGGTCTACATAGGGAAAGCCGAGCCCTATGAAAGGCCTCAGCCCAGTCGGGCCCGACCATAATCACAAGCCTAGAAATCCATCCCTACTCTGGCACAGTCTGGGTTTGAAAAGCCCAGCCTAGGGCCAACCGGGCTTCCATCTGAATTTGGGCAGACTCAAGCAGCTCAGACCAAACTTGCGCCCCTAGTTTCTTGCATGTCACTATTTAATTTACTGGATGAAAATAGATGACAAATCAGACTAATGACATGGTTTATTTCAATCCCATGAAAAAAAATGTTTGGGCTTTCCGGGCTTTCCTTCTTATATACAATTAGCTCTCTATTCATTAGGTACTGGAAGAAATAAAATAAAATAAAATAAAATATTTGAAATTTTATTTGATCATGTGACACATTATATTGCAGTGATGGGCAGTGAGTCCCCCCTCACTAGCAGTGAAGTCTTCATTCATTACTTTGAAAGTTAGTTTGGATATCCATTTTAGTAGGGAGAAGAATAATAATATCTTGATGATGAATGAATGTTCACTGCTGATAGGGAAATTGATATGAAACTTACCGAAGTAAAGCAAACAGAGGATGATATGGAAAAGAATAAATAAGCTCAAACATCAACTAGTCATGGGTCGGAATTTGGCCAAACAATCATTGACAAGGAGATTAGGGCCCTCCTGGACAAAGAGTCGGCAATGCGTTAAACTCTCTCAGTGAAAAAATCAAAATTACATTATTCAAAATAAGAAGACAAGTGTATGATATCATCAATCACAAAGCTTCTATTGAAGGAAAGAAAACACAAGAGTATATATAAACCATGTGTTGGGCACAAAAATCAGAGAGTCAATAGAATTGCGGCATCTGGACACCTCCAAAAGTATCCACAAATTGCATGGGTAGAATTGTCTTTCTACCATGAAATCACTCTTAGGGGCACATCCGTCATTATAAACTAAAGTCAAGGCATCCAAATACCGCATTGTACTCCCTATAAATAACTCTGAATATCAAGGTCATTTCACTTCACTTTCAATGTTTTTTAATGTTTCACCTACGGTTCTGACACATCAACCTCGAAATCCCTCTCCTACCCCGTATGTCACTTTATTTACTTGGTCAGCCTCCCAACCTCATTGTATATTTGATAGATTTCTAACTTAAGCATCGAAATGACTCCTAAGCTCTAAGTCCAACCTCATTTACTCTATTTTGTTGTTTCAGGTTACTCAACATCCAATGACCTTTGACATGCAAGCACGAAACACCTTAATTAAATTTGGTTTGACAACGACATACACAAACTCTTTCACTCTTTGGATGGCTTCTACCATGTGGTAGGAAAAAGCCTCGTTTATTGTTCTATAATGCTCGTGCTCCTCCCATCCCATCAAGAATCATAATTACTTTTGTTTTCATGCTCCACTAGAACACTTCCCCTTATTGTTATTAGAAACTTAAATTTTGGGGAGGGCGTTTCACACATCACTAGTACGGGAAATCTCCTATACCACAACATTTGAGACACAAGAAAATGGTTTCATCAGCAGAGACCCACATAGCCAGAAAGAAAAGACCGTCAATGAAGGACCCTCATCTTTTCCATGGTATAAGACCTTTGCGGATGTCCATTGGCATTTTATCAAAAGATCGATCATTGATCACATCCATTCATGGGCACAGACAACAACACCACTCAGTAAACCACCCTATCTCTAATCTAAATTTTCTAATCTCAGTTTGCTTTGCTTTTTTCACAAGTGACAGTCATTAGCACCTTAGATATGAGATGATTAGACTACATATATGATCTTATATTATAACATGAGATTGTTTTGGTCCCATGGAAGCTCATTAATTATTCACCTTCTCCATTGTTTCAGTGGTCAAAAGGGGTAAAAATTAAAAAAAATGAGTCCTGCCTGTTTCTCATAGGTAAAACATGGTGTTTATTATTTATTTATTATTATTATTATTATTTTTTTAATGACCTGAACTCCGAATGAAAATGGGTCATTAAAATCTGAGGTGTACCATTGATATAACTCAAAAAGGGCAAGTGGGTTAGTGTGGGGTTAGGGCTATGAAGAATAGTGTGGGGGCCCATCATGATTTGGTTTTTACCAAAAACCAGGGGAGAGTGAGTGTTTGACTCGGTCACTCACTATCCATCATCATAATTCATAGTAAAAATAGTTGAGAATCCTCACATTATCTCAAAAAATCTCACCTTCCCCAAAATATCTCCTTTGTTAAAAGGCTGAATTGGGGGATTGATTTTCAGGTCTGGCATGCAGATTTGCATGAATTCAATTTTAAGTTAGCCCACCTCATCGGCCCATCCCCACATCTTAAGAACCCCAAAAATCTTCCAAAATCCAAAATCAAAAGATGTGTCGTTCATGGTGGACCCCCCACTCCTTCTCCCTCTTTCCTCCTCATTCCAAACCCCCTCACACGTCATGCTTATGCCAATCTTAGGTCACATATTGTGGGCCCCACTCAACCCCTCACAACATGAATCCCAACCGACTCCCAAGTTGATTTAGCATTTCTCTTACCCATGGAAAAAAAAAAAAAGATGATTTAGCATTTCTCTTCTTCTCTGACCTCCAATGGTCCATTGGATGAATTAGGATGCATTGACATATGTGTCGATCATTTCAATCTAACAGTTTTTCAGCCTAACGATTGGTGTTGTTGGGCGACAAGAGAAGATTCAGGTCCCAACACATTTTGTCCAAAGTCCAAATACAAATGGTTTAAGGATTTCTAAATTGGAAAAGAATGAGCAATCGAAAAAAAAAAATTTCTTACAACCCCAGTTTGGGGAATTTCTCATACTATTGAAAATGGTATAGAATCCATATGATAAGAGACGAGAGAATGTCACGAAAGAGTGAAAAAATATTAAAATTTTTGAAGGTGTGAAAACATTCCTATATCTTAAATTCTCACAATGTCAATGTGGATATCTTTCTTCATATTTTTTATATTATATTATTTTTTCTCTTCTCTTACAAGTGGACCCCACACTAAGCATTGTGGGAAGCCTTCTCAAAATTGAACCAGGGTGTGGTAAAAAAAATTCACTTTTTTACCTTAGTTTTTCTTTTTCTTTTTATTTATTTTTATTTTTTTAAATTTTTTAAACTTTTGGTTGGTAGAAAATAAAGAGATGATAGTGATGTGGTGATGGTGATGATGAGTGCGTCTGCCATTGCACGCCGTTTATCTTTGGAGAAGAGAATATGAATGATGATGCCCACCGCACGCTCCTCTCTCCCTCACTGGCTCACTTCCCCTTGGCCCTTGACCTTTTCTCTCTCTCTCTCTCTCTCTCTCTCTCTCTCTAAAATATCAAACACAATTTTCCTTAAAAAAAGTACCCATATTTATCCATTATCAATCATCATTATATTTTATTTACAACTTAATCCTCCGTTCATCATGCATCATATAATCTGCATGGTCATGATGATCATCACCACCATCATCTAATCTATGGGGATATTCATGGTCAAGGACATCTCTTGTAGGTACGTACCATTATCCCTAAGTACATCACAATGAAATTTGAATGGTTGAGATCTGATCGATCAGTATACTTTTCTCATATGTAGTACAATTACAGTAGACCCAATACGGCATGCATTCTACCCCCAACACATAGGAGATGATCTTCAATGTCTCCTATACGCACATCAAAATAATGGAGGAGAGTTCACGTGCATTAAGTGTGCCTTACAAGGAATCTTATCCAAGGGAGAGTAGGAAGGGTTTTTGAGGAAGATTAGAGAGATCATCATCTGCAGTAACTGTCAAGCGGTAATAAGATTTTGGACGATCATAGTACATGGGGATACGTGTCATTGCACTATAAGCGGTTAGAATCTTCAATGCCGCTTGACAGTTATTACAGAAAATCTTTACGCGAAGAATAATTCCACTGCACATGTGTACCTTCTACGAGATCCCCTCGCCATTAATATCCAATAGGTCCCCCGCTCTAGTGGTAAATCTCACACTACATCAATGGTGATCGATTTTGATGAAAAGTACATATGTGCAAATGAACTGAACTTGCCTGAGTATCCAATGATTCTTTCTCTTCGAACATTGAGGTGGTGATCGAAGATGGAGGAGGGGAAGTTAAGGGCAAAAATATAAAAACTATCGAAAAAAGAAGAGAGTACTGTTTTGTGTAATTTTTTTGGACCTGGTCAATTAAGGTTATTAGTCTTGCTTCTTGAAAGAGAGTCCTACATTTCTTGCTCTTTCTTTGCTTTGCTAGCTTATTAGTTTTCTTTCTAAGCTTTGCTTATATCAATTGTAAAAATGGAATAGTTCTTGATTTCCTTCTTTATCCAAAGTAATTACGTTTTGGGAAGAAGAAGAGATTACTGTCTTGTGTAATTTTGTAGGCTAAAACCAAAACGAAACTAGGTAATCTTTTAATTTTTTTTTTCTTCCCTATTTTTTAAGGTCTCTATGGAAGAGAGTGGAGAGAAAGAGGAGGTTTGCTCTAGGGTGGGACAGACCTGAACCATCCAATCCGGGGGTAGAATTTTATATTTCATACCCTAACGATCCAACCCAAGACCAAAAAAAAAAAAAGAGTGCTGAAATTCATACATCGGTTTTTTTTTTTTTTTTTTTTTTTTTTTTTTTTTTATAATTTTTTTGCTAATGATGGATATCTAGACATTTGGCCTAATTATTCATGAACTGAGTCATTCTGGGATTGAATGAGAACTATTCCACTTGCACCCTAAACAGGAAAGAAAGAGCATTTAACCCCCCAAGGCAATAAGAAGAATTGAACTCAAAACTTTCCATTTCCTAAGGCGTAGGGTCCTTGCTAAGTAAGCTACTCCTTGGAGTTTAGTCTTCCGTAAACAAAAAGGATGGCCTACTGCCCTAAAAACTGCAATAATTTGTAGTCTTGACTGCTTACATGGAAACATGTAGCAGCAACAGGTCGTACTAGTAGGCCATTTCGTCCACCTAATTGGATTTACATCGTCTCCTCCCAGTGGTTCTAGGAGGATGCGGAAACCCAGTCCCGATGGCTGACATGTGGCTCTTGGGTGAATCCGAGACCCACGTTTGAGCCAACACCCCTTGTCGACTAGGTGTGGGCTCAAACGTGGGTCTTGGATTCACTGAGAGCCACGTCTCGACCATCGGGACTGGGTTGCCGCTGTCCTCCCAGAACCACTGGGAGGAGAGGATGCGGATCCCACCTAATTTGGCCCTGGGCCCATCATCAATTCATCTGCCAGCCACGTAAGACTACACCCAATTTTTAGAAAGTAAATTTATTTATTAGAACACCGTTAAAAACTCAAGGATTGAATGTTACAAAGATCAAGAAGTCAAGAATAGAACTTAATTATACTGTCTTGCACGAAATAAACAAGACCATCCAAACGAGAGTATCAGTTGTGCTGTTTACAATGAACATGCACAAAGGAACAAATAAGAAAATATGATAAAAACTTGATTTACTCTTACTACTTGTACAAGAATGAGGAAGATTAGCACAGTTCAAGTACTTGGAATCAGGGTGGATTAGCCCCCAAAACCCTTGACTCGGTTACAAGAATCGGTTCTTGAGGATCAAACTCGGCTGATTCTGTTAATCCATGCCCGAATCCTTAAACCATGAGAACTAGACATCATCAGTGATAACCAACCTCCACCATTAACATCTTCACAGAGGGAGAAGCACATAACTTCATATATCATGTGTATGTGACAAATATATCAAACAAAATAAATGCATGTGACATAATAACATGAAATGTTGCATAAAAAAAACATGAGATGCTCTTATACTAACTATGAGAGAGAGAGAGAGAGAGAGAGAGAGAGAGAGAGAGAGAGAGAGAGAGATTTACATCCAAGCGGTCAAAATCCGAATCAACGTTAGTAGTTGGCATGGTCTTTATCTTCTTTGGTTTGCGAAAATCCAAGTTATTTTTAAAAAATTCTATGGTCTAGACCCCACTTGAAATGCATTTCAATTATAGCTTTTTTCCAACTTTTTCAAGTCTCAAGTTCCAACCAAGAATCTAAGAATCAAATCCCATTTCGATTTCTCTGCCACCACCTCTCCTTATATTCTGCACACCCCTCTCCCCTTCTTTCATTGCCCAGTGTAACCACACCACCTCTCTCTCTCTCTCTCTCTCTCTGGTTTTCTGTGTGTGTGTTTGTGTCTGTCCCTCTGGTTTGAGTGAAAAGAAATGGGTGATATCTCAGGTTCCAATGTCAATGGCAATGGCAATGGCAATGGAGTTCATGGGAACGGCCACTCTGCATGTGAGAGTGGCCGTAGAAAGAGCTGTTGGTATGAAGAGGAGATTGAGCAGGACTTGAGATGGTGTTTTGCTCTCAACAGGTATATTTAAGAATATTGGCCCCCAAAGATAATTGTTCTTCCATCTTCTCACTGTTCTCTTTAATTTCATACATGCATGGCTTTGTTGATCAGATCATGACAAACATGACTGAAAGTTTTCCTGGTTATGTAACCATTTCTATTATTTAGAGAAGAAGAAGAACAGAAGAAAATTACTTAAAAGATTCATAAGACAAAATTATGAAGAGGCTTAAAGAGGGAAAAAGAAAGCAAACACCTTTCCATTGGTCGGATTTTGAGATACAACAAAAGTTAATCAACCCATCTTATATACATATATATATATATATACTAAAAGTAATGTAGTTCTTACTATATTCAATTGCATGGTCACTTAAAAGCTAGACAAGCTTAACAGAAAAAGAGGAATTTAGAAGAACTTAAAACACCTAGTGCAATATCTAACACACTCTTTTGTGGCCAGTATTTTACATACAGGGGCTAGTCAGTACCAGGACATAGCACTTTTGGATACAAAGCCCTTTGGAAAGGTCAATACTTTTACATCAATTTTTGTTCTTCTTCTTGGCAAGAAATTTCTTACTTTCTACTCTTTTCTTGAGTCTTTCTTACTTTTGGTCTAGGCTTTGGTCATTGATGGAAAGCTTCAAAGTACAGAGATAGATGAATTCATCTACCATGAATCACTTGTTCATCCAGCACTCCTCCACCACCCAAAGTACTTTCTCCCCTTTCCCCTTTGAATTTTGATCACTTAGTATGTGAATGGAAATAAAATTCCCTTTTGGTTATTATTTTCAGTCCAAAAAGCATATTTATTATGGGGGGAGGAGAAGGTTCCACTGCAAGAGAGATCCTGAGACACAAGAATATTGACAAAGTGATAATGTGTGACATTGATGAGGTAAGTAACCTTTTCAAGTCCCACATCTTGAATTTTTTAAATCTCCATTTACATCTTATGCTTTTGCTTGGCTTCTTGTGAAGGAAGTAGTGAATTTCTGCAAATCATACCTGGCTGTAAACAAGGAAGCTTTTTGTGATTCAAGGCTTCACCTTGTTATCAATGATGCCAGGTTCATAAGTTTCTTTCTCAATTTTCATTGTTTATTTATCTGGGTTGTTGTTGTAACAAAAATTCTTCTTGAATGTGTAACAGGGCTGAGCTTGAGAACAGAGGAGATTATTTTGATGTGATCATAGGTGACCTCGCAGACCCAATTGAAGGGGGACCTTGTTACCAACTCTACACTAAATCCTTCTACGAATCCATAGTTAAACCTAGACTCTCTGATGGTGGCATTTTCGTCACTCAGGTTTGTATTGCAAACACATATACATACACTCAGAGACTGGGGATTCATGTGTTTCATAGTTTACGTTTATGCAGGCAGGACCAGCTGGTGTATTTAGCCATACTGAGGTTTTCTCTTGCATTTACAACACCTTAAGACAAGTTTTCAAATGTCAGTACCATCACAAACAAGCTAATCCCTCTCTTCCCACATATTTTTCCTTTCCATATTGTAGTTAATGGTTGCTCTATGACAAACTTAAATGAGTCTTTAATGGTTGCAGATGTTGTGCCTTACTCAGCTCACATTCCTTCCTATGCTGATACTTGGGGATGGGTCATGGTATATATCAGCAGATGATCTCTTTCCTTGGTTCTTCACTCTCTGGAGAAGAGAAATCACAGCACCACAGCTTAAATTTAAAACCATAACTGTCAAAATCATAATTTAGTAGTCACTAAGTTTACATGTGTGTGGTTCCTGGGTTGCAGGCATCGGATTCACCATTAACAGTGGATGCAGAAGAGTTAGACGCCAGGATCAAGCATAGGATTAATGGCGAGAACAGATACCTAGACGGCAAGACTTTTGTGTCGGCTTCAATCCTGAGTAAAGCTGTTAGAAAAACGTGGGTCCCCTTTTCATGTTTGCTGCACAGAGATCCTGTGTTTTGTTATCTTCCTACTAATGCAGATGATTCGTCAATTTCTTGTCAGGTTGGCCAAGGAGACTCAAGTATACACTGAAGGAACAGCAAGGTTCATCTATGGCCATGGCTCTGCCCACAATTCCAATCATCATCCCTAACAGAGGCATATAGACCGAAGAATGCACCTTGCCCTCCTTACCCTCACCCTCTATTTTCCCCCAAGGAAAGGAAAAAAATAGTTTTTTGTTCTGTTTGAGCTTTGAACTTTAATGAAAATTTTCAAGGGCAGGGCCCACTTATATAAGTTTTGCAACAGTGAGAAAGCCATGGGAGTCATGCATAAGTGCACATCCAGTAGCTTGATTTGTATTCAGTCAGGATTTCAGTAAAGGATTTCATCTGAAATGAACATGCAAGTGGAAGCAAGACAAACTTCTCAAGACCCAACTAGAACTCAAAATATCACAAATAGGTGAGGATTAAAATGTTATAAACTACATGTTCCATGGAAATTCCATACTGAATCAAATGATCCCGATAGACAATGGACACCTTTACAATTAGGCCATCTTCCTAATATTATTGGTTTGTTAGCTCCTTGCTGTCATCCTATCAGAAAACTGATATATAGAAGGAACATGAAACATAACCACCAATCATTGACCAATATAGCATACATTATCTGGTGGCAACTAATTGCAGACCAGTTTATAGGTCTTAACACATTAACATCTAACCAAATCATATTATCTTCAAAAGCTGTTCAACAATACGGAAGGTTGTGTGTGTAAGTATTATATGCAGTATTCAAACTTGGTTTCTATAGCCAACATGGTGAGAGATTTGACATAGGTCAATGAGAATGGTAACAAATCAATAGAAGACATGGCGTTTAAGACCAGCACAACCCAGTTATGAATCCAACACATTTGGACAAGGAACATAAACAAAATTCAGTGCATGCCATATTGCTACCTAAAAATTTCAGCTGATTTACATTAGTAAATGCGTCGTAGATAACTGCAAAACCCAGCTTTCTTTTGGTCAATGTGACTACAGATAGTTGTCATCAGGATATATGGTTCCGCATAACACCAAGAACTGCAGGTCTTCTCTGCTTCGCATACAGGAATCCGAGAACTTGTTGACAGAAATACCATGATTCTACAAGTAAACAAGAAAAGCACTTTAAAGGTGTAATAAGCAAAGCATTTATTTTGTTGACTCAACTTTCAGATATTATGAATATGCATGGACATGCTTATAAAGATACATATTCATTAATAACAACTGTTGTCAAAGGAAAGGAAAATCCCTGCCGTTACCTTACATCCAACATTCTTTGGAAGGGAAGACATTCTTTTGGTTGGTTGGGTGGGGGTGGGTATAATGTGCATTCAAGTTTCATATGTGCTGCTATGTTACCACTCCAGCATGTGAAATGGGAACTGATATTGAACTTTGATAAGATCTAATTAATATAAACTGAATGCAATTTTGAATGCTCATGAAGTTCAATCAAGGAAGAAAACAATTGCATGGCTTAAAGTAATATATGTTCATGATTCACAAGTTCCATTTTCCCTCTATGTCGTTCCTTCTTATGGGTCCTCTTCCCTCCCAGATACTCCATTGTAATCATTTAGTTCTATAGATATTGGACAACCAGTACAGAGCCTATGAGAGAAGTTGAGAAACAAAGGAGAATAGAAATCATTGATTGACACAAGAGGATAATGGGTTCTTTTTTTCTTTTTTTTGGTCGAAAGGAAAATGGGATACTTCGGTACACACAAAAAGAGGAAGGAAAAATGCTCTCCAAGCTGGCAGCTTGGAAAGCACACCACATCCCAATTTTATTATTTTTCTCTCCATTTTCTTTCCTCATCCTCTCTATCCCCCTTATTGTATGAACCACGCGTGCATCCTAATTTTTATTATTTTCTCTCCCCATACAGATGGCTTCGCTGGGGGGTTTCCTTCCCAAGCTACCAGCATGGAGAGATTCCCAGCCCAAACAAAAAGCCAAAGAGAATACCAGATACTTGATATGTTCTCGGTATTGAAACTAAAACCCAACTTCAACAGAGTAAGTCCCAAAGATACCTAGAAGCCACAAGATTTTTACACAGCCCAGGAAGCAGAACCTTCGTCGAAATTGATCCAGCACGGAAGTTTAAGTTCTGGATGTCAACAGAACTCTTAATACCAACAGAGAGCATCACAACTTCAAAATTAGTTAACTCACACCGAGCCTCATCCCAACTGAATAGGGTCTGCTGCATTCTAAATTACTCATCAATCAATAATCCAAATTATTTCTCAAAATTTTAGCTGGAAATGGATCGATTTTAGCAAGTATAGAGTATGGACAAGCACCCAGCCAACCTTAGCGAGGGAGAGAGTCCCCGGGTTGAACGATGTCAAAGTAAAGAGAAAGAGATGATACCATCAACCATATATTGGGCTGACACAGCTGAATGGGCTGGATACACATCAATTGTTATCAATTATTGTTCTTAATAATGCATCTTGTATTCATTCCTTTACAAACCTCAACTTTACATACACAAAACAGTACACATCATACCATAATGAAAATCCTAGAAAGTAATGCCTCATGTCCAATCAAAATATTTGTGTTTCTTTCACAATCAAGTTTGGCTGAGCTTGAAGTAGGATGGTCGGATCACTACATGGGGAAGAATAGAGTATTTAGTCATTATTATTCATGACTTTTTACTCCAAAAATTAATACTACTCAACATTACAGTGAAGAGGACCAGTTGTCAGTCATAGTAGAGAAGACTAAAGGCCTAAAAACAAAAGTGAAATGAGGGAGGGAGGGAATGCGGGAGGTAGAGAGTCCTACCTAGCCCTCTCAGCAGACTCAAAGTCAACCTCCATAGCATCCTTCACAACTTCCCTAGATAGTCAAAATGTCCACCTCGTCCGAGCTTTCCTCATAAACTACATAACCCACATCTCGACCATCCTCATTGCCACTGCCATGATCACTACTATAGCTACCTTCTGATGAACTCGTAAATGGTAAACTTAGCTGCAACGCGTCACTGTCCATATCGCTGTCTACTATCTCGATGAAGCTACAAAAGCAAGGTATAGCAAGTGATATCAGTGTAAATAAATTTTTCATTGTCATGAATCATAACTTGAAGAGGAAACCAACCTCCCCACATCAGGAAATTCAGCAAGCAAGCAAATCTCAGGCCTTTCTTCCAAGACACGCTCTATAGGAAGAATACTGCAAGAGAGCATACAACAAGGTTGTCAGGGAGTATACTAAATGTCAATCCACATTGAAAATCAACCCACAAGAACTCACTACCTTGGGCTATTGTTTCTCTTATACCATTCTGCCTCTCCAGCTAGACCTTCCCTGTTGGATATGTCCTATGTGAAGGCCAGAGTCAGCGGACAAAGAAAATGCAAATCTATTTAAACCATATATATATATATATATATATATATATATATATATATATATATAGTTCAATGTAATAAAAGGTTGGTTAGTGGTTTTGAGTAAACTCACAAGGTGTCTAAGCAATTTGAAATCTCCTGCCAGAACTGCAGCAAGAAACCGAGCAACTTCAACCTGCATGAAACATGAATTAAATAATCCACTTTTAAAGAGGGGGGGAGGGGGAGAGAGAGAGAGAGAGAGAGAAAGAGATCTCACTTCTTTGAGCTGTATACAGTCACGTAAGATTATAACCTCCAGTGAACCTCCATTTGATCCACTTCCAAGATTCCTTATAAAAGCCAGAACAAAGGTTTAAGTTGGGACAACTCAAGAAAGAACTCATAGTGGCAAAATCTGTGAAATTTGGAAATGCAAACCTCAAAAATGAGCCTGTGATTGAATAGGACGTTGAAAAATCAACTGATTTAAGCTTGCGAAATCCCTACAAAGAGAAAAAAAAATGTGACAAAGCACCACTAAAGGCACCCAAATAAAAGGAAGGTGGGGCAGAAAGAGGTTATAATTTATAACTGTTATTAATTTCTTTGAGAACTCAGCCAAACTTAGGTGCCCATGATAGCCAATAACATGAGTCAGAAGGAAAAGCCTTAGCGCAAAAGGGCCTTTAGATATAAGCTTTTTCATTGTTTTCTTCTTTTTTTCTTTCCAAAAGTGTTTTGAAATTTATCAGTGGAAGATTTATATCTAAAAGAACCATGGTCTGGTTTATATCTCTTAAAACCAAAAGAGAAAGAAAAAAAAAACCACTATATCTTAACCACTTGTCAAAGCATTTAGGATTTTTAGCGATTGGGATATAGAAAAATGAGAAGAAGAAAAAAAAAATACCCCTAAAAAAGTTATAATAATGTTAAAGGAAAGGGTTAACCAAATTGACTAGATGCAAAATATGCATTAAGCAATAAAATTTTCACCATAGTTCCTTAAACTTTCAATGTATTGAACCTTGATTTGGAGAAGAACAGTAGAACCTACTTGACTAGAATGTATCTAAATAGTCATTTTCTCTTTGGGAGGTCCACTGACAGTAAGCATTAACACTCTATTAGGCACGATCATACCTTAACAAGTATACGGGCTTTAAAGTCGTGCAGCTTGAATCCTCTAAGAGCCAATGAAGTTAGATGTGGACAACCATTTACAAGTTCAAAACAAGTTGGCGACTTCAAACTGTCATCTCTACCTGATAAAGATATATTAAACCGCTTAGATCAAAAAAAATTCAGACTATGGAAATAAGTCCACCTACAGAAGATGTCACACCTGTTTTAGAAGACTCGAAGAATAAGCGCTCTATGAAATGACAGTTTTTGCTCACAGACTCCAATGTTTGCCTCAGCTCAATGTGACTGTTCAGAAGACCAGAGTCAACAGTATCAAAGCCCAAGTTACCCTCAGTAAGAATTCAATCAGGCAAAAAAGACTCTCATAAAAACACATTTTTTTTAAATTCATCATTGCCAATAGAGACATTAACTCCAGATACCCAAAGATAGCATATTAATGGAATAAATTTAATAGTGAGACCAAAAATGGATTATGAAAACTAGTCATGTAATCTTGTTGCATGCCACATGAATGAACATCCAAATAACCAGAAAAAGAAAAATATATATGACAGAGATTTAGCAGGTTCTATTAATAAATAATAAGGTTTATTGAACGAAAAAGATACAGTACAACTGATAAGGTAACTCCTTCAAATAATCAGAATCAGCTTTACTAAACTGAAAACCCTACAACCCCCCCCCCAAAAAAAAAAAGAAAAAAAAAACCCAAAATGAAAAAAAAAATAATTTTGATGAATAATCCAATGTCCTCTGCCTGTGCCAATTTCACACTGTTACCAATATTTCTATAAAACTCTTTCTGGCTATGAACACAAACAGTAACTCCACAACACACAAACAGTAACTCCACAACAACTAACATGAAAATAAAATAGTTAATCATTTTAAGTTTTTCTTAAAACCAGAGATGGGGAAATAACCCTGTACCAAAAAGATGCCATGTCGTCCTCTAGAATCGATTTGTTTATATTGAGTAACAATGGAAACCATAATCAATTTAAACCCCAAAAGTAAATTAGTTACACAGTCCCAATCTCATTAGTAGCTTGATTCCACCCATCAGTGCCTCATGTCAACTGCATAGGGCTGGCTGTTTGATCTAATTAATATAGCACATGGCTTACAACAACAACAACAACAACAACAACAACAAAGCCTTATCCCAACTAAATGGAATCTGCTACAGGATTTTTGTCTTCCAATCAGCTTTGTTCGATGTCATACTTGAAACAAGGCCTAAACTATGCATGTCTTTTTTCACCACCTCCTCTAGGGTCATCTTAGGTCTGCTCCTAGTTCTTTTAGATTTTTCAATCTGAATCAAATCACTCCTCCGTACAGGAGCATCTAACGGCCTCCATTGAGCATGGTGATATTATCTCAAACGGCTTTCTCGTAGTTTATTATGTATTGGCACTACTCCCAAATCAACTTCAATACGATCATTCCTTACCTTATCCTATTTTACCACAGATCCATCTCAACATTTTCATCTCAGCTACACTAAGTTTATCTATATGATGCTTCTTAGTTGCCCAACATTCCGCACCATACATCATAACAGGTTGAATAACTGTCCTATAAAATTTTCCTTTAAATTTTAAAGGAATGCGCCGATCACACAGCACTCCAGACGCACCTATCCACTTCATCCATCCTATTTTAATCCTTTATCAAACATCATCCTCTATATCTCCTTCTTTATCTATGATTGAACCTAGATACCTAAAATGATCACTTCGTTGTATCTCTCTTTCAAGAATATTCACCACCTCATTATCCATCCTTGTGTGACGAAAGTTACACACCATATATTCCATCTTCGTTCTACTTATCTTAAAATTCCTTTGATTCCAATGTTGATATCCCTGGCTCCAACTTGGCGTTAATCCCTGTTTTTGTCTCATCCACCAAAACAATATCATCGATAAAAAGCATGCACCAAGGAACTTTATCTAAAATGACTCTAATCAAATCATCCATAATGAAGACAAACAGATAAGGGCTTAAAGTAAATCCTTGATGTAACCCCATTGTAATTGGGAATTCACTACCTTGACCCCCAACGATTTTCACACTAATCACCACATTATAATACATATCCTTAACTATGTCCACATATTGGCTTGAAACACTTCTCTTCTCTAGAACATGCCAGATTCACTCTTTAGGAACTCTGTCATAAGTTTTTTCTAGATCAATAAAAACCATATGGAGGTTCTTCTTGTCTTCTTTACATCTTTCCATGAGTCTCCTAAGCAAGTATATAGCTTCTGTCGTGGATCTACCAGGCATAAAAACAAACTGGTTCTCCATAATAGTAGTTTATTTTCTCATGCGAGTTTCAATAACTCTCTCCCACAATTTCATATTATCACACATTAGTTTTATGCCTCTATATATTTATTGCAGCTCTGAATATCACATTTGTTTTTATAAATTAGAACTACAATGCTTCTCATCCATTCATCTGGCATTTTCTCTGAGCTCATAATTTTATTGAATAGCTTAGTTAGCCAAGATACTCCACACATTCCTAAGCTCATCCAACCTTTTATTGGGACCTCATCTGGGCCTGGTGTTTTGCCTACGTTCATCCTCCTTAAAGCTTCTTTCACTTTTGTCATCGTAATATTGCGTATATATCTACAACCTGTGGTAACATAGTGGGTAATGTAACAATTTGGGACACTATTACTTGAAATGTCTCCATTTAGTAGATTGTAGAAATAATTGTTCCATCTCTCTTTAATGTCTTCATCCCTTAATAAAACTCTACCATCTACACTTTTAATACATTTAACATGGTCTAAATCTCTCTTCTTCCTTTCCCTCATCTTAGCTATTTTATAGATAGCTTTTTCTGCTTCTTTTGTGACAAGATTGATATAAAGATCTTTAATTTCTTCACCCCTTACTTTTCCCACAATCTTTTTTGTTTCATTCCTGGAAAATCTATACCTTTTTAGATCCTCTATATCTTTAGTCTTTTGTCATGTCTTACAACTATCTTTCTTAACTTTAATGGCTACTTGAATCTCATCATCCCACTACCAAGACTCTCTTGGGGAATGATGTTTTCTTTTTGATAGACCTAGGACATCTTTAGCAATTTTCTTAATACAAGCAGTCATCTCGTTCCACATTATATTAGTGTCTCCTTCAAAGTCCCAGATTCCTTGTTTGACCACATTATCAGTAAAAAATTTCAAGGTAATTCTTTTTAAGCCCCACCAACCTTATCCTAGGGCAAAAAATCTGACCTTTCTTACAATTTGGCATAGTGAAACACAAATCTATGACCAATAATCTATGTTGAGTTGTTAGGCTCTCTCCAGGTATAATTTTACAATCCTTACATAACAACCTATCAAACCTTCTACTTAAAAAGAAATCTATTTGGTTTTTATGATGCCCACTTTTGAAGGTGACTAGATGCTCTTCTCTCTTTTCAAAGTATGTATTTACGATGGATAGATCATAAACCATAACAAAATCTAAAATTAAAGTCCCTCCTTATTCCTGACTCCAAAGTCCAAAAACCATATCTTCCATGTAAACCTTTAGAACCTTTACGATCTCCCCCTATATGTCCATTCAGATCACCCCCTATTATAATTTTTTCTCCTTATCTAAAACCTTGCACTAGTCCATCCATGAGTTCCCAAAATTGTAGCTTACTACTCGCATCTAATCCTACTTGGGGTGCATAAGCGCTAATTATATTCACTATCTCTTTCTCCATCACTAACTTGATTGTTATAATCTTATCACTGCATCTTTTAACATCCACCACATCATTCTTTAAATCTTTATCCACTATTATACCCACTTTGTTGCTATTATTTTTATCCCCCGTATACCAAAGTTTAAAGTCATCTAACTCTTTTAACTTTTTTACCCTTCCATCTAGTCTCTTAAATGCAGCTATGTTAATCATTTTTTCCCTCATAACATCTATCAATTCTAGACTCTTACATGTTAAAATCCTATGTTTCAAGATGCTAATATAATCCTACGCTTATGGACTAGCTTCTTTACCCACACTTGTCCACAGTACGACAACCCTTGCCTATTTATCACCGCATCCGAGCACCAATGTGACGGCCCTTGCCTATTTATCACAACATTCGGGCGATGCGATGCGACGGCCCTTGCCCATTTTTCGCTACATCAGGGACCAAATGTAACGCGTTGTTTATGGAGAATGCCCTAGCATTTTGCTGATTATCTTTTGTTTGTAAATCCATGTAAAGGGTTTGGCTAGGTTTCTTGATGGTGCTTGTTGCCGACCTAACACACCAACCCTCTTTTATCCGGGCTTGGGACCAACAACACATGGCTTACACAATGCAGTAACTATTTATTTAATAAATCATTCATAGAAACATAACAGATAAAGCAGATATTCCATACGCTAAACAGAGGTAATGTCAACCCAAACCGAGAAAAGCTTCTGTGAATGTCATGAGATTTCATTATCATAAAATGGCATTAATATCAACTGAGCCTTTTCCTAACTAAAAGGGTAGCATGAAATGCCATTCTTGTATGTATGATTGTATGTATCATCTCCTTATCTTGGAAGGAAAACTCCAACTCAGGCCTGCAAAGGGCCACAATTTAGTGCAACTCCTACTTTCACAGAGTCTACTGGAGTTGGTCCTAACCTTCAGCAGTTTTACATGAAATTGCTGCCCTGAGACTCAAACTTGCATCTTCATGCTGGCAGCCCACAGCCCAAGTTTTCACCATTACACCAAACAGAGCCCCTAGTCCTACTTACTCTTAAATCAAATCAAATCTTGGATGATTTCCTAGATACCAGTGAATTAAAATTAAGATCTGAGTGGCCCAAGATAGCTATTCAAAACAGAAAGAAGCAACAGACCCACCGAAGCTCATCGGCAAACCTGAAATGAGTTTCAAGGCCTACCCATGGCCCATGAACAGGCAGCCCATTTGAAGTTCAAACACAGGCCCATCCAAGCTCACAAGATCTATGAACATGCTGATTTACATCACCATTGCAAGGATTGGCAGGTTTTCAAGATCAATTTGCCATCGTCAATGTGAGAACTTGAATTAAAGTTATCTCTCTACAATTTGATACGTGGAAACATAATATAATCATACCAGTTTTAGGTATCATTCCACTAGTAACAGTTCTGCAAAACCCTCAAATTTTCACAAACAGTATCTCCGAAAGTTAAAATAAAATACATTCCAGCAGGTTCATGATAAGGACTCGTAGAATTTGCATGTAGACAATTTCTAGGTAGAAAGAAACATCCACTTCCCCATTTTACTACTGCACATATGTATTAAATTTAAAATAAGTAAGCTCGTCCATGTACATACACTGATTCACATATGCACACATACAGTAGCTTAATTAGAGATGGACAAAAGTGAGTACAATGTTATATACAATAGCAGCCATCCGGTCTGCTTGTATCTCACACAAGCTACAGTTTTATCACTCCTCCGAAGGAAATGGATTCTTACATCATATTGTGATTGAAACCAACAGATTAATGTAATGGATTCAATGATCGGTTTAATGAGACTTACAGTCCAACAATTTCTAGATCCAGGAGTGATGGACATGGCGATAAGGCTGCGCAAAGTGCTGCATTATCCATTCTGTCAATATTGTAGAGGTGCAATCTCCTCAACAAAGCCCTTCCAATATGAAAAACAAAATGAGGGGAAAAAAAAAAACGAAGTGACTACTAAAGAATTAGGACTCAGCAAATACCAGAATCTTAATTTATTCAATTACTCAACCTTACCCAGCAGCACCACCATCTGCACTTAAAGATGTCAGACAGGATCTTGTAAGAACACATGACTCTTTACATTGCCTCGACTTCTTACTGTTCCAAGAATAACCTGATGCATTTACAGAATTTTTGGTGCTACAAACAGTTGGGCTTGACAATATACCAAGCTTGAGAGACCTGAATGAAGGAATGAGTTCATGAGCTTTGAACCATTTGAATAGAGAGGAAAAATCTGTTATGCAGCGGAAGAAACTCCAAAGAATACATCTTAAGGAAAAGAACATTCCAAGAAATGAAGTTATAATTGACCTTAAGCAAATTAGTGTTGCAAAGGTGAGAATATCACAAGAACATGGCAGCTATAGGCATATAGCTTATGAGTCAGAAATATAGTGAAAGGAGTTTAAATCTAAACCTCTCGAAGGAATGGATCAAACCACAGTATTCACATAGAGGACTCTTACTGGAGGTCTTTTCCTGCTTTCTGTATCATAGCAGACACGACTGCATTATTGACCTTTGGAACTATTGACGTTAAGTCAATATTTGAATAACACAATGGCTCCATGGAAAACTTGTGGAACATTGAACAAGTAGCCGCAGCATAACACAGGCTACGTGTATCAAGTAGGGAAAATACCTTCAAATGAGAAAGAAAAATCAAGAAGCAGTTTGTGAGCTTCCATAAAAGGAATGAGTTTCAACACTAAAATGCAATTGGCAAACACATAATTACAGTAAAGATTCACATACAATAAAAATAAAAAAATAAAAAAAGTAAAGGTAATGTGAAACTGAAACTGCTTGAAATGTGATAAAATTGTTGTGTGACTAAACATTCAATTTTTGACATCCCTGCTCTACACAGTACAAATGGGAAAAATAAGATACATAACAGGGAAGTACAGTCGTTCAATAATGAAGTAGAACTCACAAATCTTAGGATAACAGTCAACCTATAAAATTTCTATCCAACTCAATGTTCCACATTCTGCAATATTCAATGTCTAAAAATGCCAATGTAAGTAATATTCACGGCATTACTTTAGCAATTTCCACCTACTCAACCAATAAAATTATACTTTACATGATAATAAAGAAATGCCATCATCCCGGAACTATATACTTACCCATGTCCATCCAGATTATTGTATTATCCATTGTGCAAAATGGAACTATAAAATACAATCAAATTTGAGGGCAGCTAAGGTTTTCGATTAGCAATCGAGTAAATAATTCTTCACACCTTGAATCTAGAGGCAAAAACTTATCTACGTTTCTGTTAGCAAACGAGCATCTAACAAAGAACGATCATCGAAGGCTTGAGCTTCTAAATGCATCTATCGAATCGTAGCTAAGTAAATGTACTGACGGAATCTATGCTCAATTTCGGATATCATCAGGCAATAAATTTTAAACTATTCAAGGAAGGAAAGAGAACATAACAGATACATAAATATCTATTCATTGCAATTTATTTGAAGAAAAGAAAAAAAGGAGAAATGAAACTATACTTTGAAGGTGAGATCAGGTGGAAGGGCCCAAACTATCGAATTATGCTTGCAAGCAAGTTTTCTAGCGGATCGTTCACCGGCCTCGATGAGAACAGAACCTAGCTTAAGAACCCTCTCGATCATCTGGTTTTGCTCAGAATCAGACGCCCTAGATTCAAGAAGCCGCTCGAGAGAACAGTCAAAAAAGACGGAGGAAGAATCCGAGAGCCCTAGAAAGGCTTCTAAGAGATTGTTCATCTGTTCTGGTGTCGAAATCCTCGAAAACTCGATCGGAAGAGGATCTCCGACACAGCAGGGTCGTTTTTGTGGGGATGGAGACTGGATGAGCGTATCCATACCGGGTGGAGCGGTAGAGATGGTTTAAGACAAGAATCACGAGGTGGTACCACTGGTGTTTTTCTGCTTCGTCCTCACTCATCAGAACCAAAGAATCGTCTACGGACGGTGCTCCTGTGTCGGATGCGCAAATGTACCGGATCCGCCCCTGATCCGCTTTTTTTCTTCTATTTTTTTTTTTCTTTTTTTTCTTTTTTAGATTAGGCAACCTAAAAAAGAAAAATTACTCATATCATCCCTATACTTTGGTCCAAATTCAGTTACTACTCTAAAATTGACAATAATTACATCTACTATCCCTAAATACCAAATATGGTTATACAGACCCACTCTGATAGTTTTTTCTGTTAATTGTTGATGTCAACACAATTTAATTTGTTTAAGGTCTAAAATATCTTTATGGGTATTATAAAAAGACCATAAAATGAGAGAACAAGAGTGCTATTTTATATAAAGGTTTGGAGGGTATTTTGATTATTTCATCATTTCATATTTATAGAAGGTTAAAAAAGTCATTTCACCTATTTTGTTTGTAAATAAAATAAGAATAAAATTGTCTTTAAAATTTTTTATTTAATATTGTTAGAATTTGTGGTGCGATTGTAATTGTTGTCAACTTTAGAATAGTAGATGTATTTGGATCAAAGTTTAAAGGTGGTATGAACAATTTTTCTATAAAAAAATAAAAATAAAAATAAAAGTTATAGCAACCCTCTCCGAGAAGATTTCAAGCATGCAGGTTTTTTTTGTATCTTTTTCTGAATCAAATGATGATTTCGCTAATCTGTCTACTGTTTTTTCATAACAAAATTTAGCCACCCTGCATGCACTTCTCTCTCTCTTTTCCTTGAACTCTGAACTTTTTTTTCTATCTCCTTTCTCCCTCCTTTAAGTGATCGGTTATCGATTCTTCTTGTATTCTTATTTTTCCCCTTCCATATAAGATTCCAACTTCTTTCTTTCTCTCTCTCCTTGAAATTTGGGTATTTTTTTAATCTCTTTTCTCTCTCTCCTCTAAGTGATTGGCGGTTCTTTTTTTTTTTTTTTTTTTTTGTAACAACGGGTATCTAGACCTTTGGCCTGACTAATGCCGCAGGCCCATGCTAACCCCACAATCGCATGGACCGGGTCATTCCAGGGTTGAATGAAAACCATTCCACTTGCACCCATAGCAGGAAAGAAAAAGTACTTAACACTCTCATATGAGTGGGCCCAAGATAGTAAGAGGAGTAGAACTCAGTACATTCTGTTTCTTGTACTCTTATTTTCTCGCTTGCATAGATTCCAGTTTCTTTTTTCTCTCTTCCTTGAAATCTAGATCCTCTTTTTCTCTCCTTTAAGTGATTGGCTATGTGTTCATCTTGTACTCTCATTTTCTCGTTTGCATATAAGATCCAATTTCTTTCTATCTCTCTTCCTTGAAATCTAGACAGTCTTTTTTTATCCTTTAAGTGATCAACTATTGGTTTTTCTTGTACTCTCATTTTCTTATTTGCATATAAGATTCCAATATGTTCTGTTAGTTTGTACACGAATTCACATCCTTTCTTCCTAGTGATTCGGGAGGAGGGAGAGCCCCAGTTAGATGGCCGACAAGTGGGACTCGGGTGAATCCGAGCCCTCCATCCGAGCCGACACCCCCCCCCTCTCTCTCTCTCTCGAACCTAATTTTGTTGTTCGTGTTGTTCCTCAAAACTAGCAGAAAGACTGGTGATGTGCATCATAATGGATTTTGGGGGCCTATTGATGGCCCTGTCGACGAAGGGACTGATACCTTACACGAGGAACTAGAGAAAAATGATGTTACCCAGCGACAACCCCTTTAGGATGCTAGAGCAGAACCCATTTACTATACCTAAAGGGATTGGGATGGAGACAACGTTGGCTCTGGTGCGAGACTATCGAAAGGAGACTCCGCAAGCTGTTGGACGTTCCAGCAGGGATGAAGAAGGAGGATATGAATGAAGATCGAGGTGGAGGAAATTAAATCGGGCACTGAGAATCAGTGGGGAGAGGAAGAGCAAGGAGGAGGTTGAGGGCGAGAAATGGCATCGTGTTGAGCACACCACCGGCAAGTTCTGGAGGTGTTGTAAAAGAAAAAAAAAATCAGAAAGTAAAGTTTCGAAAGATTTTCAAATGAAAATTCAAATTTTGACTTTTAAATTTTGGATGTGAATTTTCAAATTTGGTTTTGGAATTGGTTTATGTAATGTCGGGTTATTAATTCCACATTGATAAGCCCAACTACTCGGTGAAAGACTTAAGGGATAGCGGAGAAGGGTGTCTTATATATAGGGGATGACCCTTAGCTATTGAGCCCCAAATAGAAAGGTGAGCTCAATCTGAGACGACGCGCGCTGAATAGGACCGCGGGTGTTGATGTGGTCACGGGCCGTAGGTTGCGGGTGTAGACGGTTTAGGACACACCTCTCTACTAGACATCCTTTTGGAAGGGTGCTTATATGTATAGTTGTATTTCTATACATAAAGGGTGCCACCAGAGCAGTAGATCTCAAGATCTGAGATCAGATACGATATGATCGGTCCATTTCTAAAGACACAACCCATCCTACGGTTGCATTCAAAGGGTATCTGTCCTCTATAAATAGAGGACGTCTCCAAGTCTTCAAATTATCCAATTTCGAGTTTCTTTTCCTCTCTCTCCCTCAAGCTCTCTTTCCTCTCTTCTGAAGGACTGTTAACCTTAGCCGTCGATTCTCCGATGACATCCAACGGTATGTGCATATTGATTGAGTGACCTTGTAGAGGACTGTTTTATCTTGGAGGTTGGTTTGTGGGTACCCAGTGCACAGTATAAAGGACAAACACAATTTTAAAGAGAGTGTACCAACATGACACAACCTTGGTTTTGTTTCTTTGATTCCATCAATAAGAGGTATGTTCTGTCATATATTTATTTCTATAAATTTAATGATTATTGTATAGAGGTTGGTTTGATACAACAATTCATGATTGCATGATTATTAATTATTGCATAATTATTAATTAGTCTAGAACAATATACAATTGGTGTAACATAGTATTATTATTATCAGGAGGCAAATGCAGGCTGCCCGGCCCACAACACTCACTTCATTGGGGTTGTGGAGATCACCATGCACAAGCTTGCTGAGGAGAAGACACGCCAGCCCAAGGTCATCAACATCATTGAGGAGGCTAACCCTTCTGCCTTTTAAAGCTGAAATCTAAATGTTTTTAGATGGATCGTTTGGTTGTGGAGTTTTTAGATCATTGAGTACTTTACTCCTACATGTCTCGCCTTCGTTTTCTTTGAATTTATAAGCAGCATATTAAGCATTAATGGCGTCTGCCAATCTATTCTTCATTTTTCCTTATTTCCTCTTTTAATTAACGTGGAGACAGCAAAGACGTGGAGGCTCCATTTTTTCATTCTAATTAATTTGCACACACGAAATTAAGCTTGGCATCAAAGTATGTTCTTGCATTGATACTTCGATATGTAGAGGCGCGTGGAGAGAGAGAGCGAGAGAGAGAGAGAGAGCAGTAGGGAGGGGTGTCTTGTGGAAATAGGAGAGAATGATGGGTCAGTTGGGAGAGAGAAGAGTAGGACCCAAATCCTCTCTTGTTGACCGGTCGTGCTAGTTGTACATGTGATCATCAGGTATGCATGCCGGGTGCACTCTAGCTAGACGATCATGATTGACACTTTTCCAAGGACGAAAGCGAATTTGGGTCTAGGATCAATAGTGTGAGGGGAGGCAAGGGGAGAAAGGAGTGTTGTTGGAGGGTAGACCGGGACGGAGGGGAGAGAAAAGGAGAAAAAAAGGAGATGCTCAAATAGACACAGTCACACAGAGGAATTGGGCAACTGTTGGGGATAAAAGCATAGGTAATTAATTTAGGATTTTGAAGACATCATAGGAGAATGGGAGATGAAAATTTGAATTTTTTTTTTTTGGAATATAAAAAGGGAAATGAATGAATAAGAGAGTTTAAATAATTATACGTTACCTATAAGAGGGTTATAAAAAATTTTCCAAAAAATTTTATTTCACATAAAAATATTCATTCTCTGTCAAATTACATTAAAAAAAAAAAAAACAAACAAACTGCACCGTACCATTAGTATCAAGTGAATGGATCATGTATGAGACTCTTTTTTTTTCAATCACTTTGCTTAAGTACAAATACATCTACTACCCTAAATTATGTATAGAACCCTAATCTTTTTAGATTAGATACAACATGTCTTTTTGAAGAATCCTATGCTGCGGGGTATCCCCCTCTTCTTGACAAACTAAGCCACCAAGGATTATCGGTTAGGATAGAAGACTAGGATTCACTCGAGCTTTACGTGTCTAACATCCAACAGTGACGTCCCCCTCCTCTCAAACCTCTGAGAGGAGAGAATATGGATCAAAAGAAGAGATACGTTATTAAGTGGTGAGGGGATGTGCTTACACAAAAATAAAAAATAAAAAAAAAAAAAAAATAAAAAGATGTGAACCATTCTCGTGAAAGGGCATGTGAAGGGGATGTACATGGTTAGGCATAGATTGCCACGTGTACCTTTAAAGAATCCAACGTTATGTGCATGGTGACAGGGACCCACTCCCACTCCATGTTTCTCTTTAGACATACCCTTTCCGAAAAGCCTATATATATATGTGTTATCTCCACATTCGGAAGCCCAGAAACCTTAAAACTTTCCTTTCTCTTTCTCTTCTTCTTTAAGAGTTGAAGTTGGTGGAGCTTTACGTTTTCTCTTCTCTTCACCATCATAATGGATTCTTGCTGCAAATCTGCCCGGGACTTCAGCTCTTCCTACGACTGCCTCCTTTTCGGTATCTCTCTCTCTCTCTCTCTCTCTCTCTCTGCGTCTTCTTTCGGTTCTCCTTTGTATTCTTTCTCATAGAGTCACAGTTGATTGTATAATTTGGAACTGTTGTATGGCAGATCTTGATGATACTTTATACTCTTCGAAGATCGGAATTGGTGAAGCGTGCAAGAAAAACATTGAAGGCAGTATACATTAAAGTTGCACAACAAGAAAGAATTTAGGTTCTGACAATTTAATCAATTTTCGATCTTTCCTTTTCTGCAGAATTTCTTATACAGAAATGCGGATTTGCAGAGGATAAAGCATCAACTCTTCGAGTTGAGCTTTTCAAAACTTACGGAAGCTCTCTTGCTGGCCTAAGAGTAATTACTCAAATGCTTCAAACCTAAAGGAGATAATTTCTTTATATCCTGTTAACGAGAAAGCAACGCAAAAGCTCTGTAATTTTTTTTTTCCGTTACAGGTTTTAGGCTATGATATCGATGCCGACGAGTATCACTGGTAAGATTTGAAAACAAAGATCAATTGAATTTCAAGCTAGAAACTTCTCATGTTATTGAAGACTAGCTGTTGCATTAAAAAAAGTAGCTTCATTTTTTGCATCCGCCCGTCTCAACAGTATCGTGCACGGGAGATTACCGTACGAGAAGATCAAACCAGATCCTCAATTACGAAACCTTCTGCGGAGCATCAAACAACGAAAACTAGTAAGAACTCGAGCTGGATATTTCATAATGGATTTTCTACTAATATTGTGAGTAGAACAGGAATTCAATCCTGTTCATGACATACATGAGCTTTCGTTATTGTTATGGCAGATTTTCACTAATTCCGACAGGATCCATGCGGTTAAAGTGTTGGAGAGGCTAGGATTTCAGGATTGCTTCGATGAAATCATCTGCTTCGAGACACTGAACCCAAACCTCTCGAAATCTACTCGTACGGATGAGTTCCCTATTGTTCTCAAACCCTCGATCGAAGCCATGAATATCGCTCTCAAGGTCGCACATGTGGATCCTCGCCGTGCGGTACACCACTAAACATCTCTATTCCATTCATTTTCTTTCTTTGGCGTCCCCCTTGTCTTGAATATAACTTTTTGTTCTTAACCATTTTTATTTTATTTTACTTTTCAATCATTGATTTATCTTTTATGACTTAACCAGCTGTTTCTCGACGACAACGACCGGAATATCAACGCTGGAAAGGCTGTGGGACTTGGAACTGTTCTAGTAATACGTTCTCCATTTGATTTGCTTCTCGGTTTTCATTCCTGTTTAAATCATTCTTTTAGATGACTGAAATATCCTTGTGCTTGACATTAATTCTGGCGTCTTGCTTCGGCCAAACTCGGGTACTGCATGGACAAATCACAAATTTTGTCTAATAAATTAACATATATTCTGCTGGAGAATCTTTCGGTCAGCTTTCATTGGATGCCTTTTCCTCTCAAGTCTCAGCCCACGAGGCGTAAAGATCCTCCGTTGGGCTGCCGTTAGCAATGAGGATTCCGATCACTTGTAGTACATCGTGATACGTGCTCATGTACTATAAATGATCAGAATCTTATTGCCACTTGGCAATCATTACAGAGGATCCTAACCCCTATAAATCACCTTATTGTTGTCTCACGTGGACCGGTGACATATATGCATACAATTAAAGGTATTAAAAATGATCAAAATTGAACCAGACTCTTAAAATCGAAATCATAAAACCGAAACAAACTGGTTCTAGTTTAAAAAATGAAACCATTTATTTCAATTTTTTTTACATTTTATTGCTTTCTCTCACTCTGCTACCTTGTTCGGTTGTTCTTAGCTTTCTCTCTTCAGCCTCTTCTCATGAAACTATTTAAAAATCGGATAATTGAAACTGAATAATAATCAATTTTGGTAAGCATTTTGCAATCGTTTTATAAATTGTTTGATTTTGGTTTGACCACAGCTACATCAAATTGAAACTAAATCTAACCGTTAAACCGAAACCACACAGTTTATCACCTTACAAACGGTATGACATTTAATTAACATTTTACTCATATACTATAATTTTTTTTATATAAATTCTGCATGTTTTTTTATGTTGGGGATGCAGGTTGGGAAAATGACGAATAACACAAAGGGCAGGTACATGGTGGAGAGAGTGATCTATCTACCACAGGTGGTTCCAGAAATATGGGCTGCAACAATGGAGGGTGGAGATCAGAAGATTAGTCGAACCAGGAGCGAAATCGAAATCTAAATCAATTCCATGCTCACAACCACCCCTGTCGTCGCTTAAGTATCGATGATGACGGTGTCTGATGGTTTCGTTGATCTCAAATCTACACAACTTGCTCTAGCAAGTGAATAATGCTTCTCTTATGAAATGTATGGTCCACTCGTAAATATATGTATCCATGATGACTCAACAAATGTGCATCAAATGGAATTAGTTACAAGTTAACTTCAATATATGAGGGCAGTTTTAGTATTTCATTTGGGACTAATACAAATCCGACATTGAAAAAATAATGTTTATTACATCTAAATAACCCAACAAAATTATCCAATAAAATCTTACATTAAAACCTTGTATTATATCAATATCTATCTAGTAAAAGTTTAACAAGAGTGAGCTAATATGGTTGCTCATTGCCTTGCAAGGAAGGCCTTAACCGTAGTAAGGACGATTTATTGGCCTACTTCCATTTCATGGCTTTTTAAGCTTTATACTTTAAATTCCATGGATGTATTCTGTATTAATAATGAATAGATTTATCTTTTACCAAAAAAAAAAATTTAACAAGAGTGGATGTGAAAGGTTCCATTATTTCTTAAATGCATACTTTATTGATAATTGGGGTCGTAATGGATGTGACAATATATAATGGGTTTTGCTAGTGACAAAAATTTTAATGTAAGAGCATGCGACAAACAATAATGGTTTTAGTCATCCCATGAAAATATCTATCAAAGTGTGGCCTAAAGGACCATATGTAGATGAACGCAGTGAAGGAACTGAGATAAGCCTGATGCTTCTCTGCTTGTACTCCATTCATTCGCCTCTCATGAAGAAGCAAAAAAATGCTTCCATTAATAAGCCAAAATACTAATGTCCCCCTCTGGTTCGCACCATACATGCATGGAATAGAAAATGATATGTTTTGGGAGGATCACAACAAACAAACGGTAAAGGCCAAACCCATTATATATAGATAATATAGGAGAAAGGCTTCTCAGATCCCACAACATGAATCATATGGAAATATAGACACAAATTCTTTATAATTTGCAAGTAGGTCTCTCAATTTCAAAATATATAAGTGTGCTTAAATAAAATAGATATTGATTTTGGTTTTAACCAAAAGTATATGAAGATAACACAAGTCCTAGACTAACTGATATGAGATTATACCTCTATAATTTCTATTGGGTGCTAATATTAATACCCAATAAAAGAATGGCGAGACACAATCGTCATCACCTGCAAAGATGAAGGGCAAAAGAAGCATCACACTTATAAATTCAGAATGACATCAGCAATAAAGACGCCTATAAATAGTTCCAACCACTAAGGTCAAAGATACTTGAAAAATCCACAAACTCAACCCCATTTCGCTTTGATAGGTGCGATTTCCCAATCTCGGTGCTGTATAATTATCACTTTCCAACCCCGCTTATAAATATTTGGCCGGTCTATCCTTAGGATTGGTCAGTATCTTTTGTGGCCTAGTATCCTGACTTCTGCATCGGAGTAGTCCCAAGACGATAGGCCCCACCCCACCCTTGCCTTGTGCAGGTTTGAACGTCACAAGAGGACCCAAGTGCGAATTCTAACGGCAACAACTCCTAATATCTATTTGACAAAAGACAATCTCCTAATATCTCAACAAACTTGAAGACCGATATTTCCCTTAGCCTCCATTTGGATGGATTTAAGTTGTTCTTGAGTAATTATTTTAAGAACAATATATCAATAGCATAGATAGTAGTTGAAAACTGAACTACAATATTTTTATTTTTATTTTTATTTTTTAGTTGAAAACTTAACTACGTTTTTTTTTTTTTTTTTTTTTTTTTTTGCAAAAAATCTAAGGAATTCAAAGAAAAATCCGGTCACTATATTTATAAGTTTTTTTCGTTTTTCAGTTAACTATTCTTGGTATTAATTGGAAAGTTTCCATTTCATTTGTTTTGACTTTACTTTCCTTATAGACATTCTCCATCCAATTAGATAAGAGTATTTAATAAACTAGATAGTATCAAAACTATACAATAATACGCTATAAATATTGCAAATCATATATATGCAACTTCCAATTCTACGATGGCTGTGTTTGGTTGCAAGGGGAATTGAATGGAAGGGAGGAGAAAATTTTTAACTTAAAAAATAAATTTTTATAGTGATAACACAAAATGATTTTATAAACTTACTAAATTTCTTAACATATTTAGTAATAATACTAATAAGATGTGAAATTTATTTTACTTTTTAAATGCAAAGGATTAGAATGCAAAGTGAAATGAAAGTTAATAACGAAATATGAAATAATTTGGAATTAGTTACATAGCAATATAATTACATATTTTGTAATCATTACAAAAGTTTTCTTTTTTAAGTTAAAAAATTTCCCTTCCTTTGCCTTCAATTCGCCATGCAATCTTACACAGCCGATAGGATTTCTTACTAACACTGCATCTGTTGATACTTAAGAATTATTAGTCCATCTAATCATGCTGTATCTATTGATCTAAATTCTATTCCTCCTGAGGTCTTTGTAGATCACACAAAAGGTGAAAGATGACAACATCAACATAGAATTAGGAAAAGGAGTTATGAGAACAAGGTGTCAGATATGGAAACTTAATTAACATGGAAGCACAGACTCAGGCAGCAAGCTGTGCAAAAACACAAATTTAAGAAGCCTTCCCTTCCATTGGTTTTGTCCACTGCAACTGGTGCAATCTTTTATAAGCAATTGCAACAGAAACAATAGTTGAAACTTGAAAACAAAGACCTGACAATATTTCCAAGTCAAAACGATTATAATCTTCAACACCCTTCAGTAGATACTGCATAACTAGAAGAGTAGATTTAACATAAAACAAGGTAAAGAGTCAATCAAGATAAGTTTCAGATCATGACTGACCAGTACAGCAGATTTAATGGCAAAAAAAAAAAAAAAAAAAAAGGTAACTAATACGTGTTCTGTTCTTACTAGAAAATGAGGAAACTGGTGGGAATTGCTCCTTAGCTAGCAAGTATGTGAAGAAAGTAATCTGATTAGATGAGATCAATATTACACAACATTTCCAAGATTTTAATATCTCTGTTGTAGAGTATTGGAAAGGAAAATACTACATAAGAAAAAAATAAATGTAATCACAAATGGAGAGTCATTACCAAGTACCATTCTCAATTCTTACTTCACAATTCATACACTTGTTTGCCTGTGAACTTGACCTCAATAGGGCTAACGTTCTTCCCAATGGATCGGGAGTTCAGGCCGACCCCTTGGCGACCTGGGTTGACCTTCTCAGGGTAGACTCCATCCTTAGGGTGGAGGTATTGAACCTCACCATTAGGGAAGACCCTGTAGAATTGGTACTTAATCTTGTACTTGGGCCTTAACCTGGTCCCAAGTGCCAAACGCTGTTCCTTTCGGGCTAACTTGAGCAAGTTAGGACCTTCCCTCATAATGGCTGCACCCCCAGTGGGCAACTCAAATATCTGTTCTTTGGGAGATTCCCATGTGATAACATAGAACTCTTCCACTTGGGCTTTGCGTAACAAGCCTCCTGTGCTGCCACCAAAGATTGGCGAGGGAGTGTTTGGGTCTAATTCAGGTGGATGAAGCCTACTGGGGCCTCCTTCTCAGGAGCTGCTGTCTTTTCTTCTGCAGCTGCAGCTCTGATGGTTCTCTGTGACACAGAGAGATTAAGTGTTCTAGGAGTAGCAAATGAGAAGGATGCTGAGGGTTGTTTCCAGGGCACAAGGGCACGGCTGCCAGATTTTGGGGTAGAGAGGGTTGGAGAAAAGATAGATGCTTGGGTTGCCATGGCCACTGGAAGGTGGGAGGGAAGACTGAATAGGGAAAGTAGTAGTTGTTACTACTTGGTTATAAGGGAGTACTAAGGGATCATGAAGTTGGGAACTTTTGGGGTTGCAAGATTGTGCAAAAGATTTTAGGGGGTGGTGGGCGTTGGACGACTGTGGGTTTGGATAAGATGATGATATGTATTGGATCAATGAGGATGCCAGATTTTTATTCTATGTCTCATCCTCATTATCAATATCTTTTCTTTTCTACTCTACAACCTCACACTCTATAACCTGTTGATCAGTTTTTTGTTGATGAAGAGGAATATTTTCACCTTGGGCTTCCGAAGGGTTAGATTAGGATCCAAGAATAAGAGAAGGTGATGGGATTATTATCGGCATTCAACTTACTAGAGATGTTTATTTACGATCCTGTCCCCTCGTATTCTTCTAGTGTAAAAGAGGGTGTAAAGGATAAAAATTTAGGATAAATTTCAGCTACCCCCCATAATAGTTTCGAAACATCATCTACCACCTACACTTTTCAAAAAACATCAACTACACTCAAGTAACTGACGGAAGAGACTGAAATCACTGTTAGACATTTTTACCCTTTTCGTTTTTAATTGAAAATTTTAAAAAACTAATAAAATTACTAATATAACCCATCTCATTTTCTAACTTATCAAAAATAGCAAATTTGCCTTAGAACCTGCACCTGAAGAAACTATCTTGTGTCATCGGAGAACACAAACACATACCCCTTGGGAATAATCTAGGGTTTCTTCAAGTCGAGATGGATTTGGTTGTTACTGTGAAACTGGAAGCCTGAGCCCGCCAATCGGTTTTTCACTGTTGCTGGATCTGCATAAGAAATACTGAAATTGTTGACAATAGGAGACTCTTTTCGCCCTAAAGAGATATGAAATTTGGAAGAAACGTTCAATTTCGATGAAAATCTGAAATCCATGGGGGTGACCTGGTTCCCTCCACTGGTAGGTTGTCAGCCATGTCGTCGAAGAAGGAAGGGAGAAAAAAAGAACCAGACAAGAAAATAAAAGAAAACAAATGGAGAATTGAAGAATAAGAAGATAAAGAAACAGATAAAAGAAAATAAAAACGAAGAAAAAGAATGAGGCAGAGGAAGAAGGAGGAGAAGAAAAAAAAATTCCAATGAGAAAACGCACAAGAAGAAGAAAACCAGAAAAGTAGCGTAGGACGACGAGTAGAAAGAAAAGAAAAAAACTACCTAGTTGGTCGCCTGAATAAATGGCGTTGCCAGAATAAAAATAAAGTAGAAGGAAAAACAGAAGAAAATCAAGATTAGGAATTGGAAGGAAAAACAGAGGAGAATGATAGCCAAGATCCTAAAAAATGAGTTAAAAAAGTCTCGGAAAAGGGTCGGCCATTGACGATGGCAATGAATCATTTTATTTCTCAGTTTCGGAGGGTCATTCGATTGCTGTAGGTTTCCATAGACTAGGTTTTAGCGGGTAAAGAAGAAGAAACAAGATTTAGATTTGAGGGTAAAATCGTCTTTTAACATTTCCTTAAGGGCATTATTGTCTATTTCAAAATCAATTTTGGATGACATCAGCAACTAACAAAATTCGTTTAATGGAATAGACCTATTTGATTAACGGTGGTAAACGTTTGGGTGGTAGTTGATGTTTTTTGAAAAGTGTGGGTGGTAGGTGATATTTCGAAACTATTTTGGGGAGTAGCTAAAATCTATTCTAAAAATTTATCCTAACTCAGTTTACCTTTTCTTCGTTTAAGTGTAAATGATAAAAATTTCTCCTTTCCTTTTTGTATTTTTTTAGTGTAAATGATAATTTTTTTTTTACCTTCTTAGTATAATACATTTATTTTTTTAATGAGAATAATTCTTATCATTTCATATATCCAATTGAAAATATATTAGATAATGACAAGTCTTGCGAGTGAAATAATAGTAATTCACTTTTAAAAAATTTACGAAAAATCTATTGAGAAACTTTTGAAAATAAGACACGTGATAATTAAAAAAGGATCTTATATTCTAAAGACTCTTATATAGATGTGATTCAGACACGCATAGAGGGTGCCCAGTTTGCTTTTTCTTTATTTTTATGTAAATGAAAAAAATTTCCCCTTTTCTTTTTGTACTTTCTTCTTTCTACTCCAAGAGTCCAAATTGTGTCTATTGTGTGCTGGTGTGCTTGCACTGCTGGACCAACCATCTTACCCCACAACAACAGAATCTTTTTGTATGGGGGTCAAATGCACCAAAAGTGGCAACAGAAAAGGTTTTGACATTGAAGATGTTTCTTAAATTCAAATGCACCAAAAGTGGCTAACAGAAAAAGTTTTGACATTGAAGATGGTAAACCATACTGTAAAATGATGATAAATGATCAATGTACATTGTAATTAGCTCCCTTTGATTAACTAGCTCTCCTAGTTCTATTTCCTTACCCAAGGGGATACCTCAATTGGTAAAGATCAAAACCTCAGAATTAAGAAATCATGAGTTCAAATCTCTTTGGGGCCTAAGTGAAAGAAAAAAAAAAAATATCATCAACCTCAGAGATGGCATAGTTGGGTACTTCCGTTGACAAAATGTCATCAACCTCTTAACGGATTGGAGGTACTTGCATGTTGTCTCATCATTCATGACGTGGGAACCACTACTAGTATTAATCTTCTCACGGGCGGAATGCTTATGGATACCAACCATGGTAACACCAATAGGCCAGTGTGCATTTCCGATGGTGAGTTTGATATACTGGTCCATTACAGCTAAGTAGTCTCGTTTCATACAGCATTCAATCACAACTAACAGTGCTTGTCGGATATCATATGGAAGAACCTGTATTGGAAAATCAATGTATCAGTGGACAAGTTGAGAGTAAGTAGACTTCAACCAAAGCACTACATGTTGAAGTCAGGAGGATAAAAGCACTCTTAAGCAAAAGATATCACATGGAGAAAACAAGAAAGAATATTAAGGAAAACTGCTCAGAGATTCAGAGAAAAGCATGTCTAAAAAGTGATATTTTTAATTGAGACAACATTCCCTCTCGAACTTAAATAGTGGGAAGCCATTAACTCAGTCATAAAACATACCTAGAAATCCCTGTATCATAGCTCAAGTTTTATTCTAGTAAGATTGACTCCTTCCCACTAAAAAAGGGGAAGGGAGGTTTGTGGGGGGGGGAGGTGTTCATTTCAATCACACACACGGAAATATAGCCATAGACGAATGGCAAGGGACACACAGAGACATTTGAAGTCTCACTACCAATCGCATTTGTTGCAAATGATCAATCACCCACACCTATGATAACTTGATGGTGGATATCGTATCAGATGCAGCAATGCAGAATTTTCAAACTTGGATTGGGGCCATACAACCATACGAACACTTAGAAAAACCCATCCACAAGGATTGTAAACCAAGAGTAAACTCAATCTTGAAAAGGAAGACAAAAATGCAAAAATGCAAAACTGCAGGGTAATAAGTGTCAGGCCCACATAACCATCCCTCAGGGTTATAAGAATCCAATAGTTTTGTCCACCGGAAGGAAGGAAAAACATTCACATACTAACCATAGAAATTGTACAGGACAGTAGTGATTTTTTCTGCGATATGATTCAGTTGTTGTCTTCTAAAGAAAGTCAAACATCCACATGAAAATTCTACTAGATTGATGCATTCCTACAAGAAGAAAGAATTTGCCAGGATTTTTGAGTTTAAGAATACGGGAACAGCAAAAATTTCCCCAAGGAAGATGACGAGGATGATGGGATTGAAAGGAAATAAAGTGAATGGCTTTATGCAGGTTCATCAAACGTGAAGCAAAATGATGGATGTGCTCAAGGATCCTAGAGGATCTAAAATTTTTACACCATTTGTCAATCATAATTATAAGCAGAAATCCTAGACAAAACTTAACTACAAGAAATTACCTACAGACCCAATTGAAGTACAGCTATTAAAAATTAGAAAGGCCATTATAATACCCATTTCAAAGTGATAACAGTCAGTTAAAGCATGTGTCTTTAAACAGCTTTCAAGTATCAGATCAAAAAATAAAAGAAAAGATAAAATACAAAGCATCACACAATATAACCACAATAGCTCACATCCTCATCTACATTTAAGATGCAAATATATGTTCATGCATCCACACATGTTAGACATTGTCATTAACATGATCCCAACATGATGGAAATACATGGGAAACCATTTTTCATATATCATATCCCACAAGCTGACTAAATTGTGGGTTTAACCTGGTTCAACTCTTTTACTTTTAAGTAGAAAGAATGTACAGATGAAGATGTAGTTCATTTTATGTTCAGGCACAATTACAGTTCAAAGGTACTGGCACCCTAATTGGGAGGCAAAATTACAAATTTGATGCTGATGACTCATGTTAACCTTCACTAGAGACTGCTATAGGTTATGATCCTTTTCCCATTACAATGATGAACTCTAGGATGCCATCGCCTGATTGAGATAACAGAGCCTACAATAGCAATGCAAACGAAGATACAAAATTGTCAACTCAAATAGTTTCCATTTGACCAACTCCATTCCTCAAATGTGAAAATCAGTGAAACTAAATACAAGTAAATCACCAGTATTGGGATCAATGGAATCGGTATTAGGTTTGTTCGTGATTAATTCCAACTACAGAGGTCAGTTAATCAATTATTACCAAAGTCACAAGACTGTATTCGCATGCCACTACTAGAAATTACAAACATAAATCTCAGTCAGAGCTAGTTTGTAAAGGATCGACTACTTTCTTAAGGGAAAATTTGAAGAGGGGATTGAGTTACGGATTCTGGGCACACTGCTTGAAAGTGACAACCAAAGCTTCCCATTTGGCAGTCCTCTTCTCCTTCTCCGTCTCCGTCATGTCTTCAAGCTCTTGATTCCACTCATTGAGAAGCTTCTTAAAGAAAACAAGGATCTTATCCTCATCAGACAACATCCTCGAAATTCGTTTTCATCCGCTTCAAACCCTCATCGGCATCAACACCAGATGAGCCTCCACCGGCTTCTCGAGGTCAGTGTGTGGTATTTTCGTCCAAAGAGCAGCTTTACGTCATTAAATAAGGATAGTAGTGTCCATCTGATACCAATCTAACGTTCAATATCGAATAATCGTCCGGGGAACATCCATTATCATTCCCGATGGAGGACCCACCAGTGAGTGACCAGCACATCAACGGTAAAGTGACCAAAATATCCATCCTTTCCGACTGTTCTTCCAAGTTTACCTGATACTCTCCTGTCACATTTCCTCTGGAAGGGCGAGAGAGAAGACGAGAGAGAAGAAGAACGGAAGAGCGTTAGAAGCTGTAGAGATGACGACCATTCGCAGGTTTTGTTGCAACGATCTTCTTGGCTTCGCTTCTGTAAATCTGGATCATCTCACCGAGACTGTGAGTGCTCTCCTTTTAATTTTTTCTAATACTCGATACTAGGATAAGGGATATTGAATTACGAGCTAAACAGTAGGAATCTTTTCAGTTCAACATGTCATTCTACATGACCTACTTGGCAAGGTGGCCGGATTACTTCCATGTTGCTGAAGCTCCCGGACATCGAATCATGGGATACAGTACGCCCTTCCTTACTCTACATTTTCACATTTCTTTAAGTTTAAATTATGGTAATAAGGTTGTAGCGTTATCAAATTCTACAGAAATAGGCATAAAGCGTTTACATTTCTACTGTTGTGTGTTTTATACTGTTAAATCTGTAACTCGAATTGTATGACACCAAGTATTGTGAAACATTTAGGGATGGAACTCCCAGTCAAATGCTAAAATTGATGTTGCGACCAATGGGAGGAACTGTTTAAGTACAGGTGAAATTCTAGTATTTGATTTTAAATAGTTTGTTTTCCTTATGTGTGCTCAATACTGCTGCGGTTAACGGTAAGCTCGGGTGGATGAATCCGTCTTTATAAAACTTAGTTCTAAACCTGATCTTTTGAGTGTTTCTTTCTTGATTTACATGAGAAATCGTGTTAGGAGAAAAATCATCTCAATGCGTCCTTTTTTCTTTTTTCTTTTATTTAAGGGGGGAGGGGTTGTTCTACGGGAGTTGAAGAGGCACGATTCTAAAGATTCAGTTGTTGTGGGAGTTTTCTGTGTTAGGGATGAACGCGTAACCACGAGAAAGAAACGAAGATCAAGCAAACACAACACAGGATTTGTTGTGGTTCAGCACTCAATCCGGAATGCCTACCTCCACCACAGAGAAACATAGATTCTTTATTGCCAAGAAAACTCTCTACAATTCTCTCCACCTGACACAGTGTCCTCCTTTGCTCAGACCTTACCTAGGTTTTCCCACACAGAGACAATATATAGGGAAACCTAGAAACCCTAATCCCACCACAATTATAAGTTTACCCCATACATGTAATAGACTCATACCCTAATACAAATACTACCCCTTATAATTACGTGGACCCCACAGAATACAAGACACCAACCCAACAAATCTCCACCTGGCTTGAATTCTGCAAACCACCTTGAAGAAAACTCGTTGATGTTGATTCTGTAAACCTGTCTCTCTCAAACCGCTACACCCAAACCAGCATAGCCCACACCCCGTCCGGGTGTCCCGTACAGCTCAACGCCGCACGATGTGATGTGACTCCATCTCTCCCATTGCTGCAAAGATCACCGGAGAGATCACTTCCACTCACAAAATCCGAAGCAAAAGATACTCGCTTCTTCCCAGATCTGCACTTGTTCACAACTTGAACCTTTTGCATCTTCTGTCTTTCATCTGTACTCCTTGCCTGAGTTCCAGCAGAAACACCATCTGTTTCAACACTCCCTGCAAGTCTGTATAGATCGTCAACCATCTGTCCCTACATCACAATCATGACCCCTTTGGAGACCTTAAGAACTCCACCTTCAAATGAACACCTGTAGCCTCTCGCATCCAGTGTTCCCAATGAAATTAGATTCTTCCTTAAGTCTGGCACATGTCTAACCCCAGTTACAGTTCGCACAATCCCATCAAACATGCGAATTCATACGGTCCCAATCCCGACAACCTTGCTTTCGGCATCATTTGCCATTCGACTGTACCCTTATCACATTCATGATATGTAGCAAACCGTTTCTCTAACTGAACACATATGAAACGAACAACCTCAATCTAAAATCCAATCTGAAGTATTCGTACCTGATGAAGTAGTGAGAAAGAGATCTCCATCACTCCATTCTTCTGTGACACCAGCAGTAGATGATTTTGCTTCACTCTCCTTGTCTTCCTTTTTCTTGTTATCCTCCTTACGCTTTGGACAATTCCATCTTATGTGACCTTCCTCATCGCAATAATAACAAATTATTTTGCGACCTTGTGACTTGGAGCGACCCCTATTCTTGCCATATTCCTGTCTCCCATTTGATCTTCCTCTACCCTGACCACCAACTGTAACCAAGGCATTACCCTCATCTGACGTCCCCTCACTACTATTTTTCCACCGTGTCTCATTCATTAGCAAAACAGCAATAACATCGTCAAGTTTGAGAGTATCATTACCAAACAACAGTGTAGTCACAATGTGATCAAATGAATGAGGCAATGATGCCAACAAGATAAGTGCCTTGTCCTCTTCTTCGATCTTCACATCAAGAGCAGACAACTCCGTCAAAATCCTGTTGAACTCATCAATATGCACCTCAAATTTCACTTCATCTGACAAACGAAAGCCATATAATTGTTTCTTCAAAAACAATCGATTTGTTAACGATTTGGACTTGTACATGCTCTCCAACTTCGTCCAAACTTCTTCTGGATCCTCCAAACCAATGACCTCACGAAGAGTATTATCCGCCAGAAACAATTGAATCGTACTATTTGCCAGATCCCTTAATTCTAGCCACTCATCATCTGTCAACTTTTTCGGCTTGTCGGATTTCTTCTTGAGAGCCTTAACAGTCCCCTCCCGCGTAAGAATATTCTTCACCCGTTGTTGCCACAAGGTGAAATCATTATAGCCATTAAAGAGTTCTCTGGAGAAGTTTGAACCCTTCGTCGCTATTCTATTAACTCGATCTTTACCTTCTGTGCCTGTCATCAACTTCCAAGAGCTTCAATCACTGTTGATCTTGCACAAGACTGTCCGATCGATATCAAAGACACCGAATCTGCCCGATCTGTGTCTTCCAATGAAACCGTAACACCCAAAAACCCTTGAGACAATAACCTCTATGTTTTTCCCCTTCTCTTTGGATGATACAATATATGAACACCGAATCGTACGATCTTTTTTTTTTCACCACATTACCGTACAAAGAATATAATTTAGTTTTTTTTTTTTCTTAAAAAAAACTCCCTCTTCTTGTACGGTAATGATGATCACTTTTTTTTTTCTTTAATTCCTTAACTTTTCCTAAGGAATATATGAGGGAAAAAAACGAAAAAAAAAACCTCAGCTTTTTTCTTGTTCTCTTACCCGTTCCTTTTCTTTCTCCTAGATCACTGATCGATCTATCGAACCTGGCTCTGATACCACTTGTTAGGGATGAACGCGTAACCACGAGAAAGAAACGAAGATCAAGCAAACACAACACAGGATTTGTTGTGATTCAGCACTCAATCCGGAATGCCTACCTCCACCACAGAGAAACAGAGATTCTTTATTGCCAAAAAAACTCTCTACAATTCTCTCCACCTGACACAGTGTCCTCCTTTGCTCAGACCTTACCTAAGTTTTCCCACACAGAGACAATATATAGGGAAACCTAGAAACCCTAATCCCACCACAATTATAAGTTTACCCCCATACATGTAATAGACTCATACCCTAATACAAATACTACCCCTTATAATTACGTGGACCCCACAGAATACAAGACACCAACCCAACATTCTGTTGGAAGAATTCTTGGTGAAGAATCCAGTTGGTATATTTGTTTGTTGTATTCTTCTGTGCTCATGCAGTTTTAGGATCTAGCAAATGTATATGACACTGGTAAGTTTTAAATGGGTGCAAGTTTCTTTTAGAAGGAAAAAAAAAAAAAGAAGGTACATGCAGGTTAGGATGATGTTAATAAGTGGCTTATCGGTGTTATAGTTGTTTGAAGTTGGAGAACTTGCTTTCTGTGTTTGTGTGAGTGCAATTGCGAACCATTATTGTCATCTAGTGAAGAAATCTGTAGAACCTCAGCTCCATTGGATGTGGCCATGGTTGATTTGTTAGTCTTAATCCAGCGACTGGCCTTTGAATCTGAAGTAATGTAGAAGATGGGCTGAAATTGAAAGAAGGGACTCTGAGAGAGATAGAGAGAGAGAGAGAGAGAGAGAGAGAGAGAGAGAGCAAACCGTGGGAGGGGAGAGAAGAATTGGGTTTATTATCTTCCCCTGTCCTCTTTAACTTAAACAGAATCCTAGTCCAAGTTGATATTACAAGACTAAATAAGGAAACTTAAAAAAGGAAACCCTAATTAAAGCTAGAAACTAACCAAATGAAACAGCACTAAGCTAGATGATACCTAGCCAAGACTAAGTGACACCTAGGCTACAGAATTGAAACCATAAAACTTAATGGTATCTAGTTTGTTATCTTGGTCCATATGTTTTTTTTTTTTGGGTAAATTTGGTCCATATGTTTCCTCGGCTGTAAGTCTTCCGTCATCTTTATTCTCTTACAAAATTTATTGTTATTCATTGGAAGACAAAAAGTAATTTTAAGGTCAATATTCTATTATAGAATGGTATTATGATCTCGAACCCGCTCGAATTCAAGTTTCAGTAGCAGATTATATGATCAATGTTGTGTTATAGGAATGCTCATCGTTGGAACCTGTAATAGTATCTGCTAACGTGCATCTACTCTGTTTTCTTGCTACCATACCGTATGGTGCGGTTGTGAAGTTTAGAAATTGCTACCATGGAGGTGGCTGGATGTGGAAGAGTGAGGTCGACATAAAAGCTGTTGATTTTCCTTTCTATATGTGATTTGGATTGTAGAATGGGTCATGCTGGGGAGAAAAGAGTCAGTTTTCCAAGGAGGCCCACTGGTGTACCATTGGACCCATTAGTCTCATGGGCACTCAAAATAACATTGGTCTCTGTACTATCCACTCTGTTGACTCCCCCCCCAACACTCTGTTGAACATATATTTTGGGAGATATTTCAAAATAGTCTCTTCTGAGGTTGTGTAAAGGTTTTGTGAAAATTTTAGCTTTATTTTTTATTGATGTTGGATCATAGTTTGTTAAAATTTACTTGTACTTCGGTTTGTTTTTGCATTATTACTTTTAGTTACGTTTTGAATTGTTTCAATTTTAAGCTTAGAATCCTAAGCTGAACATAGGTGTTGTTTATATCGCATTTCTTTAGGCTTTATTTCCATGTTCAAAGTTCATCATTCTGCTCAATTTTGGGAGGTTTCAGTTACCACTTTGAAGAACGGAAGATCTCATGAATCCATTTAATAATAGAATTCTTCATAGAGAATTGCGTGATCTGTTTACGATGGGTATATATCTGAAATTGAGTCTGATTAGTCATCTACTCATGTTAATTCTATTTAAAGGTCTCTTTCTTCTTACTCATGGATAAATATAGTAATGGAGACTGAATCTCACATAAAGGGATGAAAGGGAATATCAAAGAAACCACTCTATAGGAAAGGGAAAGGAATGGGCTATTGTTACAGCAAGGGGAAGGGGAGAGGAACTCAAAGAACCAAAGAGGGAGGAGGGGAGAGAATTCAAAGAACCAAGAGGGGGAAGGGGAGAGAAACCATGAGAGAGAGACAAGGGAGAGAGAAACCATGAGAGGGAGAGACAAGGGAGAGAAACCATGAGAGGGAGAGAGGCATTCACCGAAAGATTTTTTTTTTTTTTTTTTTCAATATCCATCCATCTCTTTCATTAATAAAACTGCCTATTAAATAGGCTTACAATCACAATCCTAATCCTAATAGGATTCTAAATAAAAACAATTAGAAAATAGAGTCCTAAAGGAACTCAAAACTACCTAAAACTGAAACTAGTAGAGTTCACGCCAAAAAAAGGGAAGGGGGCCCACAAAATAATTCTAAATAAATAGATAAAAATAAAATAAGACTCTTAAGCCTAATTAAACTCTAACTAGAAGTGTGCCTCTTTATTAGGTTTCACACTCTTATTACAATTACTAACTAAATGAAAATAAAATAAGCAAATAAACAAAACTGTAGCCCACCTCTAAAATAAACCTAAATCAGTAGAATTAAAAATTGCTAAGAAATCTAAATTAAATCCTAAGAAGATTCTTATCCAACGGATCTTTGCCTGCATCATATAGAGTTGAATAGAAATTCAATTGACCATTTGGTATAATTGCTATGCTTAGTGTGTGACTCCTAAGACGCCTTTACCCCCTTCAAGATCCCAATTTCACAATCACCATATGTGAAGGTCTCTTCTGCTGGAAGTTATGAAATAATGTTTCTACTATGCTGCTGTTTGGGGTCCCTTTCAGATGTCTTGACAGTTGATGCTCTGAGATTTTTCATGAGTGATGCTTGGGAAATCCTCAAAGTTTTGTTGACATGATTCCAGTAGAATCAATGTGGACCTTATTTTTTAATGTATTTTTCTTTGAAACTGTTGCTTTCACACTTCCACAACCCTACCCTCAATATGATTCACCTTCTTTTAGCAAAAAAATGAAAAAAAAAAAAAAAATTCCACAATTCTCCTTAGAACTTACAAACTTTATTACTTTCAAGCTGATTGCCTATCATAGTTGTCAAGGCGCCAAGGCGAACCAAGGCGTTGGAGGCCTGACGGGGCGTCTAGGCGACCAAGGCTCCCGCCTAGGCGATCAAGGCGCCAGCCTAGGCGACCAAGGCACCAGATTTTTCAAGGCGACCCAAGGCCACCTGGGCGCCTAGGCGACGCCTAGGCTACGCCTTGACAACTATGTGGCCTATACAGCTATACTTATGAACCTGACTCAAAATGCTAGGAGATGGATGCAACTCTAGGGGCCAGATTGTTTATGACATTCATTAGGGAGCAATAGAAAATGAATGTTAATCGGTGAAGCTATATTAGATGTCTGAGTATTTGATAATCAACCTTGCCTTGTATCATTTGTCTATTTCAATTCACCACCTTAATTAAGAAAGGCATATCAGTTTTAATTTGCTAAATTAGATCCTTCATTATTCCCGGGTACTATACTGCTGTATGATCTCTCCTCTCTACGTGAAAGTTCTCTTACTGGAACTTAGTGCAGATATGCCATTGTTAATTTATCTTACATGTCTGCAGTAATGGGGAAAGTTGAAGGACAGGGTGAATCTTGGCATGGTCATGTAACTGCAGTAACTGTTGCTGTGGAATATCGGAGACAGCAATTAGCAAAGAAACTCATGCACGTGCTGGAGGACATTAGTGACAAGATGTAAGTGTCATACACGACTATATTTGTCTCGCAAGTTGCTGGCTTCTTCGTGACCACATTGTAACTGAGTTTTCCTCCTAGTTGCATTTCAAAATGTTCTAAAAGTCCCCCCCCCCCTCCCGCCCCCGCCCCCGCCCCCACCCCCACAAAAAGAAAACGTCAACGTCCACCCTCAGAAGTGAACAAAGTCCTGCCCTCCTATTTAGAAAGTTCTGATAATACCTCCTCCCATAATCCCGTCCCCTGATTTCTCTGCTCCTGAATATGAATGTGTGTAGATAATCGTGAAGGCCATGCCCAAAAGATTCAAACCTCTTCTCACTCCGATTGCCTCTAAACTTCTCTTCTTATAATCGCATAATTGGGAACTCCCTTTTACAACATAGAGCCCTGGTGGTGGATTCAAAAGTTCAAGTTTTTGGCGAGCTCCTTAGCTAAAATCGGGTGATGATCTTTCACCGGTATATGGGAAAAAATGTTTCCAATTGCTAGACCTCACATGAATGAAATGAGCCATTGATAGATAAGAGGACTCCCCCCTTGAACAGACTCTTAAAGTTTTGGTTACTACCTGCCTCTACGGAAGAAGTGTACTTTATACTGCCCGGAGGTCATATAGATCGGAACCCAGAGCGATAAGAACGAAAGGGTTGATGTGGCCACAGCTACAACTACTTTCCTTAATTAGTTTGGATTTGATAGAACATCATTTTATATAAGGTGAGCGCATAAGATTATTTGACCATCACAGTACCCTCATAGAGAGGCTTGCTATTGTTTTTGACCAGCTTGAGATGAGCTTTGTCTCAATACCAACATTATATGTTATTCATGCTGTGGATTAGCTAAACAATGAGGACATCATCTTATTCTTCTGAATGTGTAGTCACCAAATTTTATGTTTTTAAGGTCAAAATTAGATTTCTTTTGACCTTGCTGCTTAAATTGGTGGATCATTGTCAAGATTGAATTTGAAAGATCACGGTTGAAGGCGAGAACTGTCATGTCCTTTTAGTACAGAACAAAGAACCACCACTGAGCCATTCAGTGTTTGCGCGCGTTGTTCCTAAGTTTTTTAACTCGTAGGTGTCTTTCTCGGTTGATGGATGGGATGAATGCCCACTGCAAGTAATGTTACCTGGTCAGGAAATCGAAAATATGGTCCTGTAATGAGGTGAAAGTATGCAAATTCTATCTGGGGTGGGAAGCTGTTTAGAAAACTTACACTATTGGATTTATCCTCCCTCAAAAATAGTTTGTATTTGAATAATTGTATGGCATGCTAATTTGTTTTTGGAAAACAAAAGGAAAATAATAAGCCTTTCACTCAGTGCCTCGGTAGTGAGCTCGAACTTCAGCATGTGGTTTTGTGGCTAATAATGGGAAAACTTTTGTTCCTTATGTTTGAAAATCATGGTGATGTCCCAAATAATAGACTAAGTTTAGTAGGTCTTAGATCATGAAATGTATGGAAGGTCTTAAGTTCTTTTCCCCATTTTAGAAGAGAGATTCCTTGTATATTTCTCATTCATATCCATCGCAAGGCAAGATAACCTCAGATTCACCGCTTTGGTAAATGAAATGACATAACGAGAATCTTAAGTGGATTTAGTTACAAGGGCTGTCAGTAACTGAGAAAAGAAAATGGAATAAGATGCTTCCGAATTGTTCTGAAGGGGGCTTCTGACCTCTAAGTATGCTGAAACAATACGTAGTTAGGTAAACACTAAACAATAGTATGCAGTTAGGGTGTATAGTTTTATTTGAATGAATTTAAAAAAAACTTGAAGAGATTTTGGAATTAGAAGGCCATATAGGATGGTTGTATGGATTTTTGTTGGTATTGTAGTAACTTTTCATAACTAGAAGGCCAAATACTTCATAAATTATGAAACAGTATGTAGTTAGGTAAGAAAATGGGTAGTTAGGTATCAAAGTATGCAGTTAGGGAGTATAGGTTTATTTGAAAGAAAATGAGAATCTATTTTTGGAATTAGAAGGTCATATGGGATGGTAGTATGGATTATTGTTGGTACTGTAAGATACAGTATGCAGTTAGGTAATCATATACATAGTACACAGTTAGGGAGAGAGAGAGAAAATGGGATCCTTTGGAAAATCATAGGACATGCAGTGAAAAATGATGATCTTACAATCTAGATTGAAAGGCACAAGTTCTTATCATGATTGCAAATCATGCAATTTTAACAATGCTGTTAAGAGTCTTTGACTGGAAATAATGTTCATATGGACTATGAATCATTTCTAATGTGCTAATGGCTCTCCTTTGAATATTGTTCTATCATTAAAAATATGCTTATGGCTTTCCTTGGAATATTGCTGTATCATTTATAATGTGCTTATGGCTCTCCTTTGAATATTGTTCTGTATTTACAACATGCTTATCAGCATCTTCTGGACCTAATCAATGATTTCCAATAGGTAGGTAATGTCTCTGTTGTTTTGTGAAGGACTGAAAGTTTTAGGTTAGTTTTCTTTCTCACATGTGCAAAGTCGCATCTCTTAGATGCAAATAAATTTCAATATCCCTGTTAATTTGCATCATCCTCTATTTGAATTAGTACAAGTATTCCTTCAACAAAATGATGTACATGTGATTAGCATTAAAGCATTAACATAGCCATTCTAGTAACAGTTGTTTGGGTTTTGCTTACTCCCACCTCAGAAATTGAGAAAAGCTTTGTGTTGACAGAGATAAGGCTTATTTTGTAGACCTCTTTGTGAGGGCATCGAACACTCCTGCCATAAAGATGTATGTAAAGGTACAATTCTCTAACTAATTATTTTTTACATCTATCCGGAAAAGTTTTCTTGCTGTGATACTGATGTATGAGGAACAGATTCTGAAATATTGGGGAATTCATTACTCTTTGTAATGAAGTGACCATGCTAATTTATCAAGTGCTTATTTTCTTTGTCAATTTCCTGCTCAGATTGTATAATGTAAACTGCAATCTAATTGTTGAGGTGTTCATTTATCTGGATTTCTTTACTAACCATAGCCTCAAAGTTGCTTGTTGGGCATGGGTAGTTGAGCTTCTGTAGCCTCTTAGTTCATTGTTCATCCTGGTGGGACAGTGCAAATTGATGTGCATGGATTCTATCGTCCATCATGGAGGGATGGTTTCTTTATAGCATCAGTTGTACTTTCTAAACATGATTTTGCTCATGCAATATTGTTTTCTCTTTGTTCTTCCTCAGCTTGGATATGTAATCTATAGACGGGTATTGCGGTATTATTCTGGGGAGGAAGATGGATTAGGTGAGTTTCTTGATTCACCACATACCAATGATGGGTTTCATTCACTTTACCACCTATTTACTTGCTCTTGGTAAGTCCTTTTTTTTTTTTTTTTTTTTTCAGATATGAGGAAAGCGTTATCTCGTGACATTGAGAAGAAGTCTATCGTTCCCCTCAAAAGACCAGTAACTCCAGATGAACTGGAGTATGATTAACTGTCCCTTGTTAATATGCCTGTTAACTAAAGTTGGTGGGATTGATTCTCCTATGCTATTGCTACTGTTCCATTTTCAGTATTATGGCATAACCATTGGTTGTAGTATGTTTCCCATCATTGTGGTTTAACTTAGAAGTTGCTTCACTAAAGTCTGCCCTGTGTGTGATCTTTGCTTTTGTTCAATGTGCCTCATGGATTAGGGTAGTTCTTGGCAACCTGAATTATTGCTCTCACACTTGAATGCGAGTAATCATTTCAAATACTACTTTGGTAGACTATATGGTTTATCATCTGACTGTGTTGACTCTTCATGGCTTGTCATGGGTAAGAGGTAATTTGCATTGCATGTACTGGAGAAGGAATGACCGAGTGAACCAAGTGCCGCTACCTTTTTGGATCTGGACCAGTGCAACAACCTGTGTTCATGCTAAAGTGATCACAACCTACCCAAGTATCCCTGCTCTAAAGAGAAGATTTTAAAAACTGGATTGGAATCGGCATTGCAAGGGATTCTAAGCCGATTCGAATTAGAAATCTGGAGAATTACAGGAAACCTCCTCCCTTCTACAGGATCTGCAATTGACTTGCCTTCCATCACCATGAAAAAGGGTTGGTTTTTTATAGGGCCCAGTTAAAAATCATCTACTGTGTTATTTGTTTTTGATAGAGCTCAGTTAATCATCTACTGTGTTATTGGTTTTTGATAGAGCTCAGTTAATCATCTACGGCAGGTGTCTCTGCTGGTATGACTCATGGTTACCTATCCTTCAAAACCCTGTGCTTTTGTTGTGGGCTTGTCAGTCAGTGCAAAACTGACATTTAAAAGTTCAAACTTGCAACTTGATGAATGGACCTTAAAGTGAGTCATGGGCCAGATCCATCACGCTGAAAGTTGCCCCACTACTCCTCCAAAAAGAACAGGGGTTATTTCAACACCAAAACCTTCCCCAGAGTGGGTTTTCATGCATTTTTCTCACTCATCTCTTTATTCCCTTGATAGTGGGGTTATGTAACTGGATTGACAGAAAAGGTAATCAGGTCCCATGAGGGGAGAGGTCTAATGGAATCATGGTTTAGGTTGAGGGTAATTCAAAGGTTTCAATGTACCATTCTCCATAATAGTAATGGAACTGTGGAATATCATTGTGAGATTTGTTCTCCTGATGTGTGATTGGAAGAAGTGCATGAACCATAATGTCATTTACCAATGTGATCTTATGTGGATCTTGTCTGCCATTTCCAGAGGATATGAGGATAGATCCAATAGAGTCAGAGTAAGTCTGTAGCAGGTAGAGTTGAGTTGTGCTTTTTGGTTTGCATTGTGAAAGAATAAATACCTTTACCAGATAATCTAAAAGGGAAAGAATTCAAACAAGTTGAAAAGCAATCCCTATTCTCTACCGGGGGCCCAGGCTGCCCTACTTCCTATATCCATATATGCCCTGATCTGAGTCAAAAATAAAGAAAGAAAGAAAGGAAGAAGACAGCTTCTCTGCATTTTCACTAAAAGTACTCCCATAATGACTTTACGTTCTTTTTCTTTATTCTTATGTAAGCAAGTATATACGTTCCAACAGGCCCACACATGGTTCAACTGCATTGGTTCGGGGATTGGATCGGCCGGTTATCTCGATTCGATCCCAAATTGAATCGGCCTAAAAAATGTGAGATGGGTGTGTGGGGCTTACATCCATTAACGGTTCCCAAAAGTGTGGTGTAGTTATCAATTATCATGTGAGGAGAGGATCTGTACTATATTATTCAATTAAATGTTTAATAAATAATTAAATTTTACCCTTTGTGGTTAATATTCTGTAATGTTCCACTTGTGGGCTATAGTTATTACAGTGGTCAAATGTGATGTCAGATAGGATAAGGAATGTCTCATTTGATGGATGGATGGATGGAGTCTTAACAGTTTTAAGTTAAGGTTTTATTTATTTATTTATTTTTTTGACATTGATGATCAATGTCTGTCCAATCATGCAAAAACCCAAAAGCTTTCTTATCTCAAATATTAAAGTACATATTCTCTATATTGAAGCTTCCCTTATGACCCAATGACATTCCATGAAAGAAAATGGATGACAATGGAATAACACCGACTAATGTCATATAGGAAGGCCTATTAAATTAATGTCTACCCATTTGTTTTTGGTATGCATTCTTATTCTTGGGTAACATAATGTATTAGAAAACATGTTCCATTCTAGAAGGTGCCCTTTAGCTCATTCTGTATTCTAAACTTAGAATGAAAATATCTCATTTCTTAATTCGTTTTCATTTTGTATTACGAATTCATTTTTTAATCTAAGAATGTATTTTAAAAATGAATTCTAAGAATGGATACAAAATGTAGTCTAAATCAATCATGGTCTTTTTTCCAAAGTCATGAGTTTGGATCACCTGCATGTTTGCATGTGCATATATATACGTTACATGGGATCCCATCACCGTCGATGTGGTACATATGAGACCCACCTCTAGAGTGTGGGATCCACTTAATATAAACTGTGATGTAATCCCAAAGAGGATACAAGTAGATGCAGGTGAACTATTCTCCAAAGACTCAGTTTATTCGTTTCCTTTTAGAGATGATGTGATCATGAAGGCATATATATTAGGGAGTAGGGCAACCTGGCCGGGTAGAGTAGGATGGCCTCTCAACTTGTTTGAGTTCCTCTTTCCCTTTAGTTCATCTGGTAAGATATCTTTCGAAATTCAAACAAAAAGTAGAGCCTCTGACTCTACTACAGTCGATGAAAAGCACAACTCTGACTCTATGTGAGTTTAGAAGTTTTAGAAGAAAGAAGGATGGGGAAAATAAAGAAAGTCTTCTTCATTGTAACTGGAAATGGCAGACAAGATCCAGATGAGAGCACATGGTAGATTACATTCTTGGTTCCTGCACTTTTGCCATCAGACAGCAAGACTACAAATTGAGCTCAAACTGATATTCCACAGATCTGCAATCATGGAGAGATTTTCCTTCGTTCTTTAGTCAGGGACCTTTTTACGTTTTAGGTATGGGGAAGGGCTCACTCAACTAGTTGGCCTACCCTCAACCTCACCCATGACTCCATTAGACCCTTCCCTTTCCTCATGGGTCATGATTTCCTTTTCTTTCAGTCCCAGTTGCATGACCCCACTATTAAAAGAATAAAGAGAGGAGACCAAGAAATGCATGGAGACCCACATTGAACTTTCTCATCATTTTTACTTCATTGTGCATAATTCAGTTCACCACCACCACTGTCATGGGTGCCCGTCCATCTTAAAGGTGATCATAATCTTTCTTTCGGTGATTGATCCTTTTTTTTAGGGATACTATGAGAGGGAATTTAGAGTTCTGTATTATGTCAAGTTTTCAACTCAAAAGTTTGAACTAGTAAATGGAAGGTCTCTCCATATATAATGACATAAGATTTCAATCTCATTAGCAATATAGGATTATTCCCAAAATGACTCATTTTAAAGTGTGAGATCTATTAGATATGAACGATGATGTGAACTTGAGAAGGTTACACGTCTGTACATATATTTTCATGCTGGAGCGGTTAAGAAAGTACAGAGAGATTTGCTGGGGAGGGAGGAGGTGGAGGTGCAACTCTCATCTCCGGTGTTGTTGGCCAAGGTTTTTTTTTTTTTTTTTTTTTTTTTAAATATAATTTTATATTATGTTTAAGAATAGGAAACTGGCGCCAAAGAAAAATTAGACAGGGTTTAAATGGTCGGAAAAAAAAACTGCCCCGGGTCAGTTGAGAAACCTGCCATTAATACTTTGCACGCGGGGGTACCTTTAGCGGTGGTTTTGTAGGATTGAGGATGAGGGTTTCAGATTGGATGGTTTAGAGTAATTGGGACGGTTCTATACCAGTTCCGATCCCAGAGGGGCCATTTCTAAAACTGTCCAATTTACTAAACAGTCTTAAAACTAAAAACTCGTCCCATTTAATGATGCGGTGGTCTACTTTCGATGCCTTAATGGTTCGGGCACTCAAACATTCAAATTAGAGACCACTTTTTTTTTAATGAAATGAAAATAAATTAGAAAAAATAAACACAAGAGAGTTCATGAGTACGAATGCCTACATCAACTTTGAGAACTCGGGAAGTTTTTTTATTCACAAAAAATCGACATCTCTTTCTACTTCACAATTATGTGATCCACTTTGCTCTTATCTAGATTTCTCTCAAACGGAGAGACCCTAAAAATCCTAATCCCACATAATTATAATTTTACTATTTTACATATAATTAATGAACTCAAATTCGACCCATTAAATATACAAACCCAATAATAACTGTGTGAACCCTATATATATATAATAGTATTTATACAAAATAGAACCCAATAACATCCCCATCGTCCCCTATGGAACTCTCTGTCCTAATAAGGTCTTGAGATTATTTGAGATTTGAGATTTTGCTTAAGATAAATTAACTGCAAGTAATAAGTTCCCAAGATTTGCATCAACCATTCAAGAAGCAAGACCCATATCTAAAAGTTCAAAATATGAAAATTTGCTGTCCTGTGCCCTGTTAAAAGCATATATATATATTTGTGAACAGTTGTGATTAGGGGTGCAAGTTTAGCTCGATGAACCTGTGCCTGCCCTAGTCCGTCTTGAGTCCAAAGGTATCTGGGCTAACCTTTTCAACACATGAGCTGGATGGGGCTTAGGTTAATATATCCCAACCTGCCTTAGGGTGGGCTGGGTTAGGATTGAGTTAAGGGGAGCTAGGGTTGGATGGATTGTACCCTTAGCTGTAGTTGTGATGATTTCCATTCCAAACTTCCCCATGGTGGGATCTCCAAGCATTTCTCAATTTGATCATATCTATTTTTTTTAGGTAGATAGATATTTTATTAAAACCTAAAGAGAAAAGAGAACACAAACAAACTACTACCAAGGGTGAAAACCCATGAAGGAAGACTAAAAATAAAGAAACAAGGCCCAGGATCAAATGTCAATAAGAGGAATAATCTCCCTCCACTGAAGACACAAACTAAGTAACATCAAGATCTCATCTTTGAATAAAATAGAGAGAACAAATAGAACCAGGTCTCAAGAACTTTATAATCTAGAACTACAGTTTAAGAACTTCTTCCTTCAATCTTGAAACCCCATCCCACTCCATCACAAGATTCAAGACTGATGACCCCTGGACCCTCCACATGGATTTCCATGGGAATATCTTTATTCTCTTGATAGTGGGCTTAAGCATGCAACTGGACTAACAGAAAAAAGTAAAAACGTCCCATGAGGGGAGTGGACTAATGGAATCATGGGTAAAGAAGGAGGGAAAAGATCTATCCTTGCCAGATTGCCAGTAGTCGAACTGTACGTGGAATATCAGTTGTGATCAGATTTGTTCTCCTGGTATGTGATGGGAAAAAGTGCAGGAACCAGAATGTCATCTTCCATGTGCTCTCATGTGGGATCTTGTCTGCCATTTCCATAGATACAATTAGGATATGGGCGAATCTGATTATGTTCAACTAGTTTAACCTTAGAAAGAAGCTGACTTTCTCTCAATTTCCCAGATAAACTGTAGAGTCAGAGTTGGTGCTTTTTGTTTGAATTTTGAAAGAATAAAATACCTTACCAGATCAACTGATAGGAAAGCAGAGAGGGAACTGAATCAAGTTCAGAGCCATTGGACTTAAAGGAAACGAATAAAGGAGACTCTATTAAGTGGATAAAAGACGCCGTTGGACATAAAAGAGTCTTTTAAGATAAACAAGGAAAGGAAAAAGATGGCTTCTACACACCATTTTCACACTAAAAAATAAAAAATAAAATAAATAAATAAATAAATAAAATATAAAATAAAAGAAAAAAACATAATGACTTCATCTTCAACTATATGCTGGCATCTTGCATCCTAAGCCAATGCGTTCACAGGAAGGGTGCCACACAAAATATGTATACAGGGCCCACATGATCTGAGATGAGACTTTTTTCCTAAATTGATATTGATGGAATCTAAACATATAATTAAAACTACTCCCATCGAGTCAACTCAAGAATTTAATCCAAATAGATGCCTATTTCAGTCGGATATGGCTTAATCAGGCAACAATTTTTTTTTTAACACATAATTTTGGATTTGGAAGATAATTTTATGGATATGTTATCTGGTCATTTTTTCACATGTTGCTTCAAATAAAAAAATATTAAGATTTTCATGATGACCAAATAAATATGCATTAAAAGAAATTAGTTACAACTACATATTATAACAACCCTTGTTACATTCTGATATACCCATTATATATAAATACAATTATTTATATAACAAATTATTCACAAATATATATATATATATATATATATATATATATATATATATATATATATATATATATATATATATATATATATATATATATATATCAAACAACACTCTGGAAGAGAACTTTGGCAATATGGTGGTTGATGGTGGCAGGGGTGCAATGGGCAACATAATAGAAGCTTTTAGCGACGGTAAGAAAAGCTCCCTTGACGTCAGGGTCAACGCCATTAGAATTCTGAAGAACAATTTGAACCAGCTCTCGCATTAGAGGATCTATTGGGTCAGTACTCCTGCTATCCTTCTTCCTATGCCCCTGATGATCATCACAAGTGCTTTTTGTAGAATTAGTATAGTAATTTGAAAGAACTGAGGAGAGAGAAACATCGTTTTATGGAGTACCTTGGAATTAAGGAACAGACGAAGGTGGCGACAGATTGCGTTGATGAGGTGGAGGAGACGCTGGTAGTGGGGGTGGGACGAATGTTCTTCAGAGATAGAATGTCCAGCACATACGTTTATAGTGCGCACTAGGAGCTCTCCTTCACCTTCTCCGCTTCTTTTTCCTTCTTCATCCAGGCACCACGTTAGTACCCAGCTTTTCCACTGCACCAAACCCCACCGACAACAAACAGTAAGTCGCAATAACAACAGTAGAAGAATTTCGAGTACGATTCAAAGGTACCAGGATCGGATCAGCCGAATCAGTATATTTGCATCGGGTTATGAATCGATCGCGTGTCAGTGTACCATTGGATCCGTATACAGATCCAAAGTTTTGGACATGGTGAATAATGTTGGGTTGTGTCTTGTATTCTGTGGAGTTTACACAGTTATTGGAGTTGTGTTTGTATTTGAGTTTAGGTCCCTTACACGTATAAGAGGTTAATTTTTAATTATGTAACATTAAGGTTTCCAAAGTGCCTATATATTGTTTATATTGGGAAACCCTAGGTAAGATTAGAGCAAAAGAAATACTTTGTGAAATAAAGAGAGGTTTAGAGTTTTCTTGAGAATAAAAAAATTCTCTATTTCTTTGAATGGAAATAGACATTCGGCATTAGAATACTGAACCACGACAAATCCTGTATTTATGCATTCACTTTTTACGTTTTCATATTTGTTAACAAATAATACTTGGTTTTAGAACCTATGGGTGTAGTGTACTTACAGAACAAAGCAAATGATGCCGTACGTCTAAGCGGTGTGCCACTAAGGTCTCGAGTGCAATACTGTTTAGGGTTGCGAGGACTGCTTCCATGAGTTTCTTTCCTGTCGTCTTCCATTCTGATTTCCTTCTCATCACCCTGCCCAAGATTTTGATTCTAAATTAATAAAGGAACAAATATCTAGGATATATATTTTCATTTCCTAGATTTTGCTGTTAAAGTTTCATGTTTTACCACATCCCATTAATACTGTTGTTGTCATGGATATCGAAATTGGTGTGGATGAAATCATTGAAAAATTCTCTCCTCTGATCAACAGTAGTCGTTTCCATTTCCATGTAAGATTTAACTGCTTCCACAAGCACAGCGACCCTCGCCCATGCCAACCGCTCGCTCGCTCTCTCAGGCTCGAATATGCTGGCCGCTGCCACAAAATAGGCTTGCAGAAGCTTCCTTCTACTCACCCCAACCTCCTCAAGATTACATTCTACATACCACCTACGTACATACAACAATAGATAATAGAGGTAAATTTCATGATCAATTAATTAAAAGGCGAGGAATATTCTATTTGACACTGATCCGGTGTCAACAGTGTCAGTCACATCGGTGATGGAGCAAAACCACCCCCCTCCCTTTCAAATACCAATTTTATTTTTTCATTTATTATAGTTTCGCGATGAACCAATGAATGTGTACTAATAAGAATCAATATCAATAGCACCTTGAAACCAGCCAGTGTCAAGTAGGATAGAAATCCTCTTCTGCGGTAGGTGCACCTGTCAAAGGCTGGATTTCAATCGACACACATACCGATGTATTGATATACATATCGATTGAACTCCAACCATTTAATTCTGATTGGAATCCTCCTGCCTTAGGAGAAGATTTTTTTCCTGTCAAGTAAAACCAATTAGTGGCATATGTCAGTGAATTTGGGTTTTGAATCTTACTTGTGAATAGTGCTCCATTCTAGTTGATGTAACGATTGGCAGTTGTTGAAGTCTGACTTGGCAAGATCCAGGTACTCGTCATTATTTACGTAAGGCATCCTATGTATATACAAGTTTGTGAGTAAGTTTAAACGGTACGTGTCAGTCAGTCATTATTCCTATTACAATAATTACTGATAATAAAAAAAAATTTTGGTTAAGAAACAACAATTTGTATTAAAAAATGGAAGATAATAGCATGCATGGTTGGTAGTTAGGATTTACATTCTATCGACTTATAAATTCTCTTTGTTTTGAATTTAAAAAAAAAAGGTGGAAACTTTTTTGTTTTTGTTTTTTTTTTTTTGTGTAAAATCTGATTTTCTTATTGTTTGTTTTGATATGAAATGAAATAATAAATAAGGTATCAAAGATTCATGTAAAATATTATTTGTACGAAAATTTTTACAAAGAAACAAACAAGGTACAATGAGTAATAGTAACAAATGAATAATAATAATACTAATAAGAAGAAGAAGAACCTGTACAGTGTCTTCCCAATCCATACGTCGTTGTCTCCACCATAATGGTCAATGTAGAATCTTGCCTCCACCCGGGGTAGGCTGGTGTACCACGGAAAGTCAAGTGTGTATCCCACCTAAACGTTATGAAAATTTCAAAGTTAAGGTATGTTTGAAAGCCAAGCTAAGAAAAGAAAAGAAAAAATTTAAAATAAAGGAGAGAGATAAGATAAGAAACATAAAGTGATCGTTATTGCATCATTACTTTTGTCTTATATGATTATTCTTTGAGTGATTAAGAAGTGGGGTATATATTCTAAATAAGTGAAGATGATAGGCCAAAGTTTGCCTGGATTGGTTCTTGATTATTTATGAATTAATTATATATACCTCACCAGGCAAATCCTTAGTTATGATCCATTTATCTAGCAACTGATTGGATGCTTGTTTCTCTCGTAGGAATCTAGATGCAAAAGTGTTGGCTTCATCTAGGATCTTCTCCCCGGGGAACAACACTTGAGACGCCCTATAAAGGTTAAATATTCCAGTAATGGCCTGGTTGGATTGTCCTGCAAAGCAGAAGAACTCCCCGCCCTTCTCAAAATTTCGAAATGCATCTGTAACCAAAAAAGAAAGATGAGATGATTATTGACACTGTTTGTTTCATTGGAATTAGGGTTATTTTCTTCAATCTAGAAATTTTGAACATCATGTCGATCACCTGGTGAAACCTCATGTCCATGTAACCTAAGAAGCCTGAATCCCATAGCTGTATCATCGATGTCATGAACTCTTGAATTTCTAGCCCAACATATCCCATCCTCAGTCCAATATCTGCCAATTGAAATTGTACTATTAAAAAGCTGGGAGAATGGCATGGGGGACCTCAACCTCATTGAAGGTGTTACTCTAATATATCCTCACTAGGTATATATTATGGTCCCAATGGCTTTTAGCATATGTAACAAGCTAGTTTTAGGCATGAATTATAACACCTATGGACATGATTGAAGCAAGATTTAGACCATAGAGAGTTATAAATACCTATAGACATAATTTAGGCACTCTTTAATTTCTGATTGGAAGTATCGAGATATTCCTAGGCGTTCCAAGCGATCTACAGCCCAAATATGCTCGAACAAGTCCACCGGATAGACATTAGGGACTGAAGAATAAGAACTAAGAATATGATCAGGTTCGAAGTCCAAACAAACACATGAAAAGTTAAAAAAGGAACTTGTTAGCTTCTTCGCTTCTTCAGAAAAGCTAGAGAAGTGCTTTCTTCTTTATATACCTCCACCATTGAAAGTTTCAACAGCTTTCTTGAGATATTTTAAGCATCTTTCATCTTTAGTCTGCATGAGTGCAAAAGCAGTGGAGGATGGGGAAAACAAGAATGACCCATCTTCACACTGTAGCTTCACAAGCTTTTCCCAATCCAAACCATCCATTCCTTCCAAGCTATGGAGGAGTGTTGTGGGCACTACATGCATCATGTCCTTCGGTATCCTACCACATACATTATTATACATAATTATTGCATGACTTTTAAAAAAAATATATATATCAAAAAGCAGTCTCTATTCTCTCAATTTGATTATGAAACTCCTTACTTTGTGAGCTTTAGATTTCTTTTAGCATATATTTCATGTATGATTGGAATATCTTTAGGAACTTGCAATTCTTGTCTCTCAGCTATTTCCATAAGAGAAGGGAATGCAACTTCAAAGCCTATGGGCATGTGCTCCTCATTTTCGCTTCCAAGCTTCCACATGTTCTCCCTAATAAATATTATCCCTACAAACACAAAACAAATCCCAAATCAAATCCTTAATATATTCATGGAATTTAAGTCATGTACTAAATTTAGGTATTGAAAAGAAAATACGATGTAAATATTTTTATTTTATTTTAAATTATGACCAATTAATTATATGCTTTAATCTTCAACGTGGCGCGGTATATACCCTTTTCACATAGTTCATGATAAATATTCCACGATTTCAACGCGATGCAACAAGCTAAAGTGTTCAGAATCCGATCATGAGCAGAGAAAATAAAACGATCGCCCCAAGATCCATCAGGGAGTTGATTTTCCACGATCCATTGAATACTGGAAGGGAATTGAGGAACACCACTTCCATTAATATGTTCCACCAGTGCAACCCATGCAGTATCATAGGCCGAAATGCTAATCTCACCATCCTCCATCGATCCTAACATCGATTTAATCGATTGGATCTTCTCCTCTATCTCATTTGGAAAGAAAATTACCTTCATCATCAACAGGGTTTCGTGTTAGAAATTTACAAGAAAAAAACTGGAAATTAAACTAGCACCCCACCAAAGCTATACGTATGGCTTCTTTTTTTTTTTTTTTTTTTTTTTGGGGGGGGGGGGGTCATGGTCTACCTTAGAAGTTGCTTCTTCTTCGTCATCTAGGAGAGTGTCTTGCCTTTCTATTCCTGTTTGGCCACTCTGAAACACATCCCTATAGACTGCCCAAAAACACCAAATCGCCATGATTTCTTGCATGTAAGTAAATAATCTATGTATGTAGAATTGAGTGCAAAACATACATGTAATTATGACATATGCATATGTTAATGTATTCATAATTATGATTAAATACCTCGAGTCCGAGTTTTGGATATAATATTGCGTCTCGAATGAAGCAAAAGGCCGAAGTTTGTCGTTTTTTCTGTTGCGGCAATAGACCAAATACCAAAAATCAGAATTTTAATTTCAAAATAAGCCAATATCCGCTTTGGGAAAGGGACAAAAGTAAAAGAGTCAAATGTTCGATCTGTGGGACCCCATTAAATAATCAACTGGACCGAAGTCCAGGAGACAGAGGAATATCAAGATGAATAATGAAAAAGTCTATTAATCAGACGGTTAAAATATAAATTATAAACTCTGGCTTATGATAGTCAGTAACCTATCTCATACCATGAATAAACCCTACTTAACCAGATTTATAGAATTCGTAACGATCGATCGGAGATCACCCGAAGCAGAAAAAGAATAAAGAATTATGATAAAGAATCTTATAAAAAAAATTAAAAAAAATCTAGACGAAGAAATCAAAAAATTAGATTCTTTCGAAGTTTGATGAAGAAATTCTTGTTAAACTACTGAGAATTTTGAAGTCTGACAAAAAATTTTCTGGAAAGAAAAGAAGAAAGAAAAAAAAGGAAGAAAGGAAAGAAACGATTAAAATCAGTCATGAAATGTCTGAAAAAAGAGAGGTACAAAGAACTCATGGAAGATTTGGTAAAGAAAACATCCATTGCAATGGAATAGTTCCGGCAAGATCATCTGTGTGTGTGTGTGTGTGTGAGAGAGAGAGAGAGAGAGATCTGAGATAACGCAGGCAGCTGAGGATGCAAGGCGGGGAAGAAATTAATGAGATTCAACTCACCAGAGAAAGGCAGCAACAGCAGATCTGGAGGAGGAGAGAGACATCTGCTCCGGTGACAGGGAACAGATGTCAGAGAGAAGCTGAGAGTAGCTGCGGAAGGCATTTCTCCTCTCACTGAAAGTGGCTGTAATGGAGACCGAAGAGTGGTGGAGTGAAATTGGGAGGGAAATCAAAGGTATTTAAAGGAGAGAAGGGGAAGAAGAAGACAGGGATTGCGTGACTTTTCAAGAGATTCCGGCTTAAGTGTTTGTCGGATCATACAATAATATGTAAGTCTTTACATTGTGCACCATCAGATTGGTATCAGTTCGTCAGATTAGCTAAAGCCATAATCAGATTCTAATCTGATGCTCAAGAAAGTAATAGGACCCACAAAATATGGTTCTCTTTGTAATTAAATTATTGTTTCTAGGCGTTTATGCAGTTTGAGGTCGAGATGTTGAGTTGGGGTGGGGCCCGGTGAAGTGTGGGAGTGGTGGACCCGGAACAGAACTTTTGGGGATTCTGCTTCTCGCTGCCACGTTTACCAAAAAAAATAAAAAAGATGAAAATTAGGCGGACCTGGACAAATCGTTAAAGTTGGAAAATTTTGACCCAGTTTCGTTCTCTTCCTTTCCTTTATAAATTTAACGATTTTTTTTTTGTTTGCGGGAACCAAAGAAAAACAGAACACCCAGAAAGATACAAGAATCATAACTAAAAAGGTAATTTCATGTTTCATTGGTTCTTTCTAAGGCTGCAACAGGATCAGATTGGGTCGAATTTTTTAAAACCCTAATCCTAATCCTGACTATTTAAATTTAACCTTAACCCAGTCCAATCCTGTCAGGTCAGAAAATATACAATTCTAATCCTGATCCTGACAGGGTTGGGTCCTAACCTACCCTAATTGACCTTGACAGGGTCGGGTTGGATTGGGTTAACCCTGAAGGTCAAGCTGGGTTGGATTTAACCCAGGGGGTCAACCCTAATCCAACCCAACCCTGCTAGAGTTGATCAAAATTTGAACCCTAACCCAACCCTATCAGGATTTGGGCCGAGTTCAACCCTACCAGGGTTCAGGGCGGGGTTGGACGGATTCGGATTGTCAGGTAAAACTTGCACCCCTAGTTCTTTCTATATTTTTCTGTTTGATTAATTATAAATGTGTAATCAAACTCTAAAGCAAGTCCACGATCTATTCAACAAAATAATAATAATAATAATAATAATAATAAAATACACACCTTTTAATTTGTGATTGGTGTTTAGTGTCTTTTATTTATTATTAATTGATTGAACTTGCATATATCTGCATGTTGTCGGTGATTCAATTATATGTAGAGACACAAAGTACACACATTTTAATTTGTAGTAACTGTATATTGTTTTCTAGTTACTATTAATTGATTGCACTTGCACATCATATATGAGAGAAACAAAGTACACACGTTTTAATTTGTAATAACTGTTTATCATTTTCTACGTACTATCAATTGTTTGAACTTGCATACGTTCTTTAATTGTCAGTGATTCAATGATACATATGCAGGCACGAGTTACACACATTTTAGTTTGTGATAGGTTTGCATCGTTTTCGACTGACAATTGATTGAACTTGCATACTTCCACATGTTGTCAGTGTATTCAATGATATATAAATACCAGTAGAGGGAAATGAGAGTATATGTAGAAGAGTCAAGAGCCCTTTCATTAGGAAGAGACCTGAATCTTAAAGTGAAAAAAGAAAAGGCCGGGAAATGTGATAAGGAAATATATATATATATATATATATATATATATATATATATATATATATATATATATATATATATATATATATATATATATATTGGGAGAGAGAATTTCACACAATACCACTATGGGGACTCTCTCACAGTGCACAACCGGGTATACAAGTACCAATATCTTCAATGGGACTCATAAGGTTAGCGGAGGAGAGAAACGATTAGAAGGAAAATGGGGGTGAGTTATGTGTGTGGAAAAGAATTCCCATAGTAGTTGGGGGGGGGGGGTCTTTTTCATATATTATAGGAGAGTTTTTTTCATGGTTGTGTAGGTACACTATCCCTACTTCAAGGGCCAATGTACGCAATCAATAGTCGTGTATGTACATGATTGTGCACAAAAATAGTGGTCCTACATTATAATGTAGAGCAGATGAGAGCACAAGAGGGCTAAACTCGGGGGTTGGGGGTACCTCTGATGCTTAAGTCACATCCAATCAATTTACGTTAGAAAGGGAACCGAACAGTAGAAAGATAGTAAGTTGAATGTGATGTAAGAAAATCATCTAGTTTGGCTTAGGTTTTGGTAAAGAGCATATGAATAGGGGGTAACAACCCGCCTTTGGAACTGCCTGTCAGAAATGCTTGTGTCAATTGTACCCTTGATAAGGTGATAAAGGTTAGCTTTACACCTGTTGGTGTAGTAAGGGTGAAATTGCCTCTGAGTGGGAGATTCATGCACCATGTAAGGCCTTTGATTGGCCAATAACATTTATGTAGGTTGTGTGTGTGTGTCTTCTGGCCTCCGTGTTTCTGTTTCTCTCTAGTTTTCGATTCAATGTGTACGCTTCATATGTAAATCTGTTTTTACTGTTCATCACATTACTATTCATCATGTTACTATTAATCCCATTACTGTTCATCTAGTTACTGTTCATTTAAACTTTATCCATGTATTGTACAAGCAATTTAAGGTCCAAAATTGGTCTTAAAATCTATTGAGCAAAATCAAATAATAAGATTATTCGTCCTGAATAGACCTGCTGCTCCTAGACTAGAGCCAAAGTCTCAACATGGTATCAGAGCCTAGGTGGTAGTAGAGAAGGTATCATTCAGGAACACTGAAAGGAAAAATCACACAGACCTCAGTGCCGTAGCCATTAAGAGAAAAGCGCAAGGCAAAGAAGAAGATTAATCTGAAAGGAAGGGATTCGTGTAGACAGATAAGTATGGCTAACCTATTTAAATCTGCCTCTTGAAGAAGACTGTTTGTTGAATCGACCATCTACTTCTTCCAAATTTGTTCATAATTCTGAAGAATTAATATTTAAAGATATTGAAAAAACATATAGAAAATTGGTCTATCCCAAAGATCAATGAAGTTGAAATATATCACAAAGGAACCTTTCGGTGCACCAGTTATTATATGTAATTAAAAGTGTGAAATTCTCTTTTAGTAATGGCCGAGCAAGAGCAATTTCAATTATTATCTACCTCTAAAATTCAGAAACACAAAGCTAAAGGTTTTAATTCCATACATATTGGATTGGCTTAAATAGCCATCAAACCGCTAATCTGGTTAGGCTTAAACACATCAATTTTGGCTATAGTTAGAGATGCTCAACATAACGACTTCTCAAATTCATATTTGGGCGTGGTAGATGTGAAGTTATTAGGGGTGATGTCATGGGCCATGATATCACCCCCCTTATCCCCTTTCAAATCAACATACAAGGCATCAATGAGGAGCACCCCCATATTGATAAAGGGGTGCTGCACCATTCATGCATGGAAATAAGTTGATCTAGCGTTGGTCTCTATTGCCTGCCACACGAGTTAGAAATGTCCAATGGACGGAGAATCCAATGTGTCTTTCTCTTCTTCTATATAAAGGGAGAGGATACATGTCACACCCCAATTCTGGTCGAATCAGAAGTATGAATGAACAGCTACCAATACAACGGTTCACACCAGGATCTCAATTGACCATATCAACACACAAACCATACAATCTAACCACAAATCAGAATATAATAATTAGCAATGAAAGTTTTAAATTAAATGAACTGAGGTCTATATGATAGAATAATAAGTTATCCAAATTATCTCAATGTATCAAAACGTAAATAAATAACTATTATATTGTCTTATAAACCAAATCCTAAGAAAGAAAATAAAGTATCCTAGAGGTATACGCAGAAGTAGCACTCGCATGACGAGTCATGCTCGTCCTCCCTTGCTTGCACATCTAAAGCAGCAAAGCCTGCTTGAACCAGAGCACCAACAAAATCCTCAATAGTGTATCCTGCATCAACATTTGAAAAAGAGTATATATAACAGGGTGAGCTCATAACTTAGCTCAATAAGGAAAGCAAGACAATGCAACAAGCAAATGCATAAGATAACATTCAACATTTTGTCTGGTATAACTTGTAAAGTTCTATGCTAAGGTTAGGTTGCCACCACACCTCCATGCACGAGAGTGTGAGCACACCCGACAGTCAGGCCACAATCCACACTACTACCATTGCCCCACATCACTCACTCAGGTATAGAGATAGAGTTAGAGTCTGACGGTCAGACAATAATCCACATTATCGTGTCCTCCCCTTGATACTTTACACCGTACCAACACATACACCCCTATTGCGAGGGCTTGCAAGTGGGTCCCGTATCTAACCAATCCTACATGTCAACATAATATCTAAGGCCCTACCCCAACATAACTCCCTATGGAATAGAGATAAGGCTAGAGTCTGATGGTTAGCCACAATCCACATTACCGTGTCCTTCCCCTGATACCCTACCTGTACTAAGCATGCTAAGGTAAATGGTGATATGAAATGTGTTAGTGTGGGGAGATATCCAAGGCTCTGAACCCTTCACATTACCAATGAAAACATTTACATGCCTAACAATTACATCCTAGCATAACTAGTATGCATGAACAAGTAGTAGCAGAAAGTAAAGATGACATATGATATGCACAATCAACACACAACATTCACAGGCATAAAGGTTTACTGTTTTTAATTATTTAAGTTTGGATCTTGTCCCCTTACCTGACGCATGACAACAAGTCTTCTCTGAGTCATAGAGTCCAACCTCGCTGTTCACAAGCCCTACATAGCAATAAAGTTCGATTAGAATTAATTCCACAAGTTTCCAGTTGAACCAGGCCCAAACCTAGACTGAAAACAATCCCAAAACACACTATTCGGTTGCACTTGTCCGGTCTCAGACTGTGTGACTAGTCAGTCAGGCCAGACAGCTTCTGGAGCCTTTTGTTAGCCTGTCCGGTTAGATGCTAGGTCGCGCCACTATAAACAGTGGTCTGACCGGTGAGTCCAACTGGACAAGTATCCGAAGCCTCCCGAACATGTCCAGAGGCTTGTTCGGTCACACTTTATGTGCCACCGGGCACTCCAACTGGACAAGGTTCGAGAGTCCTTCCATTTGTCAGTTTTGTTGTCAACTCAATGGTTAATTTTTAGGGTTTTTCCCGTGAGTCATTCTAAGGTCAATCAATCCATTAAAGTAAATATTTTAAACCCATTCTTGAACTTATATTCTCGTAACATCGATTCCAATAATCCTTTATACGGATCTAGGGTTTTTGCATGAAATTAAGGTTTTCGAATTGATGCTTAGTCACTTTAAGGTATAAATCCTAACCAAAGCCTTACTAATCAAATCCATGAAGATGGAATACTTACCGTGGGTTCTTGAACGACAATGCTCTTCTTTACCACGGCGTTCTCCTCTATAGACCTTCACCGAGCTGTTTTCTCCTCTTCAGATCTCTCTTCCAGACTCTAGGATTTGTGAGAGTCAACAAGAGATCTAATTAGGAGGAAATGTCTATTTATAGAGAGGAATAGTCTTTTTGGAGACTTTCCCATGCAAGGAAGGAGTCTAAGTTAGGCTTTAATAGGTGGATCCCACTAGCAGTCTGCGCACAGTCAAAATAAACTGTCCAGTCAGACTGTTCATCATACTGGACATGTCAGACCGAACAACTAAAAACTATAAATTCGTTCCTTTTTCATACTTGGACTCGTGGTTCGTCATCCTACCTTCTCCTCTGGCCCCATTATGATTGGAAGATCTGTCACGACGTGAAAACCTAGGTTAGACTGGGATCGCAGAGTGCAGGTCTGACAATACAAGGGAACAAATACAACACAACCATAAACAAAGAAACTTAAGAGAAGGAAGAGCAGGTGATCAGCTCTGGATCCTCTCTAGATTGGGTTTCTTGTATTGTGTTAGGTTCACTTGTAAGATCTCTTGGGGTGTACGATTCCTCTGGGTAAATATGTCACACCCTAATTCTGGCTGAACTAGAAGTGTGAGTGAACCGTCACTGAACCAATGGTTCACACCAGGATCTCAATAAGACCATGTTCACTCATACAAACCATTGCACATAACCATAATAAGAATATAATTAAATACAGCGAAAGTCTTAAATTAAATGAACTGAGTACTTCTATTGATAAATAAATTATCCAGTTATTCAAAATACCAAAACATAAATAATTATCCTTACATCCCAATTATAAATCCAACTAAAAATAAATAAAATAAACAAATCAAATATCCTAAAGGTACACGTAGAAAGGGCACTCGCATGAAGCGTCATGCTCGTCCTCCCCTGCTTACACTTCCAAGGCAGCAGCACCTCCATATACTGGAGCATCCATGTAGTCCTCCACAGTGTAACCTGCATCAACATCTAAAAATAGTGTCTACACAAGGGTGAGCTCACAACTTAGCTCAGTAAGAAAATTATACAATACAACAAACAACATGCATGGATAACATTCACATTATGGTTTGATTTTAAGTTTGCAATGTGCTATAGAAAGGATTGGCGGCCACCGCACCTTTATACACGAGTATGTGAATCCGCCCAATGGATCAAACACCACTGTCGTCCCACATGCACCCACCATGGAATAGAGATAGAGCTAAAGTGTACGGATCAAACACCGCCAACACTTCCCCTGATGCTCTACCCATACCAACACGTAAGCCCCTATTGGCGTGGGCTTACAAACTGGACTTGCAACTAATCAATCCTATATGTCATCATAGTAGGCCCTATCCCAGCACAGCTCTATACGGCATAGAGATAGGGCTAGAGTCTAGTGGCTAGGCCGAAAACCACAGTGCCACTTTCTCCCCTTGATACCCTACCCGCGTCAAGCATACTAAGACAGAAATGATACAAAAAGGTGCTAGTGTGAGGAATGATCCCAAACCCCATGCTCTTTCCATTTCACACACCAACGAAAATAATCACTTGCCTAACAGTCACATCCTAGCATAGCGAGTATGCATGAAAAATATAATAACTGAAAGTAAAGATAACATGCGAGTATGCACAAACATCATTCCATAGAATCATAATTATTAACAACGTTTTACTGTTATTAAGTTATTAAGGTTTAGGTCCGATTTCCTTACCTGACGCTTGATTGCTAGCTTGCTCCGTGTCATCGAATCCAAACTTGCTAACACAGGGTCCTACACGATGTTAGGATTAAATTAAAATAATTTTCTTAGGGTTCATAGTGGTCCGAAACCAACTGGGTCAAAAACACTTCTCATAGTACATACCAGTCACAAGTACCAGTCGCGACACTGTGGGAAAATGTGCAACCGGTATAGTCGATCGGTCCCCACAGACCAGTCATCGAGAGGTACCGGTCACAGTACCGGTCGCATATGGTGCCACCGGTATGGTCGACCGATATGCCTCTAGAAGACCACCAACTTGGTGTTAGCCTTCCGTCGGTCACCCCCCTTTGGTTATAGGGTTTCTCCTATGCATTCTAGGCTTGAGCAACGAGTTAGAGTTGTTTTATGTTCCATTCAAGTCCTAGTTTCGATGATCCTTAGCCTAGAATACGGATCTGGGGTTCATCGACTGTATTAGGGTTTGACGACAAATTTAAGGGTTTTAGATCAATACCTCGCCTTGCATGGTATTGATCAATTCATGATTAATCATCTATAATGCTTAACTTAGAGAGAAGTTCAAACACTTACCGTTGGTTCGCGACTATGGTGTTCTTCATCCAACGGCCAACGACGGCTCCTCTCCCTCCTTCCTTAGCTCTTTCTCTTTCTTCGATCTCTTTCTCCTCTCTAGGGTTTGTGAGGATCAATCAAAGAGTTCTAAGGAGGTTTAAGGGTCCTTAAATAGATTAGGATAGAGTTTAGGAAGTTTCCTTACGTTAGGAAAGTCCCTAGGCTCGAGATTTAAAAAGTGGGACCCGCAGAGATCCATTTTCGGATCTAACCAGTCTTCCCGCGCAGACATACCGGTCGAGCAGTACCATATACCGGTACTATAGATCGGTATGAAAATTTTCATACTTTTAGGTCCGTTTCGTACCTGGTTGTCATCCACTGGTCCCGTCTGGCCCGGTGATGATTGGAAGACCTATTACGACATGAATTAAAGGTTTAGATCGGGTTCATAGAGTGCGGGTCTTACAAAATATTTCTTGTAGGAATACTTGTGAGAGTTGTACTGGTGAGATATCTTTGTAGAGTGTGGGACCTCATGTGTTGTGTTGTAGAAGATAAGGGGTGTGACTTGTAATTTTTTTTCCTGATAAGAAAAAAGAGCTCCGTTGAGATTGTCCTATAGACGTAAACTACTACATCGGCATCGAATCATGTACATGTTTGTGTTTGTGCATCTTGTCCATTTTTCTGACACTTCGTCTTTTTTACTGTTCCAATATTTTATGTGTCGATTGTGTGGGACATTTTCTGCAACAATTGGTATCAGAGTTAAAGGTTGAGAAACCTTTACAGCATATGATCAACATCAACGTACGTGTTTCGATGTTACACTATGACGGGGTCGACTTCTACAAAGTTTGATGTGCCAAAGTTCAATGGATCAAATTATCCATTGTGAAAGCTGAAAATCCAAGCGGTATTGGTGAAAGATGGATGTGCCGTTGCTCTTGACGACAATGATAAAAAGCCGGTAGATATGAAAGACGAAGATTTTGCATGGAAAGATCAAACAGCAATGGCGGATCTGTTACTTGCGCTATATGACTTTGTTCTCTTTATTGTCTTTGATCAAACCACTGCTAAAGGTTTCTGAGACAAGTTGAAGAATCTCTACAAGGGAAGATCGATATCAAATAAAATATTTCTTCGTCGATAATTGTACAGTTTGAAGATGAAGGAAGGTTCATCTCTCCAAAAACATTTGAATGAGTTTAATACCCCGTTGAGCAGATTGACAATCATCGACATCAAAATCGAGGATGAGAAAAATGTAACACTTCTTCTGTGTTCTATGCCAGATTTAAGGGATTTTTTTATTATGAATATCAGTACTGGATCGGATCTTAATACGAAGTTCACTGTGGGCATTTTGCTTTCTGAAGAGGCTCGTAGAAAAACACTTAAGAGCTCTTCTGATAATGCAATAATGGTCCGAGGAAGACCCACAGAACGAAGTTCTAGTGAGAGACAACCGTCAAGATCAAAATCAAGGTGGCATAAACAAGGTCCTTGTTGAAAGTGTGGATAAAAGGACCACATGTAAAAGGATTGTAAATCCAAGAAGAAGAATCAAAATTTTAAATCTGATTATCAAAATGCATCATCATCAACGAGTGCTCAAGGTAATATTATTGAGAAGGGAGATTCATCCGATGACTAAGTGATGTCTGCGGTTCCAGTTGAAAGTGTAATCCACCAATGAATTTTAAATTCGGATGCTTCTTTCCATATGGTTCCATACATATTAGTCTTGTAGTGGTGGTATAGTTTACATCGGTAATGATAACTCATGTAGAAATCTAGGGATCAGAGACGTTTGTGTTATAATGTTTGATGACATCACGCATATAATTTCTGACGTACGACATGTATCAGACCTGCGGAAGAGTCTACTGTCAATGGAAAAATTTGATGAAAATGGCTTCAAAATTATTCTGAAAAAGGGTCGATTGAAGATCATCAAAGGAGTACTTATCATGGTGAAAGGAGAATTGGTAGGCAGATTGTATAGGTTAATCGGAGATAGTATGGTTGGTGAAGCTATTGTCGCCAATGTTGTGACAAAGTCAACAACTATCTGGCATAAATGCTTGGGACACATGAGCATGCAAGGACTAAATGAACTTCTTGATCGAGGCCTTTTTCCTAGTTTAAAAATCTATTAATTTAGATTTTTGTGAAGATTGCCTATCTAGAAAGCATCATAGAACTCCCTTTCGCTGTCCCACTGCTAAAAGTCAGAATATTCTTGATTTTATACATTCTGAAATTTGGGAAGCTCTTGTTGAGTCTGTTAGTGGCTCAAAGTATTTTATTTCTTTTATCGATGATTATTCTAGAAAAGTTTGGATTTATATTCTTAAAAAGAAAAGTGATACTTTTACTTCTTTTAAGAAGTTTAAAGCGTTGGTGGAAACTCAGAAAGGAACAAAGATAAAGTATCTGAGAATTGATAATGAAGGAGAATATATATTGCAAGAATTCATAGGTTTTTACAGCGAGCATAGAATTCAGAGGCACTAAATAGTTCCCAAAACTCCACAACCAAACGGAGTGGCTGAGTGTATGAATCGTACGCTAATGGATCGTGCTAGAAGCATGTTGAGTTATGCTGGAATAAAACTTAAGTTTTGGGCTGAAGCTGTATGTACAGCTTGTTTCGTGGTAAATCGTTTCCCAACAACTACTCTGGACTGGAAAATTCCAGAAGAGGTATGGTCTGAAAAATCTATTGATTATTCTTTCTTCCATACTTTTAGTTGTGATGCTTATATGTAGGTCCCTAAAGAGTTAAGGACTAAGCTTGATGTAGTAAGAGTAAAGGGGTTCAGGTTGTGGGATCTTACTGCCTATAAGTTGATTATTAGCAGAAATATTGTTTTTAATGAAGATTCATTGCAAAAGGACAAAGGCACTTAAAGTTCTGATGCCACAAATGTTTGAACTTGAATCACTCAAAGAAGTTCAAAATCAATCTGAAGAACGGCTGACTGATATTGAAGGAGATGAAGCTGATGAAGAGCATACTGAACCTAGTGTTGAAACTCAAGGTGACCAAGGACAACCCAAGAGGACTACAAATCCTCCTGTTTAACTCAAGGATTATGTCATGGCTTATGCTTGCATCATTGAAGAGCATGAGCCTTGTATATGTCGAGAAGCTTGTGAGTCCAGCGATGCTTCTCAATGGAGAGCATTTATGGAAGAGGAGATGGAAGCATTGTATAAAAACAAGACTTCGGATCTTGTCAAGCTACCTAATAGGTGAAAGACTATTGGTTGCAAATGGGTCTATAAGCTGAAAAGGGACACTAATGGGAATGTTGAACGATTCAAATCTCGATTAGTGGTGAAGGGTTATGCTAAAAAACCAGGTATTGATTTCAATGAAATATTTTCTCCAGTTGTGTGTTTAACTACTATTCGTACTGTATTGAGTATGGCAATTGTGCTTGACTTAGAGATTGAGTAGTTGGATGTGAAAATTGACTTTTTGCATAGGAATCTTGATGAAAAAATTTATATGATTCAACTCGAAGGTTTTGTTGAAGAAAACAAGAAGGATTTGGTTTATTGGCTGAACAAATTACTATATGGCTTAAAGCAGGCGTCGAGATGCTGGAACAAGCAATTTAATTCTTTTATTGTGAGCTTGGGATTCAAAATATGTAAAGCAGATCATTATGCTTATGTTTGTAGTCATGGTAATGATGGCTTCATAATCTTGTTATTGTATGTTGACGACATGCTAGTTCCAGGTACCTCTAAAGATGGTATTGTAGAACTAAAAGCTCGCCTGGCTAGGGAATTCGATATAAAAGATTTGGGTGCCGTAAAACAAATTCTTGGGATGATCGTACTTCGATATCGAGTGGATAGGAAGATCTAGATAACTCAGAAGAGTTAGAGTTATGTTGAAAGGTTTTGCGTTGTTTCAATATGTAGAATGCTAAACCAGTTAATATTCCACTTTCTATTGGTTGTAGACTGTCTTTTGAACAGAATCCTAATACGAAAGCAGAGAAGACAGAGATGGCTTTAGTACTATATGCATCAGTAGTAGGAAGCCTTATGTTTGCCATGGTGCGCACCAAACCAGACATTGCACAAACAGTAAGAGTAATTAGCAAGTACATGGCGAATTCGGATCGAAATCATTGGACTACTGTGAAGTGGATCCTTCGTTACTTGAATGGTACTTCTAACATGGCTATCTATTACAGTAGCTAAAATTTACAGTTAGCCGGGTTTATGGTTGTAGATTATGCAGGAGACCATGACAAACGGAGATCTACCACTGGTTACATTTAATTTACTTGATGATGCAATCAGTTGGATGTCAATATTGCAATATGTGGTGGCTTTGTCAACTACAGAAGCTGAGTACATAGCAGTAATAGATTCATGCAAAGAAGGTATATGATTGAAAAGATTGTTTAATGAACTGAGGATCAGGCAGAAAACGATAACTATTCATTGTGATAGTCAAAGTGCGTTACATTTGGTTGTTAATCCATGGAGTAATCTCGTTGCAGAAGATTCACACTGACGACAAAGTAGCAGATACGCTGAAGAAGTTTATTTCGAGAGAGAAGTTCATATGATACATAATTTCCCTTGGGCTTGCAGTTACTAAGTGAGTGGTGAAGATTGAACAAATCGAAACTTTGAAGACTATTTAAAAATTAATCTTCAAGTGGGAGAATGTGAAGTTATTAGGGTATCCCCTTTTAAATCAACAGACAAGGCATTAATGAGGAGCACCCCCATATTGACAAAGGGGTGTTGCCCCATTCATGCATGGAAATAAATTGATTTAGCCTTGGTCTCTATTGTCTGCCGTACGAGTTAGAAATGTCAAATGGCGAAGGTTCTTATGGACGGAGAATCCAATGTGTCTTTCTCTCCCTCTATATAAAGGGAGAGGATACAAGATAACAAATACAACACAACCATAAACAAAGGAAGCTTAAGAGAAGGAAGAGCAGGTGATCAGCTCTAGATCCTCTTTGGGTTGGGTTTCTTGTATTGGGTTAGGTTCACTAATAAGATCTTTTGGGGTGTATGATTTCTCTGAGTGATTATTTCTTGTATGAATACTTGTGAGAGTTGTACTGGGGAGATATCTTACAGAGTATGGGACCCATGTATTGTATTGTCGAGAGTGAGGGGTGTGACTTGTAATTTTCCTTGATAAGCAAAAAAGAGTTCTATTGAGAATGCCCCGTGGATGCAAGCTACCATGCACATTAGTATCGAACCACGTATATTTTTGTGTCTGTGCATCTTGTCTATTTTTTTGACGATTCACATTTTTCATCATTTTGATATCATACGTGCCAATTGTGTGGGACGTTTTCTACAACAATAGAAATCAGTCTCAGTGAAGGACATATATTTCCAATGTTATATTGATTTTCTTCTGGCTAATACAGATCGTGATCGACTTGATAGTATAACTCTCAATACAGTCACAGAAGGGTTTATATGAAACAAAGATCTCATAATTTAGTCATCATTGATAGAATACATTAGAAAGTCAAAACTACTTTAGCTCCTAACACTAAAGTTATTGACACCGAAGAACAGACGATGATCTTCCAGGCTAGCTAATGAAGTCATATCAAATGTTATGGTAACAATGATGGTTCATTTGAAGGAGATCATTCTTCCTAAAACATAAATTTATCTTCAATGATATATCCCAATCAATAGAAAGAACCGTACATAAACAGATTCTTCAATTAGCTTCAGGTGATGTGGAAATTCAATTCTCATCTCTAGAACTTCCTGATACACCTCATTACAGTTATATATCCATCCATAGCTTTTTGTTCCTCTGTTCCTTGAACAGAAAAGGATAGAAAGCCTCAGATTCTTACTATGTAACTTCGTGGTCTACATCATTTACTAACCACTCAGGTACAACAACCAGCTTTTAGTGTTAACACTCCTCCCACAGAAAGCTGCTATACAGCGGCCCATAGTGACCAAGAATCAATTACTGATTCTGATATGGATGTCAGGATCATATGTTACATGTGAATAAACTTTTCCGCATTAACAAACGATTCCTTATTCAGGAATTCCGATCCCCAACTAATCAAGCTAATAGAGACAATCTTATGAGTCACTATAGTGAGTCAACTCCTTGGGTCTTCATGCCAAATAGACTCATTATATGGACACACATAAGGTCAATATTCCTTTCTTTTCATGGTTTCAACTCTCTCAAAATTATCTCAATAATACTGAAACCATCACCATTACATAGAGCACTAAGGTCCAAAAAGCTATTCACTCTATTCATCTCCCTGAAAAAGGATAAAGTATTAAAAAAAAAAATCAAAGCCATTTCTTACAAAAAGTGTTTTAACAAAGAGTTAACCTCCTTCGTCTTCTCACTATCAAGAACGTAATAGCATTTGAGATCCATGGCTATTGCGCATGCATTGTTTTGAAGGATGGTAGAACTACAATGATATAATATTGGATTGCAAGTTTTTGTTATTTTGTCTCTTTTTGATTATATATTATATTTCAAAAGATCAGTTTGGGAAAAAATATTTTTAATAGAATATCTTTTGGGAAAGTTTAATTCTTTGAATAAACTTAGATACATTTAGATTAAGTTGAGGAATGTCGGCCCTATGAGCTTTGAGGCCTTATTGGGGATGGGGAACCACTTCGTTTGATTAGAGGCATGCATGGTGGTCCCAAAATCAAACACTTATTGTGCAACTTTTTTTTTTTTTGAAGAATTCTTTAAGTATAACATGCATCTAGTTGAAGATCATTATGTTATTTAATTGCATTCATCATCATTTGAGTTCAAAGTCATATTAATTTTTCAATTAAAGGTCAATAAAGAATATATTAAAATTAAAAGATGGATATACGTGATTAACATCCAAAAGATACAATTGAAATATAAAGTTTCACCTTCGGTATTGCCTTCAGTAAAAACTTTACACTCTTCTAAATGAACGTGATAATATCTGGTTCTCTACATATATATTATTTGGATGCTTTAATATTATATCAATAAGGAATATCTGATTTTCTTTGAGGAAGCAATTAAGTGTTAATACTTAAACCGATCATGGGACATAGCCTAATACTATTACTTCCTTATTAGGAAACTCATTTATAATTAGTAAGAAGAAAATGTGGGTAACAAATTGAATTATGTTTTTGGAGAGGAAGATGTGATTCTTTAGAAAACTATCTTAAATAGTATTGAGGGTAAATTAAAGCTGAGTTACCCTACCCTACTGCTCGTCACTGACCAACGTCGATCAGGATTGTTGAATGAATCAGAATAAGGCTTCAAATCTAAGTTCATGAGTTTGTGGGAGGGGAGAGAGAGGGAGGAGAGGAGGGATTTTTGGAGGGAACAGGCGGCGAGGAAGGAGAGGAGAAAAGGAGAGGGAGGGAAAAGAATTGCCGGGGGAGGTGCTAATGAGGGTAGAAACTGGCGTTGGGAGTGGTTGGGATTCGAGAATAGAAGATGATGGTAAAATTGAAAAATTAAAAAAATAAGATACCCCAAATCTAGTTTTGTACGTAGGATACCTAAAAATAATGTACTTAAGTCTAGTTTTATCAAACAATGGATACAATAAGGAAATACGGGGGGAGAGAAAATATGTGGGACTTATCTATTTAAGAAAGCTGAAATAGAAAATTAAGATAGATGAAGGGAAGGATTGATCAATGAGAAATATGTATTCAAAAATTTTGGTTTTAAATAAGGGGTAGGGGTTTTTGTGTGTTTGTGTTCATAACTTATATTTATTCATGGAAAAATATGAATTGAATTATGAGGATTAGCTATTCAATATATTTTTATATTTAAAAAAAAAAGAGCTCGGCATTCTGCCGGAAACATTGAGAGCAAATCGATTCCTTTTTATGTTATAGTAATATAAATTGTTGTTTATAATCCAGGAATCAAGGTGATGAGGATCTGAAAGCATGTTTTAAATGAAAAAATATTAATGAAATCCAAGTTGCTTTCAAAAATTAATAACTTCGTTTTAATGTCTTATCCAGATCCAATTATATAGATTTGTATCCATTTTAAGCGGGAAAACTAATAGTATATTGAGATTTCTACTTTATATTACTAAAGACCTTGAGGTAGCACCCAATCACATATTATACAGTCATGCAATTAGCTTGAAGTTTCCCACCCAAATATCAATAATACTCTTGTATTCAAGGTTACCATGATGGTCCAATGACGACAAACCAAAAAGAATTGATATCGATTCACCATTGACACAAGCATGGTGTTAATAAGATAGACCCATATATATAAACGATTAATAATTATAAAGGTGTTAATAAGGTTCTCTTTCATATGTATTATAGAATTAATTATATAATATATTATGACATGCATACGTATTTGTTTGGTATAATTTATAATATTTATTTTTATTAAACTAAATTGATATAATCTAAAATCTGCAAATAAAATCAGAAGGTGTTTATCATTATTGTGATAATCTATTATTATTTATTTTTGTCTATTGTATCAAACGGTTATTATTTATGGTTGATATTTTATTCTCATGAATAATTCAAAAATATAAATATAAACTATACCGATAGACAAACCCATATATATGGTTGTTATTCATGTAATAAGGGTATGTTATGTTTTCAAGACAAATCTAGGCCATTCCTTTTTATCATTTAATTAATCTAACTCATTCCAACTTGGGGAGTGTTAAAGTAATGTTTAGAGTACTTATAAACATTCATGGACATACATCCCAATACAAAGGAGGTATTTTATTGAATTAGAGTTTGAAATTCGATATGTGGATAATCTAGACCATGTTTTCTCTATCTAACAGTTAGAATGAACACATCATCTGCCCATATGATACAAGAGATTCCTTGTAATATTTAAAAAAATAATAAATCTTTGTCATATATATATATATATATATATATATATATAGGGGAAATGTTATTGTAACAAGGGTTTGTTATTTTTCTAAACGTAACAAGGAATCTATTATGCCACATGGGCAGACAATGTGTCAATTCCAACTGTTAGATAGAAAGAACATGGTCTAGATTACCCACATGTCGAATTTCAAACTCTAATTCAATCAAATATTCCTTATGTATTAGCATGCATCCCGTGTATATCTATGCATGTGTACATTCACTCTAAACATTACTATAACACTATCCAAATTTGAATGGATTAAATTAAAAAATTAACAAAAATGAATGATCTAGATTTATTTTGTTACGTTTCTAAACATAACAAACCTTTGTTACAATAACAACAACTCATATATGTATATGCAGGTTAATAAGAGAGACCCATATATATAAATGATAATAATTGTACAATAAGAGTCCGAGAAGAATTATAGAAAAATATATAAGTCCAAGTCGAATACCAATGAGCCTGCAGCATGCCATTACCCGGTCGACTCAAATCTTGTTTTTTTGTATTAGAAAATTATGAAGGGAAGTTGTTGCTTCATTCTCAAGACACCTGGAAAAGAAACTTGTAGTCCTCCCTTTAGACAAAGGAAACTGCATGCATGACTACCAGTGATCAGCATATATTAAGTCTTATGCAACATGTATACCTATGGCTGCTGACTTCCTACATTACAAAAATCACACTACCAATCTACAAAACTGAAGCAAGATCTCATTTTTTTTTTATTCAGGACTAACATCAATGAAAGACCTTGAATACTTGGTTTAACTTGTCTTCTTCAATGGAATTTCTTAATTTTAGGGTCAAACTCATCTTTTATGCCACAGGACGACACTTGTACACTAGAATTTGTTCTCATCTTAAAATACATGGTTAATTCATTTTTCTCTCTTAACTAGGGGAAATGTTATCTTAAAAGTATATTATAGTTTGGATCAAACCTGCAATAATTCCACATCATCTGATCTTAATCTGATTTTAGTTTGTTTTAAAAATTTAAATAGTATGTATTGTCACATGTGTGGAGAGTGTCGAGATTTTAATCACACACCATCGATATCTCATTTCACATTTAAGAGTCACTCCCAAAGCATACAGATACGTGAAAACAGTGAAAACTAACTTTGATGCTATGTAAATTTTTTAATCAAAAATTCAAACTAATAAATGAAGAAAGGAATCCCATATGTATTTAATCATATTATGTCATGTGGGAAATTGCATGCAACCTGTATTATATTTAGTGGACATATATGCAATACGGAATGTATACATACACAATAATGATGATGGCATGATCCAATTGTGGGTCCTGCTTGAACCATTCCGTAGGTGTGGGAAAGCTTTCAATTTCAGTGAAGGTGAGGTAGCAAGAGAGCCCTATAGGACCACTAGCTTGGAACCTTCTTCTTGTCGTATGTTATATATTTAGTGGCTCTCCACTGGCACCATACCTCAGGCATAACAGATTCATTTTGTCCAAACCTTGGAAGTGACGAAATCTAAAAATGATTAAGCAACTTGCAACCTTAATTTATTGTAGGGAATGTACTATCTATTTTAAAATTGCAAACTTTCTCTCTAGCCATGAAAACCATTACAACCTTTTTTTAATGCATGGAAACATTACATCAACGCTGCGATTGGTATGTATTAATTTTTAGAATATATTTTAGATTTAGAATACATTCTGGGATGATAAAAATATATTGAATATGTATTCTAGTTCTTCAATCATAGAATGCATTAAGGAATATGACCTAATCGAACACGCTTTATAACCCATTTTACATTTTTAGCCTAGAGTGAAAATACCTCACTTTTAACTCATTCTCACTATTTTAGGTATGCATTATATTTCTCAGAATACATATCAAACATAGCCTAAGAATCAATTTTTTGTGTCACCTAAATACAAAAAGTCTAATGCAACAATTTAAGGGTGTCAATTGGGTGGTTTGAGCTGGTTTTGGTCTAGGCCAATTTGGTTTCGGGTTTAACAGGGTTAACTCAAAACATGCTCAATAAGGGTTTCAAGCTAGGGAGGTTGTACTGTAAACATTAATAACAGGGCAGATCCCGTTTTAGTTTCTTATCGGGTTGATTCGGTTTGAGCCCAGTTGCCAACCTAGCAAGAAACCGTTATGGCCCTACTAGATGTGAAGCTCAAGTAGTTGCAAAACTTAGAAGCTATAGTAATACAACTTGAAGCTCATAAACATATGCCCGGACTCACTCGAGAAAAACGAGCAAGAAGACTAGAAGAGGGACGATATTGACAAGACATATAACTTCTAAAAATAAGATACAATACAAAACTAATGAAGAAGAAATCTTCCTAATTAAACAAGCAAGGAAGCTCACGCAATATCAATCACATAAATAATGATAGATACATTAACCAAATAGCCGACCCTAGATAAAATTGGTACGGAGACAGGGTTTGGAATTCAAGGATTGAAAACTTCAAAAACGAAAGGGAAACAAGGTTAAAAAAAAAAACATTACATCAACGCTGCGATTGGTATGTATTAATTTTTAGAATATATTTTAGATTTAGAATACATTCTGGGATGATAAAAATATATTGAATATGTATTCTAGTTCTTCAATCATAGAATGCATTAAGGAATATGACCTAATCGAACACGCTTTATAACCCATTTTACATTTTTAGCCTAGAGTGAAAATACCTCACTTTTAACTCATTCTCACTATTTTAGGTATGCATTATATTTCTCAGAATACATATCAAACATAACCTAAGAATCAATTTTTTGTGTCACCTAAATACAAAAAGTCTAATGCAACAATTTAAGGGTGTCAATTGGGTGGTTTGAGCTGGTTTTGGTCTAGGCCAATTTGGTTTCGGGTTTAACAGGGTTAACTCAAAACATGCTCAATAAGGGTTTCAAGCTAGGGAGGTTGTACTGTAAACATTAATAACAGGGCAGATCCCGTTTTAGTTTCTTATCGGGTTGATTCGGTTTGAGCCCAGTTGCCAACCTAGCAAGAAACCGTTATGGCCCTACTAGATGTGAAGCTCAAGTAGTTGCAAAACTTAGAAGCTATAGTAATACAACTTGAAGCTCATAAACATATGCCCGGACTCACTCGAGAAAAACGAGCAAGAAGACTAGAAGAGGGACGATATTGACAAGACATATAACTTCTAAAAATAAGATACAATACAAAACTAATGAAGAAGAAATCTTCCTAATTAAACAAGCAAGGAAGCTCACGCAATATCAATCATATAAATAATGATAGATACATTAACCAAATAGCCGACCCTAGATAAAATTGGTACGGAGACAGGGTTTGGAATTCAAGGATTGAAAACTTCAAAAACGAAAGGGAAACAAGGTTAAAAAAAAAAACCCAAACCATTTTATTAAATAGGTATGGTTTTTGGGTTCAGTCTGGCTATTAGCCGGCTAAGCATTATTGGGCCAGTTTTTGGGTTGCCCATTGGGCTAGCCCAGATCAGAACGAAACCAATAAGATTTACAGACATCAACTTGAATCCGGCCCGATATAATTTCAATCCAATTTGGTCTGGGCCAAATCGAGTTGGATTGGTTTTGGTTTTCTATTTCGAATCCATTTTCACAACCCTATACAACATGATGTTTCTAATTAACAGATTGTATCAAAACATTTTAAACCTATCTTCTTTCCTCGATGTTTCCTTTGAAATTTTATTAATACTATGATTCTGTTTACAGAAAAAATAAGAGAAAGAAGTCGAATTAAATGCCACAATCACAGGTAAAGAACAAAAACTATAGCTCTCATGGTGGCTTTTCTATCTTTGAAATCCCATTTTAATAAGTTCATATATTTAAAAAACATACATCCCTAGCTACGAGGATAAGATAAACCAAAAAATCCTTATCTCTAGCTAATAGGATCTCTCAATATTTATATTTTTTTGTTGATAAGAACAAAGACAATGCATGTCAACATTGAAAGGATTAATACGTGGAATCTCTAGAGTTGAAATCCCATTTTTTTTGTTCATTTAAAACTTAAATATCCGTACGAGTAAGTAGATACACTACACACAAAAAAAAAAAATTGAGCATTATTATTATTCAATTGTGGATAGATATAAAGTTTATTTTTTGTTAGCATGCATCCTGGCTGCAATGATTTGTTTTCGTGGTGGGGGACATTTAAAAACCATTTGGCCATACTGATTAATTATAGAGATTTTAGTGGCCAGCTCTGAGAATCAAAGCTTTTGTATGTCGCCATGATATGTGCCGATGTCATTCCTTCTAATGCACATTCATTGGATCATCATGAAAATCATAATATATATAGAGATATTTTTGATAATCAATAGACACGGATGCCGGGTGTTAACTTCTGTTGAAACCAGACCTGATGTCAATAAGAGTTATCTTCTTTGGGCATGTAAAAGTCTAAATTGATAGGTCACGTATAATTAAAAGACATCGTAAACACATGCTTTTTTGCATTGTTTACTTTCAATTGAGTAAAGAACAAAAAAATGTTGGTAAGAGTGAAGAAAATTTTGGAAAAAAATTGTTTGATTATGACATTTTTTTTTGGGTATAAAAGGAGATTAGAAATATTATAGATGAAACAGCATGAAATTCACCAAAATCATGAGGATTTAAGGGTGGTCCCTTAATACAATAGTTTATTTTGAATATTTTATTTCAAAAGATTCTAATAAAACAAGGTTTTGTGCATAACCAAGCACGTATAACAAAATGGCTTCGTCATCGGATGAGAGAGAGGGGAGATTGTGTAATAGCAAATATGCCCTTCTTTATTGGATGAAAGATTCAATGCAAGACTCTCTATGTATACATATACCGTCTGTGTATAAAAATCAAGTCCAAAAAAGAAAGAGAAAGATCTTGTCCTCTTTTTTCATCGGGAAAAAGATAGTTACATCCCCTGTGACTTACCTTAATGATAGTTGAACACTCAAGTTTTAAGAAAAGACATACGGCCTTAATTTTTAACGATGTTAAAGTTATATTTTTTATGGACAACTCTACTGTAAGACCCGCACTCTGAAAACCCGGTCTAAACCTTGGTTTTGTGTCGTGACAGGTCTTCCGATCATCACCAAGCCAGACGGGGCAAGCGGATAACAAACAGGTACAAAATCAGACCGAAGTCGACCAATTATACCTGATTTTAGGTATACCGGTCGATGGTACCGGTCTTGGTACCGGTCGACCGGTATGGCCTGCACAGCTATGTGCGGGAATTTGGAAATTGGTCTCTGCGGGTCCCGCTTTCCTGATTTCGAATCCTAGAAGTTTCTTAATCCTAGTAGGGTTACTAAACCCTATTTCTAGCCTATAAATACACCCTTAAGCCTCCTCAAATCCTTTCCATTGTCTCTCACAAACCCTAGAGAAGAGAAAGAGCTTGGAAAGGAGAAGGAGCTAGGAAGAAGAAGGAGGTGCCGCCATTACCGTTTGACGAAGCTCACGCTACGCCTGTCAACGGTAAGTGCTTGAATCCATCTTCTTATTCTGTGTTAGTTGTGTGGGTGGATCAATACCATGCAAAGTAGGTATTGATCTAAAACCCTAAATTGGCCAATAAACCCTAAGTTGCCGTCAAACCCTAGATTCGAGTTTCGAGATGATATTCATCGAAACGAGACTTGAATGAGTTGGGGATAACTCTAACTCAAAGCCTAGCCTTAGAATGGATAGGAGAAACCCTGAAAATCCATGGAGGATGATCGACGGCGGTCGAAGAACCCATGTATGGTCTTCCGGAGACATACCGGTCGACTATACCGGTTGCACATAGTGCGACCGGTATGTTGCGACCGCTACCTCTCGGGAGGTTGTCTGTGGGGACCGGCTGACCATACCGGTCCCAGTCTTCTCCCACAGAGCTGCGATCGGTACATGCCACCGGTCAGCTCTGTGAGGGTGTTTTGTGATCTCTGTTGGTTTCCGACCAACATGAAACTCTAAGAATGTTATTTTAATGAAATCCTAATAATATTGTAGGACTTTGTGACTTGTCGTTTGGATCTTGCGACGTGGAGTAAGTTATTGAACGAGCGTCAGGTAAGGGAATCTGACCTAAACCTAATAATTAAGGGACAGTAAATCGTTGTTAATCATTGAATATCTATGATGTGATGTTTGTGCATATTCACATGTCATCCTTTACTTTCAGTTATTATTATTGTTCATGCATTGATAGGATGTGATTGTTAGGCATGTGATTGTTTTCGTTGGTGTGTGGAGTGGGGCATGGGCCTAGGATCGCTCTTCACACTGGCACCTTTTGTAGTATTTTGTCTTAACATGCTTGGTATGGGTGGGGTATCAGGGGAAGGTCGTGGTACGATGGTCTCCGATATTGATGTTGTCCCGGCCATTGTTATGTGGTAATCGAGGATTCCGAGTCGACGCCGGCTTGTCCACGATGCTTTAGCTCTATCTCTATGCCGTAGGGAGTTATGTTGGGATAGGGTCTACCCGCGTATTGTTTCTATCCTAGTGGGTTAGTTGCGGATAGGGTATCGGGGGGAGGTGAGGTATTGTGGTCTCCGGCCCGGCCACACGCTCTAGCTCTATCTCTATGCCGTAGATGACGGTGGCTTTGGGATAGAGCATACATTGTTGACATATAGGATTGGTTAGTTGCGAGCCCAGGTTTGCGAGCCCCGGCCGATAGGGGCTTAGGTACTGGTATGGGTAGAGTATCGGGGAGGTGCGGGTATACCTTAGCTCTATCTCTATTCCATGATGGGTGCATGTGGGTTGGTGGTAGTGTGATCTTGTGTGCGATGCTACACACTCGTGTATAGAGGCGCGGGGGCCACCAAACCTTTCTATAGCACATTGCAAACTTAAAATCAGACCACAACATAAAATGATTGTTACTCATGCATAATATTGTGAAACTGTCTGATTGTCTTACTGAGCTATGTTGTGTGCTCACCCTTTGTACGTATATTATTTTAGATGTTGATGCAGGTTACATTGTGGATGATTATGTGAACGCTCCGGCGTATGGAGGTGTAGCTGCTCTGGATGTACAAGCAGGGGAGGACGAGCATGATGCTTCATGCGAGTGCCCTTTCTGCGTGTACCTGTGATGGATTTTTATTTAATTGTTTCAGTTATTTTTTGCTTGGTATTAAGAGATGTAAAAGGATTATTATTTTGTGTTTGGATTTGAATAATGGGATATTTATTTAAATTATCAATAGATACTCAGTTCATTCTATTTAAAGTTTTCCGCTGTATATTTATATTCTGATTGTGGTTATGTGTAATGGTTTGTATGGGTGGACACGGCCTATTCGAGATCCTGGTGTGAACCGTTGGTTCAATGACGGTTCACTCACACCATTCTGGTTGGATCAGAATTGGGGTGTGACATCTACCCCTGAGCGTTTTAAAATTGTATGACATCCAGAAGTGCTCGTATGCAACACCGTGTAATAATAGAAGGTCCATGGATCTCATCTTCGATAAATCTACCACTATTATTTTACTGTTGGAAGAACACAATTACAGAAAATTCAAGCGGATAAATTCACATGAAAATCGAAAAATTCAGCCCAATATTAAACGCCCTAAAAACTTGATCTATTGCTAAAGAGAGAAATTTTCTTATGGGATTTGCATCTGGGCAGCTGAAGGGTACCTGTTCTGCTGAGGAACAACCTCCGCATTGTGCTCTATCGGTGCCATGAACTGAAAATTCCTCTGATTAGCAACTCTGGTGGTTGTTTCCAATACTGCTGGAGACTTATCGGTGGTGATCTCGAGGAGATCAGGCGAAGGAGAACCAACGCCAGCACCACAAGACATGAACCTTGCAATTAGAACCTTCCCCACTGCTTTGGCTCCTACTTTGCTTATTCGATCAAGATCGAATGGAACTACCTTGAAATGAAGTGGCCATAAGCCTTGAACCCATGGGGACAGACGATCTTGAAGAGAATATGTTTGTTTTCTTGTGGCTACGAACAAAAAATCTATATATGAACTAGATGGATAGCCCATGACTCTTTTAACTCTGTAGATTCACAGTGTCTCAGTTTCCTCTCTCTCTCTCTCTCTCTATCTCTCTCTCTCTCTCCTCCCGAACCTCGATTCTTCCGCCTCCCATATGTCTCTTCTCAAACCTTCTGCCACAGATGATTTCCAATGATCTGAATCCCTTCGAGCATATTCAATCATAATTTGAGAATTTTTAGGTGTTCGATTCAAGTTTTTATACTCTAGTGGTATCTTTTTTTTTTCTTTCAATTAACGCTAATTTTGGCTCTTGATTCCGTAACATTTTTGGAGGATTCCAGTTCTCCCCTTGGGGATCTTGAAAATGGCTTTTGTTCATCACTCCGCGGTTACATTACTTGCAACTACGGCTTCGGATCTTCTCTGAAGTACGAGAAATGGTGTCAATGGTATTCCTTTGAAAGCTCGCGGCTTGGACTTGCGAGGAGGAATTTATCTGTCACTGCGAAGATGAGAAAGATGAAGAAGCATGATTATCCGTGGGCGGATGGTGCAGAGTCTAATGTCAAAGGTGAAGAGAAAGCCCATCGCCATCGTCTCCTTCACTCCTCTCTTTTTTTTTCTTTTTTTTTTTCTTTTAAGTCAGTCACCCTTGTAAAGGGTTAATTTGGTCATTAAGGAAATATTGGACTCCCACCGTTAGTATCTAATGGAATATTCCTAACACCGTGGGTCTATTTGTATTTTAATAGTGTTTTTAAGGGAGGTATTTGTCTTTTCCTAAAACTTGGGTGTTCAACTATCATTAAGGTAAGTTACAGAGGAGGTATCTGTCTTTTTCCCTTTTTTATATTATCTTTTCTGCTTGCTGGTTGTCGTTGGATGTGGATCAAATCATTTTCAATCTCAATTTCTTTGGGCCAGACTAGGCCTTTGATTCATTAAGCTAATCGTGGGCTTTTAAGGGTGGCTCCTCTAGGCAATTCAAGTTTGCTGTTAATTCTTTTTGCTACCTGCTCCGTCTGTTTTGGCGTAAAATTTTACGTGTAACATTTTATATGTAAAAATAAAATAAAATAAAATTCAAAGTTTGTTTTCAATAGGTAAAAGAAAAACAAAGTTCATTTTCTAATCCCCTTAAAAGTCACTATATTTTATCTCTTGAAAATAAATATTGATTTTTTTTTTTTTTTTTTTTACATATCAAATGTTACACATAAAATTTTACATCAAAACAGCAAGAGCTACGTTGTATGAATATTGTAGACAACATTCGAAGGTTACTCAAATGGGCATTTTAATGGTTCTAAAAAAAAATACTTAAAAACTCTAGTAGAACATATAATATAATTTCACATTTAAGGTTTCATGAATTCGATCCAGACCGAATCCAGATTTTTTTCTTAATAGTTTGGTTTTGGGCTTCCCTGTATAAGATCGAAACCAGACCGAATCTATTAATTGACAGTCTTAACTAGGAGTTCAGCCTACCTATTATTTTACAATAGACCTGCACAAGCCATGGACAAGGAAGGTTGGAAATTTATTCTGTTCTTAAAAATGCTTATGAGTAAAAAAAGAAAAAAATTTATATTTCTACTTCTAAAAAAATACTTTGTAGGAAAACCCTTTTGATAATATTGAGTAAGAAGTATTTTTTGAATAAAAAAGAAAAAGACTTAGTTGAAAAGCACAATAACATAAATACTTGTGATACTTTTACAAAATATTGTTCCATAAGAGCAAAAAAAAAAAAAAAAAATCAGAAACACATCAAAAGAACATTTCTTTTTTTTTTTTTTTTTTGGCAAAAGAACATTATCAATTGCAGTGTTACAATTATAGATGCACGTGCTGTTTTGGCTTATGACACCTTTAGCCTTTTCCTATATCATTTACTTAGGAATGCCATCTAGGTTGGGCCTGGCCTTGTGGTCCATTCTATAGATGTTTCAAAGCTCATTGTTAGGTGTGGTCTTGTGGCCCATTCTATAGATATTTCTAAGCCGATTGTTGGGCCTGGCCCATACTCTGGGGTACAACATAGTTGCGGGGTACCTTATTTTAGCCATCGTACTAGTACCAATCTCACAAGATTTAGGGGTGCAAGCTGGGCCTGAAAAGCCGAATACCAAACCCCTGAAATATTTGATATCTTTCTCTTTGATGAGATCTCAATTCTAGTTACGGTTTCATTAAATATCTTACAACTGGAATCCCTTTTTTTGTGACTCTTACAGAGCCTCCACCAGTACCGCAAACCCCAATTACCTGAGGCCTGCCTGAAATTTTCTGAAATGGGTTTTTTCAGCCTTCAGGCTTGGAATGGGACTGGGTTAAGGAAGAGGCTTGGAATGGGACTGTGATGGATCAATATTTTGAACCATTAATATTGGACCTGGGTCTATTCACTTTTGTTGCTATTTGTGCAGTTAGGCTAGACATGGAGTTGGCTGGGCTGGGTAGGATGGGCCTAGATTCATAAATCTGGACAAACGAGGCTAAGGTTGGCATATCCAGCCTGATCTTGGGCTGGGCCAATTTTATTCATTCTAAGGGGATACGAAATTTAAGTACAATAGGAAGGAGATCCTCTGGAAAAGAAGATTCCTGGTTGGCAAGTGGGCACACAACAGGTGGCTTGGAGGGGTAGTGGGCACCCAGTGGGCCCAGAGGGGAGGTGGGGGAATTGCGAAGAAATTGGGTTCATAGACCTGGAGGGGGATCCACATCCTCTCCTCCCAAAGGTTCGGGAAGAGGGGCGGTAATCTCGTTGGATGGCCAACACTTGGGGCTTGGGTGAATCTGAGCCCCCCATTCTAGCCAACACCCCCTTATCGGCTTGGCTTGTAGGCTCGAATGGAGGACTCGGATTCACCTGAGTCTCAGGTGTCAGCCATCCAACGATGGTGCCGCCCCTCCTCTCGAACCTCTGGGAAGAGAGGATTTTGGATACCCTAAAGGGGGGAGTGGGGGCTCCTTGGACTTATCGCAAAAAATCGTCTCCCCTGCGCCAGCCCGCCAGCCCACCAGCTGGCGGGCTGGCGCAGGGGAGACGATTTGAGTCCGGACTTATCCCAGTCTTCATTGGCCTGACATCAGCCACTGCACTATGGACCCATCCCCAACAAATTGAGAAACATAATTCAAAAAAAAAAATTGTTGTACCGAGGACTATTATGATATCATTTCTAGGACGTTTTCAGACCCCAGAATGGGTACCGATAGGGGTAACATCATTAATTATTATTTATTTTGCACAAAATTGAAACTCTTAATTATTTTTTTTCTTAGGAATTAGGATTGTACTTTTTTCTATATATATATATACTTTTACTCAATTATTTTGGGATTTAAAATTTAAAAACTATATTTTTGTGAACAAAGCATGTAGCACGGTCCCTGTTTTGAGAGGCCTATCAACACGATCTAGCCTATTTTGAGATCTGGGGATGCATCTAGATGGTCCCCTTGAATTATATGTGGGTTCCGTGGTTCGTTTCTTTTACTAATTTCAATTGCCAACGCTACTTCCTAGCCCATTGGCTCCTGCTGGCCACCCTTATTTGGAATCATATAATTTAGTTTGCATTTGGTATGCGTTCTTAAAAATATGTTCTTGTAATAAAGAATGCATTCCTAAATTAGAGTGAGAATGGATAAAGAATGAGATATTTCTACTCTGATTCCAAGTGCATAATGGCCTAATAAGCGTGTTCCAAAATAAACAACATTTTCTATTGCATGCCATGATTTAAGATAAAGAATGTATACCTGCACTATTTTTGTTGTCTCAAAATACATTCTTGACTTAGAATACATTCCAAGAATGTACGTATACCAAATGCAGCCTAAGAGACCTCTAGAAATTTCAAAGGGTTACTGTTCTCTTCCAAAGACAAGGTGTGGGCTACTATGAACCATTGCTTTCTCTCTTTCTACTACTAGTGTTCGGGATGGATTAGTGCTTACCAAGAGTCAGTGTACCAAAAGAATTCATCTTTTATTTTCAAGGGAATAATCAACTGGCTTTCGCATCCTAAACCATCTATGATCAATTGGTTTTACAGCATCAGAACCAATCACCTAGCGATATTATCTTTAGATTTTCATGCTATTGGGATTCTTGAAAAAATCATCATTATAAGCTAATTCATAAGGATATCCAAATCTTCATAGCCTTTCACATTGGACTATCCACATTGGATGTGGGATTATCACATTCGTGTGGAACCCCATGACAAGAATAATTCAATTTGCATGGCACCTACACAGAAATCCTTTTTCAAGTTAAAATACTTTTGGAGACATGTCTTGCAAAAACATTTTTCCTGCATGTCAATGTTGATGCCATTGTCAAGTTTCTAATTTAAAAATTCGAATTAGTAAGTTGAGGGACTCTCCATATATATGACCATATGATTTCAATCTCATTAGCAATGTTAGACTATTCCTAATACTCCTCACATGTAACCCCACCATTAGGGTGGTGTATATGTGGTAGTATATGTGGCAATACATGACGCTTTTTAGGTGACTGGTCCCTCTTTGGGTGACTGATCCCTTTTTGGGTGACATATAGTCCCTCTTTTGGGTGATTGTCCATCTTTGGATGATCATAGTCCCTATCCTGTGCAACTGGCGTCCCTCTTTCGATGACATGGCTTTTTTTTTTTTTAGGGTTATTATGAGAGGGAACCTGGAGTTCTGATACCATGTCAAGTTTCCAACTCAAAAGTTCGATCTAGTAAATAGAGGGACTCTCCATATATAAGACCATAGGATTCCAATCTCATTAGCAAAGTGAAACTATTCCCAATAACCATAACTATTTGTTGGATGATAAAAAAGTGTATGGAATTAGGATTTATTAGATACACATAGGGTTTACAGCTTCTGTATAAAAATAAAAAAAAATAAAAAAAAATGAGCTGCTCTTTATTTACCGTGTCATATACAAGATTCAATCTACCACTCTTCAAATAAGTTCTTATTGCTGAAAGGCTATCTACTGCTTTAGAAACTTAGATTGAGACACTATTGGGTATTCCTCTTCCAGTTAACCCACCAACACCAGTATAATTGGAAGTGTCTGGATAGAGCAAGGTGTATGGCATCTTGACAGGCCCTATTCGGTTCCTCCATTTTTTGTCAGTGTTCCTCCCTATAATCCCATTTTCAATATGTACTAGCTTCTTTCCAAATCCCTCAAAAGCTTTTAAGGCTGCAACATCTGATGTCCATTTTGGAGTGTCTCTCTGCCCAAGATAGACCTCATCAGAAGAATGCCTAGACAAAATCTCAATCAAGGACATACCAAGGAGGGCTTGGAACTGGCTTGTTATTGTTTTCAGGTATATAGTGTCAGGGTCCGATTCGAGCTTAGCATACTCAGGGGAGCCTGGTTCAGGCATGAAGCGACGACTTATGGTTGGGCGGTTTGGGAGGTAACCTGCAAATGGGTACTGTCCAAAATTAACTGCTGCATGGAGGGCTGAAGCTATCCATATGATGATGGTGCATGTCTGTGTGAGATCAACAAGATTTTGCATCTTGGGCCACCATGGTTCATCCTTCTTGTCACCATGGCCTACATCACGAAGCTCTGCCCACCAAGACTGGAGTTCAGAGTCTCTTTGGATCATCTCATCATTGGGGTAGTAGATAGAGCAGTATTCATGAACCCAAGCTTCAATGGCTGACCAGATTTCAAGGCCATCAACAGCATAAGGGTAGTCCTCAATTAACAAGCGAAGGCCATGTGGACTGTTTGAGTCTGGAACTGCCATCCCCCTGTATGTAACAAAAGATAATATCTACTTTCAATACGGATTAACATTAGCCATTAGATTTTAATCTTTGCAAGGTCTATGATTTTTACCTCTTAATGAGGTCTGCAGGCAATGCCTGCTCAGGGAAAACCCAGCTCTTGTAAATCACAGCTGACATTTCCATAGCAAATTTTGATGGGAAAACCGTATACTCCAACACTCCGCCTGCATTGATGAGGACCTGCCGAGCCAAGGCATTTATGTTCATAGTATCTCGAAAGTGAGGCTGCAAAAGCTTATGGATTGGATGAAGCACACTCAATTGTCTATTCATGGCAATCACAAATGGCTCAATCGCCGCATGTGTATGCAACCTGCAACCAGAGTAAATAAAATTATTATTTAGTATTATCATCAATTTCACGATGTGAGCATTTTAAGATGCAAGCATACCAGTGACTAATAAGTTGGTGAACACCAGAGTCATTCACAGCTACATAAGCTTTAGCCAATTGCCACACTGAAGCTTCAACACCTTGTTCAGCAGAAGTGAAAACCTTACTAATTGCACCATGTTGGTCACCATCAGGATGTGGTAGACTTAACTCAATTGCTAGTGGCTTCAAGGTCCCATCATCTTTCAAGAAGAGGATTGTTCTGGTTGCATAGGTCTTTGTGGAAGTGGTGTTTATACGCCTCAGGTATGGCATTAATGTATCGTGATGATCCAATATGAAGAGCTTATTGTTCTTAATGGCCTACACAAAAACCATATCATTAGAACTCCTCCAAAAGAATCCCCATGATTGAGGCTGTTTCCTTAAGTAAATAACATGAAACATGGATAGACCTCATCTACTCTTAAGCCATTGAGCTTCTCCTCAATTTGCTCTATAGTTATTGAGCTGGTCTGGTTTCCATATACATTGGGATCAAGTTTGCTGGTGGGGGGAAATTCCTGCATAATACCATTACATTAGTTTTGATTAGAAAACTAAAATTAATAGAGAGAGAGAGAAAGAGAGAGAGAGAGAGAGAGAGAGAGAGAGAGAGAGAGAGAGAGAGAGAGAGAGAGAGAGAGAGAGAGCATTAGAAATGTCGAATTACTTCAAGACGTTGGATGCAAACAGGGTTCACTCCAGCAAGCATTTCTCGTGTGAACTCTTCATCTGTTCTCCAAGCAAACTTTTCTTCTGCATTATTATAATGAAACATGATCAAACAGATAGATTTTACAAGGTCATAAGCAGCATATTACTTAATTGATACTTACCTTTGATCATTTGAGGCAGAGGGAATTTGAGGAGTTTTTCACCATCTGAGCGAACAAGTTCCTTTAGAAGCTCCAAGGGGATTTTGTTCTCGACATCATCAAGTTTTGGGTCATTAGGTAGTTGGATCCCTTTCTCATAGAGGTCTAATATGTCTTGAAATGTGTCAAACTCATTAGGGGTTTTATCACAGAAAACTTCTAGTTCAGGAAGCAGGAACTGAACTATGGATTTCAAAGCATATGCAAGAAAATCTGACAACTTCAAGTGACCAAACCGTTCATCTCTTGGAACATAAATGTTTAAACTCAGTATCAGTGGCAATCTGCTCTCTGTGTTAGGATCTGCTAATAAGACAATTGGTCAGTAAGAATGATTATGGAGTATATGTAGCATATCAATACTAGATAAAGAATGATTGTAGAGTATAAATAACTGGTCATTAACCTTTTTTTGTTGGTTTTCGACTAGTTCTTCCCCTGCGTGGGTATGGGTATTCAATTGAACCTCCGAGAACAGGGCGCTCAAATTTAGGTCCCAAGTTAGGATTCCCCAGATCGTTATAGAAAGCATAGTCATAGACTCGATCCCATTCCTTGAGCTCTCCTGACCCATCTCCTCTTAGATGCATGAGCTCTTCTTCTCTGTACTTACGGAGAGGTCCAGGTGTATCATTGGGTAGGTATGTCTGCAACAAAAATCATATACATCAATCCCCTCAAGATTAAACAAACTGATAACGAGACTGAAGAACAACCCCAAGATATGTCCATCCAAGCCGAGGAGGCAGGTCCTACGTTAGTTAAACAATTATATACGACAACTCAAAAGAGGGACCATGTATATCACGTTTAAGTTTTATGCAATAATATTACCGGGTTAGCGAAGAAAACACGATTATAGTTGTAACGGTGAGCCGGGTAAACCCAAGAATTGCATACAAAGTGGACAGAACCCTTTCCAGGGACATCTTCAAGTGTGACAGTGTTGAGGTAGAACTCGCTGTGATGCATGTTCTTGATTATGAAAGCTCCTGGTATTCCCATGTCTTCATCCCAGTCAAATGCGACTTCATAAGAAGATGAACCAGCGACCAACGGGGTAATTTTTGTTAACCATTCCTGCAAGAATGCAGGTTTTCCAACCTTTCCTCGCATTTCCTTATCTGCAAAGTTACACACCAGATTGAATATTAATCTCTTTAATCAGGTCCATTAAGGATCAAAGGCAATTGAATTAGTGAAAAATTTAAGATATATAATTTACTCAGCTTGTTTTGGAGAAATCACAATGAAATAATCATTTTGTTAGGTTTTTGTTAAAGGATAAGAAATAATAATATTGGAGTGTTTGATGCAGATCTAGAGATGATTTAGGATGTGAAAACGAAAGAATTAAAATATTCGGTGTCAGATTCCTGGTTTGCCAATCAGAAATTTTTTTTTGCTTATCTGTTTATGCTAATAAAATTCAAAGATAACCTCAAATTTTAAAGTGATATGAAAATAACATTGAAATGCTTTCGTGCCATGTAGTTTCCAAACACAACCTTGTGGGTATGCAGGGAGATCAATCGGTTTAGTTCGGTCAGGTTTCAGCCTGGGTCAATTCAGTTTTGATCCTATACACTCAAGCCCAATTATAGTCCAATAGGAAATTTTTTATTTGGGTCCAATTTTGGTCAGGTACGATTTCAATTTTTATTGGGCTTATTTAATGGGCTCTTATCAGGCTTAAGATAATATGGCCTTGAAATCTCCTATGCATATATTTAATTACATGTCTTAATTGGATTTATCGAGTTGGTTTGGTTTTAGGTTTGATTTCGGATTTCTAAATGTATATTTAGTTAAAAAAAGATTGGTTCACTAATGGCTCTTACTGGTCCATTATGAGGCTATTTCAGTTTGGGCCTATTGGATCGATTTGCTTCAGTTATCAGACAGTCGAGTCCAATTTCAATTTTTCATTAGATTCTAAAGTATACAGACTAATTACGGTCCAATAAGATTTGATTTTGATTACTGATTTAGTTTTTTTATTTAAAAAACTTGCTAAGTCTCTCTATCAAGAGTAAAGACCAGTAACTCAAAAAAGCTACCATTAAGAGTCAAGAATCAAAGACAAGTAAATAACAAGTTAGGAGAAAACGTAGTTGACAGTTAATATGCCTATCAAATGGGAATAAATTAATTAACATGGCCCAATATCATACTTGTCCCGACAAAACATCATGGATTTTCTCATATTATATATTAAAAAAAAATTCCATAAACAAAAACAAAACTTTTCAATAGCTTATATAATGGTGGAATTTGTGGATTCAGATCTTTTCCGGCCAGCTGCCCACAATGTCATTGGAATATATTTTTGTTCAGAAGAGAGATCCAATAGTGTTGGACGGATTGAATGGATTAGACGGCGAGAGAAAATCTTTTTTCCAGAATTTTTGTTCGCCTCAAAATTATTGTGGGACCTACCAAAGTTGATGGTGAGATAATCTCAAGTAAGAGATGATGATTCCATGGTGAAAGGTTATATATATATATATATATATATATATATAAGGCATCAAACTTTATTGAAAGAGACAAATGAATAAATTCTTTGTAAGAGGAGTGGGTGAAAATTGAAAAAGACAAAAAGAAAAAGAAACGAAAAAAATAGGAGTCAACAAAGAAAGTGAAGATGCAAGAAGATAATTTTGGAGTTTTTATTTTCATTCTCTTACCCTAAAGCAATCTCTACATGTCATTTTAGAAGCCCTTTTCTTTGTTAGTTTCTGAAGTCCATTCTCTATTCTTAAGAGAGAATAAATATTGTCAGATGATGTGGGGAAAAAAAAGGATCATTTTCTGTTGTTCATTTCCTCTATTCGTGATCCAATAATTGAAGTTTATCCGACACATATATTGATGTTATGATATACATAATAGAAGAGGACCCAAACCCATATGGAGGTGGGGTACGCATGGATCCCATATTCCCATGAGCTAGTCATATAAGATGGAATATTGGTAGAGGAACTAATCCTGCCTCAAATTGACTCTTTAGGTTTTTGGCCCTCTTTTGTGGGCCATCATTTGGAGGTGGGGTTGATCCAGATCGATCATCTTAGGCTTTGTTTATTTGACAAAAAAGAATAAAAAAAAGTAATGATCAGACAAAACTCAATGCCTTTTTCTCTCATTTTTCGTTTTGTTTTCTTTAATCTACTTCTTGACAAACAAACACAGCTTAATATCATGTGACTGAAAAATAAATTTCATTATACACCTATTTAACTAGAGTTAGGATGTCCCAAGACGCATGGGTTGGTGTTGGATTTACAGTGCTTTTCCATGAAAACTTTCATGGTCCTAGCAAGATTTTCATGAGAAAAATTATGTTGCTAACACGTGGGTTTCTCTTGAGCTGCCATGTGGACATATTCTTCCACACCTCTGGGCGGGCCCTCTCAACCTATCCCCGGCACTATAAGTGGGTCATGCATGTTTTTCTTTTTTCCAGTGTTTTGGGGTTTCATTCTTTGCTTCAGGAGGAAGGAGGAGGAATACTTTACAAGATAACCCATGTATTTATCTTTTGGGGTTTCATGACTCACGACCACACAAAGGTAAGGCAGTGGACAGAGGGATTATGCAATTACGGATATGGTTTAGAAGAGTCGATCATACAACCTCTACTGCAAGTCAAGTATAACGACGGCGTGATGTGGTGTGACTATTGTTCACAGTCTCGTTCTAAACAACGTCCCACTCAAGATATCCCAGATCATCGCCTAGAACACTTGACAAAAACAATACTACATATAAGGGTGTCAAAAATGGGCCCGGCCCGGTAGCACGGACCGAGCCAGCCCGATATAACCCGAACCCAACCCGGACCGAACCTTAATGGGCATGTTTCGGTCTCGGCTTGTAAAACCCGACACGTTTCACCCAAACCGAAACCGACCGACCAGCCCTTAAGAGCCCGAACTAGCCCGAACTAATAATACCTAACCGGAGGTCCATTCGAGCCCGTCTAATTTTAATGGTTTTATTTTGTGGTTATTTACACTCGTTATAGTTCACTTCTTGATCGAAAGATTATATGAATCTAAAGTTGAAAAGGCATTTAATTGTTACAATTTCTGAATTACATGCATATAGAATGAATGATGCTAATTTTATAGATAGAAATAATAAAATTCTATATTCTTACATATAAAATAGGCCCGATAAGCTTGATAGGCCCGGTCCGGACCGAACCACCCGAAATCACCTCAATAAGCCCAACCCGATAACAAACCCACACCGACCAGCCCGATAGTTATTGTGTCCGCGCCCCACCCACCAACTCTTAATGGACATGTTTTGGGCTGGGCTTACAAAACCCGACACCGATTTAACCCGGACCGAAACCGGCCCGGACCGGCCCGTTGACACCCTTACTACATATATTTAAATTAAGATTATGTTTGAATGTTAAGAAAACAAAATAAATAAAAATTTTAAAACAAAAGAGACATAAACACATAAAGTGATCAAAAGACCCAAAGTAGAGCAGTCAAGACATAAGAAAAACTCTCCCATGGTCACAGTCGATGGAACCCTTGAATCAATCTGAACTGCTCTGATGTCCAATCTAATTTCAATGACTATGAATTGATACAACGATATAATTTCGTTTCAGTGCCGGAAAGAATAATTTAAACTTCCACTAATTGGGTTTCATATGTATGTGTGTGTGTGTGTGTGTGCTGCAAATTAATGAAGAAAGAAACTTGGGAATGAAGAAAACGGAATGGGGGCCGGAGAGAGTAGAACTGACCGGGGTCGCCATTAGCAGCACTGATGAGCTGCAGTGAAACTCCTTTTCCGAAGAACTCATAAACTCGATCAAGAGCCGAGGCCTGTAAGTCGTTTAAGTCCAAAACATTCTTCTTCATCAATACAACGGAACCTTTGATCATCTTCTTTCTCTGCTCACCCTTCCCTTCTTGGGATTTGCTCCCCATCTCGAACAACGAACACTAACAGAAGAAGAAGAAGAAGAAGAGGAGAATTGAAACAGTAAAAGCAAAAACGAGAGTGAGAGAGAGAGAGAGAGAGAGAGAGAGATAAGACGATAGATATTAAAAGGGGGTAAAGTGAAGATCGAAAGATGATTTGGTTATTGTGTGGGGAAGTAGGGGAGGTTGGTTGGTGAATTTATAGGCAAACAAACATTAACCAAAGTTCACGTCCAGGAACTTTCCCATTGTCTGACTTTCCGCGGGGATGGAAGATATAAACGAACCCTTCTTTCATATATATATATATATATTTTCCATTTAATGTATGACACATTCGATATAGATGGTCTGAACTCTGAATCCATTCCTAAGCGTGTGGGAGGATTGTTGCTGCCTATCTTAATGGTCGACACGTGTTCAATAGAAAATGGAGCCAAATGGAAGAGAGATGAAGTCTTTTTCTGCATTTTAAATTCTTTTTTTTATCTTTCGACTTCAGACAATTTTCTCTCTCTCTCTCTACAAGTTGGAATAACTCGCTGCAACTGGATGATATGACGCTTCGCATTTGTTTGATCAATAAAAGCAAAAAATACTTGGAATCTTGTTGCAGTTTCGACTTCACTATATTCTCTTCTCTTTCCCGATTTCATGTAGGATTGGATTTGTGAGTATTCCATGTTGTAGAAGATATTAATGAAGGATTGGATTTTAAGAGTGAGATACTTAAGAATAATCTAATGGAACTTTTTTTTTTTAACTCTATTTTCTTTATTCTACCCAACTTCGGATTTCCCAATAAACTATTTTCACTAATCGTGGCCAAATGAGGAAAAGAAAGAAAGATAGAAAGGAAAGAATCATACAAAATTGAGAGAGAAGCAGAGCAGTAAGTTTGAAGCTGAGATATCATCTCATGTTTGCCGAGCACGAAAATCTTATGATCAATAGCAGTGCGACATGTCGACATCAGGACTTGACATGTCAACCCATCAAGACATAAGACCTTGCTTAGGATATGCCAAGCTTGTAACATTTAATGCGAATGCTATGTGCAGAGCTCCAAGCATTTTTTGCAAATGCCATGTACAGACCACGCGCTTTTAATGCATGAAGCCGAAGACAGTACTCAATGCATAACTCGAGTGAACAACATTACCCTGATCATGTCGCTTTGCCTGTCTGCAAACAGAACTTCGAACACTCGAGCATTTCCAACACATAACTACTCGCACATGTCTAAATCCATCCCAAGCTATCACTACTCAGGATCCAAATCGTCTCATCCTAGTAGTTCGGGAGTAGTGGCGACTCCTGTGGATGGTTATCGCGTCATCCGACCCCTCCGTTCGAGCTGATAAGTCGAGCCGACAAGGGAGTGTCGACTTGAACGGAGAGATCAGATTTATCCGACCGTCACGCGGCGACCATCCACTGGGGTCGCCGTCCCTCCTCCCTGAAGTACAAGGAGGAGATGATTTGAATCCCACTACTCAATGCACAAGTAACAAAAACGTCAATATTTAAATACACCAAGCTTTCTATGGCCTCTAACTACCCACCTCGGCTTCTCCCTTAAGAAGCCGATCTTAACTGCTGCTTGTTATTCTGAAATCTTGACTTAGGCATCAGAGTGGACACTGGGCTTTGAGCCCGGCCCTTCTATTGTTTACTTTGTCCGTGTCTTTTGTAGATTATCTCATCCCAAGAGACTTCGTGTAAATTCTAACTACAACAAAACCAGATATCAATCAGCATCAAATTCATTATTTACCTTTCAAATCTACTCTCACGTATGTTTATTTACCCCTCATGGTCCCATGCACACATCTTTGTAATATTATTTTTTTTTTTAATTCATTATGCCATGTGACTATTGGCATGGAACTTGACATACGAACAATGTATATTGGTATCTATACATCCATAAAATTGACCAAAACTGTACGTTTCATGTTATAAAAACTTAGTAGTAAGGGATGGTTAATTATCTTATCTTAAGTAAAATTCCTACCACATAATTAAAGAAAGGTCGTGGGTCCAGGAAATCTTATCTTTCTTTTTTTCTTTTTTTTCTTTAAAAAATTTGAACGAATCTGATTCGATATGCATGAATAGGGTTGCTTAATTAGGCTATCTTTATAATAATCACATCACCACATACCATTTCAGTCTCCCTTATAATACTACTTTTTAGTAAAATGTTATATAGAACTACTCTTCATCACGCACATGTTTTTATTGGGATAACCAATCGGATTGAAGGTAAAGCTATACGGCAAACTTTTTATTTATGTTATCAAATGAGATTAATCTTTATGTTCTTTAGCAGCCCTCAACTAGATCTTGACCTTGACCTTGATCCATTCTCTATTCTTACTAATCCATTTAATTTTAGACTATGTTTGAATGCCAAAAAAATAAAGAACAGCATTAACATTAAAGTAATGATGAACCAACTATCACGTTATGCGCCTATCTCTCACTTTCATTTTAAAAAAAAATTCTTGGTATCCAATTATAGCCTTACTTCTTCGTATTTCTTAAATGTAGCAAAAGCACTTTTTTTTTTTGAAGACCAAAATCACACTCCTCGTTAGTTCTAATTTAATATCATCTAAATATCTAAGTTCAATAAGGATTGAACCAATGAGATGAAATTAAGTTTTATTTTCTTAATCTTCGATCATTTTTTGTTAGTGATTTGCAGAGATCGAAGGCCTCATGGATTTAGAGATGCTCAAAAATCACCTTAATTAAGTGGGGGGAAACAAAGCAATCCCAATGCGAAATTTTAACTTTCTACAATCCACTTTGGAATTGTTCCTTGGTTGATGAACTCTATATATCATCATTTCTAGTAAAATATGACTTAGTATACTACAATAATGAAAAAATTATAATTGCCACATAATGCCTTGGTTGATACTCAAATTTGGTGAACAAGTAGGTCCCATGTTCCTCCATCTATAGTAAGATTCAAAATTCCATGTGATAAAATACAATTTTTAAAACATGTTTCACAAATCAAATAAGAAGCAAGACCATATTATGTATGGCGGCTTAGAATTATTCAAAGGGAAAAGTCCAAGATAACATAAGAATACATGATTAAGTTGGATTACCAAAGTTAATATGTCAATCATAAGATTGAGGTCATGAGCTCAACTCTCTACCTCTCAATAAAAATAAAAATAAAATGATCTACCCAATCAATAGCATGGTTTTAATCTCTATGAATTAAGGCGACCTCAGTTACAAGAATCCTAATTAAGACTCTCAAAAACGTTATTGATGATATCTAAAAGCGGGTAAGTCTTAAATCCAAATCTAGTTTCAATGATATATGTTAATAGAAGAACCTTTGACCTTCTTATGGTCTACTTCTTTTGGTTCTTGTCTTACGAATGTGAATAGTAAGTATTAGGGATTATTATATTCAACACGTGTATAATATATACCGTATGATTATTTATAACCCTAAGTTAGAATCAGCATGCATATCAATACCCACGTCATATCTGACGTCCTGTCATCTGAATAAACATCTGAAAAGGCATACGAATCTAGATTCAATATAGATTTCAGATATTATATACATATGCATAGATTCAAGTGAAATCTCTCTTCTCTTAGTTCTTTTTTTTTTGGGCACCGTGCATGTCAAATTTGTCAACATGGAAATGAAATATAACTGTGAATTAAGTTAACCTAAGGTATCAGGTTTAGAAGGATAGATCTTAATGGAATTTGATATTCTTCATTAAATCTGGTGTATACAGTGGGAGGATCTAAAAGACTTAGGAGTAGGTCAAAAATTATTCTAGGAGAAATATAAAGAAAAACATGTATAGATAAAGAATTAGTAATGTTGGGGGAAAATAATAATGGATACAAATCTGACCGCCAATTGAGAATTTAATATGATTATCGAGAAAAAGACACGTGGCATGCATTTAAGGCACGAGGTATGAGAAGAAGAGATGTTTGAAAGAGGAACTCGTCTTCGACCCCCAAAGATGATCCAAACATGATGGGACAGATTGATGGGGGTAGCTGGACATTTAATGGTCCGTCATTAATATTCATAAATATTTACTATACTAACCATAAATGCCAAGTAGGCAGATTTGACTGACTAGATCACCATATCGTGGACTGAATCAACAAAAAGCAAGACCAGTACTCGATAAAAGTGTAAGGACAGAGACAAGCATCAGAAGATATGGAAGACGTGGACTATAAGGGGGTCGAAGAAGACCAAGGGGGGTCGTAAACGGCTAACAAGACGTCCTAGCACCACCTTAAGGGGTCATAACCCCTCGAACCTACTGTTTCCTAGGAGGCTGATGATCGAGATGATGGTTGGTGTGGAGAAGCTTGTCTGGGAAGCTTCCTCTTGAACTTATATATAGCAAAGGATATCGATTGCAAAGAAAATGGGGGAATTTTCCTGTCATAAAGGAGAACATCCTAGTCAGGTATTAGTCCCCTTGTGTTTTTACTCATTTAATTGTTCTAAGATCTCATTTCACCGGAGAGGAAGGGAAGATGGAGGAAGTTCCAGTATCTCAAGGAACCCCCATTTTCAAGGAGCTCTAGTGTTCCACTAAGAGCTCCATACTGGGTATCCTTGTACGTCTCTAACTTTAGCATCAGAGTGGCCCCAGGTATATCCAGTCCACTTTCTTGTTGTTTAGGTGTTTCAGCTACATGGCAAGATCGGGGAAACTGAATGGTTTCCACCGACAACAAGTAACAAGTATATATGACTTTGAATAAAGTTGATTAGAGTAAGAAGTTCTATGTAATCGGTCTCATTTAATTGGTATAAGCCTGAATTGAAATAAGTTTATATAATTGGAATGCAATTGATGAATTCTTTCAGAGTAAGTTCAAAGGTGGATTACACTTTATTTGGTTTGGTGATGGTCCAAAGGGAATTTTAAAGTACACTCTAATAGAATTTGATATATATATATATATATATAATGTAGTTGGTTTCTTTCAGTTTTGTTCCAATTTGCTAATCTTGTTTTATTCTACATGTAGTTGTTTTCAATGTACAAGGATATATGAAAGTATATATATATATTTTTAATAAATTATGATATATATTTCTTGTTTATGGGGTGAACTTTTTTTATTAATTATAAGAAGAGGAGTGTACATAATTTTTGTAGAATCAGTGAATTTTTAGTACCAAAAGAAATAATGATTTTTTGTTTATTTTCCCACAAAAAAAAAAAAAATAAGAACAATGAGATTTGCATTTTTAATCAACATTGTAATTTATCTCATTTTGTTTACAGCATTACCAAAGAATGGTGAAAGAAGATGGGGGTTCCTTATAAGTTTAATTTTAAAGGGTTCATCTGAATGTAACTATTAGGACTGTTACAACTTGTAATTGTGACCAATTTCCTTTAGTGCATATTCATTAGGTCATACGAAGGTGGTGTTATGGAATGATTCAATGAGAATGTCGGTGCTACTTCCAATTATGTTTTTCGAATTAGAGGCACTAATTGTTGGTATAACTTGAGCAAAGGAGTTGGGCATCCATAAACATTGGGTTGAATTTGATTCGGAGACGATAGCGGGAAGTATTAGTGATGGGTTGGTTCCTTGGTGTTTCTCTTAGAGGTGGCTGGCCCTTCAACGGTATTTTTACCAGGATTACTTGGAAGCTTGCACATGTGCTGCATGAAGGAAATGTAGTGGCCGATTATCTCTCTAAATGCTGCTCAGAATGTAGAGCCTTTGCCCTCCGCCGTTTTGCTTCTATTGGTTTGACATGATATATCCCAAGATGTTCAAGGGCATCCAAGATTTAAGTTCGGTTAAATTGTTGTAATCTTTTCTTTTTTTTCTTGGGAAGGTTTCCTACTGATCGCAACGCGGAAAGTGGGTTTCTTTCTTGAAAGGTTTTTTGTACTTTTTATTTCGTTCTTTATCCTAATAAATCACTTTTACTGGCTTTTAGGAGGAAAAAAAATTCATTTGGACATCATGAAAACCTCAATACACATGAAACAGTTTTGATATTTTATTTGAAAATTAATGAAAATCTGACAATGAAAAGTTATATCTTGTTGCAATAGTTGTGACAAAATGTAGTTGTTACACCTAGTTAAACCAAATTTTAAATTAATAGGGTTGAATGACAAAACAAGATTTATGTAACCAACCCCATATTTTGTTTCCGAGTCATATTTTTATCTTTGTTTTCTAGTCTGGAAATGCCTAGATTAATTTATATCTTACACCTCCATTCTTTTTTAAATATATATTCATTAGTTGATCAGAAAAAACATTTCTTTAATTTTTCCTTGTCAAGAACATGTTTTTTTTTTGGGTAGATTGATAATTTGATTAAATCCAAAAAAAAAAAAAAAACACAAACGAATCCCAGTAGGAGAATTAACCCCAGGAGGATGACACAAATAAATCCAAGCTCCAGGGCGAGGTAACAGGCTCCCTCCACCCAGGAGACCAAAAAGGATCGAAAAACCAGAGAACAAGGGACAACAAAAGAAGAGTTACAATATACGAACTGCATCCTCCGGGCGAGAGGCCCCTTCGCAATCCATCTTAAGATTAATGCCCGATTGATTCTCAACAAATAAATCAAACTGAGATGTCCCAGAAGAAGAGGTCGAGAGATCTTTCGAGCAAGCCAAGCCGCTTCTTCTCTCTCTTCATCTGAGGAACAGTAGAGATTCGAGAGATCCATAGATACAGAGAACGACGAAGCTTCGAGGAGAAACTCATCATCCCCCTCGAGGGAGGAAACTTGAAGAGAATCCAACGATTTTCGGACAGAGGAGAAGGAGAGATCAAGCGAGAGTACCAAAGAACATGCCGAAAACCATCTCCAAAAGGAGCAGGGAGAACCACGGGGGGAGGAGGGGCGGACTCACAAAAGGAAGGGAGGGGCTTAGTGGATCGAAGGTGCGGGGATGGAGGGATGCACGATAGGGGGGTTGGTTGGGTCGTGGGAGAGAGAACTGAACTGGGATGCAACGCTGATCTGGGATTCAAGATAGGGGCGACGGAGGGATGGTCAGCAGGAGGGAAGCTCGATGAATCAGACAGAACCTGCTCCCTAGCCGACAAAGGGGACAAAGCAAACCCAGAAGTTGAAGCAGCTCCATGGGTGGGCGGAATCGAGGAATCAAGAACGTGTCTTTGCTCTGACTTAGTACATGCATTGCTATTCTACGTATGTTTAATTCCTTTATGAAGTGGACATGAATAATAGAAGATAACTTATAATTAAGATCATAAGAATGAAAGAAAGATGGAAAGAGACCATAGCTGACCTGGTAAATAAGAGACAGAAAACCAACCACGTTGGGTCCTTGTTTGCCACACCCACATAGTCGCCTTGGTACCATTGACTGTAGAGGAGATAATCATTGAGTTACATCACAGTTGTCCATAACCATAAGATTTCATTTTAATACTACAACATGCATGGGTGGATTCTCAGTTAGCCATATATCCGTAATTCTATAAGAGTGATGGATATCAAGATCTGATTCTCTTTTTGAACTGGGCAGCCACCAAGTCTGTAAACTTTTCTACAGATGAAAGAAGACTAGGGTTGATGGGTTGAGTAAACAACTGAAGATAAAGACGATGTTTTGCCTTTTTGAGACTATCAGATCGAAGAGGAAGAGAAAATGGCTTTCTATGACGGCATTTTTGACATTTTTGAATAATGTTTTCCCCCTACGCAACCAATCCCTTCAAGGGTGACTTTGGTTCATTTAAGGAGGCTTCATTCATTATGGATAATGATTGTCAACATTAGAAAGGAAGGAAAAATATCTAGGGAGAGAGAAGACTTGTGGATATGGCTCCGTTACCTTGGGACGAAGACGTAGTCAATGTATATGGACGGTGATCGAATCTCATGAAGAGTATACATATGTGGATCTGGCTTGGAATTCGGATCCTCAAAGTCTGTGGCTAACAACGAACCAGTTTCAGAACCCAATAAAATAAAAGTAAAACAAAAAAATCCAACATTACCAACTATAATTGTTCAAGTTTTTTAAACAAGGTAGGTGAGTTATACTTCTTCACTTATCAGCCAATATTACTTTGATTTTAATAGAAGAAATATTTGATATCTTTCTCTTTGAATGAGATCTCAATTCTAGTTACGGTTCCGTTAGATCTTAAAACTAGAATCCCTCTTTTTTCCTACTCTTACTGAGCCTCTACCACCTCGAACCCCAATTACCTGAGGCTTGCCTGTAACATTTTTGAATGGGTTTTTTCAGCCTTCAGGCTTGGGATGGAACTGGTTTGAAGAAAAAAGCACCTAAGCCCACCACAAAGCCTGGGTTATATAACACAAGTTGGGGGGTGCTTGCTGTGATGGAATGTTATGAACTATTAATATTGGACGTGGGTTCAGGTCCTCCTCCCAATTGTGTTCTATTCACTTTTGTTGCTATTTGTGCTGTTTAGGCTAGATATTGAGTTGGCTGGGCCGGGTAGGATGGGCGAAGGTTCATAAGTCTGGACAAACGAGGCTAGGGTTGGCATATCCAGCATGATCTTTGGCTGGGCCAATTTTATTCATTCTAAAGGGGTAAGAAGTTAAGTACAATAACAAACTAAAAAAAGGGAAAATAAATCCTCCGGAAAAGAGGATTCCCACATACCCCAGTGCAGAAAACCTGAGGCCCACCGGGCTACCCCGTGATAAAAGGTTTTTCTTGGGTGCCAAGTGGGCACACTATAGTTGTGGCTCGGAGGGGTAGTGGGAGCTTAGTGAGGCCCGAGGAGGGAGATGGGGAATTGCGAAGAAATTGGCTTCATAGACCTGGATGGGAGTCGAGTCCTAGGACATATGCCAGTGTTGACAACCGCCACTGCACTGTGGACCCATCCCCAACAAATTTGATAGAAGAAACTTACAAGAAATAATTTCAATTATATGTGGGTCCCGTGGCGTGTCTCTTTGCTACTTGATTAGACTACTGTGGACTCTTTCTAATTTCAATTGCAAACGGTATTCATTCTATGATTGCGTTCAGTATGCATTCTTAAAAATGTGTTTCTATATAAAAAATGTATTCCTAAATTAGAGTGAAAATGATAAAGAATGAAGTATTTCTCTGCTAAAAGATTTTTTCCCCGCCATGAAATATGTCAAAAGATATGGATTGTTTTCATGACCTGCATGTCAATGTTGATGCCATAACTATTTGTTAGATGATCTACAAAAAGTGTTATGGAATTAGAATTTATTAGACACACATAGGATTTACAGCTTCTGTGTAAAAATATATGTATATATGAGCTGCTCTTTTATTTACCATGTCATATACAAGATTCAAGCTACCCCTCTTGAACTAAGAAGTTCTTATTGCTGAAAGACTATATTACTTTGGAAACTTAGATTGAAACACTATTGGGTATTCCTCTTCCAGTTAACCCACCAACACCAGTATAATTGGTAGTGTCTGGACAAAGCAAGGTGTATGGCATCTTGACAGGCCCTATTCTGTTCCTCCATTTTTTGTCATTGTTCCTCTCTATAATCCCATTTTCAATATGTACTAGCTTCTTTCCAAATCCTTCAAAAGCTTTCAATGCTGCTGCATCTGATGTCCACTCTGGAGTGTCTCTCTGCCCAAGATAGACCTCATCAGAAGAATGCCTAGACAAAATCTCTATCAATGACATACCAAGGAGGGCTTGGAACTGGCTTGTTATTGTTTTCAGGTATCTAGTGTCAGGGTCCGATTCGAGCTCAGCATACTCTGGAGAGCCTGGTTCAGGCATGAAGCGACGGCTTATGGTTGGGCGATTTGGGAAGTAACCTGCAAATGGGTACTGTCCAAAATTAACTGCTGCATGGAGGGCTGAAGCTATCCATATGATGATGGTGCATGTCTGTGTGAGATCAACAAGATTTTGCATCTTGGGCCACCATGGTTCATCCTTCTTGTCACCATGGCCTACATCACGAAGCTCTGCCCACCAAGACTGGAGTTCAGAGTCTCTTTGGATCATCTCATCATTGGGGTAATAGATAGAGCAGTATTCATGAACCCAAGCTTCAATGGCTGACCAGATTTCAAGGCCATCAACAGCATAAGGGTAGTCCTCAATTAACAAGCGAAGGCCATGTGGACTGTTTGAGTCTGGAACTGCCATCCCCCTGTATGTAACAAAAGATAATATCTACTTTCAATATGGATTAACATTAGCCATTAGATTTTAATCTTTGCAAGGTCTATGATTTTTACCTCTTAATGAGGTCTGCAGGCAATGCCTGCTCAGGGAAAACCCAGCTCTTGTAAGTCACAGCTGACATTTCCATAGCAAATTTTGATGGGAAAACCGTATACTCCAACACTCCGCCTGCATTGATGAGGACCTGTCGAGCCAAGGCATTTATGTTCATAGTATCTCGAAAGTGAGGCTGCAAAAGCTTATGGATTGGATGAAGCACACTCAATTGTCTATTCATGGCAATCACAAATGGCTCAATCGCCGCATGTGTATGCAACCTGCAACCAGAGTAAATAAAATTATTAATTAGTATTATCATCAATTTCACGATGTGAGCATTTTAAGATGCAAGCATACCAGTGACTAATAAGCTGGTGAACACCAGAGTCATTCACAGCTACATAAGCTTTAGCCAATTGCCACACTGAAGCTTCAACACCTTGTTCAGCAGAAGTGAAAGCCTTACTAATTGCACCATGTTGGTCACCATCAGGATGTGGTAGACTTAACTCAATTGCTAGTGGCTTCAAGGTCCCATCATCTTTTAAGAAGAGGATTGTTCTGGTTGCATAGGTCTTTGTGGAAGTGGTGTTTATACGCCTCATGTATGGCATTAATGTATCATGATGATCTAATATGAAGAGCTTATTGTTCTTAATGGCCTACACAAAAACCATATCATTAGAACTCCTCCAGAAGAATCCCCATGATTGAGGCTGTTTCCTTAAGTAAATAATATGAAACATGGATAGACCTCATCTACTGTTAAGCCATTGAGCTTCTCCTCAATTTGCTCTATAGTTATTGAGCTGGTCTGGTTTCCATATACATTGGGATCAAGTTTGCTAGTGGGGGGAAATTCCTGCATAATACCATTACATTAGTTTTGATTAGAAAACTAAAATTAATAGAGAGAGAGAGAGAGAGAGCATTAGAAATGTCGAATTACTTCAAGACGTTGGATGCAAACAGGGTTCACTCCAGCAAGCATTTCTCGTGTGAACTCTTCATCTGTTCTCCAAGCAAACTTTTCTTCTGCATTATTATCATGAAACATGATCAAACAGATAGATTTTACAAGGTCATAAGCAGCATATTACTTAATTGATACTTACCTTTGATCACTTGAGGCAGAGGGAATTTGAGGAGTTTTTCACCATCTGAGCGAACAAGTTCCTTTAGAAGCTCCAAGGGGATTTTGTTCTCGACATCATCAAGTTTTGGGTCATTAGGTAGTTGGATCCCTTTCTCATAGAGGTCTAATATGTCTTGAAATGTGTCAAACTCATTAGGGGTTTTATCACAGAAAGCTTCTAGTTCAGGAAGCAGGAACTGAACTACGGATTTCAAAGCATATGCAAGAAAATCTGACAACTTCAAGTGACCAAACCGTTCATCTCTTGGAACATAAATGTTTAAACTCAGTACCAGTGGCAACCTGCTCTCTGTGTTAGGATCTGCTAATATGACAATTGGTCAGTAAGAATGATTATGGAGTACAAGTAGCATATCAATACTAGATAAAGAATGATTATAGAGTATAATTAACAGATCATTAACCTGTTTTTGTTGGTTTTCGACCAGTTCTTCCCCTGCGTGGGTATGGGTATTCACTTGAACCTCCAAGAACAGGGCGTTCAAATTTAGGTCCCAAGTTAGGATTCCCCAAATCGTTATAGAAAGCATAGTCATAGACTCGATCCCATTCCTTGAGCTCTCCTGAACCATCTCCTCTTAGATTCACAAGCTCTTCTTCCCTATACTTACGGAGAGGCCCAGGAGTATCACTTGGTAGGTAGGTCTGTAACAAAAATCATATACATTAATCCCCTCAAGTTAACTTAAGTTTTCTACGTATCGAAAAAAAATGTTTTGAAAAAAAAAAAAAACTATCGAGAGGTAAGATGTCTTAATATACTAGTCGATTTTTTTACCTAATAACTTAAGTTTTTAGGTTGGATACGGCAATGTAATTTCAGAGCCATCAGATCCTATGTTAATTATTTTTTTTACTAAAAATCAGTAAATAATTATTAATAAGTTATAGAAATATACAAAAGTGTACCAAACAATCAAGGAAAAATCTCAACCAATCAAAAAACCAGCAGATTCAGAAATCTGCATTGCTATCAGTAGAAAGGGTGGTAAACCAAAAGAAGAAACAGAGAACAGAAAATTAAACAAACTGATAACGAGACTGATCAGAACAATTCTAAGTTATGTCCATCTGAGCCCAAAGAGGCAGGTCCTACGTTAGTTAAACAATTATATTCGACCACTCAAAAGAGGGACCATGTATATCACGTTTAGGTTTAACGCAATAATATTACCGGGTTAGCGAAGAAAACACGATCATAATTGTAACGGTGAGCTGGATAAACCCAAGAATTGCAGACAAAGTGGACAGAACCCTTTCCAAGAACATCTTCAAGTGTGACAGTGTTGAGGTAGAACTCGCTGTGATGCATGTTCTTGATGATGAAAGCTCCTGGTATTCCCATGTCTTCATCCCAGTCAAATGTGACTTCATAAGAAGATGAACCAGCGACCAACGGGGTAATTTTTGTTAACCATTCCTGCAAGAATGCAGGTTCTCCAACCTTTCCTCGCATTTCCTTATCTGCAAAGTTATACACCAGATTGAATATTAATCTCTTTAATCAAATCCATTAAGGGTTGAAGGCTATTGAATTAGTGAAAATATAGAAATCACAATTAAAATTCATTTTGTAAAGCTTTAAAGGATAAAAAATAATAATATTGCAGTGTTTGTTGCTTATCTGTTTATGCCAATAAAATTTAAAGATAACCTCAAATTTTAAAGTGAGATGAAAATTACACTGAAATGCTTTCATGCCATGTAGCTTCCAAACACAGCCTTGTGGGTACACAAGTAGGGGGATCAATCAGTTAGTTCGGTCATGTTTCGGTCTGGGTCAATTCAGTTTTGATCCTATACCCGCGAGCCCAATTATAGTCCAATATGAAATATTTTGTTGCAGTACAATTTTGGTTAGGTTTGGTTTCAATTTTATCTGGCTGGTCTAATGGGTTTTTATCAGGCTTAAGATAATAAGGCCTTGAAATCTGTCTCGGTTTTCTATACATATATTTAGTAATAAATTTACTTAATCGGATTTATTGAGCCGGTTTGGTTTCTTCTTTTTTTTTTGGGTAATCAGTTGGTTTGGTTTCAAGTTTGATTTGAGATTTCTACATTTATATTTAGTAAATGATTGGCTTAATTATGGATCTTACTTGTCCATTATGAGGGTGTTTCAGTTTGGGCCAATTGAATCGATTTGCTTCGATTATCAATTAGTCTAGTCGGATTTCAATTTTTCACCAAATTCTAAAAATACAGACTAATTACAATCCAATAAGACTGGATTTGATTACTGATTTAGTTTTTTATTTGAAAAACTTGTTAAAGTCTCTATCAAGAGTGAAAGACCAGTAACTCAAAAAAGCTACCATTAAGAGTCAAGAGTGAAAGACAAGCAAATAACAAGCTAGGAGAAAAGTGAAGTTGACAGTCACTATGCGTATCAAATGGGAATAAATTAACACGACCCAATATCACATGTGTCCCGACAAAACATCATGGATTTTTGCATATTATTTATTTAAAAAAAAAAACCTTTTTCCATAAACAAAAACAAAGCTTTTCAATAATTTATATAATGGTGGAATTTGTGGATTCAGATCTTCTCCAGTTAGCCGCCCACAATGTCATTGGGTTATATTTTCATTCAGAAGAGAGAGATCCAATAGTGTTGGACGGGTTGGATGGATTAGAGGCCAAGAGAAGATTTCCAAGATTTTTGTTGGCTTCAAAATTATTGAGGGACCATCTTGTTTGTTTTAAATTACCAAAGTTGACGGTGAGATAATCTCAGGAAAAAGGATGATTCTACGGTGAAAGGTTATATATATTTTGATATTATGGAAACATAAGGCATCAAACTTTATAGAAAGAAACAAAAGAATAAATTCTTTGTACGAGTCAACAAAGAAAATGAAGATTCAAGAAAATAATTTTGAAGTTTTGATTTTTATTCTCTTAACCTAAAGCAATCTCTCAATGTTATTTTAGAAGCCATTCTATATTATTAAGAGAGAATAAATTTTGCCAGATGGGTAATGCTGCATACTCTGTGTGGGGAAAAAAAGATCGTCTTGTGTTGTGCAGTTTCTCTATTCGTGATTCAACAATTGAAATTCATCCAGCACACATATCAATGTATTGATACAAATACTGAATGATCTTCAACAACAGAAAAGGATCCAAACCCATATAGAGATGGGGTATGCATGTATCCCATATTCTCATCAGATAGTCATATAAGGTGGAATAATGGTAGACGAACTAATGCTACTTCAAATTGACTCTTTAAGTCCTTTGCCTTCTTTTGTGAGCCATCATTCGAAGGTGGGGGTAGATCCAGATCGATCATCTTAGGCTTTGTTTGTTTGACAAAAATTAAAAAAAAAAAAATAAGAAAATAAAAGTAATGGTTAGACAAAGTTCAGTGCCTTCTCATTTTTTTTTTTTTTGTTTTCTTTAATCAACTTTTTGACAAATACAAATTAATATCACGTGACTGAAAAATAAATTTCATTCTACAACTATTTAGGTAGAGTTGGGATGTCCCAAGTCGCACGCCTTGGTGATGGATTTATAGTGCTTTTCCATTAACACTTTCATGGTCCTAGCGAGACTTTCATGAGAGATATTATGTTGCTAACACGTGGGTCTCGCTTGAACTGCCATGTGGACATATTCTTCCACACCTCTGGGCGGGCCCCCTCAACCTATCCCCGGCACCCTGGTTGGTCATGCACGTTTTTTTCCCGAATGTTTGGGTTAGATTCTTGGCTTCAGAAGGAAGAAGCAAGGAATACTTTACAAGACATACAAAGTCTTTATTTTTGGGTGTTCATATCTCACCACCACACAAAGGTAGGACGGTTTCTAAACACCCCTTGGTTTCTAAAATCATAGACTACCATTTAAATTTTCAAAACATATAACAAAAAGACTTAAATCGTTAAAACGGTTTCGTTAGATGTTGATGTCTTTAAATTTATTTTTTGATGGACAATAGGGCCCTTCTCTGGTGCAAATTGCCCAATGAATCTATCATTGAATGGTAAACCGAGAGTGGGGAAGAGCTCATTGCTGACTCTCATCTAATCCCTGCGACCAGATGAGAGCAAATTCGGGATCAAAATCTGAGTTAGGAGATAGAGCTAGGAAGAAAAAGGAAGCAGGACACGTCGAATACTAGTAGATTGATTGTCCAGGTTTCAAATTTAGGGCATGAGAGCCATCCTGAGGTCGATGTGGACTCGCAGAAACCTCAGAAGCTCCTGCAACTCCGATGGCTTGAAATCAGCGAGATTCTGTGAAACCGAGATTCTGGGCTTTTTTTTCTCGAGCTCCTGCAACTCCGATGGCTTCAGGTTCTGCTTCCTTTAATGGCTCTGGTTCAGTCTCATCTTCCAAATCAGGAATTCCTTCTACTTTACTGTTGCTGATCAAATATTTCTAGGACGACATGCAATTCGACTCTTTGGAGCTCTGAAGAACAGAACCTAATTGGTTCTTGAAATCAGTTTTTTTTTTTTTTTTTCAATCAGTTTTTCATTTCTTCAGCAGTTCGTTGCTGAAATTTCAGATTTCACAGAGACAGCCGCCGTTGTTGTCGTCGTGCCCTGAATTTTGGAAAATTTTCATGGGGAAGACCGATCCTCTTCGTTTCTCAACCGTCTTCCTCTTCGTCCTCATCCGTCAATAACCGCCACTCCCGCGCGACATATCTGATACCCTTCTCCCCCCATTCAATTCCTAATTTAGGTTCCCTAAATCAAACCCAGCCATGCCCACATCAAAAGAAACCCAGAAAAAAATATATTTGAAGAATATATGAACCTGATTCGTCGTCCTTCATGGGAGCTGAGGTTTTAGATGACATAGCTGTCTTCTGGGGTTGCAGAGATGACTAGCAGCAGCGGTAGGAGATGCAGGAATGGCAGCTCATCTTTCGAAAATCTCCGGTGTGAGTAGCAAAGGAAGAAAAATTGGGCGAGATGAAAATTCTTCCCCGTGCCACCCATTCCATAGGTTTCGGATTGTTCTTCTCTTTCTTTATTTATTTATGTCTGTCTATCAATATTCTATTTCAGTGAAGTGTCCAAATAAAATTTGAACTCACTTTTGTCGGTTAGTAAGGTGCGATTAATGATTTCTGAAACCATGGGTGGTAGACCAATGTTTCTCAGACTATCAAACTATCTGCATAATATATATATATATATATATATATATATATATATATTCCTTGACATCCGAACATAACTTATAAAGGTATGCACTGTGACCCAAAAGATCCAAACTAGAGCAGTCTAAGACATAAGAAAAACTCTCCCATGGTGACACTCGATGGATCCCTTGAATTAATCTGAACTGGTTTGATGTCCAATCTAATTTTAATGACCATGAATTGATACAGCAATATAATTTCGTTTCAGTACCCAAAAGAAGAATTGAAACTCCCACTAATGTCTCATGTTCTGTGGTCTCTTTCTCAAGCTCAAGGGGACCCTTTTTGAGGGGAAAAAAAGAAGAAAAAGAACAGAAAAATTCAAGAAAAAAAAGGAAGAAGAAAACCAGCATCCTATAATCTTTTAAGTGCGATTTCATTCTCTCTCTCTCTCTCTCTCTTTACGTGTGTGTGTGTGTGGTGTTGCAAATTAATGAAGAAAGAAAGTTGGGAACGAAGACAAGGGAATTGCGGGGCCGGGGAGAGTAGAACTGACCAGGGTCGGCATTAGCAGCACTGATGAGCTGCAGTGAAACTCCTTTTCCGAAGAACTCATAAACCCGGTCAAGAACCGAGGCCTGTAAGTCGTTTAAGTCCAAAACATTCTTCTTCATCAACACAACGGATCCTTTGATCATCTTCTTTCTCTGCTCACCCTTCATTTCCTGGGATTTGCTCCCCATCTCGAACAACGAACACTAACAGAAGAAGAAGAATAGAATTGAAACAGTAAAAGCAAAAACGAGAGAGAGAGAGAGAGAGAGAGATAAGACGAAAGATATAAAAAGGGGGTAAAGTGAAGATCGAAAGATGATTTCGTTATTGTGAATGGGGAAGTATGGGAAGTTGGTGAGTGAATTTATAGGCAAACAAACATAACCAAAGTTCACGTCTAGGAACTTTCCCATTTTCTGCCTTCTCCGGAGGATGGAAGTTATATAAGAACTCTCTCTCTCTCTCTCCCCTTTTTTGTTTTTTTGAATGTGGGACCTGATCCTCTCGTAAGTGTGGGACTGTTGTCTACGCACCTTAATGTTTGACCCGTGATCCATAGGTGACGGAGCCAAAGGACCAAATGGAAGAAAGATGAAGTCTTTTACAGCATTTTTTTTTTAACTTTCGCCCGGCCGTGATTTCATCCTTCAACTTTACACAATTCCCATTCTCTCTCAGTCTCCCAAACGGAATAACTCGCTGCTACTGGATGATATGACCCTTAGCATTTGTTTGATCAATAAAAGCAAAAAATACTTGAGATGTTATACCATATTGGTGATAGTCTCACATTACTAATGAGATTGAAATCTTAGAATCTTATATATGGAGAGTCCCTCCACTTAATAGTTTGAACTTTTGAGTTGAAAACTTGACATGGTATCAAAGCTCCAAATTCCCTCTCATAATAACTCTAATAAGAGGACAAGTCACCGAAAGAACGACCATAGATGCACAAAAAATGGACTATATGTCATCCAAAAGAGGGATCAGTCACCCAAGAAGAGGGATCAGTCACCTGAAAAATGTCATGTATTGCCACATATACTACCACATATATATCACCTAACGGTGAGGTTACATGTGAGGGGGAATATTGGGAATAATCCCACATTACTAATGAGATTGGAATCTTGGGATCTTATATGTGAAGAATCCATCCACTTACTAATTCAAATTTTTGAATTGAAAACTTGACATGTACTTGGAATCTTGTTGCAGTTTTTAATTCAGTATATGCTCTTCTCTTTCCAAATTTCATGAAGGATTGGATTTTGAGTATTCCATGTTGTAGAAATTTAATGAACGAATAGATTTTAAGAATGAGAAACTTAAGAATAATCGAATGGAACTTTTTTTAATTCTACTTTCTTTATTGTACCCAACTTCGGGATTTTCCAATAAACCATCTCCATTGATCGTGGCTAAACGAAGGAAAAGAAAGAAAAAGAAAAGAAAAGAAGCATGCAAAATTGAGAGAGAAGCTAGCAGAGCACTAAAGACTGAAGCAAAGATATCATCTCATGTTTGCCGAGCACAAAAATCTTATGATCAATAGCAGTGTGACACGTCTACTCGGTGTCATTCCATTAGGAATTGACACGTCAAGACATAACACCTAAAATTCATTATTTACCTTCTAAATCTATTCTAACAACAAGAAAACAAGACATCAGTCAGCCTCAAATTCATTATTTACCCTCTAAATCTACTCTCACGTAAGTTCATTAATTTACCCCTTATGGTCCCATGCACACATCATCGTAATCCTAATTTTTTTTTTTTCTTTAGTTCATTATGCCATGTGACCATTAGCATGGAACTTGGCATATGAACAATGTATTTTGGTATCTATACATCCATACAACTTCAGTCTCATATGATCTGTGGGCGTGTGGTAGATCTAGGCACCCACTGTTTTTCCTATCAATTGATCAAAACAGCTTCATGTTATAAAGACTAATTAGTAGTAAGGGAGAGTTAATTATCTTATCTTAAGAAAAATTCCAGCCCCATGATTAAAGAAAGGTCGTTGTCCAGGGAACCAATCTTATCTTTCTTTCTTTCTTTTTTTTTTCTTTCTTTTTTAACAAATATGAACGGATCTGATTCGATATGCATGAATGAGGTTACTTAGGCTATCTTTCTAATAATCACATCACCACATACTATTTCAGTCTCCCTTATAATACTATTTTTATTAAAATGTTATACAGAACTGCTCTTCACGCACATGTTTTTTATTGGGTAACCAATCGGATTGAAGGTAAAGCTATACGGCAAACTTTTTATTTATGTTATCCAATGAGATTAATGTTCTTTAGCAGCCCTCAATGCGATCTTGACCTTGACCTTGATCCATTCTCTGTTTTTACCAATCCATTTCATTTTAGACTATGTTTGAATGTCAAGAAAATAAGGAACAGCATTAAGATTAAAGAAATGATGAACCAACAATCACTTTATGTGCCTATCTCTCACCTTCATTTAAAAAAAAATCTTAATATCCAAATTATATAGCCTTAGTTCTTCATATTTCTTAAATGTAACAAAAGCACCTTTTTTTTATGAAGGCCAAAATCACATTCACCTAGTTAGTTCTAATTTGATATCATCCAAAGATCTAAGTTCAATAAGGATTGATCTAGTGAAACAAAATTAAGTTTTATTTTTTTAATGTTCAATCATTTTTCGTTAATGATTTGCAGAGATCAAAGGCCACATGGATTTAGAGATGCTCAAAAATCACCTTAATCTCCCAATGTGAAATTTTATCTTTCTACAATCCACTTTAATTGGAATTGTTCCTTGGTTGATGAACTCTATGTATCATCATTTTTAGTGAAATATACTTTAGAGAAACTACCAGTGCATTGACCTAGTATACTGTAATGAAAAAATTATAATTGCCACATGATGCCTTGGTTGATCCTTAAATTTGGTGCACAAGTAGGTCCCACGTTCCTCCATCTACTAGTAAGATTTAAAATTCCACGTGATATTACACAATTTTAATGACCCGTGTGACAAATCAAATCAGAAGCAAGACCGTATTATTATATGTGGCGGCTTAGAATTCAAAGGGAAAAGTTCAAGATAGCATAGAATATAGGATTGAATTGGATTACCAAAATTAATATGTGAGTAATGTAGATCGGCCATCACAATCTTAAGATCAACGTCATGATTTCAACTCTCTATTTATCAATAAAAAAATGATTTACCCAATCAATAGCATGATTTTAATCTCCATGAATTAAGGCGACCTCAGTTAAAAAACTTAATTAAGACTCTCTCTAAAACGTCATTGATGATATCTTCTAATTAGCATGTAAGTCTCAAATCCAAATCTAGTTTCAATGATATATGTTAATAGAGAACGCTTTGACCTTCTTATGGTCTACTTCTTTTGGTTCTTGTCTAATCACGAAAGTGAATATTAAATATTATTATTATTCTACACGTGTATATTATATACCGTATGATTATTTATAACCCTAAGTTAGAATCAGCATGTATATCAATACCCACGTCATATCTGATGTCCTATCATCTGAATAAACATCTGAAAAGACATACGAATCTAGATCCAATATAGATTTCAGATACTTTTTTTTTTCTTTTTTTTCCTATCTTTGGCACTGAATTGCCAGTGTTATGGCATACATGTCAAGTTTGTCAATATGGAAATGAAATATAACTGTGAATTAAGTTAGCCTAATTCAGGTTTAGAAGGATAGATCTTAATGGAATTTGATATTCTTTGTTATATGCTAGTGTAAATAATTAAAGGATGTAAAAGATCTTGGAGTAAGCAAAAAATGATTCTAGGAGAAATATAAAGAAAAACATGTATAGATAAAGACTAGTAACAAGTATATATGATAACTTTGAATAAAATTGATTGGAGTAAAAAGATCCATGTAATCGATCCCAATATTTAATTGGTATAAGCCTGAGTTGAGTTAAATTTATATAGTTGGAATCAATTGATGAATTCTTTTAGCATAAATTCAACAGTGGATTACACTTTATATGGTTTGGTGATGATGGTCCAAAGGGAATTTTAAAGTACTACTCTAATAGAATTTGATGAGGCATATAGAGAGAATGATAAAATAATGTAGCTGGTTTCTTTCAGTTTTGTTCCAATTTGCTAATCTAGTTTTTCTAGCTACTTGTGGTTGTTTTCAATGTACAAGGATATATGAAAGTATACTTTTTTTAATATATATATATATATCTTGTTTATGAGGTGAATATTTTTATGAATTATAAGAAGATGAGTGTATATATTTTAGTAGAATCAGTGAATTTTTAGTACCAAAAGAACTAATGATTTTTTGTTTATTTTCCCATTTAAAAAAATTAAAAAAAAAAAAAAAAAAAAAAAAAAAAACCCTCTGAAACTTGAATTTTCAATCAACATTGTAATTTATCTCATTTTGTTTATAGATTACCAAAGAGTGGTTAAAGAAGATGGGGGCTCCTTACAAGTTTAATACTATTAGGACTGTTACAACATGTAATTGTAACTAATTTCTTTAAAGGCATATTCATTAGGGCATGATGGTGGTTTTCAATGAGCATGTCAGTGCTACTTCCAACTAAGTTTTTGAATTAGAGGCAATAATTGTTTGTATGAGCAAAGGAGTTGGGCATCCGGAAACTTTGGGTTGAATTTGATTCAGAGACTGTAGTGGGAAGTATTAGTAATGGGTTGGATCCCTGGTATTTCACTTAGAGGTGGTTGTATCTTACCGGGATTAGCTAGAAGATTACACATGTGCTGCGTGAAGCAAATGTAGTGGCCGATATTCTCTTTAAAGTGGCTGCTCGGAATGTAGAGCCTTTGCCCTCTGCGGTTTTGCTTATGTTGGTTTGACATGATATATCCTGAGATGTTCAAGGATGTCCAAGATTTAGATTCAGTTAAATTGTTGTAATCTTTTCTCTTTTTTTTCTCCGGAAGACTTCTTGCTGCCCGCAATGCCGAAGGTGGGTTTCTTTCCCGAGAGTTGTTACGTATGTTTTATTTCATTGGGACCTCATGAAAACCTCAATACAAATGAGACTGTTTTGATATTTCATTTGAAAATTAATGAAATTCTGACAATGAAAAGATCCTTCCTGTTACATATAGTTGTAACAAAGTTTGTTACAACTGATAAATCACTCCCAAAGATATCTTGAGAATCGCATGCAATTTCTCTTTGAATTTGAATTTTAAATAGATATAGCCAATATCTTGAGAATCTCACCATGTCCGACTACATGCAATCTCAACTCATGCAATCTCTCCTTGAATTTGAATTTCAAATAGATATAGCCAATATCTTGAGAATCTCATCATATCAAATTGCATGCAATTTTTCCTTGAATTTGAATTTCAAAGAGATATGATTAGGTGTAACACACAATGGATATCTTGAGAATCTCTCCCTAACCCAAATTGCATGCAATCTCTCTTTGTTTTCGAATTTCAAATATATGTTGGTTATAATTAGATAGTGGAATATCTTGGGAATATGTCAATCCCAACACTTGTAATTCTATTATAAAAGGACCCAATCCTCATATAGAAAAATACAACATTGAAAAGAGTTTCAACAAGAAACAAATTCTCCATTTCGTTTTTATCTCTATTGCTATTTTCATTTGTATTTATTTTTATTCTCAACAACTAGTTAAACCCAATTTTAAATTAATAAGATTAAATAACAAAACAATATTCATGTAACCGACCCCATTTTTTGTTTTTAGATTAATAGGATTAAATGACAAAACAACTACTACTTATTACAAACTCTATCCCATTTGAAGAATAACTCAACTAATAAGTCTAGATCAAACTCGCGAATCTGGGTATTCACAATACTTTTCAACATATTACATCCAACCAAATGGAGCCTTGATTATTATAAATTTTATTCGTTCATAATGATCTGTTGTTCCTTGCTCCAAGCAGTAGTACTTATTACAAACTTTATCCCATTTGAAGAGTAACTCAACTAATAATCTAGATCAAACTCTCGAATCTGGTTCAACCTTTTTCTTCTTCTAAATAATTATTCTATTTAAGGCTGTATATGCATTCATTTTCTTTCTCACCAATTTAATTAAGCCCTTCCAGTGTTTTTTGACAACTTCAAATGTTTTGTGTCTCTTGAATTCTTCGGCACTTTGGATTCACGATCCACTTTGAAGATTGATTTGTTTCGACAATTTTGGTGAAAACCAAAATAAGAATTTTATTGAGATCTGTGATTGTAGCAAACATACCACTAATCTTGTTGGGGCTGCAAGGTATGGTTAGACCCTACCCAATGGATCGGTCCGACTTGAAGGAGTTATATATTATTATTTTCTCTTGTATTGTAACCCCAGTCATAAATAGCAGAGAGAAAGGGGGTTATCGAATTTAAAATTTGAAAAAGAGTTTGTTCTTGAGAGATCTCTATTGTAACCTTATTTTGACTTAATGAATCATCTTCATCTTCTTCTATAGATGTAACACATAAGGTTGACGTGTGAACCACATTCATTTTCTGTTTGTGTTTCTTGATATTTGCACTAACATCAAATATTATCCCACATATCTTGTGTTCTCTATAAATGTTCAACTGTTATCAGCTCTTTTGGTATTGAGATTTCAATTTGACCAAATCCAGGAAACTTTAATGAAATTATTGTCCTCATCATGTTAAGGCTGCTTTTGGGTCGTCCAAGTCAAAATATCCATCAAACCCATGAATGAGTGGCATTGTATAAGTCGATATTCATGACTCGCACCAAAGTCAGTGGTTGGCCGCGGCCATTACACTAGAGACGCATCCCAGTAAAAAACTATATTGAAACTTTCTACATTAATAAATACTATAAACAGAATCAAACTTAATCTTTCTATATATAATGCCATCGTCAGCAATTTACATGGTTTAAATAAAAAAAGGGCTTCTCATGCATATAGGAATTTCTAAACCAATGGGCATCGGAATGGAGCGCCCCACAATTCGTATGTAGAGAACTCATCATCGAGGAGAGAATATGAGAGGATATATATCACTAGCAGTGTATGACATCATTTTTCCTTAAATTAAATTAGAATGATATCTATTATTATGGTAATTCAGCAATCTCTCTAATCCTTATCTTGGGGGGGGGACCTAGAATAAATAAAGTTTCAGTACGAGAAAAAGTAAATTACTTTGGAATTTTTTGCTTGATAATAATCAAGTGTCAATCATGTTTAGATAGGGTTTAAGACTTTAAGTAATTAAATTGCTTTGGATTTTTTTTTTTCCGCTTGATAAGTGTCAATCATGTTTAGATAGGGTTTCAGCAAGAAAAAAAGGTAAATTACTTTGGATTTTTTTCCTCTTAACAATCAATTGTTAATCATGTTTAGATAGGATTTAGCACAACAAAAAAAGTAAATTACTTTGGATTTTTTGACATTTCAATCAATTGTCATCCTTCAGTGTCAAGTAATTAAAACCAAATTAATTTTCTGGCATTTTTTGTCTTGACTTTCTTTATTCAATGATCAATTAAGTTGTGGATATTAGGATTTTAATCCTCTCATGTTTCTTATGTTGGCATGAAGAAATTCAATAACTGTCATCTATTTTATGTATATATCTGGCTGTCATCCATTATATGCGTTGATATACGCACAATGGATAACACCCACTGAATTTCTTCATACCTGTATAATTAAATGATCACAGCCACCATTTCTTGATGATGAGTTACTTGTTACCATCATAATTAAATGATCTTTCCACGACTGGTAGCTGATAGCTAGTAGCTTTGCTGGCTACGTTTGGCATTTTTTGTTGTGGTCTTAATCAATTACTTCTTGAATCTGTGACACAATTGACACAATTGATGACGTTGCTAGACTTAATTCAGAATGGGCAACATCAATGTCATGTCACAGTTGTGTTGAGGGAAGATGGTTCCATTTTTACTATCATTCAATAGAAAGATCACATATAGGACACATTCTTATGCAATAGAGGGCAATATGTGAAGAAGATTATTGAGAATAATCTTACATTTACATTCGTTAAATTTGGAACCTTTAAGTGTCTTATAATATACCTGTTAGGGGGGAAAAATATCATTCAATAGAAATCTTACATGTATCAAGTTTCACCTTTGGAGTAGATCGCTCGAAGTATTTTGCGCTCGGCTTATGAGGCATTCAGTATCTTACGCCCGACCTCTCATGCGCCTGGTATGTCGCACTCGTCCTATGCCGTCTGGTTATCATCATTTATGGTAACGTTCGGAGTCAGTCCTATTCGGCTACGTTTCCAATTGGTAGTCAGAGTCCTAATGTGATTATGCTACGTTCGAGGAGTCCTTCTCTCAGTCTGATACGACACCGACTATCGCGGTCCGTGATTACTCATACGTTGACATGTGTCAGTCCTAGAGCTGACCGACCTAGCTTCATTGGCTAAGGTCTCTTACTCCTACTCGGAGTCTACCACAGAGTGTCCCTCAGAGCGACACGTGCCAATCCTATTGGAAGTCTACTCCCCTGAGTCCTGGTACCTCCATGCTTCTTCTCAATCTATAAGTAGAAGGCAATCCCTCAAGGTAATCTCGGTTACTAGTACATAGTTCATAATATCTCTCTCTTTCATTCTCGTACGTTCAAACTCTCTCATCGTCCCACACTTTAAACTAGAGATAGCTTTCTATTATCTCTTGACTGCTTACTTTGGGAATCTGACTTAGGCATCGGAGTGTACCCGGGGCTTAGGCCCCATTTGATAACACTCCAGCTCCCATGGAGTTACTTCTGGTCTGGAGTCGTTTTCTACTTCTTCTCCAGAGTCAGAATTTTTGGAGTTGAATGATGTTTGATAACGCTGCTCCAAAATCAAAAGACTATGCTTCCAGAATATTGTTTGATGGTGTTGGTGGTGTTGGTGGCAGTGGGGGGGTGGTGGTAGTGGTGCTGCTACTGGTGGGTGGTGGCGGCGATGGTGGTGGGTGGTGACGGTGGCGGCAGTGGTGGTAGGTGGTGGGTGGGTCGTGGAGGTGGTGGCGACGATGGTGGAAGGTGGTGGGTGGTGGTGGCGGCGATGGTGGAAGGTGGTGGGTGGTGGTGGCTGCATCGGTGGTATGTGGTGGGTGGTGGTGGTGGTGGTGGCGGCGGCGACGGCGACGACGACGGGTGCAGCGACTGCGGCGGTGGATGCAGCGGCGGCGACAGTGGCGACGGCGGCTGCAACGGCGGTGGTGGTGGTGGTGGTGTTGGCGGCGACTGTGGGTAGTGGGTGGTGGTGGGGATGGTGGCGGTGGAGGGGTGGTGGTGATGATGGCAGTGCTAGTGGTGGTAGTGATGGCAGTCAGTAGTGGTAATAGCTCCGGAGCAAGAGAAGTAAATTTTTTTAGCTCCAGTTTTTTAGCTCCCAGAGATATTTTTGGAGCGGTTCACTCCATGGGAGTCAAAACTTGAACCGTGTTTATCAATCACCATTCTACTCCGGATTAGCTCTGGAGCTAAGAAGTAAAGAGTTGGAGTGTTATCAAACAGGGTCTTAGGCGCCCAACTCCCTTGTCTCATCTCTATGGTTGCAGGTAACTCAGAGTGCGGATCGACGGGCGATTTCCAACCGTAACAATGCCTAAGTGATAGCTTGTTGAATGCATTAATTTAATTAAATATTTTTTTACTGAAATAAACTGTAAAAAGGATAAGCAAAGGTAGATCTCATAGAAAATGAATCGATTAAAATTTATATTCTATCCAAACTAAATATACTAATTAATGTAAACAAACACAACAACGAATGGGATTTTGGTTGGTTAAATCAAATTAAAAGTAAACATATAGAATTTTAATAGAAAAATAATTAGATGAGAATATTCAGTTCTTGGTTCAATATCCACTCACACATGCAATGAGTAAAATTAATCGCAACGTTAATTTCTTCCTCCTAATTAGAATTACAGACCCTAGATAACAACACTCTCTGTTATTCGAGTTTTCCTTTAAGTATCTCTATTGAAACAAGCTCTTCAGAGAGATCTAACCATTGAACAACACTGAATAAGCTCTCAATATTTAATTCAATGACAGCATTAAGGAGATGAAAAACATATCAATCTAAGCAACAATCACACAAAAGCGGAAATTATTTAACTTAGGTTATATTATTCACAATGATGAGACGAAAACTTGACATTATCATCTACCACTATTTGCTACTTGTGAGTAAAATCAAAACGATTATGTATTACAGATTCTAGATCTGGTAATTAATATTAATCTAATTGATTCAGCAGGCTTTTACTAAACTATTTAGACAAACATCATAAATAAAAATAAAAGAATAACATAAGCAATTCCAATAAAAGAGAGAAGAAGAACAACATTACTAAATAGCGATTACACTATTGACATGAGTTTGGACTTCAAAATCCCCTTGAATTGAATGAGAAAATTAATCAAACATTACAATCCTTTTAGAGAGATAAAATTTTTCAGCAAAAGAGCGAGAGAGAGGTTGATTATCTTAATACTAGTGCTCTATATATAAAACATGACAATCTTTTGTAACTTATAACTCATTCTTTGTGTAGGATTCCTTCTTTGTTTAGGATTCCTTCTCTATTTAGAATTCTGAAATTGTAGAGTTTTCTTTTCTTCTTTGGAGTCTTCTATTGTAGGTGTCTTAACTTTAGTAGGAGACTCTTTATGAAATTTTCATCCACCGTTGAATTCTTTAATCAGATCATACGGCTATTCCAATTTAGATTCAGTTATATTTTCGTGTCAGACTTTGAGGCCATGTTTGGAGGCCCAAACAAACTCAGATTTTTCTCCGTAATATCATTCCGAATAGATTGAGACGTCCTCTACAACTTTATTGAAGAAAAATTTTCAATTTTAAACCTCTTTCCACTTCAAAAACCTGCATAAAGCTCAGAAAATCAATATTAAGAATACTGAAATTTTTTCATCTTTTAACAATTAATTCAAAAGCCTCTAAAATATGCTAAACTTATAAAATTCATTCAATTTAATTAGGCATAAACACATTAAAAAGCATAGTGCAAAGAAAATAAAAATATAAAAATTACACACTTATCACTAAGAGTCCCTCCATTTACTAGTTCAAATTTTTGAGATGCAAATCTATAACGTTGATCATGAAGCAATGAGGATCTACCTGCTACCAATGAACTCCCAGAGGTTAGATACTCACTTCCGATCAACATTGCTACAGTGGATCCAATTGCCTCTTTATCTTGTCGAATACAGAGACATCAAATCTACTTTAGCTTCAGAGTATGCCACCTTTGGGTATTAATTCCTTTTCTTCTTCGCCCGCCAAGACCATTATAATTGGATTCCTCCCACCTCATAAATGTCTAATAGGTCTTGAAAGTTGTTAACTTAGGGTTGCAATATGGGGACTGGTTGGGCCAGTCTTTTAAAATTTTCACCTAACCCTGAGTCCATTTATCTGGGCCTGGACCCAGGCCCATCTCAACCCTTATTCAGTGTCTGAAAAAAATCCAATCCTGACTCGACTCTTCGAGTCGGACTGATCCTGATTAACCGAGATCATAGAGAAGGAAAAGGAGATGTAGGATCCAAGCTATTTCGTTTACCAAACATGGTGGAAGGGGCTTAAGCTTAATTCTCACATTTTTTTATAACATTTTAGCCTCTTCCAAATAAAATATTGAAAATTAACTGATGTTCAATGTCATGAGCTAAGATTCTGCAAGCTAAAGCAACAGCCTTAGGCTATGAGACTATTGACATGGGAGTTTCAAGGTCGTGCTCTTGACCCTGGTTTTAAATGGCATTGGGACCAGTACCTTGTAAGTCTATCATCTGAAGTAGGGGTGTCAATTTGGTCTGACGAGTCAGGACAAGGCCTGAGCCCACCTAAGCTTGATGGGGCCGGACTTGGGCTCATATTTTTGGAGATTTTGGCAAGGCTGGGTCGAGCCTGGGATAAAGCCTCATGTTGAACTCGGCCCTGCCTCTATATATATATATATATATATATATATATACCTTGTAAAGTTTTCTCTCAAAAGTTTGAATTTGTAGACGAACAGACTCACTGGTATATAGATTAAATTATAAACTATTTGATAGTCGATTAATCGATGTAAGACTAAATTCCCCACAAAAACTCTCATCCCTGAGGATTACCAAATGAATGCTTTGGTCGATTTTCAGTGAGCCTCCAAATGCCGACCTGCTAGCTGACTTGTCAAAGCCTATGACAGATTTCCCAAGCCTATGCTTGGGGACACAGGTGGGTTGGGTGTTCACCAGGTGGCTCATGCACTCATTAATCAACCAGGTGGCTCATGCACTCATTAATCAAAGCAAGAAAATAACTCTTGCAGAACAAAGAAATTGATAGAAGAAATATAGGAAAGAGAAGAAATTTCAAAAACTTTCAAAGAAAAAGAGCAAGAAGAAAATCACCGAGGGATTTGCACCGGAGATAAATTAATAATTATGTTGCCCCAATCAGTTTGTTTTTTTTTTTTTTTTTTTCCTCTGCACACCATGAAATCTGTGAAACAAAGAGGAAAGTGACGATTCACATATTAGAGAAAGTCTTCACCATTATTAGTTGACGGGGGTGGGGATGGTGGTCATGGAGAAGACGCAGGTGAGGATGGTACGTGGTCCACCAAAATCACAAGAACACCGGAGTTTTACCAAGAAAAGAAAACAATCTCCACTCTCTCTCTCTCTCTCTCTCTCTCTCTCTCTCTCTCTCTATCTCTCTCTCCAGTTTCCACTCCTCAAAAGACAGAAACAACCAAAAAAGCCCATTTCATTCTCAATTCTTCAACTTCTCTTGTTAATCATCAATCGATTAAAACAAGCATCAAACACTGTTGTCTAAACTATGCTTATAGAATAGTTTCTGTTATATATATATGTATATGCACTATATAAACTGAAATCTCATGTACTCAAGAAAGCATGTATTAATATGAAATACACCTATGCACCAATATATATGTATTTATATATATATTAATATCAACTATATGATATGCCATAAATGTAACATAAATGGCGTACCTTTTTGAAGAGATCCAAAACAGAGAGACGGGTTGAGTCGTGTTGGTACACTCTCCTTAAAACAGTATTTGCCCTCTATTGGTGCAAAGGTTCCCCGCAAATCTGCTTCCAAGATGAAACAACCCTTTGAACGGATACCCACCCAGTGTGCACGCACTGACAGGTATATGCGGATCCGACGGTTGAGATCAACTCTCAATAGGAAGGAAAAACGATTCTGACTCTTACTTCAAAAGAGAATGGAGAGAGAGAGAGAGAGTTGGAGAAGAAGAGAGATAGAGATTTCGTACTCTATTGAATGAGAAAATATGCTTGGGGTTGGGCTCTATTTATAGAGCCAAACAGACCTCTTGGAGGTGTCCTTTGGATGGGGTGTGACCCTCCAGATCCACTGGAAGGGTGTGCCCCTCCAGATGGACCGTCCAGATCATCTTAGATCTCAGATCTTGAGATCTAAGGTCCAGATGATGTCTTTTAATTTGTAGAGTTGCATCTCTACATGTCACTCCTTTTCCAAAAAGACATCTGGGTAGGGGTGTGTCTGAACCCGCCACAACCCGCACCCAGCAGCCAGCGCCCAGCGCCCGTGGCCCGTGGCCCTCGGCCCTCAGCCCACGCCCACGCCCACACCCGCGCCCTGCGTCACGGTCGCAAGTCGCGGTCGCAGGTCGAGGTCGCGGTCCGTGGTCCGGCGCGCGCGCGCGTGTGTGTGTGTTGCTTGCTCTCATTCAGGGGCTCAAAAGAAAAGGTGATATGCCCTATAAATAAAGGTCTCATCCCCTCTAACCATAAGCAATGTGGGACTAAACCAATCCTACATTGGTTATGCCAACTCAAAAATCGAAAAACAAATTTCCTGCCCAAATCGAAAACGAAATTTTTGGCGCTACTCGAAAAGTTTGAAATTTTGAAGTCTTTTCAAACTTAAATTGGAAAATCTGTTTTGACTTTATTTGACTTTTTCCAACAATTCCCCCACAAGTTTGAAAAGACATAGTAAAACACGAATAAGAAGTTGATCTCATGAGAACTGTAAGCGACGTCGTTGCAGATGAAGCTAGCTTCTTGAATCTACACTAGGTCTGATAGGCCACGCTACAAAGTACGGGTGAAGCTAGCTTCTTGAACCTTTCCTCATTGGTGTAGCTGACTGACCTACCAGCCACCTCTTACAGTCCGACCCTCGAAAAGATTCCTTTAAAAAAATGGACATATTTTAAACCGGCCTTATCCCTATCCTGGTTCATGAATGTTTATGAGAATTCGCCTTTAAAATTCTCATTGGAAGCGGTCCCACTTCCTACATTCAATAAGGTCAGCCCATAGTGTGCACCACAGTTAACACACCCCCACATTCCTCTGGGATAATTTGGCTTAATTAAGAATCATTGAGATTCATCCTCCATTCATTGTGGTGAGTACTATCTTACCATCTAACCAGAATGAGCAATTTGTGATAGTACTAAACAAATCATCTACGTGACTTCGTTCTTATCCATTGAACCTAATTCCAGGGATCTCCTACCACATAGGTTGGGTTTCCATCACATGACTTATGTCACAGGCTTTAAGTTCATTCCTTTAGATGTGTCAAATATGACCTTGGTGGTTTGAGGCTTTGTAAATATATCGACCAGATTCTTTTCTGATCTTACAAAGTCGATAGCTATCGTTCCTTCACTTATATACTGCCTCACAAGGTTGTGTCTCAGGCGTATATGTCTTCTTTTTCCGTTATATATCTTGCTTTTTGCCTTAGCAATAGCTGCCTGACTATCACAATGTAGTGATATTGGGGGCATAGGATTAGGCCATAACGGAATTTCTATCACCAAATTTTTAAGCCATTCGGTTTCTGCCCCAGCCTTCTCTAAGGCTATAAATTCTGCCTCCATAGTAGAACCTGTCCCACAGGTTTGTTTAACTGATTTCCAAGAAATCGCTCTTCCACCAAGAGTATAAATGTAACCACTTGTGGCTAAGGATTCTTCTGTATCAGAGATCCAGTTAGCATCACAATACCCTTCTATAACTGAGGGATTTCCATTATAGTGTAAACCATAGTTTATTGTTCCTTTCAAGTACCTCAATAACCTTGTCAGAGCTTCCCAATGCTCTTTTCCAGGGTTATGAGTATGTTGACTCAACTTCTCCACCGCCAAAGCTATGTCCGGTCTTGTTGAGTTCATTAGGTATGAAACCGAACCTATAATTTGGGAATACTCCTTTTGGGAGACTGGTTCACCATGGTGTTTTATGAGATGACTCCCTACCTCTAACGGTATCTTTATAGGAGAGTACTCATAAAAACCATATTTCTTTAAAAGGCTTTCCACATAATGAGCTTGAGATAATATAATCTCATTGGCTTTTCTAATAACTTTGATGCCTAAAATGACATCGACTTCTCCCATGTCTTTTGTATCAAATTTAGACATAAGAAATTTTTTTGTTAAATTTACAACATTTAAATCAGTCCCCATTATCAGCATATCATCAACATACAGAACAATAATCACACCCTTTCCATTTTGGAATTTACTATACACACACCTTTCAGAATTATTAATAGTAAAACCATTAGCTAATAATACATGATCAAGTTTCTCATGCCATTGTTTAGGTGCTTGTTTTAAACCATACAAAAATTTAATTAATTTACATACTTTATGTTCTTGTCCTGATACTATGCATCCTTCAGGTTGTTTGATATAAATTTCTTCCTCTAAAACTCCATTTAGAAAAGCAGTTTTAACATCTATTTGATGAATTACTAAGTTATAAATAGATGCAATGGCAAATAAAGTTCGTATTGTTACAATACGAGCTACAGGGGAGAAAGTATCAAAATAATCTATATCCTTCTTTTGTCTAAAACCTTTCACCACCAACCTTGCCTTGAACTTATCAAGAGATCCATCAGGCTTAAATTTCTTTTTAAAGATCCATTTAGTATCCAAAAGCTGTGTACCTGGTGGAAGAGTCATCATTTCCCAAGTATGATTTTGGATAATAGAATCTAATTCACTTTTAATAGCTTCTTTCCAGAATACAACATCTGGAGAAGTTACAGCCTCTTGATAAGTAAAGGGGTCTCTATCCACATGATATAATAACATATCATCACCTAGGTTTGTAGGTCTTCTTTGTCTTTTACTTCTCCTAAGTAAATCAGTAGATAATTCACTAGATCCTTGTTCTAAGCTCATATCATTTCTTATAACAGGGTTTTCACAAAGGTTATCATTAGAAGAAGTTCTAACTAGTTTGGGAAACACATGCTCAAAAAATTCAGCATCACGAGATTCAATAATTGTATTAGCATCAAAAACATTTTCAATAGTTTTCAAAACCAAAAACCTATATGCAGCACTATGATGAGCATATCCAATGAAAACACAATCACAAGTCCTAGGTCCAAACTTCCTTTTCTTTGGTTCAGGTATTCTAACTTTGGCTAAATACCCCCACACCTTTAAATGATGAAAGGATGGTTTCCTTCCATGCCAAAGTTCAAAAGGAATAAGATTACAGGTTTTTGAAGGTATTCTATTAAGAATATAACATGCAGATAATATAGCCTCCCCCCACATATTATAAGGTAACCCAGAACTAATAAGGAAACAATTCATCATTTCTTTTAAGGTTCTATTTTTCTTTTCTGCTACACCATTAGACTCAGGTTGGTATGGTGCAGTAGTTTCATGAATTATTCCATTTTCTTCACAAAACCGAGATAGGTTATGAGTTCCATACTCAATTTCTCTGTCGGTTCTCAATCTTTTAATTTTCTTATTAAGCTGATTTTCAACTTCTAACTTATATGATTTAAATGCATATTCAGCTTCATCTTTAGATTTTAAAAGATATACCTTAGTATACCTAGAATAATCATCAATGAAGGTTATATAATATTTATTACCTCCTCTTGATTCAAGAGATTTAAAATCAGCTAAATCAATTATGAATTAATTCTAAAAGATTGATTTGTCTTTCTACAGATTTATGTGGTTTTTTAGTTATTTTTGCTTCAATGTAAACAGGGCATTTATGTCTTGAGAATTCAGAAGGAGTATGAAAATATCCCAAGTGAGATAGTCTTTTAATATATGGTATACTACGATGCCCTAATCTACCATGCCAAACATCAAATGACTCAACCAAGTAAGAAGAAGTAGGAATTTCATTCATAACACTGTCAACACTTATTACAAAGAGGCCATTACTGGCATATCCCTTCCCAACATATTTGTCCCCCTGAAGTATGATAACCTTATCAGCTTCAAAGCTGAGTTTCATTCCAGCTTTGTTCAGACGGAAACCGAAAACCAGATTTCTGCGAATGTCTGGGACATGCAGCACTAGTTAGCTTCAGTGCTACTTGACCCTTGCCCATCACAGGTGAAGACTGGGAATTCCCCATATACACATAATCAGATCCTTTGACCGGAGAATATTTAATAATTACAGATTGGTCAGAGCATATGTGTTTGGAAGCCCGGTGTCGATAATCCACTCCTTTGGTTTTTCAACCAAATTCACCTCAGTGACAACAGCTGCAAACAGGTCCTGTTCAGTGAGATGGACCTTTGCTTTGTCATTCCCCAGTTTTTTCTTGAGAGCTCGACAGTCCTTTTTGAAGTGACCCGGTTTCCCACAGAAGAAGCATCCACCATTGGTCTTCTTGAATTTCCCTTCCTTCTTCA